>OY757915.1:95132527-95505483 GCA_963585895.1 Sepioteuthis lessoniana | reverse complement strand
TGAGAAAGAGACATGCGTATATATATGTGCGTATATATATATATATATATATATATATATATTATATATATATAAGAGAAGAGATCTATATTTAGATATGTGTATGTAGATGTGTGTATATATATATATATATATATAAGTATTGTCATCCACAGACTGACTGTTTCGTTGTATCACAACTCTTCAGTGTGGCTAGACAGGTAGAACGCTTAAAGCCGGATCGAAACCGCCCAACTTTACGTTAGACTTAGTATCAGACCGCTCGGCCAACAAGCACACCACGTTGGCTAAGGAATTATAAGCTATTATGTAGTAATGGAAATGAATCCGTCTGTATCGAGAAAATAGAAAAACAAAGTAATCCAAAAGTGATAAATTCATTATGAAGGAAAGTCAACATTAACACGTTTCGATTTCAATAAATCTTCGTCAGGACTTTAAGATGGTGGAACAAGTATTGATAGAACAACGATGGATATTCTAATACAATACAAGAACAGAGGAAAAGAAAAATATATATACAAAGAAAAATCATATAACCGTTCAAATCATTTAGTCAGCGTTCTTTTTCGAAAAAACTATCACGTGATTGGCACAGGTGATGATGTTAAATGTATGGAACTTCAAAGTGATACAACCGATTAAAAGAAAAGAAAAGCAAGAAAAGAAAAAAGAAACAGAATAGAGGCAAAGAAAAGAAACATCATATATATATATGCGTATTTATAAATGTGTGTGTGTATATATATGTGTGTGTGTCTGTGTATGTATTTATACATATGTAGATTGTGTTTATACATATATAAACACACACATCTATCTATCAATTAATCTAAAGGTCAATTTTTAAACGGAATAAAGGTGGTTTTAATTCAGTTTTCCTTCTAGATTGGTTGCTTAACCAAGGCTTAAGAAACCATGTAACTGTTACACTAATCGCAATATATATATATATATATATATATATAATATATATATATATATATATATGAGGGTATAAAGAGTTCGTTTCTGTTGCAATAGCAGGTTTAAAAGCTAAGATATAATTATGGTCTCACGTTACTTGTAACATTACTCAGTTTCATATGTTGCTACAATCATCAGACGGGAAAATCTTTCCCGTCTGATGATTGTGGCAACATATGAAACTCTGATTAAAGGAGTGAGTAACGTGGGACTTATATATATATATATATAAAGTCCTGCGTTACTCATATTTGAGAGAAAGTCATAAAAAAAACTTAACTCCTTTATATCTTTCTATGTGTGTGCATCGAGATGTAAACATTCATGGCCCATTCTTATTGATTATAAGAAAAATCACGCTTGCATTTATCTATTGATTGCTTGTTTCTGTGTCTGTAAATAGTCATTTTCCTGAACCAAGAAATCTATAATATCTTCCGGTTCAACTGCCACTAATGGGTGTCTATTCAAATGAAAACGCGAATAATACCCCCTGTTGTGTTGAAAATACGCATTAAAGTTTGGGCAAGGTTAAATTCTACTCAATGGCAGAATCCCAAAGACAACATTTTTAATAAAAAGAAAATGGTTGTAACAAAGTTAAACAATTTTTTTCTATTGTATGATTTGGAAGAGAAGGTATTAGAATTTCAAACACAAAACAAAAAAAGTCTTATTTTTGCCAGGGATAACAATAGTTCAAATTTCTCACATTAGTCTCTAGATTAAAAAAAAATCTTGCATTGAAATTTTTGTTGCTGGGTGGCTTAAAGCGAGAGGTAGCCTTGAATATTCAGTAATATTCCTTTGACAAAAGGGAAGAAAGCAAATTATAAGAAAAATATAAAGGGGCAATTAGATAAAAGGCGAGAAAGAAAAATACGAAGAAGAAAGGAAAAGAAGGTTGTATGGCAAATACAGAAAAAAACATTACAAAACGTAAAAAGAAATAAATGAAAAATGTTTGAGAAACTATGGAACGAAAATAAAGCGAAATAGAAAAAGGAGAGTGAGAAAGAGAGAGGATCATAGATGAAAAATAGAAAAAACTGTGCGAAGGAAAATAGAAAAAATAAGATAAAAGATAATTATGAGAATGAGGGAGAACGATAGACTAAAACAAAAAACAACGAACATTGATGAAAAAAAGAGAAAACTGTTAAAAAAAAAGATGAAGGAAAATAGAGAAGAACAAGAAAAAAGATAATACAAGCGAAGGAGAATGAAAAAAAAACAAAAAACAAAAACGAACATTGATGGAAAATACAAAATGACAAGAATGAGAAAAATCCAATAATAATTAAAAGAAAAATAAAGAATGATGGTTTTAAATGGCAAAGCAAAAAAAAAAAAAAAAGCCCTCAGAGAAGGGAGATAAATATTTGTGTCTCTCCATAATTGTCAGTAATGCAAAAATAACCCAAAATTTATTTTCCTATTCAACATTAAACATTTCTTTGTGGTATTGGGATTTTTTTTGTAAACAGTATTTTCTGTTTCTTTTGTGGAAGAGTACCCGTGGTGCAATGGCTAACGTGCTGGACTGTGACATCGTAGTTCTCACTCCAGTCGCGTTATTGCATTTACTTTCAGAATGGTATAAACCCATTTATATCACCAGCTATGGGTTAAGTAGTACCTCTAGTGTTCTTCAATAAGGATAATTTTAGCATTCAATAATCAACGAAGATTTATTTTATCAAACAAAGAGATGAAACTGTATTTTTTAATATAACACAAGACAATAAGCGATTTGCTGAAAGCAGACGATCTCTTAGAGGTTTGTAACTGAGAAGAAACAGTATGGACTAACTGGTGAAAAGGAAACGACTGAGAAAACTGATAAGGTTTCATTTGAAAGTTCTTTCGACACAACGAGATTTGTTCATTAGCTTTTGTAAATGTAAGTTGCGGTTATTACTAAGGATTCTTTAAAGTATCTAGTGATACCTAACGACCACCGGATGCAATATAGACACCCAAGAAGGAAGCATTTACATTGACTATTTATCTTTTTGTCTCTAAAGATTATTTGTTTAATTCCAGTTTTCAGTAATTATTTGTTGATTATTAGTTCCTAATTGTTGATATTTGTTTATTTGACTCTACCAAATAAGAGACAAATTACAGAAGACCGGAAATAAACAAATAATTATTGTTTAGCAAATAACATTTATAAATAAAGAAAAATAATTTAAAAAATAACGATTATTAGAGGTAAATAAACGATAAACAAAAACATTTTTGAGATCGATAAACAAATAAAAATTATTGGATTTGACTATTTAACTATTGTCAAATAGGTAAATAAGCAAATAGAAGAATAGGGAAATATACGTGGTGCCTTCAATAAGTTTCCAGCCTTTTTTTGTACAGGCATTTAAAATTGTCGTAGACTCTTGAAAACTCAGCATGCTATTGCTATACATCTTATGACTGACCAATTATTATGATTTCAGGTTCAAATGAACAGCTACAGCAGCAGTTGGAATACATCCGACTAAAGCCTGATTGTCACAGCTGGTGAATTTCAAAAATGCAATCTGGACATGAGGACACTTTAGAAGAACGATATGCAATAAAATTCTGTTTTAAACTTGGGAAAAATGCCACAGAAACTTACGGAATGCTTCATACTGCTTTTCGACCATCTTGCATGAATCGAGCATCAGTTTTTGAGTAGCATAAGAGATTCAAGGAAGACAGGGAGTCTGTGAGGGATGATGAGAGGTGTAGGAGGAGTAAGGAAGTCAGAACACCAGAGTTGATTGGCCAAAGGGTTAGCGTTAGGGTTACTATGTTTTAAGAGAGTTCAGAAAGAGATTCCGTCGGAAGAGGCCAGCACTCTTCAAATCGGGTCAGTGGCATTTCCATTAGGACAATGCACCAGTCCACAACTCCATCCTTGTCACAGACTATTTGACCAAGATGGGCATCAAGACAGTTCCTCACCCTCCCTATAGTCCAGACCTTGTATAACACTTGTATTTGTTATATTTGTTCTGTTATCGTACTATATTTGTTTCAACCTACTTCTCTTGTCTGCATGTCTTCATTTTGACCCCTGAACATCACAACACTATATACCTATTTGACTATTTTGATTACTTGTCGACATTTCCTATTTTTGTACTTTGTATTACTATTTGCCTATTTGTCAGACTATTTGTCTATTTGTCCTTTTAACAATTTGACTATTATGCTATTTGCTTATTTGTCTATTTGTAAACTTTTCCTATTTTTCTACTTGCTTATTTGCCAGACTGTGTCTCTATTTCCTATTTGTCTATGTGACTATATATACCTACTTGGCTTTACCTATTTGACTATTTGCTAATTTTTCTATTTTGTCTATTTGACTTTTGTCTATTTGCCGATTTTTTTGTCTATAAATCAACTTTTCTCTTAATTTGTCTACTTTGCAATTTTCTATTTGACAATTTAACCATACGCAAATTTGGATTTGCCTATTTGTCTTCTTTACTTCCTGACAGAAAAACAAATTAAAAAAATTGATAAACAAATTAATAAATAACAGAAAAATGGCATTTATTAACAATTATCTCCAAAAAATAATGAACCAAATACGTAATCGTTATTTAGGGACAAACGGACAAATATAACTTTTGGAGATAAAGAAACAAAAAGATAAGCAAAAAGAATTAATAGACAAACAATTTATCTATTTGCCTATCCTCCCAATTTGTCTTTTTGGCTATTTTTCTATTTGGTTTTGTCATTTGACAAAGCTTTTTTGCAAAACACCGGATTCTGTAAGAGCAACCCCTTTCGTTCTCACCGGACCAAGCTCCTTGTGATTTTTTCTTTTTTCAGAAACTGAAAATCATTTCTTGGGTAATATTTGGGACCACGAACGACATTTAGAGACATATAACGGCACAGCTTCTCACCACATAAAAACATGAGTTTCAAAGGTGCTTCGATTAATGAAAAACTCTCTGGAATGAATGTGATAAATGCTTAGGCGACGATTTGAAAGAAAATTAATGTTTCATTCGTTTTTGAAACGTACTTCGTACTCTTGATTCTCTCTGATGGTCGAAAGAAAGTTGGGTTCAAGGTTGCATTTGGTGAGCACTTACTAAAAAAACGAATGCCCTTGCACTAATTTGTGATCTTTATATCCTGAACGCCACTCCACGGCAGATAGAAAGATTGTAGAGTTCACCGAGAAGAACTGAAACGGCTTCCATCACAAGTAAATTAAAAGAAAAGAAAAAATAAGACTAACACTCAAAGTTGAGACTTGAGACGACGGAACTTTAAACTATAAGCTAAAAATCGAAGGTATTTAGGAGACTCGGCTTGAGTTAAAACTACTTTGAATTTATTTGCTCCTCTGATATCATTTTTTTCTTGGAAAAACTTTCGGTTTTAACCTATTGAGAAAATCATGGATGTGTGGGAGGTTTAGAATGACATAAAGACAAGCCAGGTAGACAGCAAGATGTTTACTGAAGAATAAGTAGTAAATACAGATGAAGAAGATTAGTGATCAAGTATGTAATCTTGTTTCTTTTCGATCCGATTATTAGATAGGATATTATATAAATCAATTTGACAGAGAGAGAGAGAGAGAGAGAGAGAGAGAGAGGTGCGCTTGTCGTAGAGTGACGGTTAGTAACCTAGTCTCCTTAGGGGGTAGAGAGTTCAATACTTACGGGATGCCCTGCCCCTGTAAACCTGTATCAGGCGAGTGTAAGCCATAACGGGCCAGTTTGGATACTGAAATCTACTGAAGGAGACCAAACTATTATATATTGTAAATGACATTATATGAGAGTGGGCGGAAAATTTCCTTGGATGTTAGATCTGCTTTTGACGATTTTATCACCAGTAGGATCCAAGCACTGCAATACCGATGAAAGGAGTGTGTGAAACACAAGGGGGATTATGTGGAAAATAATCCTCATTTAGTTACAATCCATGAGAGTATCTTTGTCAGCCTATGAACATTTCAGCCGACGCTCATGTGTGTGTGTGTATATATATATATATATATATACACACAAGTGCTCCACTTTACTATGGCCGGGCAGGTCTAAAACATAAAATATTCATATTATGAACCCTTAAAATCCGTTACTTGAGGTATCATCTGAGTCACTCAATCATCAGACGGATATATGCCAAAAAAGTGGCTAATCAACCGTATTTATGGTGTGGGGTATTTGTCACGTAGCTATATATATATATAATTTCTAAAGGGATCGAGATTTTCTTTATGAAGGTATTACTTGAATGTCTACATGCCAATTGATAATTAATCATTATATTAATATACAAAGTGGGGCAGTATTAACAATGCATTCACTAACAGCATATTATTGACTCCCGTATACACACACATACAGAGTAATTGAAAAGTAACTCCCTTTTCTAAAATTTTCATAATCTATTTATTTCAATTATACATCTTAGATGCACCAGGGAGGTCTTCAGTGATGCACTGTCTTCATTGCCGATTTCGGGTTATTTCTGCATCATATCGGCTCCGACAGTAACCCCGCTATGACTCTGAAAGACCCGAACCGCCTCCGTGATCACGACATGCTACACTTGTGCCTCTACCAAAGCAAAGAAAAAACTAATAAGGCCGGACTTCGGCCGTTCTTATAGACATCTGTCTTTTAGTAAACAGCCAATGAAAACAGGGCATTCCACACTCCTCTGCTATATATAATACCATCTTTACCTCATCCGGTTTCGCGAGGCTACTTCCGGAATCGGTACTGAGGTAAGATATTATTGTTAATACTCGTCCGTGTCCATGATTTACACTTCACTAGACTTATACGAATCTCCCGCCAAATCTATTATTTATTATTCTTAAAAGAAATGAATTGAGTATTTCAAAATAGGGAGTTAATTTTTAATCTCTCTCTCTCTCTCTCTCTCTCTCTCTCTCTTTTATATATATATATATATAGGTGTCGTGGTTATCGCCGTAGGAAATGGACACGGCGAAACGAGTTCAAATCCTGGATGAGGCTGATTACATTTCACATAACATTTATACCGACAGGGAAGACATGAATCCAATTATTCTCCATCCTGATATGGGTAAATTGTAAGGCAGACTGGGCTCTTTAGCCTTGGTTAGGCAACCAGTCTACGAGAAGGAAAACTCAAAATTCGAACCTGTTAAACCTTGTTTGAAGTGATCTTGTATCACATCCTGTCTGTGCGGATTGGTTGTTAAATACGTTATATATATATATATATATATATATATGTATATATATATATATACATATATATATATATATATATATATATATATATATATATACATACATATACATATATATATATAGTGCATATGTACATCTTAATTCGGATAGCGTAGATACACAAGTCAACGGCGCTCGGTGACGATCAGTTTTTCACCTATGCGATCATCAGACCAAGAGCCGTTGATTGTTTGTCTACGCTATCCGAACACATATTGGTTATCGTCACTATTGAGCTCTTATATATAATAGCAGAAATACTTATCGTTGGCTGGATTTAGAAAGAGCCTTCAAAAATTTTACTCTAATCTATGAAAGGTAATGTTTCTATATCACTGAATGTTTTGGAGCGGAACATCGGCAAGCTCCTATTGTCAGACATCAGCAAAAAAATATAATATTGTCAAATATATTATTCAATTCAATACTCGTGTATCCTAATAAGAATATTGTTAACAATTTATTATATTATAAATTTATGTCCATTTTTGTAACTCAAAAGAAAGAAACGCCAGTCTTATGTAAAAAAAAGGTGCTTCCCTTAAACTATGTATTATCATGGTTGTATAAAAATTTCTTATTGTTTATCTCAATATTTTGGTTTATGAATTAAAGCAGCCATCGCATAGACTGCGGCTTTTGCATGAATTATGCAAGTAAATAAAATCTTGAGGAAAATTATAAAGGCATATATATTGCAACGTTTATTTAAAAATCACAGCAAACGCTAACAATTGAAGATATATTATCATAGTAATGTGACATCTTATTTATAACTATTTATGATAGTTAACAAATCAAATATGATGCTGGCAAACTTTATATCAAAGACATGACTGCATAAGGATATAGATATGTTTTAAAGATACGTAAAGTAATGCAATTAGAAAAGAAAACTAAGAAATAATTGAAACTCTGAAACTCACATGGTTCCTTCAATAAGTTTCCAGACTTTTTTGTACAGGCTTTTAATATTGTCGTAGACTCTTGAAAATTCAGTATGTTTTTGCTATACATCTTATGAGATGACTGACCTATTATGATTTCAGGTTCAAATGAACAGCTACAACAGGAATTGGAATACGCCCGACTAAAGCCTGATTGTCACAGCTGGTGAATTTCAAGAATGCAATCTGACACTTTAGAAGAACGATATACAATAAAATTGTGTTTTTAACTTGGAAAAAATGATGCCACAGAAACGTATGGGATGCTTTAGACTGCTTTTCGACCACCTTGCATGAATCAAGCATCAGTTTTTGAGTGGCATAAGAGATTCAAGGAAGGCAGGGAGTCTATGAGGAATGCTAAGAGGTATGGGAGGAGCAAGGAAGTCAATACACCAGATTTGATTGGACAAAGGGTTAGGGTTGCTATGTTGAGGTTTTAAGGGAGTTGAGGAAGAGATTCCGTCGGAACAGGCCAGCACTCTTGAAATCGGGTCAGTGGCATTTCCACCAGGACAATGCACCAGTCCACAACTCCATCCTTGTCACAGACCAAGATGGACATCAAGACAGCTCCTCACCCTTTCTATAGTCCAGACCTTGCTCCCTGTGACTTTTGGTTATTCTCTAAGCTCGGAGGCTGTCGTTATGAGACAATTGAGGAGATGAAAGAGGTTGTGACGAATGTCATTGACACGCTGACACAAGAAGTTGTTGGAACGGTACAACAAGTGCATTGCAGCCGGAGGAGATTACTTCGAAGGGGACTAGAGTTTCATGTGTATACTATGAATAAAAGTGCCCATACTAAAAAAGTCTGGAAACTTATTTAATGATCCTCGTATCAAATCAGTTAACACTTGAAACATGTGAATAAGCATTTTTCCTAGTTTTTAATTATCAAATTAGTTAACACTTGAAAAATATTTCAACATTTTTCCCAATTTCCAATAATCAAATCGATATACACTGTCAGATAAAGATCCTAACTTCATGTAAACATCAGCGATATGATTTTAATTTCATTAAAATCAGATGTATTTGAATTTTCACCGGGGACATTTACCCCCCTTTTACTCCCTTAATCACACGGGAAAGTGAATTTCATGTTGTTCCTTGTCGTTCTCGTAAAATTTACATTAAAATGCATACTTCGTTTTTATATATATTCTATGAAAACTGGAGGTATTTATACTTTCAAAGGGGCTCTGCGCTGTATTTTAAACCTCAATATGGAGGTTGGGTAAATATTATTGTAAAATTGTGACATTTTGGGAATCGATTTTACTTTGTACCCAGTACTTACGTTTTTATTTTCATCGAAATCGGAGGTATCTGAATTTTCATAGGGGGCGTTTGCCCCCTTTAACCCCCCCAATCGAACTGGAAAGTAAATTTCATGTAGCTCATTGTCTTTCTCGTAAAACTTTGCATAAGAATACATACTTTGTTTTTATGTATCGTCTATATCCTTTTCTCCGAAAGATGTACGCACACACACACACACAAGGTGATCTTTATTATATAGATATCCTATTTACCAACTTCTCCGCTCGGGCAGGATATGACACAAGGTCAATTTTTAAGTGGAGTTTAACAGGTTTTAATTCAGAGTTTTCCTTCTCCTAGACTAGTTGCCTGACCAAGGCTGAAGAACCTAGTCTGTCCAACTATTTACCCATAGCTGGAGGGCAATCAGTCTCGTCCAGGATTTGCACTCGTGTCGCCGTGTTCATTTCCTACGACAATAACAATTACACCACAGGCACAGATATGAGTGCTCAATTCTATATGTGTCTACGCTATTCGAACTTATATATACAGAGATAAGTAATAGAAAGGAAAATAAAATTGTCGCACCCAGAATATATATTCCAGTTTTTTCAAAATTAAACATTCGCCCAGTCGGTTAGGGCAGTAGAATACACTGACAGCATTTCTGCAGAGGGGTAAAAACCCCACCCAACGTGTATCTTGGATATGACACAAAACTGTATCAGATGGCGAGGCTCCAGTCCTAGACTACCCTTTCGTTGCCATTACTCTGATTCAGAGTGGTGTAGCACCTGATAGGGTCCTACACTTTGGGTCAAGTAGAACTGTTTAACCATTGAACTAATGACATGTTAAATCGAATTGTTAGTTTTTTGCATGTGTAGAAAGTGTTTTTTTAGTTTTATCCAACTTTGTATTTACGTAATTTTTTAATGTTATAAAAAAAAAACTCTTTACACGTGCAAACAACCCCTGATGATGGCCTATGAAAGGTCTGAAAGCGCCCGGGACAATTTTGGTAAATTCATCTACTGATTTCAACCTGAAACTAAGACACTTATGAGGAAACTCGAAAGGATCTTAATTAAGTTATATAGACAAAATATGTCTTTATTATTTAATCAAACATGCTTAAATGAAAGACTGCAGCCCAATTACACACACACTTACACACAGACACACACACACACACACACACACATATATATATAACAGGATTTGGCATTAAATAATCAACAAGGGTTAATATGCTGTAAAACCCAACCCAAACATAGATAATTGGCGAAACACAGTCTTCTTAGGTTTGGTTTGGTTTGTTGGGTTTTATGGCATATCAACCTTTGTAGGTTATTTAACGCCAAATCCATTTTTATGTAAATAATCTGTTTTATTTAAAACAATTCAGTTTAGCATAAGTACACAGTTTAATGGTCAAAAACATTTCCATTTCTAACTATTCAAGCAGTTGTATGTAACAATTCGGTTAAGTGTAAATACAGTTTTAATGTCGAAAAACAGCTCTATTTCAAATAATTCAGTTAAGCATAAGCACGCAGTTTAAATGTAAGTACGGTTTAATTGTAAAAGTCATTTCTATTTCAAACTGTTCAGTTTTACTCAAACAATTCATTTTAGCATAAGTATGCTGTTAATTCTATTTAACCCATAGATAGGACCCTTATCAGGTGCTACCACTCCGGGCCAGAGTGGACCTGGGAGCAATAGCAATGAAGGGGTACTCCGCATTCCCCAAAGCTCCAGCATTGCTGGAACCTCACCATCAGACTGTTTAGTGTCATACCAGGACACTCGTTAGCGGGGGTGTCTTACCCCTCTGCAGAGGTGCAGTCAGTGTATTCTAAAGCCCCAGATGACTGGGCAAACAGTCTTCTTAGTGTCTCTTTATTCAAGAGTCTGTCTAATGATTGAGATAGTTGCGTATTTCCCGCTTCAATTCCAGTTAAATTCAAAGATTTCGAATTTTGATTTTTAAAACAAGTACTCCCACCGTCGGCAAGGCGATGAAAGTGATACTCTAACTGTATCCTCAGCACACGGTTAAGCCCCCCCCCCACTCACCAAAGGAGTGTACTTAGTATAACACCGAACTGAAAATTCTGTTTCATTAAATATACCAAGGAAGGATTATTTATATTCTTTTCAAAGTTTTGTTTGCAATTGAATAATGTCACAATTATCATGTTTGAGTAATTAATAAATTATTGAATAATCTATGATAATCTATCATATTTAATGAAACACGCAGACAAAATATAATGACAGGGTTTTAAAATATTTGATAATCACATATCTTAGCAATTAAGAAGTACAGGATTGGCTTAATCGGAGGAAGGGAAATAGAATCATCGACAAGAATTCAAATTTCGGCAGAGGTCATTTGTGTTCAATTAAAACTAGTTTTAATACGAAAGGCATAAACTCAACCGACCCTGATGGTGGTGCTTTGAATATGCCGAGTGTATCCTCTTCAGAGGGGTAAGACCACCTCAGGGATGTTCTGGGTATGATACTAAATTAAATTCGGCGGTGAAGCTAGATCGTTGTAAATACTCCCAGGTCCACTTATACTTGTAGTTGAGTCGTACCTGTTTGGGTCCCAGATAGAAGTCAAATAGATCTGTTTACAAAATTATTTGTATTAGGAATACTTGATACCATATAAATGTGCGTACATTATTTTTATTAAGAATAATTACTTGAAACTGTAGTTGTTTATCAAAGGATTATTATGATTATTAGTTACTTGAAACCATATAACTGTGAGCAAAGAAATATTTATTATCAAATAGAAATACTTGAAAGCATACATCATCATGTCGTGCCGCCAGCACGGATATCCCTGATCCTCTCTCGCCACTTCTCCCTATCATTCATCGCCTCCGGCAGGTCTTCAGGGTTACATCCTGTGTCCTCACATATTTGCTGTATGTAAGTTCGAGCTGGTCGTCCTGCTTTTGCACGGCCATATGTGGGGGTCCATAGGAGTACTTCACTTATGAGCTCGTCCTTGCTTCTCCAGCAGTGTCCCGCGTGTCTGGTTCGTCTAACTTGTATAGTTTTCGTGATGGGGGGCAAGTGTCCGTATAGTTGGTGTCTCGTGGGGTGTTGTCGCCAGGACTTGTTCAATACTGCTCTCAGCATTCTTGTGTAATTTCCGTCTAGTTTCTTCTCCAGCCGTTTAGTTAGCGTCCATGTAGCGCATCCATATAGCAGTATCGACACAACCGCTGCCTGGAAGAAACTGAAAGCATACAATTGTTTGTATATTATTGGTATTTGATGGAAATATTTGATATCGTATATGAAACAAATGATTATAGATAAATAAAAAGCACAATGGAACATTGAAAATATGTAATATAATTTCGTTTTATATATCTTGCCTTTCGGTTTAGTTAGGCTGAGAACCTTTCGCTTAGCGCATGGGTTAGTGTTGTATAGTCATATGCAGATTCATGCAGAATACATATTGACGCAATAATAAAGAAGAGCAAAGACTTCTTTAAAAAAATATACCTCTCAATTTATTTGAAACGGTTTGTGTGTGAGAGTGAGTTGGAGACCGAACAGAACTGTAATATATTGACCCCCACTCTTATGGCCATCAGCGTTGTGTCTTTCTTGTTCTCCAGGGCTGCTCAACCGGAGGCCTGGGGGCTCACCCTGCGGGCTTCCTCTACTGCATCTTGTCACCAACGGGTCTGATCTTCAAACTCATCTGATCTCCAACTAACTGACTTCCTGTCTTCACCGAGTTATATAATAGTTCAATCGCCCACTCAATCAAACATGCTATTCCAAAGATATTGTCATCAAGTGGAAATAACTGTCATGCAGTTCACAGCTCACTCTCTTCTGGTGCATCAGTCTATGACTGAACCATGGGATTTTACCTTGTCACATATTGTAAGCCAAGCCTGCCTACGCGATTTCTTCCCATAACTGCCATCGGAATGTGTCACTTCCTTCCGGTGCATCACTTTGGAATGGCATGTTTGGCCGGGTCGAAGGTCAATATTCCACATTAGTTAGGTGCAACATTAACGCATGTGTTCACGCGCGAGCAGAGGGGATGTGTCATTCAGAGATATCAAAATAAAAATCCCAGATAGGAATTGACCCAGGGTATTTGGGTGACGTCACGCACCGGAAGCGTGGGCTGAGATTTGAGAAAAAGCAGGGAGTTGAGTTCCCGCCTCGGAAGAAGAAAGTTGACTTACAGAGCTGGGCGAGGCCAGACGACTTTGTGCGCTACGGGCACCAACGCCTAAAACCGTGGATTCAATAAAGGGCGTAGTTCGAAGTTCCGCGAAGGTTCCCGACTTCGACAAACGCCTAAAGACCGGAGGACATATCGGCCAAAACGTTGTGTAAATAACAATAAAGATGAAGACAAAAGTCCGAAAACCCTTAATGATAAAAATCATCACGCTTCGTCTCAGAAATTTAGACAACTACTTATTCCTTGTTCTATTTTTGTACGACCTGTCGTATGTTACTTGAATTGGTTGAGTTTAACGGCATGTCAACTCGTCTAGCGCTATTTTATGCTAAGAGGTTAAGGAATCTCGTCCATTGTACGTTCGTATTCACATTTTTTGTGTGGTTGTTTTTAAGAGGTTTTGTTGCACATAGTTTCATCAAATACGAATAATTTTTGAACAGAACTATTTGACCCATAGGTATTAACACT
This sequence comes from Sepioteuthis lessoniana, assembly GCA_963585895.1. Taxonomy (NCBI): domain Eukaryota; kingdom Metazoa; phylum Mollusca; class Cephalopoda; order Myopsida; family Loliginidae; genus Sepioteuthis; species Sepioteuthis lessoniana. The sequence continues at coordinate 95,491,327 of OY757915.1, read as the reverse complement.
TCGGGTCTGTGTAACTTGGAGTAATGGTAATGAAAGGGTACTCTGCACTCTCTAGAACTGGAGCCTCACCATCAGATGCAGTTAAGTCTCATACTCAGCACACTCGCTTTTTTGGTGGGTGGGGGGCTTACACCTCTCCAGAGGATACACTCAGAGTATTCTAAGTCTCACTCACAGAGCGAGAATGTGACTTGGAGAGGAGATGAGCATGGCAATGAGACTCTAATTGATCCAAGAAATTCTATAAAGAACTCAGAATGGTACTGGCCCAGTCGGCTTGGGCTGCAGAATACACCAACTGCATCTCTGCAGAAGGGTAAGACTCCTCTAACGTGTGTCCTGGTGGCCCAGTCGGCTTGGGCCGCAGAATACACCGACTGCATCTCTGCAGGAGAGTAAGACTACCTGAACGAGTGTCCTGGTGGCCCAGTCGGCTTGGGCCGCAGAATACACCGACTGCATCTCTGCAGGAGAGTAAGACTCCCCCAACGTGTGTCCTGGTGACCCAGTCGGCTTGGGCCACAAAATATACCGACTGTATCTCTACAGAGGGGTAAGACTACCTCAACGAGTGTCCTGGTGGCCCAGTCGGCTTGGGCCGCAGAATACACCGACCGCATCTCTACAGAGGGGTAAGACTACCTCAACGAGTGTCCTGGATATAACACTAAGCAATCTGAGGCTTCAGTAATGCGGGAGCTTTGGAGAATGCGGACTTCCCCTTCATTGCCATTGCTCCCGGGTCGACTCTGGTCCAAAGTGGCAGCACCTGGAGGGTCCTTTCCATGGGTCAAATAAAACTGTTTAACATTTAAACTGCGTCTTTATGTCAAACTGAATTGTTTGAAATAGAACTGTTGATCACTTAACTCTGTGTAAACAAAATATTCGTATTAGATTGAAATAGTAAAACCATTTAACTGTATGCAAAAAAAATGAGCTCAGGCTCGTTTAAAAATCTTATTTACAAAATGTGTTTAGAAATCATATATATTTAATATATATGTATAAAAAGGATTTGGCATTAAATAACCCACAATTGTTGATATGCCATAAAACCAAACCAGAATAGTACCTCGATGATCGACTAATCAAGTGATTATGTGATATTTACTCGCTATATTTTAAAAATATTTATTATCCATTGTGAACTTTTTTTTCGTTGAAAAAGACTTCTTTATATTTTATCTATGACCTTTTAACTTTAAAAAAAAGTATCAGTTACAATATTTTTCCTCCTTGATAAGAGTTGTTGATTCTCCGAGTAGAATATCTTGAAATTATTGCTTCTGATAGTAAGCACCATTCTTCCCCCCCTTAAATTATTCTAAACAGATGTCCCCCACATTTCTTCCTCTTATTTGTTCAACAAAAACCTCGACCCGATTTATCGTTTAGAATTATCAATTACAATTTTCTATTCTTATGTTAAAGTTTTTTTAATTTTTTTTACTTCTAAAGAATGTTTCTTTTATTTAATTACTTTTTTTGTTTGCAAAATTTTTATTTATTTTTTATTTTTATACCGACCGTGCCTAGACATTTTATTTCTACTCGCACCCGCAAATCTCCAGTGAGGGCGTGGCAGCTTTTTTAGAGTTCTTGCATGACACGAGGTTTTCTGGAACAGAAGTTTGCATGTTTATTAGGAAAAAAGTACATTACCTTGTTTGAACTTTTCCAGATGGAAGTTCTGAAATGTAAACTCAAAAGATGAGAGATATGTTACTTACCATCCCTCTCTCTCTGCTCTCTTTCTCTCTTCACTCACTTTCCACTCTTTCTTTCTCTTTTTCTTTCTTCTCAACTCATTTTCTCTCTCGCTGCTCTCTTTCTACACTTTTTCTTTTTCTTTCTTTTCCATTCTCCTTCTCTCTCTACTCTTTCTTCTCTTCTTCTTCTCTACTCTTTTTCTCCCTTCTCTTCTCTCGTTCTTTCACCATTCTCTTTCTTTCTTTCTTTCGCCACTCCCTTTTTCTCTCAATCCTCTTTCTTTTTTTCTCTCTCTACTCTCTTCCCACTTTTTCTTTCTTCTTCACTCTTTTCTCCTCTCTCTGAGAATTACCTCACAGTTAGATGATAGTTTTATAGCAGATCATTAGAACTGTGTGATGAATTCGATCCTAATTACTTGCCCTTGTACCAGCCTAGACTAAAATTAATACATACCTAATTATATGTCCAGTGAACTCACTGGGTTTCCATTGTAAATTCCAGTTAATTAGATTTTCATTTATTTGCATTATATAGAGAATGTGGATGGTTAAAAATGATATTGATCTCAGAAAATTATCATTCAGTTGCAAACTGAACTGGAAATTACTTTATTTCCTTCGATCATTTTAAAGTATATTGCTTTAATAAAAATCTCACAATGATAATGAGCGTTCTAATATATATATATATATATATATATATATATATATATATATATATAATGGGGTGCGATTGGTGTAATCCTCATCACTTTGCGCTGGAGGGTTTGAGAAAGGAGTGAATCCACTTTTTCTTTTTTTTTTTTGGCGTAATATGGATAAAATTGTAGTGCTGATAGCCCTCTTTAGTCTTGTTAAGTTTACCAGAATAGGAGGACATTTTTTAATTAAAAACAAAGGATCGCTGGATCCAAATTCGAGAGCATACTCGGCTTATTTCTCCGTCAACCAGTGTCGAAATTAGCGTCTGGTTATCACTGAGGGAAATTTAATCGGCGACCCGAGTCCAAATCCTGACGAGGCTGTTTACATTTTGTAACATACTCATATGCATGCAGAAACATAGTCAACACAATAAAGACGAGCGGACACACTTCTTTAGAAAAACATACCTCTCACTTTATTCGAAAGGGCTACGAAAGGGTTATTGTGTGAGAGGTGAGTTGGAGACAGAATAAAGACTGCAACATATTGACCCCCTGCTCTTCTGGCTATAGCAGCACTTCTTTCTCATCCTGCGGGGCTGCTCAACCGGGGGCCCTGGGGGGCTAGCTCTCTGCTGGGTCTGGTTCTCACTGCTTCGAACTGCAACAACTGACTTCCAACTCTGATATCCAACTTACTCGAACTTCCTGTGGCACCGGGTTATATAATTGTTTGATATCCACCTGCATTAGTGAGCGTCGCATCTGCACTCAATTCAACCCGTCCACGGCCAAGGTTATCCCCTGATATTTTCGACCGGATGCACCTGTTATTTACACAGGTGCATTTCTTATCTGACAGCTTGGCCGGGTCGGAGGTCAATATGTTACAATTTATGAGTAAAATAAAAATGCAGGCAGGGTTCTTTAGCTTTGGTTTGGCAATCAGTTTCGGTGAAGGAAAACTCTGAACTCGAACCAGTTGTCATCCCCTTAAAATTAACCTTGTGTCACATCCTGCCCGTGTCGGAAGGGTTGGGTAAATACAAATATACTAGTGACGAGATATTTGGTTGGTAGATTTAACGATGGAGCAGAGTACAGGTTCTCTTGTGGATTCATGCCTTTCGGGGGGGGGTTATGCTTAGGAGTTTTATTTAAAAGGCTCAAGCGATTTTGAATTTATATATTTGTCAATCGTACTTTCTTTTTATTTGACTTCCGATCTTCGAAGAGTGAAAACAGTGACTATAATGGCCTTAGATTAAATTCAAAGCTAAAGGTTACCTAAGACTTTGCAAAGAAAGGACTGGTTTCTGTTTCACACGATCACCACAAGTCAGTGTAACAGCTCCACAAAAAGTCAGTTTTTGACTGGCGACTTTCGCTTGGTTGGTGTTTTATGGCATGTTAACCCTTGTGGGTTATTTAATGGTAAATCGTGTTATATATATATAATGTGTGTGTGTGTGTGTGTGTGATTTGTAAGTGAATAGTTTGTACGTAACTTTATTTTCAGGAGTTGTTAAAACTCATTAGTTTGCACACATTTAAATGATTTCAAGAATTCCAGTTTATCATAAATAATTCTATTTAATCATTTGTTCGTACACAGTTAAATGGTTTCAAGTATTATTATCAAACATAAGTAATTCTATTTATCAAATATTTCTATATATTATAAATAATGTACCAACAAGTGTATAGTAAAGTTGGCGACTGTAGTCGAGGGTGACCCGAAGGCTCTCTTTTCAATAGCTACCGCACTGAGGTGTAAGATAGGGCGCTATTCCATCCCCTGGATTGCTCCATTTTACCCTTGATCCTTACCTAATAATGCTGAGTGTTAAGCAAGACGGCATCAAGTACCATTTTTTGAGTCTTTGGTATGACTCGACCTGGGATTGAACCCTGGTCTCTCGGACCATTGGCGAACACTTTACTCATAAGACCAATGGCCCGGTTGGTTTCCCATAACTAATAATAAACGTCAGGAAACGATTGAATACTTCTATTTGATCCTAACAGTCAGTGGACCTGGGAGTAATGGCAATGAAAGAGTACTCTACATTTGCCAAAACTCCAAGACATTAGCCTCAATATCAGATGCAGTTTAATGTTATACCCAAGACATGCCGACTTCCGGGGGATGGGAACCCTTGTCATGTTCATATTTGTTTCCCTATGGCCTAGTACTATTTTGTACTTAATAAATATAAACATATTCTCAGTTTGGAGGCTAATAAATGCCCTCGCTTTCTCCTTTTAGCTTTTTTCTCCTATTTCTGATTTCTATCTTTGTGATTAATCATTTTCTTTCTGGCTACCTTATAAACATCTGTTGTTATTTAATTGGCTTCGTTTTGTCTTGCAAAAAGGCATTAGGTAGCTTATATTATCCGCTACCATTTAGTGGTTACATAAGTAAGTACTGTACGGGCTTATTGTACTGTGCTGCTTATCTTAGGTGAATTAGCAGGAACTGCTACTTTAAGTTGGACTTGGCTTTAAGTCCCCAATCTCCACTTAAAAGAAAGAAAATCATATGTAGACATGTAGATAAGTCGCTCAGTTGTGTAAATGTTTTCATTTAAATTTTAATGAGTGATTGATTTTAACGGCATGTCAACTAGTTTCGAGTTATTTTATGCATTGAAATTAGAGAATCGCGTTCATTATATGTTCATATTTACATTTTTTGTGTGTTGTTGTTTGTTATTTAATGGCATATCAACCTTCTCAGGTTATTTAATGCCTAATCCATCCCTTTTTTAGAAGGACAGTAATGGTACTATTTAACCCACAGATGGGAGAATAAGAAGGTTCATACCTTTCCCAAGGGTATTTATCCGATAGTGAACTTGAGTTCTACAATTCCACAGTCCAGCGCTTTAACCATTCTTTTTTTTAAATTTTTTTTTTTTACCTTCGATCCTATCGAATACGAATGATTTTTAAACATATCTATTTGACCCCTAAATAGGACTCTAACAAATACTACAACTTCGAGTAAGGGACCTGGGAGTAATGGTAATGAAGGAGTACTCCTATCTCCTTAGAAATCCAGAAATGAAGCCTGACCATCAGATGCAGTTATAGGCTTATATAGGCCACCCTCTTTTTTTTCGTAGGAGGTGGTGTTACCTCCGTGCAAGTGATACAGTCAAGCGACTGGTCAAGAACTCTTCCTGATTGGTTGGTTTCTTTTTTTAAATGGCATATCAACCTTTGTTGGTTATTTAATGCCAAAGCCATCCTTCTAGAAGAACAGTAGTGGTACTATTTAACCCATAGTTGGGAGGATAAGGGGGTTCATACCTTTCCAAAGGGTATTTGTCCGAAAGTGAACATATAGCATGATTGGAGTTCGAACTCGCTTACTACGATTCTGCAGTCCATCGCTTTAACCATTACACCACGAGGACACCTCCCAACTCTTCTTGAGGTTTACGGCACGCCAATATCAATAAGTTATATTAATATTTTCTTTCCAGGGTTTTGACATCTCCTAAATTTAACTTGCTGATTTTAAATTTTAAATTTAAGAAATTAAAGATTCGGTTTCGTTACGCTTTGATCACACTTCGTGTGTGTAATCTCTTTTTATAAGATATATAATTATGTTGTTTGTTATATTTGTAAATATCAGTGATAGAGTACAGGGTGTCTCAAAATAGATGCAACGCATTAATATGATAATTCATATTGCATCGTCATCTTTCATCTGAGTCTTAAAAAGCAATCATATCACTTCAGAAAGGTCAAACCAGATGACAACGGCAGAAATTGATTGACTTAAAAAAAAAAACAAGTTATTGGGAACATTTTCGGAGGGACTTTTTCGGACTCCTTCCGACAGAATCTCTCACTGCATCCACATTATTAGGACATCTTGCCGTCAACTTCCTGCCAGATCAGGGATTTTCTGTCTTCTTGTTGAGGTTGTTCACTGACCCTGTGGCTTGAAATTTGTGTACCCAACGATAAATTTGGCTTTTTTTTAGGGATAATTGTTTGGATTTTTAGGGATAATTTTGTTTGATTTTTCTCACCACATAAGTTGTGACGCAAAATATTTTTTCTCTCTTGTCCAAGGCTTTGTGATCGAGGATTAATCGTAGTTATAGTATACTGGGTCCCATGAATATTGAGACACCCTGTCTATGTAGGGTTAAGTTAGGATAGCGGAGACACAGTCAACAGCGCTTTGTGGCTGCCAGTTTCTCGCCTATGCGATCATCACATAGGTTGTTCGGATAAGCGAGGAACTGATAGTCACACATGCCGCTGACTGTATCTACATTATCTTAACTAATAGATCACAGAGATGTGAGAAAGACAGGAATTCATCTGTTCATTTTGCGTCGTTTAAAGAGGAGAGGAAAGGGAGAAAAAATAGACAAGAGGGGGAAAAAAGAGAAGATGAAATCGAGCAAAGAAAAAAAAAAGACAAGAAGAAAACGAAGAAGCCATGAAAGAGAAGAAAGGAAACGTGGCTTATATAGTTACAAAGAGAGTAAAGTAAGGGTACTATTTTCGGAAAACCTTTTTTTTTTCTTTAAATAAAAACTAACCAAACAAAATAAACCGTTGCACCTTTGGCCTCTTTTTTTTGAGTCGAAAATGCACTTTGTATGATTGTGCTAAATATACGTGACATGAGAAAATTTGACTTGATTCACATGACCTGCTTTCTTATGCAGTCTTCAGATACACACCTGCTTCATGTCAACCATCTTAAAACCTGATTATGCTTCGACACGACACTTTTCTCACCTGGGTGGTGTTTTTTTTTTGCATTCTGTTTATTTATTTTTCGGGGTACAGAATGCTAGCCACCGCCCTAAAAATATGCACATTTAAATATACATGAATATTTATATCCGTGCGTAAATATATACATATGTGTACAATAACATCTCTATCATTAAAAATGCACACTCACATACATGTGCATATGTTTACTGATATAACAAGGTTATTAGCAAAAAATAAGTTTGCTTGTGAATTAGTGAATGTTTTATTCAGTTAAAATCTAATTTCAGTGATTGTTTTGTTGATAGTTTTTGTATCTGTGAGAGTATTATCAACTCTGACCTCGCAAACCGCCAATGTTAGCTTTATTGCCAATCGAATCACCCACGTAAAAAGTAAATCTTTTATCAAAAATACGTTAAATACATTGCCTACAAAAGTGAGCAACTTATTTCACAAAACTGAATTATTTTTTTCTTTTAACTTTTTCGTTATTTAAGGTTGTTTCATCAATTTTTGTTAAGTATAGGAAATAAAGATACCGGGATGTTATTATTTCTAGTTGAATAATATATAATCAAAACGGATATTATTAGATATTATTTGTTGCTAAACTCTACGGCTTTGAAACTCTGTAACTGAAAATATAAACTCGCAGCAATCTAAAAATAAGCGCACGCGCGCACTCGCCAGTCGCCTGGAAGATCGGGATTCAATCCCTGGTCGTCATACCAAAGACTTAGAAATTGTATTTGATACCTCCTCGCTTAACACTCAGCATTATAAGGTATAAAGCAGAGCAATCAAGGGAAAGGATGAGCACCCCTCCCTATTCTTCGGTGTAGCAGCTATTGAAAAAGGAGCCTTCGGATCACCCTCGACTACGATCGCCAATTTTACTTATATATGCAGTTATATTTTTGATGATAGTTTCAGTGTTGTTGGGATAAGTCCTCGTGGTGTTGTAACTAACATGCTGGATTGCGATATCATAGTAAGCAAGTTCGAACTCCAGTCGCGTTATTTCGTTCACTTTCGGACTCGTACCCTTGGGAAAGGTATAAATCCCCTTATCTCCAATGAGTTAAATAGTATCACTACTGTTCTTCCGTAAGGGTAGTTTTAGCATTAAATAACCTACGAAGGTTGGTATGCTATTAAACAAAGAAACGAAGCAAAACGAATCATTCTATAGTATTTGGTCTGAAATAATACCTTAAAATGTTCACCCCTGTAGAATATGCCGTCTGCATCTCTGCAGAGAGGTACCTCACTCCAAAGAGTATCCTATTTATGGCCGTGAACCATCTGATAGCGAGGCTCCAGTTCTGGAGCTTTAGAGAATGTGCAGTACCCCTTCATTGCCATTACTCCCAGGTCCACTCAGGCCTTGAGTGGTAGTACCTGTTAGGGTATCATTTATGGGTCAAATAGAAGTATTTAATTATGGTCTATTCTTGACACTATCAGTGTGTAAACAAATCACAGTTAAATTGAATGATTAGTATTACATACCAATACATGAAGCCATTTAATTGTGTGCAAACAAATGAGCTCTGGATCGTTTAAAAATTGTTACCTTCAAACTATTCATTTACAAATTATATATATTTAATATACATATGTATGAATAGGATTTGGTATTGAATAACCTACAAGGGTTGATATTGCGTAAAACACAAACAACCAGCCAACCTAAAAATGTCCACTAGAAATAATGAAATCCTAATATTTTTGGTTTACAAGAAAATGAACAATCTAAAAATTGAGAGGAGTGTACATATTTATGAGTGAACTGTATATATCACCAGTCAAAGTATTAAAATATTCGCATCGTATTCTTCATGCCATTTTAGAAAGTATGTGTAGCGTCTCTTTTCTCTCCAAATATCATCTGGTATAGTTACAAGACTCTCATGACACATTCGTACCAGGTGGTGATAAAAACAATAAGCTTAGTAACAGGGTGCCCTCTCACCCGGACAGCATCCCACTTCGCCTAAAAGGCATAAAGGGTAGGTTTATTGTCCGATGTCTGAGGCGCCTCAGAAGGTGAATACCGAAGGATTTAAGCATTTTATGCACCCGTTTCACGGTAGGTTTGGTTTCCGAGGAGCTGCCCACATTAAACTGACCTTGTATCGCATCTTGATTTCATGGGGAGTCAGATCAATACAATTAATATCAAACAAGGCTTTTAACCTTCTGCTCACCAGGGGTGTCCTCGTGGCCTAATGGTTAAAGCGCTGGGCTGCGGTATTGTAATAAGCGAGTTCGAACTCCAGTCGCTCTATTACGTTCACTTTCGGAGAAATCTCCTTGAGAGGGGTACGGACCTCCTTATCCTCCCATCTATGGCTAAATAGTGCCATTACTGTTCTTCTAGAAAGATGGATTTGGCATTAAATAACTTAAGAAGATTGATATATCATTAAACAACAAAACAAACAAAATTCAGCTAACTGTATTTGAGCTGGATATATCAATGACAAGACAGATAACTATCATTCTCATTTGAATTGATTGATTTTTTATGGCATGTCAACCCGTCAAGTTATGCTAAGTGGTTAAGGAAATTCGTTCATTGTATGTTTACATTTAAATTTTTTATGTAGCTGATTAATTTTTTTTTGCATTCGATCCTATCGAAGTTTTAAAATATGTTTGACCAATAAATGGGACTCTAACAGGTACTACCATTCCGAGTCAAAGTGGGCCTGGGAGTAATATCAATTAAGGTATATCATACCCTCCCCATATTTTCAGGACTGGAGCCTCACCATTAGATACATTTTAGTGTCATACCCAGGACACTTTTTTCTTACCTCCTTTGTATGGAATGCAATCAGCGTATTCTTAACCCCACCCATAGAGCGTTCAGTAGCATTTGTATAAAAGTAAATATTTACCCAACTCTTCCGTCACAAGCTGGACGTGGCACAAGGTCAATTTTAAAGTGGGATTTGGCTGGTTTGAATTCAGTTTTCCTTCTCTTCGACCGGTTACCATACCAAGGATAAAGAGTCCAGTCATACCTTTCCCAAGAGTATTAACACTACGTGAAATGAAAACAGCCTCGTCGAGGACTTGAACTCGGGTCGATAGGTCCATATCCTACGGCGAAAAACCGTTACGCTACGATCGCCTGCTTCGTATAAAAGTGAAACAAATTGTTTTAACTAGGATTCGAACCCTGTTCTCGGAGTTTTGTTTTCCGATATTTCTGACCAAGAAAAGGGAAAGCATTTTGAAATGTGGAAAATTCAAAATGTTCAGTCTGTATCAATCGCCGAGGAAAAAGAAGTTATCATTATGAAACCACCCGGAAAAAGAAAAAGAATTAAAAACTGAAAGTAGAAAAACAAAACAAATGAGAAAATTAGATAAAATAAACCCTTACGTATCGTTTAAACGTGGAAATAAAATGTGACGGTCTAATTTAAATTCCATATTTGTAAGAATTAGAATTTTTTATTTATTTATCGTAACAAGATATTGTAGACATGCAACAAACAATTACGTCTTCTGACGAAATAGCCTCGTGAGAATTAAAAAAGCTATATTGCGTATATATATATATATATATATATATATAGTGCAAGAAAGACGACAGTTTGAAGCATTCTGCTTATCTTTGTTTATCCTTACACCAAATTCACTTTTCTTAGTCTCTCTCTCTCATACATACATATATATATATATATATATATAAGCAAGACGGTATTAAACACTTTAACCATTATGTTATTGACTTAATGGTCAATGTTCATTTTTCTTTTTTTAAATAGATGAATTATATTGTGAATTGAATTACCATAACCAGAAAATTCGGCGAACACTTACGCATGACATACGTAAACATTGGACAGCTGTTTCAATCTTATTATGTGTCATACACTGCTGATGAGTTTATAGTTTTGCCTTTATCTTTAATCAGAAGTGTATGAGACCTAATAAGGTTGAAACAGCTTTCAAGTGTTTCCGTATGTCGTGCGTAAGTGTTCGCCGGATTTTCTGGTCATGCTAATTTAATTCATAATGGTTAATGTTCGTCAATGGTCAAGGAGAGCGGGGTTCAGTCCCAAGTCGAGTTATACCAAAGATTAAAAAATGGTACTTGACGCCTCCTTGATTAATACTCAGCATTGTAAAGTACGTATCAAGGGTAGATGGAACAATTCAGGGAAAGGAGTAGCGCTTTCGATTACAATTCAGTGTAGTAGCAATTAAAAAAGGAGCCTTTGGGTCGCTCTCGACTACGATCGGTCAACTATATATATATATATATATATATATATATATATAATGATGGTAGGTTGTTTGGTTTAATGATATATCAGTTCTTGATGGTTATTTAGCTCCAAACCTTTTTGATATATGACTTTTAAGTAACTTTAAAATAAAGAGGTTAAGCTGATTTGTTTGCACACTGTTAAATGGTTTCAAGTTTTGCGTTTATCTTTAATCAGATATACTTTATATCATCATCATCATGTCGCGCCGCCAGCGCGGATATCCCTGACCCTCTCTCGCCATTTCTCCCTATCATTCATCGCCTCCGGCAGGTCTTCAGGGTTACATCCTGTGTCCTCGCATAGTTGCTGTATGTAAGTTCGTGCTGGTCTTCCTACTTTTGCACATCCATAAGTGGGGGTCCACAGGAGTACATCGCTTATGAGCTCGTCCTTGCTTCTCCAGCAGTGTCCCGCGTGTCTGGTTCGTCTAACTTGTATAGTTTTCGTGATGGGGGGCAAGTGTCCGTATAGTTGGAGTCTCGTGGGGTGTTGTCGCCAGGACTTGTTTAATACTGCTCTCAACATTCTTGTGTAATTTCCGTCTAGTTTCCTCTCCAGCCGCTTCGTTAGCGTCCATGTGGTGCATCCATATAGTAGTATCGACACAACCGCTGCCTGGAAGAAACTGCGTTTCATTTTATCCGTTAGGTCCGACTTCCATATGATCGAGAGCCTATCGATAGCTGTCCATGCCTTCGTCAGTCGTGTGTCGATGTCTTTTTCGGTTGATGAGACGCTACTTCCTAGGTAGGTGAATTTGTCTACTAGTTTCAGAGAGGCTCCGTCTAGTATGGCAATGTTGCCCGTTTGGTTGTAACACATATATTCAGTTTTGTTTGCATTGACATGGAGGCCAATGCCAGCTGCGGCTCGTTCCAGACTATGCAGTAGTGTCTCTGCTTGATTAGGCGTATTCGCTAGTAACGCCAAGTCATCAGCGTAGTCGGCGTCCGTGATTGTTTTTGCGGGGTACCTTTTGCTTTTTCTCTTAGTCAGCTCGAAGCCATTTTCTCTGATTTTGTCGATCGAAGTCCTAAGCACATAGTCTAGACAGATGATAAAGAGGTACGGGGCTAGTGTGTCTCCTTGTAGTACTCCTGCAACAATGTCGAAGTATTCCGTGTCTCCATCTGGTGAACGTACTTTCACTTTGGTGTTTCTGTAGAGAATCATTATCGCTGCTACGGTTTCTTTTGGTAGGCCGTATGCCAGTAGGATTTGCTCCATCTTCCCTCTGTGTATGGAATCGAAGGCCTTGGTAAAGTCGACAAATAGTAATGTCGCCTGTAAGTTTTTTGCCCGAACGCCTTCAAGGATTCTACGGATGGTCAGTATTTGTGAGGTTGTGGATCTATTTCTCCGGAAGCCATTTTGGTTTTTCCTAAGGATGTTGTCTATTTTGGGTTCTATGCGGTTTCGTAGTAGGGCATTGTATATTTTGGCTGCTATGGATGTAAGTGTTATCCCTCGGTAGTTCTTGGCTAGTCCGAGGTCGCCTTTTTTAGGGAATGGAAGGATGCATCCCTTCGTCCATCTTTCTATCCTATTTTGACTATAGACTGCGTTGCATTGCCGGAGCAGTATATCGTCGAATTGTCTAGTCTTCCACACTTTTGGGGGGATCTCGTCTAGCCCTGCAGCTTTCCTATTTTTAATTCTTCTGAGAACCGAGTCGAGTTCTTCTTTGGTGAAAGGACCTAGTTTTACGTCTAATTGCTTACTAATAATTCTGGTGATCGGTTCATCCGTTATTTCCGGTGGGTTTCCTAGTAGATTTTTGAAATGCTGTTCCCACAGTTTTACTCTTTCTTGTTGGCTTGCAGCTTTCAATTTTGCTTTGGCTGTGCTCTTCCTTCTACTTACTTCGTTTATTGTTTGCCAGGCTATCCTGGATTGTCTATCTTCCACCGAGTCTCTAATCTTATCTATCTGATTTCGTATGTATTCTGCCTGTTCTTTTAGATATATTCCTGTTAATTGATGTTGTGCCTTTTCTAGTTCTCGTGCATTTGTGTTTGTTGGGTTCTTTTGATAGCTCTTGGAGGCAGTTTTCACAAGTGCACGTTTTTCTCTAACCGCTAGCGTTTCCCAGGGGGCTCTATATTTAGTTCTAGGTTTTGTTGGAATACACTTTGCTGCTGCTTCAAGGTGTGCTTCTACTAAATTTTCATATTCGTCATTTGGGGTGAAACACTACAAGAGAGAGCAGAAAAAGATACTTTATATAATCTTGATTAATGTTGGCAAATATATTGTCAGTTTCAATATCCATACTTTCTATACAGTAGGATCTATTTGGAGATTAAGTTTGCATCGTTTAATTCTTTAAGGTGATTTTCTTTTTTATGTTGAGGGGTCTTTTTTATGTTGATGGAGTTTGACTGAGGGCACTTTGTATGCGCTTCCTGTACCTTCGTTGTTGCCTTTGGTGTTGATATGGATTTTTCTTGATTGATCAATGAGTGCTTCTGGTTTTTCTTTGATTATTTCTGGCTTTTTAGGAGACAAATTCTTTAGCCTGTCTTTGATGGATTGATTGAAGATCTATGCTACTTTAGTTTTGTTGGGGATTTTCTATTTTTTATAGGAGTTGTTTGTGTTTTTTCTTGGATTATTTCATTTGGTTTTTCTTTATTTGTTGTAACTTCTTTTAGAGGAACTTGTGTTTCTGTGTGTTGAATTTCAACCGAGTGTAAGTTTTTCAGCTGTTCCGAATGAATCAGCTTCTCGATGAGAGCTTTGCATTTGTCGGCTTGATTGCCGCCTCCCTATTAGATTCGCCATCCGAGCAACATAGGTATAAGTATTATCTTCCTTGTAGGACCCTACTATCCTCCTAGATTAAAAAAAGTTACATTTTGTTTGCACTTTACCTCTAGTATTCCCCTCTCCTGTATAAATGTCACAAGATCTTCTGAAAGCAGGGTGGTTTTGTTGACTGTTTGGGCATTGACTTTTATTTGGGCAATCTTCCTCTGTGTGGTCTAGGTCTTTTTCGCCACACCTTCCACATCTTTGACATCCACTGCAACCTTCCCTATGGTGGGTATATCTTTGACATTTAATGCACCTCAAGGGTGTTGGGATGTATTGTTCTACCCACTTGAGGGAATATCCAATTTTTCTTCTTTAGATATTTTAGGCTGAGTGTCAAAATGTACATATTCGACTGAATTTCCTCCCTGATCTATTTTTAACAATTCAATTTAGCATGAGTCAACAAAGTGAAATGGTTCCAAGCATTGCTATGTATCACTGACAATTTAATTAAACATCAGTCATTTGTTTACTCACAGTTAAATGATCAAACAATTCTATTTCAAAATAATTCAATTTAGCAAGTCATTTATTTGCACTCAAACAATTCTATTTGACCCATAGATAGGACCCTTTCAGGTACTACCACTCCGGGAAAGAGTAGATTTGGGAGCGATGGCAATGAAGGGGTAAACTCCAGCATCAGTGGAGCCTCACCATTAGATTGTTTAATTTCACATCCAGGACACTCGTTGGAGGGTACCCTTCTGAAGAGATACAGTCTGTGTATTCTACAACTCCCGCCGACTGGGCTAAAATTATACATAGGATTTCTTTTAATACGTTTGAGAATAAAACAATGATATTAGAAACAAATAAAACAAAATATATCATGTAAACCTTTAATTCTTTGAAATATATAACACTTATTGTAGGATTTTAAACGCATTAGGTTTTGGTTTATTTGTTTAATGGCATATCAACTTTCGTAGCTTATTTAATTCCAAAACAATCCTGGTAGGAGAACAACAGTGATACTATTGCTGGGTGGATGTTATAATGGGGACATATCGTTCTTAAGAGTATACGAGGTGCATACGATAAGTTTCCAGACTTTTTTTTCGTATGGACACTTTTATTGATAGTACACACATGAAACTCTAGTCCCCTTCGAAGTAATCTCCTCCGGCTGCAATGCACTTGTTGTACCGTTCCAACAACTTCTGGAATGCCCCATGGAAGTCCTCTTGTGTGAGCGTGTCAATGACCCTCGTCACAGCCTCTTTCATCTCCTCAATTGTCTCATAACAACATCTTCTGAGCTTAGGGAATAACCAAAAGTCACAGGGGGCAAGGTCTGGATTATAGGGAGGGTGAGGAACTGTCTTGATGCCCATCTTGGTCATATAGTCTGTGACAAGGAAGGAGTTGTGGACTGGTGTATTGTCCTGGTGAAAATGCCACTAACCCGATTTGAAGAGTGCTGGCCTCTTCTGACGGAATCTCTTGCTGAACTCCCTTAGAACCTCAACATAATAACCCCAACCCTAACATTAACCCTTTGTCCAATCAACTCTGGTGTATTGACTTCCTTACTTCACACCTCTCATCATCCCTCACAGACTCCCTGCCTTCCTTAAATCTCTTATGCCACTCAAAAACTGATGCTCAATTCATGCAAGATGGTCGAAAAGCAGTCTGCAGCATTCCATACGTTTCTGTGGTATTTTTCCAAGTTTAAAACAGAATTTTCTTGCATATCGTTCTTCTAAAGTGTCCTCACGTCCATATTGCATTTTTGAAATTCACCAGCTGTGACAATCAGACTTTACTAGGATGTATTCCAATTGCTGCTGTAGCTATTCATTTGAAGCTGAAATCATAAAAATTGGTCAGTTATCTCATAAGATGTATAGCAATAACATAGTGAATTTTCAAGGGTCTACGACAATTTTAATTGCATGTACGAAAAATGTCTGGAAACTTATCGTATGCACCTCGTAAGTCTGAATATGAATGTGATAGCACGGTTAGAGCACTAAGTGGTTTACTTCGAGGCCACAATCTATCCCTTTAGCCATGACGCCTTGGAGACTTCCCTACCCTTGAAACGCATTCATAACATGGGCTATTTTGAAGCAAATCTAACTAATAGAGATTTTAATTGATATCGTTTATAAATGAGATGCTAATTAACATTAAATAATAATACTTAAGAATATAACGTAAACAACTAATGGGCGACGGTGGTGATGTAGTTTCAGTTACAGACAGACGGATACATTATCTGTATCATAATAAGAGTTGGAGCCTGTGACCACGTTACACTGGTGGATTTGACGCCTGTGACCACATTACACTGGTGGATTTGACGCCTGTGACCCCGTTACACTGGTGGATTTGACGCCTGTGACCACATTACACTGGTGAATTTGACGCCTGTGACCACATTACACTGGTGAATTTGACGCCTGTGACCACGTTACACTGGTGGATTTGACGCCTGTGACCACATTACACTGGTGGATTTGACGCCTGTGACCACATTATACTGGTGGATTTGACGCCTGTGACCACATTACACTGGTGGATTTGACGCCTGTGACCACATTACACTGGTGGATTTGACGCCTGTGAACACGTTACACTGGTGGATTTGACGCCTGTGACCACATTACAGTGGTGGATTTGACGCCTGTGACCACGTTACACTGGTGGATTTGACGCCTGTGACCACATTACACTGGTGGATTTGACGCCTGTGACCACGTTACACTGGTGGATTTGACGCCTGTGACCACATTACACTGGTGGATTTGACGCCTGTGACCACATTACACTGGTGGATTTGACGCCTGTGACCACATTATACTGGTGGATTTGACGCCTGTGACCACATTACACTGGTGGATTTGACGCCTGTGACCACGTTACGCTGGTGGATTTGGAGTCTGTTACATACTATTTTTATTGTTTATTTATTTATTTATTGGCGGGGTATTGCATGTAATTGTTAAAATGACTTCAGTGTAAAAGTAACCCCACAAGAGTTGACATGTCATAAAACCAACCAACCAACAAAACTAATTTTAACTCACCCTACGAAAAGTGGAGGTGTCCTCGTGGTGTAATGGTTAAAGCGATGGACTGCGGAATCGTAGTACGCGAGTTCGAACTCCAGTGGCGTTATTACGTTCACTTTCGGGCAAATACCCTTGGGAAAGGTATGAACCCCCTTATCCTCCCAGCTATTGTTTAAATAGTACCACTACTGTTCTTCTAGGAGAATGGCTTTGGCATTAAATAACCTAAAAAGAGTTGATATGCCATTAAACAAAGAAACCAAACCTAAGAAATGTGAATGATTTCTCGAAGGGCTAATGTGTCTTTTTTATTTTCTACTAAAATTATTTACGCTGTTTGTTCCTGGTTATTTCGACCGTATTTATATATTTATTTTTTACCAATCCCAAAATTCGCAGAAATTTCAAAACAGTTTAACATATTTTGGAACAATGGGCATTAAATTGAGCGTTTCAAAAACTGATGCTTGGCTAATTACTCGATTCTTATCCCAAAACTCATCATGGAAATACGTATATTTTCTGAATTATTTAACCATTTACCACATTTACCAACCCCTCCGTTCGGGTAGGATATGGCACAGGGTCAATTTTTAAGCGGAGTTTAACAGGTTTGAATTCAGAGTTTTCCTTCTCTTAGACTAGTTGCCTCACCAAGGCTGAAGAAGCCAGTCTGCCCTACTATTTACCCATAGCTGGAGGGAGAATAATTGGATTCATACCTTTCCCAAGGGTATTAGAGCTATGTAAAATGCAATCAGTCTCGTCCAGGATTTGAACTCGTGTCTCCGTGTCCATTTCCTACGACGATATCCATTACACCACTCACCAACCGTATGTACGGGAGTCAAATGCATCAACAAAATTACTTGTGCATGTATGGCTAAACATTAGGAAAAAAACAAAACAAAAAGGTGGGGGGGAGTAGAGTAGGCCTCTTTGCCACAGGCCTTTTCCCCTAAAACGTGAAAACGAGTCAACACTGGATCTGTTGATAAAAGGTTAAAATATATATCTTAGTTTCAGTACAGTGTCATAAAATGTTTTTTGCATATAAATTATGAAGGGGACACACACACACGGTGATGATTGTGGGTTCCGCATAAAACTAATGGACTTAAAGAGTACATAATTTGTATATTTTAGAACTTCTTTGGTTTGGTTTGGTTTCTTTGTTTAATGGCATATCAACTCTTTTTAGGTTATTCTAGGTTATTCTCCAAGAAGAACAGAAGTGGTACTATTTAACCCATAGCTGGGAGGATAAGGGGGTTCATACCTTTCCCAAGGGTATTTGCCCGAAAATGAACGTAATAGCGCGACTGGAGTACGAACTCGCGTACTACGATTCTGCAGTCTATCGCTTTAACCATTACACCACGAGGACACCTCCACTTTTCTTAGGGTGAGTTAAAATTAGTTTCTTCTTTTCCATGGTAGCTTCAATCACTTATGCATATCTATTCGCATATTTTTTTTACTTATATATATATATATATATATATACACACACACACACACACACACATATCACACCTGCAAATGTATCTTTTCATTTTCTTTATTAAATATGATAACCTCAGAATAAACGTGATATATATATATATGTGTGTGTGTATAGGAATTTCGCGTAAAGATTCTACGAAATTATACGCTCCTCCACCATGACCTGAAGATTGTTCCACCGGCATGAGACTCTGAATAGCGAGTGAGTTAAAAAAGGGAGGTCTATAAGTTAAACGCTTTCCTCCCTCTCCCTTTTCATAATTATATATGATGTACGGGTGAAAATTTCACAGAATACATGCATAATGATTACACGTATATAATCTATAAATAACATTTTGTGATGAATGATTGTTGTGTAACGTTACGCCCCTCTCCCCCACACACGTTCATCCTCTTCAACCAACCTTTTCACTTCTTGGCCGGCTGGTGATCAACTAGTGGCCCGAGGGGGGTAACGCACATTTCTTTACCGCTACAAGAATACGATCGGGGGGACAGGAGAAAATAAAACAGACAAACAAACACGAACAATGCTTGGGGTTAACTCAGAGCAGAAGGAGAGTATGCAACACTACATGCATGTGCGGACTAACGCTAGCGTGGGTTACTAGCGAAAATTCCACAAGCAACTGGAATGCCGACATCTTGACTCAATCTTCTTCGCTGGACCTTATTTTCTCTACTACTGTCTCCGGAGTCGACCGCATCTGTCCGTGGTTCCACGCCAACTTGCTCTGTTGACTCGCCTCTCTGCTGTCCCGTCGCCAACTGCCTCTCAGCTCCTTTGTCCAGCCAACTCTCTTTCGCGTCCCCTTACCACTTCCGGATACGGCGAGATTTCAGGTCCGAAAATCCTTTGTCTGGTTTCGCGCCAAAACAGACAAAGGAATCGTCTGCTTGACGGGCCACCCATATAGTGCTACAGTTGATTTTTACTTATATTTGTAAAATTAATCAGTTAAAAGTAACCTGTATCCTTAACAAAAATAATTGATGTATTAATCTATTATAACACGCAAACAGTAAAAAGAAAAAATGAATGGAAAAGTTGAAGATTCGATTTAAAGAAGTAAATACCTCCTTTAGGTAAATATATCTATTTTATTATGCGACAAATATTACTCTGTAATGGATGAATCAATTTATGATAAGGCTGGCATTGTCAGTTCATTGCAAGACAGTTACAGTAAGACAGTTACAGTAAAAGTGTATAGAACTGGGTATGGATTTGTATCAAGTCTTTATTGACCAAATAAAAGCCTTTGATACTGTGAACAGAACCATCCTTTGAGAGATTGTAAAGAAGCTTGACTGCTCTAAAAAAGTTCACTGCTATATTTCGATTTTTTCATGGTGGTGTGAAGGCTTAGGTTAATGCAAGTAGAAAGCTATCAGAGCAAATATCTGTCAAAAACCGAGTAAAACAGCAGAGTATACTAGTTTCAACACTTTTTGTTATATATTTGGCAATGTTTTTTCCACCATGGCTTTTAAGAACTGCAATCGTGGCACCTACATATCATATCGTACTTGTGGAAATGTTTTTATTTCATCATCGGGCTATTGGCATCAAAAACCAAAGTTTTATAAAAATAATGTCCGTGTATAGTTTTTATAAAAGACTCAATTTAGTGGGTATCTGTGAGTATCAATCTAACTGCTTAGTAGCGACAGTTTTAAAGACAATCCTACAAAATTACATGTCTGCAAAATTCAAATCATTAAAAATTGTTTCAATTGTGAGTAGTAAATTTTTGCATTTATAAACTCGGTTAACCCCCCCCCCCCAAAAAAAAACCCACAATAATCTCATCACATTTTTACACAAAATTAAAAAGAAAATTAATAAAAATATATCAAATTTAAATGGATCTAATGCACATTGTTTTAAATTACTTTTTCTGAAAATATTTTTCCAATGCGATTTTAAAAACATACGAGGGTTGTTCAAAAAGTTCTAAAACTTGCCCAAAAAGAATAGTCATAGCCGAATATTTTTGTTATGGCAACGCATTAGCACTTCTGAAATTAGATAAACTACAAAGGTGAGATGTATGACAAATCTAAAATCTGGAACTAAAATTTAGAACTCTTGACGACCCTCGTGTATATATATATATATATATATAGTGCGCGCACGCACACACACACTCTGTGTCACTCTGTCTGTCTGTCTCCCCCCCTCTCTCTCTCAGCGTAGTACCTGTGGTGTAATAGCTAATGTGCTGGACAGCGGAATCGAAGTAAGCAAGTTCGAACTCCAGTCGCGCTGTTAGGTTCATTTTGGGACTAATACCCTTGAGAAAGCAATGAACCCCATTATCCTCCAGATATGGGTAAAATAGTTTTATTAATTTTTACAAGGATGGTTTTGGCATTGAATAACCCCCGAAGTCTGATATGCCATTCAACAAAGAAACCAAAACTTTATCTCTCTCATATATATATATATATATATATATATATATATATATAAAAGTGTGACTTATACGTGGTGCCTTCAATAAGTTTCCAGACTTTTTTGTACAGGCATTTAAAATTGTCGTAGACTCTTGAAAATTCAGTATGTTTTTGCTATACATCTTATGAGATGACTGACCAATTTTTATGATTTCAGCTTCAAATGAATAGCTACAGAAGCAATTGGAATACATCCTACTAAATCCTGATTGTCACAGCTGGTGAATTTCAAAAATGCAATCTGGACGTGAGGACACTTTAGAAGAACGATATGCAAGAAAATTCTGTTTTAAACTTTGAAAAAAATGCCATAGAAACATATGGAATGCTTCAGACTGCTTTTCGACCATCTGGCATGAATCAAGCATCAGTTTTTGAATGGCATAAGAGATTTAAGGAAGGCAGGGAGTCTGTGAGGGATGATGAGAGGTGTGGGAGGAGTAAGAAAGTCAATACACCAGATTTGATTGGCCAAACGGTTAGGGTTACTATGTTGAGGTTTTAAGGGAGTTCAGCAAGAGATTCCGTCGAAAGAGGCCAGCACTCTTCAAATCGGGTCAGTGGCATTTCCAGCAGGACAATGCACCAGTCCACAACTCCATCCTTGTCACAGACTATTTGACCAAGATTAGCATCAAGACAGTTCCTCATCGTCCCTATGTTCCAGACCTTGCTCCCTGTGACTTTTGGTTATATCCTAAGCTCAGAGAACGTCGTTATGAGACGATTGAGGAGATGAAAGAGGCTGTGACGAGGGTCATTGACACGCTCACACAAGAGGAGTTCCATGGAGCCTTCCAGAAGTTGTTGGAACAGTACAACAAGTGCATTGCAGCCGAAGGAGATTACTTGGAAAGTGACTAGAGTTTCATGTGTGTACTATCAATAAAAGTGTCCATACGAAAAAAGCCTGGAAACTTATTTAATGAACCTCGTACTTTGTGATTTTATCGGTTTTTTATGAAGTCTCACTGCAAGGAAACACTGTTTCTCTGTTGAGTTCTACTGTGTTTTGGCTGCATGAGATTGCAATATCGAGTTCCGTTTCCTAGGAACAATATGTTCTCCCCACCCCGTTCAGTTTCCACAATTAATGAGATAAACAAAAACAAGACAAATTTGAATATTTCTTTGTAGTTGCTTATTATCCTTTTTTTAAATTGTTTTTAACTAGTAACTAAGCATATCTATTCGAATAGATATGGTATATATGGTTCATTTTTCGTTACTTATTTTGTAACATATCAATTCTTTTAAAAACTTCTTGCTAAAACTTTTCTTCTGACGATGATGTAGAGGCAAAACTAGTTGTGAACAATAAAAAAAAAAAAACTCTAAAGAAAAATTCCTATTTGACCAATCATTTTTGTTCATTTCTTATAAGGAATTATCTGTAAGTTATTTGCCCAGTCGGCTGGGGCTGTAGAATACACTGACTGCACCTCTGCAGAGGGGTAAGACCTCCCCAACGAGTGTCCCGGATATGACACTAAACAGTCTGATGGTGAGGTCCCAGTAATGCTGGGGCATTGGGGAATACGGAGCACCCCTTCATTGCCATTGCTCCCAGGTCCACTCTGGCCCGGTGTGGTAGCACCTGATAGGGCTCTATCTATAGGTTAAATAGAACTAACGGCATACTTATGCTAAACCGAATATCTTGAAATAGAAATGTTTTTTGACAATTGAACCGTGCTGACATTTGAACTGCGTGCTTGTGCTAAACTGAATTATTTCAAATAGAACTGTTTTTTTTTTAACATTGAAACTGTATTTACACTAGACTAAATTGTTTAATATAGAACTCTTCTGACATGTAACTGTGTGTAAACAAAATCTGTACTTATACTAAACTGAATTAACAGAAGTAGACTTGCTTGACTAAACTGAATAGCTCGAAATAGAAATGTTTTTGTCATTGAAACTGTACTTACACTAAACTTAATTGTTATATATAACTGCTTGAATAGTTTGAAATAGAAATGTTTTTGACTGTGTACTCATGCTAAACTGAATTGTTTTAAATAGAACTGATAATTTACATAAAAATGGATTTGGCGTTAAATAACCTACAAAGGTTGATATGCCATAAAACCCATCAAACTAAACCAAACCTATAAGTTATCCTCAGAATGACTATATATGAGGTTAGATATTTAATGTAGTAATAATAGTATGATATTTATGAATCTCTTCATAATAATGCTCGTCGACGATGAAAATTAATTAGTTTGCTTGGGTTTGGTTTTATGGCGTACCAACCATTATTGGGGTGTCCTCGTGGTGTAATGGTTAAAGCGATGAACTGCAGAATCGTAGTACGCGAGTTCGTACTCCAGTCGCGCTATTACGTTCACTTTCGGGCAAATACCCTTGGGAAAGGTATGAACCCCCTTATTCTCCCTCCAGCTATGGGTAAATAGTTGGACGGACTAGGTTCTTCAGCCTTGGTGGGGCAACTAGTCTAGGAGAAGGAAAACTCTGAATTCAAACCTGTTAAACTCCGCTTAAAAATTGACCTTGTGTCATATCCTGCCCGAGCGGAGGGGTTGGTAAATAGTACCAACCATTATTGGTTATTTAAAGCCAAATCCTGGTTTTAGAAATATATATCAAATATATGATTTGTAAAATCATTTTCTATATACACACAGTTAAATGATCAAACAGTTCTATGAATTTAACAGCAGTCAACAAAGTTAAATGGTTCTAAGTATTGCTATGTATCGCCAACAGTTCAATTAAACATCAGTCATTTGTTTACACACAGTTAAATGATCAAACAGCTCTATTTTAAATAATTCAATTTAGCAGAAGTCACTTGTTTGTACAGTCATCAGTCATTTGTTTACACACAGTTAAATGATCAAACAGCTCTATTTTAAATAATTCAATTTAGCATAAGTCACTTGTTTGTACATCAAACAGTTCTATTTAACCCAAAGATAGGACCCAATCAAATGCTACCGCTCTGGAGTCTTACCATCAGATTATTTAATGTCATATCCAGGACACTCGTTAAGGAAGTCTTACTCCTCTTCAGAGATGCAGTTGGTGTATTCTACAGCCCCAGCCGACTGGGTCAAAACATTTAAGTCAAAACTTAGCAAATGGACTACACAGATGATTTGTATGTAGTGTTGATGACCTGGGTAGATTCAGCCGCGCTTTTTTTGATGAGCAGATTGCAGAAGAATGATGCGCTTGTGCGCCACCTATTCTCAGAACAAATCTCTTCTGGTTTTGAATTCACTTTCCTTCTCCTAGACCGGTTGCTTTATCAAAAGCTAGAGAGCCTAGTCTACTCTACTATTTATCTCTAGCTGGAAGAGAAGAGATGATTTATGTCTTTTGCAAGGGATTTATCGCGAAGTGAAAAGCAAACAGTCTCGTTCTGTATTTGAACTCAACGACTTCATTTTCAGCGACGATAAACGTTACGCGATGCGTATTTTCTTACAGCTACACAATACAGCACAAAACTCTAAGCCACTAATCAAGAAAGGTCTGATAAAATTAACCCGTCTTCTCTGTTTGCCACGGATGTTATGGTATGCATCCAATCCCTCCGACACAAGTAAGATTCGATAAGAGATGAATTTTTAAGAGGAGTACAATTGGTTTGAATTCAGTTTTCGTTCTTCTAGACTTGTTACCATGGCTTAAGAGTCTAGTTTTCTCCATCATTTACTCATAGCTGGATTCATATCTTTCCCAAGAGTATTAGTACGTTGTGAAATACAAACAACCTTGTCTTGGATTTGAACTTATGTCGCTAATTCTCTTTCCAGTAAGGATCAGTGTTACTTTACGAGCCAAGGTATATTTTTGACTGAACTCCTCTTCGTATAATAGAGAAGTGCTGTATGGTGGACAGATCCTAGATCACCAGATTGCCAGTAATTATTCCTAGGAGGTGCCCGTGGTGTAATGGTTATCACCGTAGGAAATGGACACGGCGACACGAGTTCAAATCCTAGACGAGACTGATTGCATTTCACATAGCACTAATACCCTTGGGAAAGGCATGAATCCAATTATTCTCCCACCAGCTATGGGTAAATAGTAGGGCAGACTGATTTCTTCAGCCTTGGTGAGGCAACTAGTCTGGGAGAAGGAAAACTCTGAACTCAAACCTGTTAAACTCTGCTTGAAAAAATGACCTAGTGTCATATCCTTCCCGAGTAGTAGAGGTTGGTAAATATGGTAATTATTCCTTTTTGGCTCGAAGGTTGACTGTACAAGATTAAATATCTCGATAGTTTTTTTAAATATTTACCTTACCCCTCTGTACGAACTGGATTTAACGCAAGGTCAATTTTTGAGCTGAGTTTAACGGGTTGGAATTCAGAGTTTTTGTATCTTAGCTCAGTCGCCATAAAAAGATTAAAGAACCCTTACTATTTACAGATAGCTAAAAGGAAAATAGTTGGATTCATACCTTTCCCAAGGATATTACCGCTATATGAAATGAAACCTCGTCCAAGATTTGAATTCGGGTCAGTGTGTTCATTTGCCACGGCCATTGCCATTATACCACAAGTAGTTGACAAGCTTCTGAACGAAACAACAGGTTTTCAACTCTAAATGCGTTGATCCTCTGTTGATTATTGCTCTTCAATGAAATATGCTTGCTTTATAAGTAGACAGCTGTGAAAATACACGTCCTGAGACCAAAAGCCGATTCGCTGTGGTGTAATGGTTAGCAAGTTAGACTAGCAAACCTACACGAGTGAGTTCGAGTCTCATTGGGTGCCCCATTCATTTGGCCTTGTGCTAAATCGAAGTAAAGACCTTCGTAAATTACTTGATGTAATTTACTGAACCATAGAAAGTAAGTGCTTGTACGTACGTATGCGTGTTGTGGGAACAGTAAGTTGATATAGGCGTCGGTCTACTGTGTATTGTATGTCTCTTAATCTGTATCAATGATGGAGATGGTTGAAAATCGACGCATATTCTTGTATGTGGAATATCCTACTCGAAAGCAGAAGTAAAAGGTGACTGATCACAAAATACATAAAGCAAGATACACGCATACGTATGCTAAAATATGTGAGTGTGTGTGTGTGTGTGTGTGTGTGAGAGAGAAAAATGAAATGAATCCGACAAATATGTTGAAAATATAAACGGAAGAAAGATATACTTAAGCGTGGATGAAAATTTATTTTGCCGACACGTGTTTCGACTGAAATTTTACCTACATACAAAGTATTCTATTTAAGATTATTTTAAGTACAAAAATAAGAATCAAATAATAGTAATAATAGAAAATATATTAAGCATGCCTGCTAAAAAAATATATTTTTTCTTGTATTACTCGTTTTTTTTTCTAAAATCCAAAACATTTAACCTGAAGACGACTTTTCAGCTTGCATGCTTAATATATTTTCTATTATTATTTTATTTTATTTTTGTACTTACAAAATATTCTATTCAGGATTATTCTATGCAGGAAAAATTTTAGTCGAAACACTTATCGGCAAAGTAAATTTTCTTTTACACATAAGTATATATCTTTCTTCTGTTTATCAACACACACACACACCTATATATATATATATATATATAATCTCAATGAAAACATCATATAGGTTCGACGGATTGTTTCAGGGATGTTCCATGATTAGGTTTATAGGTTTCGGGTCCTTCACCCTTAAACCTCCTAACTCAGTTGACCCAGCCACTGCTGATCTGGTGAGTGGGTAGAGTGTTCGCCAATAGCCTGGGAGACCGGAGTTCAATACCTTGCTTTACACTCCCCATTAAAAGGTATGGATCAAGGGTAAAATGGAACAATCCAGAGAAAGGAGTACCGCCCTTCCCTACACTTCAGGGTAGTAGCTTTTGAAAAAGGAGCCTTCGGGTCACCCTGACTACAGTCGCCAATTCCTTCATGTTGAGTATCCTGAGTATGACACTAAACTACATCCTTTGGTGAGGCTATTGTTCTGGAGCTTTGGGGAGTGTGGAATCTAAGGCCTTCTATGACCCAGAGGGTAGTACCTGTTAGGGTTCCATCTATGCATCAATTAGATGTTTGAAAATTATTCGTATTGGATAGAAATGCTTGAAACCATATAACTGCATAAACAAATTATTATTATTATTATTATTATTATTAACAACAAACAGGAATAGTTACTTGAAACTATCTAAGTTGGCGACCATTGTCAAGGGTGACCCAAAAACTCCCTTTTCGTTAGCTACAACACCAAGGTGTAGGGAAGGGCGCTACTTTTTTCTCTGGATTGCTCCACTTTACCCTTGATACATACCTTATACTGCTGAGTGTTTAGCTTGGAGGCATCAAGTACCATTTTTTGAGTCTTTGGTATGACTTGACCCGGGATTGAACCCTAGTTTCCCGAGCCATTGGCGAACACTCTGACGATAATTGTATATAAATTATTAGTATTAGATAGGAATAATTGAAACCATACAACTGTACAAATTATTAATGTTAGAAAAGAATACTTGATACCAAATAACTGTACCATCAAGTGATCGTTATTTTTGACGAATAAAAATTGGGTGATTAGAAAAAAATTGATTGCAGTGGAATAATGAAAATATGAATAGTTATGATTATAAGTAAACATTCAAAAAGGAATTAAATTTTGGTATTAAATGCCCATATGTATTATCTACTTATATACAATAAACCTCGACTCATAAATTAATGGGGGTGTCCTCGTGGTGTAATGGTTAAAGCGATGGATTGCGGAATTGTAGTAAGCGAGTTCGTACTCCAGTCGCGCTGTTACGTTCACTTTCGGGCAAATACCATTGAGAAAGGTATGAACCCCCTTATCCTCCCAACTATGGGTTAATTAGTACCACAACTGTTCTTCTAGGAGAATGGCTTTGGCATTAAATAACCTACAAAGGTTGATATGCCATTAAACCAAAGAAACTAAATCATAAATTGATGTATAGGTAAATTATATATATATATACGCGGTTTATCTAAAGAAAAAAACGAACTTTAAAAAAATGTTTGTTTTAGTAACAAGTAAATGAGATTTGTTTCCCTTAAATTACCGTATATACTCGCGTATCCTGCGACTTTCTGTAATCAAAATTGAGACCTTTTGCTGCTCGAAATTGAAGGCCCAGCCTTGGTCTATTATTTACATACACAAAGTATATATTTTGCGTATAGTGGGACCCCCTAATACTAGGCTAAAATTTAGGTCTCAGAAAGTCGTGGGATACACAAATGTATACGATAATCTACCCCATTCCCAAATTTTTTCAGGTGCTGCAATGCGTTCTGGGAGTTGTGTTTGGGAATTGTGTGCAGGTCTCATAGCGCAGTTTTTTCTATTTCTTCTATTGTCTGAAATCGACCTTTCAGAGTAGATTTAGTATTTAGGCATAAACAAACGTCCACAGATCCAAATCTGGTGAGGTATGTGGTTGGAAGATGAAAATTGCTCCGTGTTCTGCTAAAAATTAACGGATATAATGTTACGTGTTAGTAGGTGCATTTTCGTGACAGAGCATTAGGGTTTTGTTCTCGCGTGTTTCTCAGACCCCGAGCCTCTTTCTTTGCACTGTATTTCTCAAATGAATCTGGGCCCAAATTAAACTCTCTAATGAGTTTTTGATCACGTGAAGCAAACTCATGATAAGCAATGCTCTTTCAATAAAAGAAAAAGACCATTAGCGTCAACTTTACTTTCAAGGGCATCTGCCAGGAATTTTTTGGAAAGTAACTTCATATTTCAAAATTCTTATTTATTTCTTGACTATAATTTTTCCAGGAAATAAATCCTAAGCATTTTAAAATAAAGAGTATTTTTCAATTACCCTTTATATTCCAAACTACAGGGTGTCTCAACTTAGATGCAACCCATTAATATGATAATGATTTATTACTGAGACAATCGCAATGGCGATCATTTGGAGCACTTCCTGTAAAAAATGCATCCTTTGAACTGGAGACATCAAATTAATGTTTTTTTAATTGTTATTATATCAACTTTCAGGACAATGTTTTTTTTTTACTTTCTAGAGTCACTAATAAATCATTTTTATATTAATAGGTTGCATCTATTTTGAGACAGTTTTGAATGATTTTTGTCACCAAATAAGTAGGGGTGCCAAATATTTTCCTCTCTTGTCCAAGTCATTGTGATCGAATATTAATAGCTGTTATGATATACTATTTTCTAATCTGATACAAAATAAGAACACATTATTGTTAGTAGAACTACGAGGATCATTAAATAAGTTTCCAGACTTTTTTCGTATGGGCACTTTTATTGATAGTACACACATGAAACTCTAGTCCCCTTCCAAGTAATCTCCTCCGGCTGCAATGCACTTGTTGTACCGTTCCAAAAACGCCCGGAAGGCCCCATAGAAGTCCTCTTGTGTGAGCATGTCAATGACCTTCGTCACAGCCTCTTTCATCTCCTCAGTTGTCTCATAAAGACACCCTCTGAGCTTAGGGAATAACCAAAAGTCACAGAGAGCAAGGCCTGGACTATAAGGAAGGTGGGGAATTGTCTTGATGCCCATCTTGGTCAAATAGTCTGAGACAAGGAAGGAGTTGTGGACTGGTGTATTATCTATTGAGACATCCTATACTACATTGACTATTTTTAGGTAACATGTAGGATACACTGGATTCTTAAGCCTTGATTAAACAATCATTCTTGAGAAAGGAAAACTAAATTCTAACCAGCTTTACTCCGCTTATAAATTGACGTTGTGTCAGATCCTATTTGTTGCAAGAGGTAAATCGACTACATTTCTTTTTTTTTTCGATATCGAAACCGTATACTCAAGTCTCGTTTGGACACTTTAGAAAATTTTAATTAATAAGTAGTTGGCGACCTTAGTCGAGGGTAACCAGAAGGCTCCTTTTTCAATAGCTACTACACCGAGGTGTAAGGGAGGGCGCTACTCCTTTCCCTGGATTGCTCTACTTTACCCTTGATACGAACCTTATATTGCTGAGTGTTAAGCAAGGAGGTATCAAGTACCATTTTTGAGTCTTTGGTATGACGCGACCCGGGATTGAACCCAGGTCTCCCGGACCATTGACAAACACTCTACCCTCTGGGCCAATGAGCTCGCTGATTGTGTTTTTGTTCATCTATCAGCAAGTGTGATGAAAATTCATCGGGCGACATAATACATTATCACTTGTTTAGAAATGCCCCCCAAATTTCCCACCTCAGGGATTTCAAAGATATCCAGGCGGAGATTTTCACGAATCTCAGTGTTTCATAATAGATTAGTGAGATCTATTATTGAAGTGTAGGTTTTTAAATAAGTCCTCAACTGTTTGTTGTATAGTCACAACCATGACCAACTATGCAAACACATATGCATGCGAAATCATAACAACGACACAATAAAGACGAGCGACACAGTTCTTTAGAAAAATATAACTCTCATTTTATTTGAAAGGGTTGTGTGTGAGAGGGAATTGGAGACCGAACAGAACTGCAACATATTGACCCCCACTCTTATGGCCATCAGCGTTTCTTTCCCGTTCTCCTTGGCTGCTCAACCGGAGGCCTGGGGGCCCAGCCTCTCTGGGACATGTTCCTCAATCCAGCATCTTATCTCTAACTCGTCTGATCCCCAACTGCAACTGCTCAATCGCGGGCCTGAGGGTCCTCTCTGCTGGGTGCTGGCTTTCTCTACTGCATCTTGTCTCCAACTGGTCTGGTCTCCAAACTAACTGACTTCCTGTCTTCACCGAGTTATATGATAGTTCCACCCCGACCTTCTTGTGGGCGTCACAATTTGGCACTCATTCAACCTGTCCACGGTCAAGGCTATAATATCCTGATTATTCCTCGACCGGATGCACCTGTTATTTACATCGGTGCATTTCCTATTTTGACAGCCCGGTCGGATCTTAGGTCAATATACATGTTAAACAGATGGGAAAATACCGTAATGTAACAGTGTACGTGAAAGACGGTGACGTCGGAGCTGATTTGACTCCATGGCTGTGATCGGACGACTCTAGGGAAGATGGTTTCAACGTTAAGTTAGCTGGTTTTCAGAAAGTCAACTATCACACATGTGTGAGAAATGGTCTGCATATTTTTCCGTCCATCGAAACTACTCCTCAATATATATGGGTGATATATAAAAAAGAAAAGGACGTCTTGGTTAAAAAAGTCAATAAATAAAGATGTGCACAAAAAGGTAAATCGTTATTTATTCTACCTGAACAGGGATATCTTTCTCAAGGTTTTCTTTCAAACTTGTTATGTTATTATGTAACGAGGTTTTCTTTCAAAGTTGTTATGTTATTATGTAACAAGTTTTGAAGAGAGGCTTGTGACATAATGGTTATTTTCAAAGAAAATGAACACTGCAAACTAAGTCCAAATCCTGGATAAGGCTCTTTGCATTTCACATTGTGCTAATATCTTTAGAAAAGGTATGGACCCACCTATTCTCTTCTTAGCTATGTGTGAATAATAAGGTAGGCTCAGGTCTTTGGCTTTGGTGTTGGGCCTTCATTACCCTTGAAAATAACGTGGAGGTCCAGATGGTCAACGATCAGAGTCTGAAGCAGAAAGACAACAAACACCAACGGGCACTTTCTCAATGTGATCATCGTCCGTTCTCGTTAAGATCATACAGCGTTAGAATTTGGAGGATAATTGAAATTCTGGAACTACTCTTGAGATTGTGTGCAGCTCAAATGACTCTTTTCATAGGCCTGTTGTAACAATAGGAAAAAAGCGGTGCATCCATATATATTTTTTTTACCAGAGGTTGGAGTTATCCATAGCTCTGAGGAGAAGAGATGGATTCATGTAATACTAGCCTCCTTATCTGGAATTTGAGCTCGGTTTGCCTAGTCCATTATCCTCGCCATTGCGCTATCCGCTTGCATTTGTGTAGAAATGTATGTGTAGCGGATAAAGAAGAAAATGAATTGATAAAAATTTGATCTACAAATATCTTTAAATTGAGTGAATAGTTTGCTGGGAAGCAAAGTACAAAATCTTTTCTTGTAAGCAAATATATGTCATTTTTTATTAGGTATTTTCAATAGTTATACTTAAGATTCGTGCAATGAGGTACAGCAGTAATCGTTAGCTTAAAATAAAGGAACATATTTTGTGTATGTAATAATTCTTTTGTGAAAGTATATCACTATGAGAGAGAGAGAGAGAGAGAAAATATATCTATACCTTAAAGAATATGTATGTGAACTGCTGCTGATACTATATTCAGCAGGGAACAAACCAATATATTAATGCAAATGTAAATGTAAACAACATTAGAAAAGAATATAGATTTTCATTCAAAAGAAATAAACCGAAAGGTATTTGAGTAAATAATAATTCCGGCTCATTGGTCAAGTGGGTAGAGAGTTCGCCAATAGTCCGAGAGACCTGGGTTCAATTCCAGGTCGCGTCATGCTAAAGACTTTTAAAATGGTACTTGATATCTCCTTGCCTAACACTCAGCAATATAAGATACGTATGAAGGGTAAAGTGGAACAATCCAGGGAAAGGAGTAGCGCCCTCCTCTACGCCTCGGTGTAGTAGCTATTGAAAAGGAAGCCTTCTGGTCACCCTCGACTAAGTTCGCCAACTTTACTTTACTTATTTACTAAGTGTTAGTTGAGTAAGGATTGACAATCCCATCCTTACTGAAGAAATACTTATTTCTTTGCTTATTTATATCATTTAGGAAGGCTCGAAATTGGCTAAAAAAAAGTTAATGATTTATCTATTATTCTAATTGGCTAAGAAATTGTATTTTTAATATTTTTGCAGAGAAAAGATTTCTAAAATTATGTTGGGTTTCGATCCTTCAAAAATATTGGCACCATTTCAAATATTGTCGTCTGCGAAGTATTTCGAAATTTGAAAACTAGTGGGAATGTGCTGATTGGCTTATACAATCAGCACATTCTCACTAGCTTTTAAATTTGGAAATACTTCGCCGACGACAATATTTGACATGGCGCCAACATTTTTGAAGGATCGAAACCCAAAATAATTTTTAGAAAATACAATACAATAACTACAGCTTCTGGAGTTTATGTTTTGCACAAAAATTAACCCTTTTTTATTAGTATGGAAATTATTTGAATTCTCATATATATATATATATATATATATAATGTGCGTGTGTGTACCCATACACTTCGTTAAATTCTTAGAATTTATACTGAATGCAATATATACAAATAACGAACCAACTGGTCCACTATATTTACAGACAAACATGCTAAAATACTTAATGCTGTTTCATGTCCCATACTTTTGAAAAATAGCTTGTTTTTCTTTCTATGTGCCATCCCCTTCAACTCTCCGTTGACCGCAACATCTGCCCCTTCCCTGAAAT
The DNA here is from genome assembly GCA_963585895.1 of Sepioteuthis lessoniana. Classification (NCBI taxonomy): domain Eukaryota; kingdom Metazoa; phylum Mollusca; class Cephalopoda; order Myopsida; family Loliginidae; genus Sepioteuthis; species Sepioteuthis lessoniana. The sequence continues at coordinate 95,457,764 of OY757915.1, read as the reverse complement.
AATGAGGGTTGCGGGGAGCATGTTTAATATGATAGGAATGACTGCTATTATGGTATAATTATGAAAATTATATCTCGTGCTCGTCGAACAGAAGTGTCCACGTTTTTTTTTTCTTTATTTTTTTCTTTTATTCTAAACGGTTAGCGACAGACGGTGACTAGTTCAATTTTAGAAATATAACAGCATATTCGGAATCTATGTATTTTCTGATGACTCTGCATATTGTGAGAACAATATTGACCAGAGACTGCAAATATTGGAAATCATGAGTTTGTTTGTTTCTTTCTTTCTTTCTTCGATGGGGAAGTCTTTGTGGCGTAGTGGCTAACGAGCTGGACTGTAACATTGTAATAAGTGAGTTCGAATTTCAGTCACGTTATTACGTTCACTTTCGGACTAATACGCTTAGGGTGGTGTAATGGTTAAAGTACTGGACTGCGGAATCGTAGTAAGCGAGTTCGAACTCCTGTCGGGCTATTACATTCACTTTCGGACAAATACCCTTGGGAAAGGTATGAATCTCCTTATCCTCCCAGCTAAGGGTTAAATAGTACCACTGCTGTTCTTCTAGAAAGGTGGCTTTGTCATTAAACAACCTACAAAGGTTGACACGCCATTAAACCAAGAAACCAAACCTAATAATCTTAGGTAAGCTATAGACCCCGTATCCCCCAAGCTATGGGGTAAATAATACCTCTACAAAGATGGCTTTGGCATTAAATAACTCGAGAAGTTTGATGATCTATTAAACAAAAGAAACAAAAAAAAAAAAGAATCTAAAAACTGCAGAATTAAAAACCTACTGAAGTAAGAATTTGAATATTTTCTGTTTTAGAGTAAAGTTTAAAATTATACTGTCAATAGAATTTATACTGCGCAATCTTTTCACAGAGTTTAAATCAAGGAGGTATTACGATAGTCTTGCTCTGGAGAAGATAAAAGAAAGAAAAACGAAGATTTAATTAGGTTGTCAGATTCACTGGTGAAATCCCTCGGGAGTTTACTACGAAGTTTGCGTCTGGATTATAAAAGCAGCTCAGACCGAATAATCCATTGCGAATTCTTAATCTTCCGTTAAGAGTGACACTTCTGTTTTATACAGATAAAATCTTTTCGATATCGTAACACCAAAACTTCTATTACACCTAGTTTAATATCAGCTATTGTCAAATTCTCGTCTATTTACCCGATAACTATTTTATACGGCATCCCTCCCAAATAAGTAGCAATTAAAAAATAAGTCAATTTTCTTAGAGACATACAAGGATTTTATTATTTCTAGTGAAAAATTATACACTCAAATAGATATCCTATTTAACAACCCCTCCGCTCGGGCAGAAGATGACACAAGGTCAATTTTTAAGCGGAGTTTAATAGGTTTGAATTCAGAGTTTTCCTTCTCCAAGACTAGTTGCCTCACCAAGGCTGAAGAACCCAGTCTGTCCTGCTACGTATTTACCCATAGCTGGAGGGAGAATGATTGGATTCATAGCTTTCCCAAGGGTATTAGTGCTACGTGAAATGCGATCAGTCTCGTCCAGGATTTGAACTCGTGTCGCTGTGTCCATTTCCTACGACGATAACCATTATACCACGGGCACTCAAATAGATATGGTTCATGATCATCAAGGCGTGCTGACAGCATGGATTCACTTGACTCTCACTCGCCATTCATCCCAATCGGTCATCGCTCTTCATGAGTCTTCTCGATGGCATTCAGTGCCTGCACAGGGCTGATGAATATAATTTTTTTCTCAGTAAGAGAACGTTGCTTATGACTTCGTTCTTACTTCACCAGCGTGTTTTGCTAATCAACACTAATAATTCTATTCAACATTATTCATTCGTTAGCACTCAGTTAAATTGTTACAAGTTTTGCTATGTATGATTAACAATTTAATCAAACATCAGTCATTTGTTTACTCACAGTTAAACGGTAGAGGTGCCCGTGGTGTAATGGTTATTGTCCTAGGAAATGGACACGGTGAAACTGATTGCATTTCACATAGCACTAATACCTTTGGGAAAGGTATGAATCCAATTATTCTCCCTCCAGCTATCGGTAAATAGTAGGGAAGAATAGGTTCTTCAGCCTTGGCGAGGCAACTAGTCTAGGAGAAGGAAAACTCTGAATTCAAACCTGTTAAACTCCGCTTAAAAATTGACCTTGTGTCATATCCTGCCTGAGCGGAGGGGTTGGTAAATATGATATAAACACACTTAGTATAACAGTTATAGTCATTGAAAACGGAATTTGTAGTCTGAGTTCAAAATCTGGATGAAGCTGTTTGCATCACTTTATCCTAATGCTCTTGTTTAAAAATGATTTATATAAGATAAATTGTACTTATTTTTATTGATTTTTAAGAAAAGGTTTTCTCCATATACGGAGTGTTTCATAAAAATTGATATAATTTTGTAATCTAATAACTTGGCCAATTCTTGTTCAAATGTTATAAAATTTTAACAGCTTGTTTAGAAACAACTTAACGTTCTATGGTTAATGTTTAAATACCTTTTCTTTTCTAGTGAATGGAATTTCTTGATATATATATAACTGTAAATCATTTGTATAGTTACTTGAAGCTACACTTGTTTATGGAGAATTATTATTATTGACTTGAAACCATATAACTGTGTGCAAACAAATGGCTGTTATTAGATAAAAACAATTCCTTGAAACTATGTAATTTATTAGTATTAGATAGGAATATTTTAAACCATACAACTGTGTGAAAATTATTTCTATTACATAGGAATACTTAATATCGTATAACTGCAAAACACTCGCACAAGAAACAATCGCACAAAAATGTAAATACGATTGTTCAACGATCGCGGTTTATTTACTTCTAAGTATAAAATAACCCTAGACGAGTTGACCTGCCATTAAAATGAATTAATCAATCAATAAATTAGAAATACAATTTTAAAAAAATAATAAAAACATTTTTTAAAAAATCAAAAGTAAATTGTCCTTATTTTTTTTTTAATTTTTATTTGTAAAACGTTTCAGTATATATACGATGCGTGTATAGATGTGTCTATGTATATGAATATATAAATGTGTCTGCTTTTGTATATAGATTTTATTTATGTGTACAGAGTGTAAGTACGTGTTAGTATGTGAATTGATTGTATATTTTGGGTGTATTTGTGTGTATATATATATATATATATATATATATCATCATCATCATGTCGCGCCGCCTGCGCGGATATCCCTGACCGTCTCTCGCCATTTCTCCCTATCATTCATCGCCTCCGGCAGGTCTTCAGGATTACAACCCGTGTCCTCACATAGCTGCTGTATGTAAGTTCGTGCTGGTCGTCCCACACTTGCACATCCATGAGTGGGGGTCCACAGGAGTACATCGCTTATGAGCTCTTCCTTGCTTCTCCAGCAGTGTCCTGCGTGTCTGGTTCGTCGAACTTGTATAGTTTTTGTGATGGGGGGCAAGTGTCCGTATAGTTGGAGTCTCGTGGGGTGTTGTCGCCAGGACTTGTTTAATACTGCTCTCAACATTCTTGTGTAATTTCCGTCCAGCCTCCTCTCCAGCCGCTTCGTAAGCGTCCATGTGGTGCATCCATATAGCAGTATCGACACAACCGCTGCCTGGAAGAAACTGCGTTTCATTTTATCTGTTAGGTCCGACTTCCATATGATCGAGAGCCTATCGATAGCTGTCCATGCCTTCGTCAGTCGTGTGTCGATGTCCTTCTCGGTTGATGAGACGCTGCTTCCTAGGTAGGTGAATTTGTCGACTAGTTTCAGAGAGGCTCCGTCTAGTGTGGCAATGTTGCCTGTTTGGTTGTAACACATATATTCGGTTTTGTTTGCATTGACATGTAGGCCAATGCCAGCTGCAGCTCGTTCCAGACTATGTAGTAGTGTCTCTGCTTGATTAGGCGTATTCGCTAGTAACGCCAAGTCATCAGCGTAGTCGGCGTCCGTGATTGTTTTTGCGGGGTACCTTTTGCTTCTTCTCTTAGTCAGCTCAAAGCCATTTTCTCTGATTTTGTCGATCGAAGTCCTAAGCACATAGTCTAGACAGATGATAAAGAGGTACGGGGCTAGTGTGTCTCCTTGTAGTACTCCTGCAACAATGTCGAAGTATTCCGTGTCTCCATCTGGTGAACGTACTTTTACTTTGGTGTTTCTGTAGAGAATCATTATCGCTGCTACGGTTTCTTTTGGTAGGCCGTAAGCTAGTAGGATTTGCTCCATCTTCCCTCTGTGTATGGAATCGAAGGCCTTGGTAAAGTCGACAAATAGTAATGTCGCCTGTAAGTTTTTTGCCCGAACGCCTTCCAGGATTCTACGGATGGTCAGTATTTGTGAGGTTGTGGATCTATTTCTCCGGAAGCCATTTTGGTTTTTCCTAAGGATGTTTTCCATTTTGGGTTCTATGCGGTTTCGTAGTAGGGCATTGTAGATTTTGGCTGCTATGGATGTAAGTGTTATCCCTCGGTAGTTCTTGGCTAGTCCGAGGTCGCCTTTTTTAGGGAATGGAAGGATGCATCCCTTCGTCCATCGTTCTATCCTATTTTGACTATAGACTGCGTTGCATTGCCGGAGCAGTATATCGTCGAATTGTCTCGTCTTCCACACTTCTGGGGGGATCTCGTCTAGCCCCGCCGCTTTCCTATTTTTAATTCTTCTGAGAACCGTGTCGAGTTCTTCTTTGGTGAAAGGACCTAGTTTTACGTCTAATTGCTTACTAATAATTCTGGTGATCGGTTCATCCGTTATTTCCGGTGGGTTTCCTAGTAGATTTTTGAAATGCTGTTCCCACAGTTTTATTCTTTCTTGTTGGCTTGCAGCTTTCAATTTTGCTTTGGCTGTGCTCTTTCTTCCACTTACTTCGTTTATTGTTTGCCAGGCTATCCTGGATTGCCTATCTTCCACCGAGTCTCTAATCTTATCTATCTGATTTTGTACGTATTCTGCCTGTTCTTTTAGGTATATTCCTGTTAATTGATGTTGCGCCTTTTCTAGTTCTCGTGCATTTGTATTTGTTGGGTTCTGTTGATAGTTTTTGGAGGCAGTCTTCACAAGTGCACGTTTTTCTCTAGCCGCTAGCGTTTCCCAAGGGACTCTATATTTAGTTCTAGGTTTTGTTGGAATACACTTTTCTGCCGCCTCCAGGTGTGCTTCTACAAAATTTTCATATTCGTCATTTGGGGTGCCTATTTCTACCTTCTCTTGTAGTGCTTCGAATCTGTTTCTTAATTCTAATGCATATTTGTCTCTAATATCTCTGTTGTTGAGTAGGGCCCAGTCATAGTGCTTGGTCGTCGCTTTACGTGTGGCGTTTTTTCTTAGGCTTAGTCGTACTTTGGCCGTAACTATTCGATGATCGGAGGACACACCCTCGAAGGAGGAGTATGCCTCGCAATTCATCGCACTGTTTTTCCATTTCCTGTTTATAAGGACGTAGTCTATCTGTGCTTTACTCTTATTCGCGTATGTGTAGGTCCATAATTTCCCCTCCCTTTTTTGAAAGTTTGTATTGAGGCAGGTTAATCTATTTTCTATCATGAAATCTATTAAATGCTGTCCATTCCTGTTAGACGCGTAGTGTAGGCTGTATTTGTTGTGTCTGTTTTTCCCGATTTGTGCATTCATATCTCCGCCAATGACTAGCAGGTTGTGTTTCGGAATGCTACGTACTAGGGAGGATAGATCTTCGTAGAAGGTGGCTATTTCGTTTTCTTCGCTAACATTGGTAGGGCTGTAGCAGGAGATAATTGTTGCTTTGGGGTTGCCATTAAACGTTGCGGCCATCATCCTAGGTTGTATTCTCTCAATGCTGTTCAGTGTTTTTAACGCTCTCGGTCCTAGAAGTATTCCCACCCCTCCTACCGATGCATTGACAGAGTTTTTCCATGCCGATACAGTCACCAGCATCCATCCATTTCCAGTTTCGTGATACTTGATATCTTCGGTGTGCGTGTATCGGTGCTCTTGTATGCAAATTATATCTATCTTATGTTCTACGGCTGATGCAGTTAGCTCTGATAATTGACCTATTCTATTTAGGGTTCTCACGTTAAATGTCGCTATCTGTATTGTTTGTTTGCATTTTAGTAGTTTTTGTTTGTGTTTGAGCTCTGTAGCTGATTTTTCGAACACCGAGGCCAGGGCTCCAACCTCAGCAGGACGCGCCCCTTTTTTACCCGCGCGAAGAGCGATGCGGTTTATGGATCTGGTTTGAGTACTAGTCATGGTTATCTTTCGATGGCTGTTTTTGTTCTCATCTATAGAAGCCACTCTTATAATATAATGTTTCTAACAATAACTACTCTTCTACTTCATAAACTTTTCAGCGGATATATGTCTAGATATGTATATAGATATGTACGTAATATGTTCATATGGATATATCTTTGAGCTTATATATAATGAATATAAATGCGTATACTCCTGTGTATTTTGTAAGTACGCGTGAATTAATGTGTGCATTGTAGAGACTGTTTAAACCTCTCTCTTCCTCTTCACACACACACAAACACACACACACATATATATATATAACTGGTGCGATGGTCTGTATAGAAATATCGACTTCCATACTTTTGACTTTATTTATTATTTTCGGGTTCACACAGTCTTTTTTTTTTCGTTTTGCCCGTCAATTCGATGCAATCCATCGTATCGATTTAAACACGAAAAGCGTCTTCATTTTGCTGTCGGCAACATTATTATCGTCACGACTCCAGAGAAGCAGACAGTGTTCGCACGGCTTAAAAGGCCGCTCAGGTTTTTATTTCCAGTTGGGGCACAGGGTTATATGGCAAAGCACAGTCTGCTTTTGGCAACGCAGTATAACCACAATCTACAAATAAAGAGCAACCCCCCACCTATCCAAATCGGTGTTCGATTCTCGGTAGAATGTGAGCTTTGATCAATTCCAGACGACCACCAACATCTAACTCAGTATGGTATTGTGGCTGGAGATTTTGCCCCAAGGATCTGCGCAGTTACCTTATGAATTTGTCTGTCCGTGTTGTTGCTTTTTTTGTTATTTGTTAAAAAAGCATTTTTTTATATCCTTTCCCAACACTCAATTGAATGTGTGTACAAAATCCTGACAAGTAGCAAAAGTTTGAATCCCACTCAGCTTCATTTTAATTTCAATATCTCTTTAAATGCGTAGGCGTACAAATTTAAAATCCTTTTGCCGATTCGATGATAAATTTGACTAAATAAAGTTTATTTATTCATGTAAAATCAAACGAGAAGATTCAATCGTGAGAATTTCTCCAAGACAAAGAAGCGTTTAAAAATAAATTGTACTCAATTTTATTGATTAAAAAAAATCTACATATAAAAGGTATGTGATAAAAATAGATGTCATTTTGTAATCTATTAGATTGACCAATTAGCGTTCAAATGATCTCATATTTTAACAGATCATTTAGAAACCACTCAACATTCCATGTTCAATATTTAAACGACTTTTCTATTCCAATGAATGGCATAAATTATATAAATTTTTCTGAAACATCATGTACATCTCAAATGATATCAAATTTATTTCAACAATCTGTATATGACGAGTGTATATGATGTGTATATAGATATGTGTATATCTATATGATTAGAATATATATATATATATATATATATATATATATATATATATATATATATATATATTAATGTGTAAGCTTGTGTGCATATAGCTTGTATGTGTATGGATTGATTGCATGTTTTTGGTGTCTTTGAGCAAGCTGAATAAATCTTAAAAAAAAAAAACAAAGTAAATTGCACCTATTTTTATTGATTTATTAAAATTTTCAGTACATATATGATGCATATGTAGATGTGTGCATATAGAAAAGTATATGATGTATTTATATGCATATGAGTATATCTGTGTGCTTAGAATATATATATATATATATATATATATATATATATATATATATATATATATACACATTTGTATATGTGTAGATTGTAAGAATGTGTATTAGTGTGCGTATTGATTGTCTGTTTTGGGTATGTTTGTGTAGGCTATATGTTTGTATCAAGTGTCTTTTATATATATATATAGTAAATTGGTTGACCGGAGTCAAGGGCGACCCGAAGGCTCCCTTTTCAATAGCTACTACACCGAAGTGTAAGGGAGGCCGCAAGTCCTTTCCTTGGATTGCTCCACTTTACCCTTGATCCGTATTTTATAAGCAAAGAGGTATCGAGTACCATTTTTGGGTCTTTGGTATGACTCAACCGGGCATTGGACACCAGTCTCCCGGGCCATATATTAGTACACTTTGTACTTTGTTGTAGCACCTTTTGCATTTACTTGTAAAACAGCTCATTGGCCTATCGGGTAGAGTGTTCACCGATGGTCCGGGAGACCTGGGTTCAATCCCAGGCAGCGTCATAGACTTTAAAAATGGTACTTGATACCTCCTTGCTTAACACTCAGCGATATAAGGTACGTATCAAGGGTAAAGTGGAGCAGTCCAGGGAAAGGAATTGCACCATCCCCTACACCTCAGTGTAGTAGCTATTGAAAAGGGAGCCTTCTGGTTGCCTTCGACTCAAGGGAGACAACTTTACTTGCTTGCATTTACTATTTCTTTCATTTGCTTTTGGTAACGAACTGATTATATCATGACAAATCTCCGGTGACATCGATGCCCACAAATTTGTTATGAGTTACTTTAATTCCTCAAAATTTAACAGTATTTTCTTAAACTTCTCTTATATATATATATATATATATACGAGGTCCATACGATAAGTTTCCAGACTTTTTTGTATGGGCACTTTTATTGATAATACACACATGCAACTCTAGTCCCCTTCGAAGTAATCTCTCCCAGCTGCGATGTACTTGTTGTACCGTTCCAACAACTTCTGGAAGGCCCCATGGAACTCCTCTTGTGTGAGCGTGTCAATGACTTTCGCACAGCCTCTTTCATCTCCTCAATTGTCTCATAACGATAGCCTCTGAGCTTAGGGAATAACCAAAAGTCACAGGGAATTCATGCAAGATGGTCGAAAAGCAGTCTGAAGCATTCCATACGTTTCTATGGCATTTTTTCCAAGTTTAAAACAGAATTTTATTGCATATCGTTCTTGTCAGATTGCATTTTTGAAATTCACCAACTGTAACAATCAGGCTTTAGTAGGGTGTATTCCAATTCCTGCTGTAGCTGTTCATTTGAAGCTGAAATAATAAAAATTGGTCAGTCATCTCATAAGATGTATAGCAAAAACATAGTGAATTTTCAAGAGTCTACGACAATTTTAAATGCCCATACGAAAAATGTCTGGAAACTTATCGTATGCACCTCGTATATATTGTTGGCCGAGCGGTCTGATACTAAGTCTAACGTAAAGTTGGGCGGGTTTCGATTCCGGCTTCAAGCGTCCTACGTGTCTAGTCACACTGAAGAGTTGTGATACAACGAAACAGTCTGTCTGTGGATGACAATATATACTCTCCCCCATGGGGGTTGAGTACTCTTGCGAAGGAATTTTCGGCCGCCGCTCGCATAATGCAAAGCTCTTCGAACGAATTGAGCACTCTGGTAGCCGATTGGGTATAAAAATGTAAACGAACGAACGCTGCTGCTGCTACATAATACCTTATAATTCCTTAGCCAACGTTTGTTGGCCGAGCGGTCGGATACTAAGTCTAACGTAAAGTTGGGCGGGTTTCGATCCCGGCTTCAAGCGTCCGACGTATCTAGCCATACTGAAGAGTTGTGATACAACGAAACAGTGTCTGTGGATGACAACACACACACATATATATGTATATATATATATATATATATATTAATCATATAGATATACACATATCTATATACACGTCATATACAGATTGTTTAAATAAATGTGATATCGTTCCCCGTTAGTTTTTGATTGGATTTGAATCTGGGTTATTTGCAGGTCAATCAAGAAAAGACATCCTCTTCTCCCTGAATAACTCTTTTGTAGATATCACTGTGGGCGTTGGGACAAAGTCATGCTGGAAGATGAATTGTTTGTTCAAAAGCTTGTCCTCAATGTATGGGATTAGGGAATGATCAAGTACATCTTGACAGACTGCTACATTTATCAATCTTTTATAGGAGCAGATTTTTTTGACACCAAAGGCAAACATGCAACCCTAAACAGGTTGTGCTAATTTTACGCTTTTTTTCATGCATTTAGCATTAGATCTCTTGTGTGTCTTCAGATCTTTTGAATGATTTTCTTTAGATCTCTTGTGTGACTTTCTTCGAATCTCTTGAGGGACTTTCTTCAAAAGTGAAGGCTATGATCACCGAAGGAAATACAGAATCTTGATTCATCACTGAAGATGACTTTGTTCCATTGATCAACAGACCAATTTTGATGTTCACTAGCCTATTTTGAATGCTTTCGTTTCTGTTGAAATGTTAATATTGGCTTCTAAATAAGTTTCCTGCTGTCATTTACGAGCTAATGGAATGTCCGAAGTGTTGTGGATCGAGAAGCAGTTACACCAGCAACACGCCAGACTTTGAAAATTTCACCACAATTGGCAAATCGATCGGAAATAAGAGTGACATGGCACGGCTCAGACAGGTAAACTAATTAGTTTAAAGGACCGATAGAGGAAAATTATTAAAGCAGAAAGAGTTCAAATACATTTTCTTTTGAGAGACCAGTATATTTGCCAAAATGGGTGAAAAAATATATATAACAATAATAAAAAAAAAAATAAATAAAGAGATATGCTAAAATTTATATGATCATTTGTTTAGGAGCGTTTTTTTTTTTTTTTTGATTTTTTTTTTTTTTTTTTTTGCTAGGAAGAAAAAATTGAAGACGAGTCATTTCCGCAGAAGGTTCAGGTCAGTGACAAAACTGGCGTCGGTCAGAAAAACAGATATAGTCAGAGAAATTTAAAAATTTCTAATAGTCGGCAAATTCCGCGACATCATGTCAGAGAGAAGTAACTACTCCCTGAGATATAGAAGGAGTACGGGACTTTGAACGTAGTAGCTGCTCACTTTGATTAGGTTTGCTTACTTACACAACGTAGGTTGCAGTTGGAGAAAAGGGGTGGAACCAAATTATCCATTTTAAAATTTAGGTTGAACATCTTATCAGTAGGCAGAAAGACTGGAATTTTATATCATCCCAACCACCTCGAAAATGGAAGCCGAATTGCATATAAGATGAGGTTTTTGTTCGTTCGTTCGTTTGTTCCTTCGAGAGAGAGGCGGGGGATTAGATTTCGCTGCCGCCACACGTCCATTGTGCCTGAGAACTTCTGAGTCTAGAACTTGTCATCCTCCGATTGAGACTCCTAATAGCTGAGAACTTAGCTTGAAGATACTTGCGCGGAAAAAGAAGAGAACAGATTGAGATAAACTTCCAGACACGATACTTTGAGAAAACCTCCTAGACTCAAATCTTGTACCAGACTCCCGATAGCTGAGAAACTGGCTTGCAGCTAGGTTAAAATAGTAAATGTCAATGTCACGTCACTGAAGCAGAAGAGAGAAGTGTGAATATAATCGATGTAATATACAAGAATATATAACCAAGAAAAATTTCACACTGAACCGTATTCTTTTTTTTTTTTTTTTAATGAAAACTGCGGGCAGCGATTGATCGGATGGAGTGACTTTGAAAAGCAACTGGCTTGCCTTCCGTCTCATTGGGTGCCCCTTTCATATGGCCTTGTGCCACATCTAAGCAAAAAGCTTAGTAAATTACAACTGGCTTGCCTTCCGTATCAAAGAACACGTGGGCCGAGGATACGTGTCAGACGACGAAGTCCAAATGTTGGGCCAACTAGCAGAAACGTCCGCGGACAAGGCCAGCTATGATACGACGTTGCTTGATTGCTATGACCGTAGAGGTGTGCAGTTTTTTTTGTGGGGCCCAGGATCGACACCTTCCACCCATAAAAATCATATTCAGCTGAAATTAATCTCTAACTGATGTCTTAGGTTTGAGACCCATAGTTTGACAGTTTTAAACAAGTTCGTCTTGTTATCTTCGAGATGTCAGATTGAGAGTATCCCACCCGGACTGCAACCTCGTTTCCAGTTATACCAGCTTCTCAAAACACATAAATGATGTTTTTTTTACCCTTAAATATCCTTAACTATTGACATTTATGATACTGGACGATAAAATGCTTAATACCGAAACTTTCACTCATTTTATACCTATACTTGATGCTGAGAATACTCATGAAATCACCTAATATGTAAGTTATTAAATAAATTCAAATTATCAGGAAAAATACAAGATTATTTACGCATATCGAATGGATTTAATATCAAGAGTAAACTATCCGATTTTAAACAAATTCAAGCGATAAATATGAAATTGATTCCCAAAATACAGAATATTCCATTTCACTCAATTGATGTAGTATATATATATATATATATATATATATATATATATATATATATATCAGAGTCTTTATTGAGAACTACATCAGTAGCTGTTTCTAATTTAAGAAAGCTATATATATATATATATATATATATATATATATATATATATATATATATATATATATATATAATAGCTTTCTTAAATTAGAAACAGCTACAGATGTAGTTCTCAGTAAAGACTCTGACTGACGATTTTGGATCATTTTCTTTCACCAGTTTTTATCATAGATTAAAACACCTTTAAAAAAAACACCTAAATCTCTAATTACAATAAAAAAAAACGAAACAAAAACATGTTTATGCCCATCAAAGTCTTCATGAGATGATGACTCTTAGATCAGGCATAATTTCGGCCCCAAATCAAATATCCTTATTTTCATGTATTTGCTTAATCTGTCAATTTATTTTGTGGTATATATATATATATATATATATATATATATATATATATATATATATCTGTTTATATATGTAAGAATTATTTTGTTAATAATAATAATAATATACAAACGCGGCTATAAAACAATAACTGGTTTGCGACCAACAAAATCTTCAAGAGATGATGATTCTGGGCTCCAGCATGGTGTCGGCACTGAATCATCATTACCACTATCCTAGAGCGCTTCAACTTTACAATGCTACCCGACTTTGTTGCCTTTCCGTTACATTGTAGAAGAGCTAGGTCAAGGTGCAGCCTTATCGTATAATCCTTTGTTATATTCACAACTTGAATTAACTAACAAGATAACACGCTGTCACTCAATCACATTTATAACCATTTAACTGTATGTAAACAAATGAGCTCTGGCTTGTTTAAAAATGTTTTCTTCAAACTATGCATTTACAAATCAAGGAGGATTTAGCATTAAATAACCTACAATAGTTAATACGCCATAAAACAAAACAAGTCATATATATTTTATATATATTTTTTAAAGAGGATTTGGTACTAAATAACCTACAACGGTTGATATGCCATAAAATCCGACCAAAGCAAATCATATATATCTAATATATACGTATAAAGAGGATTTTGTATTAAATAACCTATAATGGTTGATATGCCATAAAACAAAACATATATATGTCATATATATTTAATATATATGTATAAAGAGCATTTGGGATTAAATAACCTTCAATGGTTGATATGCCATAAAAACCGACCAAAGCAAGTCATATATATTCAATATATATGTATAAAGAGGATTTGGCATTAAATAACCAACAATGGTTGATATGCCATAAGACCCAACCAAACCAATCTAAATGATAATAATAATCTGATATCTGTTGATAGGTTTGTTACCGTAACATTGGAAAAACGGTTCATCGCGGCGGAAAAATTTTTAAAGTGTTTCTCTAACTTGGATGATGTAGCTATTTCCAGTCTAAATTGCAGATTACTAATAAAAGTGTTGGGTCATCGTTTCCCTTCACTTGATAATAATGTTCCTATTTTTGTATGTTATAAGAAAATAAATGAAAAAAGTTTATATTTGGAACATAAAATAATATAAATTAAACAAAAAGGAAGTAAGTAGGCACCGATCTTAACGGCCACCTTTTAGCGGCTTTTGGTTTAGTCTTTCTCTCTTACTTATATATATATATATATATATATATATATATATATATATATATATATATATATATATATATATATAAAAACCATATTTTATCTATTTCTAGTTTTAGAAGTTATAGACTCGTAATATAAAAATAGTATAGTAAGTTACAGAGCCGTAAATAGCAAAGTAAGTTATAAATCTGTAAATAGTATCGTAAATTATTGACCGTAAATTGTATCGTAAATTATGCATCCCCATGCAAGCTGCACGACATAATGTTGACGATGAAATAGCATAAGTTATAGACCCGTAAAGCATGAGACCCGTAATATAAAAAAAAAATCACTTTTTCTTGCACATCCTTTACACAATTACATGAGTCACGTGCATGTGCAATATGCATCAACCGCTGACATCTGATCAAAGGACCATTTGACTCGTGACAGTGAATGTTGACATAAAAAAATAAATTGACTGGCCTTGTAATAAACTCAGTACTTGAGAGCACTTAGAAAGATGACTCTTATCGTCGAATGTGTCCGGCCTCGAAAGATTCAGTTCATAAAGTGGGGCTATACTCTATTTCTGTAACTCCACAGAAAATTAACGAATGTTATAGCCAGTTTAGAATAACAACTGTAATTATTATTATGGTCATCTGTTTGTTTAAACTGAATGACATTATGATAAACAAATAATTCACACAATAGGGATACAGATAAGTGGTTATTTTGTAATAGCAGGTAGTGTAAGCACTATTGGTCCTGTGAGTCAGACTGAGCTAAGATTAGCAAATGACAACAAAGGGAATTCAGGGTGCCTTGCATAGTGTAATGGTTAACGAGTTAGGCTTGTAAACGATTCTTAGTCTGATTTTTCACTGAATACTCTATACTTCTGACCTTATGCAAAACGAAAATAAGCTTTGTAAACGACAACCGTCACAGGGATGCAGCCAACCCCATTTGAACGAACCTTTTAAAAAATCTATCTGCCTCAGTATCTATCTATCTATCATTTTGTGGGTATGGAAGTGTGAGAGTTGACTTTGGTAAGGTTAAGTTATCTTTACCTTCACTCGATTTAGCATGAGGCATGTTAAATCTCGAGAAAGAAGATAGGTATTTAGGTAATTACAACAATATTAATATATAAAGTATATATATCATATTCAAAATATATTGTTCTCTTTTGCACACAAATTTGTTTTCCGGCATTTTATATTGGTTGGCATTGAAGCGTCTTAACACATACATAAAAGCAGCTTAGAGATATAAAGACAAAAGGTTATTACCTCCCTTGTCTGCCAAAGAATTTTGCTAATAAACACTAGATGGCGTTGTCAAGCCTGCATATAAGCAGGGCGCGAAAGTCAAAGCCTCCGACTTCCAGTAATGCTGGGCTCCTCGAGTGGTGTAATGGTTAGCAAGCTAGACTAGCAAACCTTCACAAGTTAGAGTCTCATTCGGTACTCCTATTATATAGCCTTGTGCCACTTCTAAGCAAAAAGCTTAGTAAATTACGACTTCCAGCAATGCCTTAAAACAAATTTGACTCTGGCCCCATAAGACAGGGGTTTTTCGTCCCCAACTACTTCGTGTCCAATTGAACATGGTCACCATAGAACAATACACTTCTTAAATATGTAAGTCTTTACTGAAATTTTCCAACTCTCTTATACGTACGTATGCTTAGGACATTTTTTCATTGACTGTATTTCTTTTGTATTTCATGTCGTTCTTGTGTTCATTCAATTAAATTTTCTTAGGCATTAAATATATTGTTGTTAATCTGTCGTGAATTGTTCTTGCATTTATTCCGTAAGAAGAAACAATATACAACCAACCACTCTTCCTCTACGGCACTGACAAGGTTCTAAGGTTGCCAAATTTAAGAGAGATAAATGTATCGAAAATCTCGGTTAGGTCATAAAGTTTTCTTGTGTGCCATTGAAGAGATTTGTTTAAAGGATTAGGAAGATTTAGATACTGAAGGAAATTGAAACTGAAACCACCCAAACTATATTATTTAAAAAGATTAAAAGATAACAAACGTGTTGAAGAAGTGAGAGGAGATTTGCTACCACTTGGTGTACAAAATAAATGAATAAATAAATTGAAAAACAAACTAAATGAAAACGAGGTTAAATTAATCATTTCGCTTTTTCAAGTCTGAAAAAGCAATTGCAGACAGTACGTAATTAAACCAAACAAATTTAGTCATACGTTAGTCTGAGAGAGCAAATAGAGTACAAGGAAATTTTGGATCTAAGAAATGGAAGAAGCAGCAATAAATTAAAGAAGGAAAGGAACGAAAATAAAAAAAAAAGTAAAAATAAACAATTAAAAAAAGGGGGTCTATGAGAAGGAAAGAAATAAACATAGATGTGAGGGGAGTCATTTGAAAGTTTGTACCAAGTTTCTGAAAAAAAAAAATGAACGTAAGTTATGGCCCTGATATGACAGATTTTGAAAGTACGGGTAACATTTTCAACAATTCATTTTATTTTTCTCTATAAAATGTTTAATTTGTCAAATTCTGTTTTAACGCTAAAGCTGATCATTAAAATCTTGTTCGAGTGATTGATTTTAACATGTCGACTCGTCGAGTGTTATTTTATGCCAAGAGGTTAGAGAACTGCGTACATTTTTGCGTAGTTTACTAAATTTTTGCATACAGTTATACGATATCAAGTATTATTATCGAATACAAATTATCAGCACAAAGTTATGATATCAAGTATTCCTATCTAATACAACTAATTAGAACACAGTTATATGATATCAAGTATTCCTAACTAATACAACTAATTAGAACACAGTTATATGATATCAAGTATTCCTATCTAATACAACTAATTAGAACACAGTTATCTGATATCAAGTATTCCTATCAAACAAAAATAACTTGCAAACAGATCTATTTAACCGAAACAGGAGACCCCCTCCCTAACAGGTGCTCTCTATCTCTCTTCCCAGATCAGAGTTGACTTGGGAGTAATGACAATGAAGGGGTACTTCACCCTTCCCAGATTTCCAGAAATAGAGCCTCGCCATAATATGTACTTTAGTTTCATAACCAGGACACCTCATTTTAGTGTGGTTTTACTCCTCTGGAGGGGATACAGTCAGCATATTCTAAACTCCGCCGACAGAGTGTTTTTAAGTATGAAGTGAAAGTTTTTTTCCCCTCAGGATTTTTCAAAAACTTCTGATAAAATGTAGCGTCTACTCTTAATGGGTATCTTACGTGATGTAATGGTTTGTATTTAAATGTCATATCAACCTTCGTAGGTTATTTAATGCCAAAGCCATCCTTGTAGAACAGTAGAGGCACTATTTGATCCATTTCTGGGAAATAAGGGGTTTCATGCCTTTCCCATGGGCATTTGTTCAAAAGTGAAAATAATTGCACTACTGGAGTTCGAACTTACTTACTATGTGGTCGCAGTCCAGCATGTTAGCCACTACACCACGGAGACTGACTCTCTCTCGCTCGCTCGCTCGCTCGCTCCTTGTGTGACAAAATGGTTTCACTGGTGAAAATACATAGCCAGTTTTAACTGAGTGGAAAAATAGTGTATAAAATTTTTAAGCGGCTTTGTGGTGTGCTCCCTCTATCTGTCGAAGTTTCCGTGAAAATTATTTTAAAAGTCTCTTATATAATTCATTATTGCTGATAATCAACAATAAATAAACGCCTAGTTCTATATTTATATTCTGTCAGTGATACTTCCTAATCAGAGTTTTAAGATAGATTAACTGCATCATTTCTCTTGAAACACACCATTTACAGGTGTAAATACAGATTAACCTTCTGGAGTAGCGAATTGCAAGTTAGCTTAGCAGGCCATTCCTACTGTTGCGAGTTAGATTCTTACTGTGTGGCATTCTTATGTTATTTACGAAGTATTACTTAGTTTGGCTCATATGGTTGCTTACATTATCTTCGATTTCTAAGTAATCGCCTATCTTAATACCGAGCAGACTCATCACTATTTAACTTCAGTGATCAAATGGGAACCTTTACTTTTCAACGTGATTTGACTGTATATTTGTGTCATATTAATTTTTTTATGATTGCATAGATTATTTATGATTGGAAAACATATCTAAAAATTTAATAAAATTGTAATTTAAGAAATGTAAGGACTTAACAAAATATAAATTTTATATATGCCATTTTTTATTTGACGGAAAGGTTATACTAATTTATAAGTTAATAGAAAAGAAATTTAGAAAAAAATGTTCTGATACACATTTTATAAAAAATGACTCACTCACAGCAAAGTTATATGCCATATAAATTAATGCTGACTCGGTGTTCACCGGAAAAGCCATATCGAATATGTTAACAGGGTAAAGAGAGTGAAAGAAAATACTTATGGTAAAATCACATGGAGGATTACGTCATTAGGGGTTGTGTCATGATTCTAAAGGCTAATAAATCCTGTAAAATCTACAAAGGAAACTAGCTTTCTTGTCAACTGAAATATACGGTACTGCAGGAAGGACCAAATTAAATTAATCTGCTTAGATAATCCAAAAAGTCCATGATACTCCAATCATTTGGACGTTTGATATTAATGCTCCAATATTATTATTATAATTTTAATACCATACTAATTCTTTATATATATATATATATCCAGACATTGGCATGATGGTTAGAGTGTTCGCTAATGGCCCGGGAGACCGGGATTTAATCTTAGGTCGAGTCATACCAAAGACTCAAAAATGGTACTTGATGCCTCCTTGCATAACACTTAGTATTATAAGGTATAGATCAAGGGTAAAGTGGAGCAATCCAAGGAAAGGAGTAACGCCCTCCCCTACACCTTGGTGTAGTACCTATCGAAAAGGGAGCCTTCGGGTCACCCTCGACTACTATATATATATATATAATCATAATATAGTATAATATATATTTGTTTTCCTTCTCATAGACTTGGTTGCCTAACTAAGGCTAACTAATCTTGTCTACCCAACTATTTACCTATCACTGAGGAGCGACAAATGGATTCAGTTAGTATTATAAAACGTAATATGAAATTTCATATAGGTTTGGTTTCTTTGTTTTATGACATATCAACCTTCGTGGGTTATTTGATGCCATAGTTATCCTTGTAGAAGAACAACAGTGATACTACTTTACCCATAATTGGGGACGATGAAGGGTTTCAAAACTTGCCCAAGCATTAGTCCAAAAGTGAAAGTATTAGCACGACTGGAGTTCGATCTTTCTTACTACAAGGCCGCATTCCACCACTTTAATCATTACGCCACTGGGACTACCCCAGTTGGTTGGGGATATAAGACAGTTAATAATTATATAGTATTATTGTTTCATTATTGTAATTACTGTTATGATGTATAATGATATATATACACTATCTATTCTTTAGTTGATATTTCTTATATAAATTTACAAAGACAGGTTTTACTGTGTTAACTCCGAAAGAAAACTATAATACACATATTGCGAATATATAAAAACTCGAATTCGCTTCGGTAGTATTCTGAAAACTCCTTCATTAACCGCGCGCTTCGAACATGCACTGATGTTTGTCTTACTTGAGAGAAATTGAGATCTAAGAATTTAGCTAAGTCTTGCTTAGTCAAGCACTGTGGTCTAATTACTGACAGTTACTTGTCTTAGTTATAAGTTGACTGATCGCTGCCTAACTTTTGGGATCTAACCAGAACAGGTTCTTTAAATGCGACTCGAACGTAAGCCGTACTCTCCACAAAAAATAAAAATAAACACTAACCGTCACTTAGATTTGGCATAAGACTATAAATATAGGATACTTCATCAATAAGTCACGTTGCTAGCACAGATTCCCCCTCTGTCTCTGTCTCTCTCTCCACCCGTCCCTATTATCTATCGCTCCCGGCAGGTTTTCCAAACTACATCCTGTGTCCGAACAGAGCTGATATAGATAAGTTCTTGCTGGTCGGTCAACACAGGCACGTCCATGTGTAGAGGTCCATTGAAGAATGTCACTAATGCATTAGTCTTTGCTTCTCCAGCAGTGTCCTTCATGTTTGTTCGTCTTACTTGGATGGTTTTTGAGCTGGGAGGAAAGTGGTCATACAGCTGTTGTTCCGTGGGGTGTTGCTTCCAAGATTTGCCCAGCATAGCTCGTAGCATTCTTGTGCATCAAATTCTAAGTATTAATTGATCTGGAAGAGGATCTTGCTAATCATTATCCCACGATGACGGGTCCTTCTCTCAAAAACGAAGTGTAGCCTAATTATGGCACTAGACCGCGAGTAGAGAGCACCTAGTAAGGATGAAATTCCCAGATCTGTTCTTATTGATATTTAAAAAAAAAATAGCTTGCTACCCATTGCATCTCGATGAAATGTACTTGCGAGTATTCCTCGTGGCGTAGAGGCTAAAGTGTTGGACTATGACATCATAGGGAGCAAGTTCCGACTCCCATCCCACTATTTCATTCCCTTTCGGACTAATGCTCTTAGGGAAAAGATATAAATCTCTTTATCCACCCAGCTATGGGTTAAATACTACTACTACTACTATTGTTCTTCTACAAGGGTGGATTTTGAATTAGATAATTCACGAAGGTTGATATGCCGTTAAATAAATAAGACAAAATCGAAGTCCACAAGTAGATTGAGATCTTGCCTGATATCAAAATAATTACGAGAATCATTAAATACGTTTCCAGACTTTTTTTCGTATGGACACTTTTATTGATAGTACACACATGAAACTTTAGTCCCCTTCGAAGTAATCTCCTCCGGCTGCAATGCACTTGTTGTACCGTTCCAACAACTTCTGGAAGGCACTATGGAAGTCCTCTTGTGTTAACGTGTCAATGACCTTCGTCACAGCCTCTTTCATCTCCTCACTTTTCTCATAACAACAGCCTCTGAGCTTAGGGAATAAGCAAGGTCTGGACTATAGGGAGGAACTGTCTTGATGTCCATCTTGGTCAAATAGTTTGTGACAAGGATGGAGTTGTGGACTGGTGCATTGTCCTGCTGGAAATGCCACTGCCCCGATTTGAAGCATGCTGGCATTTTCCGACGGAATCTCTTGCTGAACTCCCTTAAAACCTCAACATAGTATTCCTTAGTGACTGTCTGTCCAGTGGAAACCCATTGCATGTAGATCATGCCAGTGCTGTCAAAAAAGGGATCATCAAAAGTTTGTGGGTGGATTTGCTCTGTCTGGCCTTCTTGGGTCTGGGAGAGACAGCATGCTTCCGCTGGAAACTCTATCTCTTGGTCTCTGGGTCATAACAGTAGATCCAGCTTTCATTGCATGGCATTTGTTCTAAGTTTAAAACAGAATTTTATTGCATATCATTCTTCCTCACGTCCAGATTGCATTTTTGAAATTCACCAGCTGTGACAATCAGGATTTAGTAGGGTGTATTCCAATTCCTGTTGTAGCTGTTCATTTGAAGCAGAAATAATAAAAATTGGTCAGTCATCTCATAAGATATATTGCAAAAACATAGTGTATTTTCAAGAGTCTACGGCAATTTTTAATGCCTGTACACAAAACTCTGGAAACTTATTAAATGCATCACATATTTTCTGAAGGTATTTTTGTCCTTTATAATTCCATGTTATAAATAATGTAACCTGACCTAATTACTTTTTAAAAATAATTCCTTATCAAGGTATTACATGTAGAGATGATTGCAACTTCGTTCCCGTTTACCTCGCTCATTATGAATTCTCCAGGGGAATAACAATCAAATACTCATTATATAACGGTGCACACCAGACTTGGCTGACCAGCTAAACCTTACATTCATCAGCTCTGTGCGGACACTGGGTGCTGCTTGAAGACTTTGCACAAACGATGGCCGATAAGGATGTATGGCGAAAGAGATTCAAAAGATGTTACGCCTTTATTGATGATGATAATGATAGAGTATTTCCCTAATTCATTTAAATGCAATTATGATAGAAATTCCATAAATGGAATATATAATATAAATGTATAATAAATAATTTATAATAATAATTCTGTAAATAGAGTGTGATTCGATATTGAACTTAACAGCCTCTGAAGATGGCCCTTAAGTAAGTAATTTAAAACCGATTAAATGAAATGCGAACATAAGGTTTTTTTCTATTTAAAAATTTTTTAGGTTCTGCTTCATGGGTTAAAAGGCTAATTGATTGCAGAATTTTGCAGCAAAAATATCGTAAATATATGTAATTTACCCATATTTAAATTAAAACTATTTCTGGTCGACCGCGACGCTCAAATTTAGAAATTTGCTTACTATTTACGATTGCGTTTATTTGAAAAGTAATTGAATTTGGTGCCTACAGCTCAGCGGGTATTAGTGAACTTGTCTCAACCATTTCACTTGTGTAATGAGTTGAATCAGGAATCGCCAAACTTCTTGGTTTCAAAAGAAGCCCTTTATGAAATCCTTGATCGCTTATCGACCTTCCAGGCATACACAACAAATAGACGTGAGTAAATAGGAAAAAATAAAATATTCAGAGGATCTACTTATATATGCCAGTGTTTCGTTTTTATTTTTTTTATTTTTTTACACCTTCTTCTGGGTGATTAATAAAAAATATCAAAATGTTTCACCCGAAAAATATTTTCAAACGAAAAAAAAAATTCTTTACGCTTTATAGCGTTCCATTTCAAAACATAGTGACACATCACTTGTTACGTAGTTTCCACAGCGATTTCTATCCTCTCTCCACCCTGTGAATATCATTCTAGAAATATCGGAATACAAGAAAAAAAATTTGTGTTATTTTGTTGAAAATCATTCGAAATATACAAAATATTAAACAAAATTCTGCAATTCAACATGTTCAATCTTCTTGAAAAACGAAATCAACAATAGTCTGCTAGCTTAACTTGTTAACCACTACACAACACGAGGCCCCAACCTATTAATGTTGTTATAGAAATGCACAAAATATTGGACAGAATTTTGTAATTATCATAAAAGTGTTAAAAGCCGTCTTCTGTACGCTATGCTCAGTGTAAACAAACCAGTAAACTGTGATAAATAGGGGGAGTCCTCATAACATTGTAGCAAACATATTTGACTCCAGTTGTGCAATTACGTTCACTTGCAGACTAAGACCCAGGGGAAAGGTATGAACTCGATACTAACAAAATTTCGGTCTTTTTTTTTTTTTCTGTTGAAACGAATCAAAAAAATAAAGTATCAAAAGCAAAATAACATTATATATCTAATCAATTTTAAATACATTTTAAAGGTTTAGACCCTTCAAAAGTTGATAATTTTATCCAACTAGAGGTTACGTAAAAAGAGGTATTAAAAAATGTTATTAAAATTTTGAAATACTTTAAACAGGTTTTTATGAATGAAAGTAAAAAGTAAACCGATTTATGAAAAAATTACTTACACGTTGATAGCCATATCACTTACTATGGTGTTTAAATCCGAGTAATGGTCCGGGAGACCCGGGTTCAATGCCTGGTCGCATCATACCAAAGACTTAAAAAATGATACTTGATGCCTCCTTGCTTAACACTCCGCAATATAAGATACGTATCAAGGGTAAAATTGATCAATCCACACCTACACCTCGGTGTAGTAGCTATTGAAAAGGGAGCTTTCTGGTGGCCTCGACTACGGTCACCAACTTTATTTAATTGGTCAAAATTAATGACAAGATAGTTTGCCTATCATTTGACATACGGCTTTTAAGGTGCACTTAAGTTGCCGCGCTAAAAATTATTAGTACGGAAGGCAACGCACACCAACTTTTTTAAGTATAGAAAATCTTATTTGCAATAGTCAATTTTTTTGTATTTTATCTTGAAAAAGGAAAATATATTCGTTAAAATGGTTTTTGAATTATTTTATTGGGTTTTCTTGATTGTACAAATTAAGGAAACTCAATGAAATAATAATGTTTAATTTATTATCAAAATAGTGAAATAATTATATTTTTTATCGCCTTTTCAATATTTGATGTTTTATCTGGTAATAATCTACAAATATTTGATCATTTTTTTTACCTTTTTTTTTTTTTTGTTAAATTTCTTATTTTCATTACAAAACATACATTTTTCCATAGATTTCTAAAAGCTTTTTCAGAAAATAAACAAATAATTTATTCAAATTGTAAAAATGTTATATATGGTAACATTTCAAATACGTACTTTACCAAAAAAGTGCTTTTTTAACTGCTTATTAGTTAAAATTTAAAAGAAATTAAATTAATTTGAATTAAAAATGAATGCTTGCAAAGATATAATTGAATTTCTTTTAAATTTTTAACGTTTTCCATAAAAAAAACAAAACTAAAATACAAGAAAATATGACTCTAGTGAAATGTAAATGAAACTGAAAATTACAGCAAAGTGTACTAAAAATTAAAATCTTTTCAAAGGGAATACAAAAGACAAAATTGGAAATTGCTTAACAAATGAGTGTTGCTGTAGGTTTCCATACTTTTTTTTCATCGTCTAACATTTTTTATATCTTAAAAAATTAATAAAAGTACAAAAAAAAAAAAATCAAAACAAAAAAACCCTCAAAAACCAAACCAAGCGGCTCCAAGTTTCTTGGTTTAAAATTCATATTTTTCTATTAGTAAAACTATTCTTTATCAAATATGATATTTAGATTTAGCCTGTAATTGGAGAAAAGTACGTCAGAATCACATATAAAATTAAAATCCCACTTTTTAAACAGAACAAATTTTGATACAGAATTATTTCCCTAATAATTAAGAGATATTTTCTATAAAATCAAAGTATTAAAAACTCTCAGAACATTAAAAAAAGAAGATATATTCACATTGAGGGTACTGTTTTTTTCTAAAAAAAATGAATATTCACATTTAGGGTTCTATTTTTTCTGAAAAATGAATAGTCACATTCAGGGTACTATTTTTTTCTAAATGAATATTCACATTTAAGGTCCTATTTTTTAAAAATAAAAATGTATATTCACATTTAGGGTTTTATTTTTTTTCTAAAAAAAGAATGAATATTCACATTTAGGGTACTATTTTCTTCCAACAGCTCCCAATTTTGTTTTTGTTTAATTCATGCACACCTTTAGACTTATATCTTTTTATAATATACAGAAAGTTTATTACATATCTTATATCCCTACCGATTTAATAGCGCCACACACGGAATTGGGAGATAACTGGGAGTTAACTGACCTGAAAAAGATCAGCAAATTTTTTTCATAAAATAACGAATGTATAATAAGATTTTTTTTTTTTTCATAAATGAATGAACAGATCGGAAAATTCCATGATTTTTTGTGATTTTTAAAAAAATCAGGGTAATAATATGTTACTGAACGAAAGGTTCATGGCGTCCATGTTGTTAGTACCAAGTATGACCCCTCTTATCCACCACACAAATACCCACTCAACTAGGGGCCAAACAATACCACTCTTCAACAAGGGTGGTTTTAACACTAAATAACCTATGAAGATTGATATGCCATTGAAAAAAGAAAAAAAAACGTGGTAAACAAACAATGAAAACAAATTAAAACGCCTTTAAGTTACGAATAATTATCATAAACTCTAATCAAAGCTGCTCAACGTCATTTTTTAATAATGACTATCTTACAACCCGTATGTAATCTAGATAAACACTGCTAGATTAAAGAAAGAACAGAAACAAAAAAAACATATGTAATTTGTATGAATACGGCGAGATTAGTTAAAGAACAGGTATATAAAACCGTATGTGGTATGGATAAATGCAGCTAGTTTAGTTAAATAAAAAAGAATTGGAATATAGAATTTATAAGCGATTTTGTTTGAAAAGTTTTGATCTGGTAGATTAGGATGAGTTGTGATTAGCTGTTAAAAAATCCTGCAACTAATTTAGCGGTAAATATTGTATTTGCTAATGTGTGAGAGTGCCCGTATTCGACTCGGTGTATGGATAATATTAATTTCTTCCCAGCTCTCTCCTCATTGTACTTCCATTCCCCAATGTACCCCACTGGACCCACAAAACTGAAATGAGGGTTGATTGTTGTCTCTAAAGCTGGAAAGATTGTTTTGTACCACTCCCCACTTTTTTTTTAATAGCAAGGCAACCAATGATTCCATTTGAAATTTAACTGTTATTTTAATCTGACAACCTTTAAAAAAATCGCAGCGGTTTTTATTTTTTAGAATACTTTGTTTTGTTAATTTTTACGCAATTTAGCAATGGCCTAACGAGTAGAGTGTTCGCCAATGGTCCGGGAGAATGGCGTTCAATCCCAGGTTGAGTCATACCAAAAACTCAAAAATGGTACTTGATGCTGCTTAACACCCAGTCTTATAAGATAAGGATCAAAGGTAAAGTGGAGCAATCCAGGGAAAGGTGGAGCGCCCTCTCCTACACCTCGGTTTAGTAGCTATTGAAAAGGGAGCCTTTGGGTCACCCTCGACTAAGGTCGCCGACTTTTACTCATATATTTTTATACTTCTACGCTTTCACTATTTCCTATTATTGATTCATTTAATCATATACATACTTACATACATCTATTCCTCCCTCCACAGCCTACACAAAAATCATCCGATGTATAAAATCTCCTCACTCACCAAAAATCCGTCAGTCCATTCAGCAAAAACCGAACCATTTTTGCTACGATTTAAACCAAACTTTTAGGAATTGTTAGATTGATTTTTATGGCATGTCAATCCGTCTAGGGTTATTTCATTTTTAGAAGTTAGGAAATCGTTTTCATTGTACGTACACACACACACACACACACACACACACACACACATATATATATATATATATATGTGTGTGTGTGTGTATTTATTTCTTAAGGATTCGTAAGTTTTTTAACACTGTCCAATCGAATACGAATAATTTTTAAACAGGTCTATTTGACCAACATTTAGGACCCTAAAAGCAACAACTATTTTGGGTCGGAGTGGACCTGAGAGTAATGACAATGAAGGGAGCACTCCACACTCCTCGGATCTCCAGAACTCGAGTCTCACCATCATATGCAGTTTAGTGTCGTGCCAAAGACAGCCCTTTTCGGAGGGATGTTTTACTCTTTTGCTGGAGAGGGATACTGTCTGTATTTCAGCCCCGTTGATAGGGTGAAGATATTGTGAGAGTAATCTTTGGAAACTGGATCAGGAGATCTAGCCAAGAACTGTTTTTAGGTGTGATTTCCTCTCATCCTTTGTTTTTATGGTCAATCGTTATGTAAAAGTATATTCGTCAATGCCCAGTGTTGGTTAACCTAGCCAATCGTTACGGGTGATAGATGACTCATCCTCCTTATATGGACTTAGATCCTATCTGTCGAGGCCAGGTGTTGTCCTTTAAGAGCAACCATTTTATCTCAACAATCGGCCGACTTAAAAAAAGACTTAGAAATTCATTTTATAAAGTTTGCTTAATACTGCTTCATCTATATCTGGAAAGCAAGAGAATAAAAAAATTTGATATTTATACGAAATATTAAATTTTATGTGTTTTCGAGGGTATCTGATATTTCCGGAGGAATACAAAACTGTCTTCTGTATGTCAGACTCTGTATCAGTGAAACAGTAATTTGTAATATATATGAATAGAGCTACACAATATATGCGAAAATACGTTCGTAATTTCGCATTTTCGTAGATATTATACGTACATTACGTTCTTATGTCAACTGACTCACAATACAAAAATATTTTGGGCAAAATATTTAAAATGATAAAGTATTTTTATCAAAATAAAAAACAAACTAGTAACTACCTTTTTTTATTTTTTAATTCTATATTTAAGATGTAGAGATGAACTTTCTATACTAACACACACACACACACACACACATACATATATATATATATATATATATATATATATATATATATATATATATATATATATAGGTTTGGTTGAATACCGCGGATAATTTATATTTAAAAAACACTTCAAATAGATATAAGCCAATCCGAATAAATATAAAACTCACCGCAGCAAACGATCTAACACAATCCCTGAAGATAACCAGCGAAATAGTCGAAAGCGCTTGGGCAAATAAAGGTTTCTTTCTTTACCAACTTGACCATAAAGTAAGAAGACTAATGAGAAGACTTGAAGATCTTCACTTGAAGATTAAAAAAAAAAAAAGAAACAATCTGCAGTATTCAACCAAACTTGTTTAGATAATGATTCGTTTGCTGCCTAACTAAACAATATATATATATATATATATATATATATATATATATATATATATATATATAATCTCATCAAGTTGTGCTGATAGTATAGAGTCCCATGACTCCATCCATTCCTATCATTCATCACTTCTTGTAGGTTCTCTAGACTGCATCTGATGTCCGCACAGAGCCGATGTATATAAGTCATTGTTGGTCGGCCAGCACTGCTGTGTCTCGGTGTAGAAGTCCATAGAAGAACGTCGTTTATGAGCTCGTCCTTACTTCTCAAGCCGCGTCCAGCATGTCTCGTTCATCTTCCTGGAATAGTTTGAGAGATGGGAAGCAGGTGGACGGACAGCTGCTATTATATATATATATATATATATAATGATGGACTCTGCCGTTGATCTCTATGCATAAGAGATCAACAGTTCAGTATGTCAACTGCTTGGTTATGTAGACATTGGATTTTGTTGTGTTGAAGGCGTGTATCGAATCAGCTATACTTTTTAGATAAATTGATAACCGAAAAATTGTGCACCAATGAATGGTCTACCGATTCTTCCAAACAACACTCTTTTGGTTTCGAATTCAGAGTTTTCCCTTCTCCAAGATCGGTTACCTTACCAAAGCTAAAGAGCCCAGTTTGTCCGTTTATTACCCTTTGCGGAAAAGAGAAGAGAAAGATTTATGTATTTCCCAAACGCAAACAACCTCGTCCGGGATTTTGAAATCACACATATGCGTATTCATTCACCTGAAACGTGCATGTGCGTGTGTGTGAGACACTTAAGTTAATTAACCGACAAGATGACTCAGTCAGACTGCTGAGCGGTTAATGTAATCTGAACTAAAACAAAAACCGTGATGATATTGTATAACTATTGCGATATTTGAACACTTAGGGTCAAAAATAAGTACATCCTTTGTATGGAAGTGTGCTTAGGGTAACGATTAACGTCATGTACTCGGTGACCCGAGTTCAAATCCTGATCGAGGTAATACTCTCGAGAAAGGCATGGTTCCATTTACTCGCAGCTTAAAATTGACCTTGTGTCACATCCTACTCATGGTGAAGGGATTGGATTAATACAATATCGATCTATGCTATTTTATTTTCGGCTTCAGAGGTGTTGAAATTTTATTTTTGGTTCCAGTTTCAATACTGTAGAGTTTAGTAATAGATAATACCTAATAATATCTACTTTGATTTCTAAATTCCAACCAGCTGAATCTCGCTTGAAAATTGACCTGCTCGTGGCGGAGAAGTTGGGTTAAAACATACTTGGATTTGAACAAACATCATTTATTTTCCACACCATCCACCTACCCCCACGCACTTCAGTGACTTGTATATTGTTATATATACGAAAATGAATTATGACGTTTGTTGTGTTAAAAATGTAACAGCAATATCTTTCTGCATTTTTTCCTTTTTTTGCGTGAATATATATATATATATATATATATATATATATATATATATATACGAGCAGAAATACCCGTCATTGACTGGGTTCAGAAAGAACCATAAAAAATTGTACTGTAATTTATGAAAGTTACTGTTTCGATATTATTGAATGTTTTGGAGCGGAATATCCGCAAGTTCTTATTGCCTGGCTTCGGCTAAAATATTATCATATAGTTTAATATACTATTGATTGATGTGCCCATGGTGTAATGGTTATCGTCGTAGGAATTGGACACGGCGACACGAGTTCAAATCCTGGACTGATTGCATTTCACATAGCACTAATACAATTGGGAAAGGTATGAATCCAATTATTCTCCCTCCAGCTATGGGTAAATAGTAGGGCAGACTAGGTTCTTCAGCCTTGGTGAGGCAACTAGTCTAGGAGAAGGAAAACTTTGAATTGAAACCTGTTAAACTCCGCTTAAAAAATTGACCTTGTGTCATATCCTGCCCGAGCGGAGGGGTTGGGTAAATATGATATACTATTGATTAATACTCGTTTATCCCCCACCCCACCCAAATATTCACAATCATGAAGATTATAAATCTACATCTATTCTTGTAACTCAAGAAAGGAATGCTAGTTTTGTGCAAAAGAGGTGCTTCCTTTTAAACCATATATAATCATGATTGTATACAAATTTCTTATTCTTTATCTTAATATAGACAGCTGCTTTTGCATGTAATATGCAAGTAAATAAAAGCTTGAGGAAAATTATAAAGACATACATATTGCAATGTTTATTTAAAAATCACAGCAAAGACTTACAATTTAAGATATATTATCATAGTAATGTAACATCTTCATTATAACTATTTATGATAGTTAACAAATCAAATATGATGCTGGCAAACTTTATATCAAAGACATGGCTGCATAAAGATATAAATATGTTTTTAAAAATACGGAAAGTAAAGCAATTAGAAAAGAAAAATAAGAAATAATTAAAACTCTGAAACAATGATTTACCAAATCAATTAACACTTGAAATATGTGATTCTGCACTTTTCCCAGTTTCCAATAATCAAATCGGTATACACTGCCAGATAAATATCGTGACTTCCTGTAAACATCAGCAATATGGTTTTAATTTCATTAAAATCAGAGGTATTTGAATTTTTACCGGAGACATTTACCCTCTTTAAGACCCTCTTATCGCACTGGAAAGTGAATTTCATGTTGTTCATTGTCGTTCTCGTAAAATTTTACACTATAATGCATACTTCCTTTTTAAATATCTTCTATGAAAACTGGAGGTATTTGCACTTTCAAAAAGGGATCTATGCTGTGTTATAAATAGGGGGGGGGTTAGATATTATTATAAGATGTGAAATTTTGGAAATTGACTTTGTTTAGTGCCTAATTGTTATGTTTTCATTTTCATCGAAATCGGAAGTATCTGAATTTTCACCGGGGGCGTTTGCCTCCTTTAAGCTACCTAATGGAAGTGGAAAGTAAATATCATGCTGTTGATTGCCTTTCTCGTGAAATTTTACATAAGAATACACACTTTGTTATTATGTATCGTTTATTCCCTTTCGTCCTATAGATACACACACTGACACGTTGAGCCTTATCTTTATATAGATACCATATCTATATAAAAATAAGGCTCAACGTGTCAGTGTGTGTATCTATAATACACTTCATCCCTCGTAGAAGAGTAAAACCCTCGACAAAAAGGGTGTCCTGGGTAGGATACTAAACTGTATCTGGTGGTGAGGGTCTTGTTTTAGTACTGTGAGGAGTCATCTCTTTAAGTAACATATT
The DNA here is from genome assembly GCA_963585895.1 of Sepioteuthis lessoniana. Lineage (NCBI taxonomy): Eukaryota > Metazoa > Mollusca > Cephalopoda > Myopsida > Loliginidae > Sepioteuthis > Sepioteuthis lessoniana. The sequence goes on along the minus strand of OY757915.1, from coordinate 95,426,402 downwards.
GACCTCCGACCCGGCCGAGCTGTCAAATAAGAAATGCACCTGTGTAAATAACAGGTGCATCCGGTCGAAGATATCAGGGAATAACCTTGACTGTAGACGGGTTGAGTTGGGTGCAGATGTGACGCCCACAAGAAGCAGGTGGGAGTCAAACGATGATATAACCCGGTGCGACAGGAGGTTCAGTTAGTTTTGGAGTTTAGAGTCAGTTGTTGCAGTTCGAAGCAGTGAGAACCAGACCCAGCAGAGAGCTGGGCCCTCAGGGCCCCCGATTGAGCAGCTCCGCAGGATGAAAAAGAAGTGCTGCTATAGCCGGAAGAGCTGGGGGTCAATATGTTGCAGTCTTTGTTCAGTCTCCAACTCACCTCTCACACATAACCCTTTCGTAACCATTTCGAATAAAGTGTGAGAGGTATATTTTTCTAAAGAACTGTGTTTCGTTCGTTATTATTGTATTGACTATGTTTCCGCATGTATATGTGTATATGTATTTTATGTATAGTTGGTTGTGACTATGCAACATTTGTTACTATTACTCTGAGGTCGAGTCTGAGTGGTAGTATCTGTTAGGCTCCCATTTATGGTTAAAATACCTCTATTCGAGATAGTAAACTGTGTACCCGTTTGAAGTGATTGTGAAACTACTATTTATACCATACATAATTGGAGACTAGAATTGTTAAACTGACTTCAGCTTAAAATAATCCAACAAGGGTTAACATGCTGTAAAACAAACCAACAATTCAAAACCAAAAAAACTCTGTATCAAAAAGATGTGGTATAGTTTTTGTACAGCTAGTAACCAGTCTAGGAGAAAGAAAAGTCTGAATTCAAAGCAGCTGTACTCTGCCTAAAAATTGGCCTTGTGTCGCATTCTGTCCGTGGGGGAGAGGTTGGGTTAATATGTTCTATTTGCTGGTCTGTATTTACACCACATCAGTTCATGGTATTTCCAGTGTCATCGAGGCCTCAAAGTAAGCGAGTTCGATCTCCAGTCGCGCTATTACGTTCGCTTTCCGTGAGCACCTCGGGTGGTGTAATGGTTAACAAGCTAGAATAGTAAACCTTCACGAGTGAATTCGAATCTCATTGAGTGGCCCATTCATTCGGCCTTGTGCCACATCAAAGAAAAACCTTAGTTAATTACTATTTCTAGTGTCATAGCATTTTATGTGTATTTTTAAAGATTTTAAAGTAACGCTTATTGGATAAATACCTTCATATATTTTCCCAAGGAATAAATATTCATATATACGCACATATACAAATTCATTCATCCGAGACGTGCACACACACACACACACACACACACACACACACACATACACACACACACACACACACGAATGAATAAGAAAAATGTACATCTCTTTTATTAACCTGCTGATATTTAACTAGAAAGACAATGTTGTATACCTATTGTGCCTCATCAATCAGTACAGCCATTATTTCTCTTTCTCCCTCACACACAGATTAAACATTAACATGTAATACATATATTTATCCAACCCCTCTATACAATTGCCCAGTCGGCTGGGGCTGTAGAATATACAGACTGCTTCTCTGCAGAGGTGTAAGACCTCCATCCCAACGAGTGTCCCGGATATGACACTAAACAATCTGATGGTAAGGTTCCAGTGATGATAGAGCATTGGGGAATGCAGAGTACCCCTTCATTGCCATTGCTCCCAGGTCCGCTCTGGCCCGGCGTGGTAGCACCTGATAGGGCCCTATCTATGGGTTAAATAGAACTAACTGCATACTTATGCTAAACTGAATTGTTTGAATTAGAACTGTTTGACTAAACTGAATAGCTTGAAATGAAAATATTTTTGACAATTAAACTGTACTTACAAACAGCGTGCTTATGCTAAACTGAATTGTTTGAAATGGAACTGTTTTTGACATTGAAAGTGTACTTACACTAAACTAAATTGTTTAATATGGAATAGTTTTGACATTTAACTGTGTAAACAAAATCTGTACTTATACTTAACTAAATTAGCTGAATTAGAACTATTTTGACAATTAAACTGTGTACTCATGCAAAACGGAATTGTTTGAAATAGAGTAGACTATTTGCATAAAAATAGATTTGGCGTTAAATAACCTACAAAGGTTGATATGCCATAAAACCCAACCAACCTCTACACAAACAGGTTGTGACACAAGGTCAATTTTAAAGGGGAGTTTAACAGGCTTGAATTCAGAGTTTTTCTCCTATAACAATTAAAGAGATTAGTTTGCACGACTATTTACCCGTAGTTGGAGGGGAAATAGTTAGATTCATAGTTTTCTTCAAGGTATTAGCGCTATGTGGAATGCAAACAGCCTCACCAAGTTTTGAACTCGCGTCTCCATGTCCATTTTCAACAACGTTAACCATTATACCACGAGTGCCTTTTAAATGTTATATATGTAGATATGTAGGCATACATACATGTGTATATTTATGCATACATATATAACTGATTTATGAAAACCGCTGCATAAAAAAAGTAACTGCCATATTTTACTGGGAAAATCTCTTTTTCCCCCCTTTTTGTATGTGAGTATCTTTTAACGGATAGGCGAATGGCTAGCAAAGCAAGATCAGAAGGAAGGGAGATAATTAAAAAAAATCAAGACGAAAGGCAAGAACGGGAAGTTGAAAGAGAAACAGGGAAAGACGGAAAGGAACGTCAAGTGCACTTTTCTCATGTAAAAGAATCGAGGAGTGAAGGGTGACCTTCTGAATGATAAACAAAGAGGGTTTCTATATTTTTCTTCATTTTTCTGACTCATACGTTTTTTTAAGTTCTCTATGTGTTTCTATATATCTTTTGAATTTATTTTTCTGACTCATTTATTTTTCAAAGTTGTCTTTTTACACTTCTGGAAAGGAAGAAAGATTACCTTATGAACATCCCTTCTTTTATTTTTCTCTCTAAATATTACTAAGATATGGGTAGACTGGTAGAAGGTCACAAAGTGGGTCTCTTTATGAGGAAAGAACGCACTATATTATCAAGTCTTGCCATACAAAATGATTGAGTAGTACAGGTTTTTAGTGATAGAACACTACTTTTCCATATAGTCATTGCCATTGACTATACATAGATTGTGACCCAGGAGTTTGTCTACTTGAAACAAAAGCGACAGAAGGAGACAGTAGAATATACAGTATTTTGCAGAGGTGAACTCAACATAACTGTTGTAGAACTCTTTATAGTTGGATAAGAAATGTTGGAAAGGGTCACCGAATAATGTTTTCCATGCTTAGGTATCACAACGTTCGTTGGCCTTGTTTAGTTTGGTGTTTTATGGCATATCAACCCGTGTGGGTTATTTAATGCCAAATCATATATATGTTATATAATTGCGGAAGGATTTTTTTTATATTATCATTTTTCGTTTTATATTTCTTATCTTTCGGTTTAGTTAGGCTTATAACCTTTCGGCTTAATGCATGGGTTACTTAGGTGCACACATTGAGTGCAGGTGTTCACGCACGCGCGGGGAGGGTGTGACAATCACAGATGTCACAATAAAAACCCCAGACAGAAATGAGACTGGGGGATGTGAATGACGTTATGCCCGGAAGCGATGGGCTGGGATTCTTTGTGATTTTGAATAAAAGCAGAGAGTTGAGATTTGAACTTGGACGAAGCGAGTTGAATTTTCGGACCTGGGCGTGGCCAGTGCAGTGTGGACTGCGGGGTGCACGCACGCGTTGGTTGAGTCAGTGAGGTGAGAGCTGACGATGGACGGACAGTCAGCATAAAAGAATTGTATGTCTCTCTCTCCTTGTGTCGAAAAACCTAAACTTAAAGAAGGTAATAAAAGTTTCGTACCTGAACCAAGAAAGTCGTCAGTGTTTCGTGTTTTTCGGATTCCCTATGTATATTTCACATATTCGTATCTTGATCCTATCTTGAATATTTTGGCCGTATGTTACATATATAGGTTGTTCGTAACTTTATTTTTAAACGAGTCAAAGCTCATTTGTTTTCACCCAGTTAAATGGTTTCAAGTATTGCTAACAGTAAAAGTTCTATTGGAGAAGTTTCCGTGACGTAATGCCTAAAATGCTGGACTGTAGCCTCTAAGTATACGGGTTCGAACTACAGTCATGCTATTACGTTCAGTTTCGGACTTGTACTTTTGAGAAAGGCATAAACCCTCTTAACCCGAACCCATTTTGATGTGTGTAAACGAAAGATTAATATTTGATAGAATCATTAATGTTGGATAAAAATACTTTAAAACCATATAACTAGACAAACAAATGAGCTCTGGCTCGTTTTAAAATAATTTTACCCACAAACTATTCACTTACAAATCGTATATACTGAGCATTTAGCTTTAAATAACCCACAAAAATTGATATTCCATTAAACACAGCCAAAGTAATAATTCTATCTAATATCAATCATCTCTTTAAATGGTTTCAAGTATTGCAATCGCAGCGCACTTGACTTTCAGTCACCGCTTTCGAGTACCTTTAAGATAAAATAGGGTTATGCATTACATGGACTCTAACAAAACGGCTGGAGAAGAAGCTAGACGGCAATAACACAAGAATGATGCGAGCAATCTTGAACAAGTCCTGGCGGCAACACCCCACAAGACACCAACTGTACGGCCACCTGCCTCCTATCACGAAAACTATTCAAGGTAGACGAACCAGACATGCAGGACACTGCTGGTGAAGCAGAGACGAACTCATAAGTGATGTACTCTAATGGACCCCCACACATGGCCGTGCAAAAGCAGGACGACCAGCACGAACATACATTCAGCAACTATGTGAGGATACAGGATGTTGTCCAGAAGACCTGCCTGAGGCGATGAACGATAGGGAAAAGTGGCGAGAGAGGGTCAGGGATATCCGTGCTACCAGCACGACATGATGATGATGATGACTTGTTTGCCTCAAGAACAATTCGAAAAATAAAATTGGGACAATCATATCGGTGCTTGGGCTGGACATGACCATCCGATTGATCGGCTCAGACCTCTCTGACCGCCCATTTAGCCCAATAAGATCCAATGTGAAGTGTTGCAGGTCATGGACTGCTCAGCGACCAGGGTCCCGTCCTGAAGTATTACGGATCGACACTCACGGCCAACGGGTGGCTTCATTTGGGAGCGAGGGGACATTACCCTTTTGCAAAGATGCAGTCGCCTTATTCGACAGCTGGAGTGGACAGAACAGACGTGGGCCTTGTGAAATTCCTTGTGTACTGTTTATTAGTTGTTAATTTCTTCCATTGTCAGTTGGGGTTGACTTCATAAGAAATAGATTACAGTTTATACCAACAACTGCAGAAAAATTAATGTGAAACAAATCGGTAGGTGTAAAGAAATGTGGTGTCTTTCCTTTATTTGATAAGAAGAATTTTACACCAAATGTGTTGACAATAATTTTTGGGAGTTCCATTGTAACAGCTAAATGCAAGTAATAAATGCAAATATATGAATGAAAAAAAAAAATTAATAAAAATCTCCCGCCAATTCAAAGAGATATATTTCCTATGTGCTATTTTCAGAGTGCTTTTTAATTTTTTTTCCTTTTTAAATATGTCTAGCTGGGAGCTTAGCCGGAAGTTTAAATGACACTCTAAGAACTGCACTGATGTAAATTTCGAGAAGAAATAGAAGCTTGCTGAATATATATATATATATATATATATATATTATTCGGTCCAGTTAAACCGGAGTTGGGAGTAATTCCATCAGGATAAAAAAACCATTCAACAGTGAACATTTAAATTTCCTTGGTAAAGAGCTCAATGTAACTGACATTACAGAGCAATAATTTCTTTAAGAAAAAACAAAAACCGGTCACATTAGGATTATAAATTTTTTTCCATCCTTTTATGGGTTTTATATATATATCCATAAGATCTGAAGAAGTCCTGTTAGATTTTTTTTGTTTTTTTTTTTGTGTTTTTGATTTATATCAAAAATCCATAACAGGATGGAAATAAATTTATAATCCTAATGTGACCGGTTTTTGTTTTTTCTTAAAGAAATATATATATATATATATATATATATATATATATATATATTGTCATTCACAGACTGTTTCGTTGTATCACAACTCCTCAGTGTGGCTATACCCACGAGCTGCTTCAATCTGGGACCGAAACTCGGCCGACTTTTCGTCTTACCCCATCGTCATTCTCAGCGTAAGTGAAGGAATGCTTTACGTATATCTTTTTGCATATACGTTATCGGTTACCTTGAGTGGTCATCTCTTGAGAAGAGCTATTGGATTTCAGTGTATGTGGCTGATATATACATATATTTAGTGAGCTTGAAATTAATGACTGTACTGCTTAAAAACAGCGTAGATTTTCAATTGGAAATAAGTTGCTTGAAGATGGCTTATGTTAAATAGGGTCGATAAGCATAGCCACTTTCGAACTGAGAGCTTGCGCTGATACCTAATTAAATATAGATCAGATGCTTGCATTAAATTTTGAAACATGCGATGAAATTATACATTTACACCTGTATTTCATCGGCAAATGATACACATGTGTCACCTACTGGTAATAGATAAATAGGGGACCCATACGCGTACGTGTGGGAAGGAACAAAAAAGGATAAGCTTTGTTAGCTTTCTTATTTTTCGGGACATCTCAGGCATCAGGAATTGAACCCTAAATCTTGATTAACAAAAATTTGCGAATTTGAGACAGCGCAGCCCGGACAGCTTGTAGTATGGTCTTTTGCCGCTACCTTTCGGTAGTAAAAAGAAGGTTGGTTGTTTGGTTTGTTTTTACCACCACATATTAACTCTTGCTTTGTTTTTTGTTTTTTTTTTCCCCAAAGTTTATTGATTGATTAATTCTAATAGGATGACAAGGGTTATTTCATGCCTAGAAGTTAGGTAATCGCGTTCATTGTATGTTCATGCGCACGGTTATATCAAATGCGAAAACTTTTTAAACAGATATATTTGACCAATAGATAGGATCATAAAAGGTACTACTACTGTGGGTCAGAGTGGACGTGGGAGTAATGGCAATGAAAGGGTTACTCCACACTTCCAAGGTCATCAGAACTAAAGCCTTGCTATCAGATGCCGTTTAGTATCATTCCTAGAAAATGGCTTTTGTGGGGATCTTACTCCCCTGCAGGGGACATATCGTCTTCTAAGCCCCACCGACAGAACGAGAACAGTTATCATCATCATCATGTCGCGCTGGTAGCACGGATATCCCTGACCCTCTCTCACCACTCCTCCCTATTGTTCATCGCCCTAGGCAGGTCTTCAGGACAACATCCCGTATCCTCACATAGCTGCTGAATGTATGTTCGTGCTGGTCGTCCTGCTTTTGCACGGCCATGTGTGGGGGTCCATAAGAGTACATCACTTATGAGTTCGTCCCTGCTTCTCCAGCAGTGTTCTGCATGTCTGGTTCGTCTACCTTGAATAGTTTTCGTGATAGGAGGCAGGTGGCCGTACGTACTGAACACATATTTATCTTCCTTCATTTTAAACAGGTAAACACTTAATCTCAAATATATGACCTTACAGATATTACCACTCTTGATCAGAGTAGACCTGCTAGTAATAGCAACGGGGGAGTGGTCCACACTCCCCAAGGCTGTAGAACTGGACCCTCACCACCGGATGCAATTTAGTGTCAAAGCCAGAATACCCTATTTTGCGGGAACGGTTCTGACTGGAGAGGCAGTGAGGATATTTTAATTCCCGCCAACAGTGAGAGGGGGAGAAAGGAGGCTACTTCAAAAGAAGTGGTGAAAACTAGATGTTAGGGTAAGTAATTTTTCCGAAGTTTCGGGAAGTATCTCGTATAATTTTCAAACGATTTGTGAACTATCACCGACTAAATAAGCCTATTATTTTATTTATTTTTTTCTAAATGGTAGAGGAAAATGTGTCATCTAACATTTGCAACTGACGCCTACACTATCTGCAGTTTCAGATTAGGAAAACATGATACTCCGGATAAACCCAAGGTATAACCAATTTTGATACAGATTTCTATATGTGCATATGTCTATGTACACTTGGATTTATTTATTTAAATTGTGATATTTTTTTCTGCCATATTATTTTACAAATGTTTCCGTTACAGTTGTTTTGTATCTACTGTTTTTTTTTTGTTTTTTTTAATTTTTTCACTGTTGGACATTTTGTCCTTAAATTGTTCCATGCGTGTTTTACTTGAAGCGAAGGAGAACTTTTAGTTAAATTTATTCAAGTTACGTTAACCAGACTTTCAAAAATACTTAAAATCAGATCGTTTCCTTTTTCGATTTCGACTTTTGTGTCGGTCTTTCACATCAATCTCATTTTGAGGGGATCTGGGGAGTATGCAGGTTCATTCTAACCCAGAGAGTCATGATCCCATCTATGGGTTAAAATAAATGTTTGGAAACTTTTTATTGCCATCACTCCAATGTCAACTTATGGCCAGGAGTAGTAGTATTTGTTAGGGTCTCATCTCTCGGTTGAATAGATTTGTATGAAAGTTATTAGTATTGATAAGAATACTTATTTTAGTGGGTTTTTTTCGCAAATATTTTTCTTTTATTACTATTTGGCTCTTTAATACATTAAATATGAATACATTTGCAATCTAATATGCAACAAATACTCAATGTTCCCCAATGGTCCGAGAGACCTAGGTTCAATCCCAGGTCGCGTCATACCAAAGACTTTAATGTTCATTTTATATAGTAAACCTCATATTTAGTAAAGGTTGCCGACTACAGCAGAACGTCTCTAGTGGGGAGAACCCTATAGGGATCGAACTCACTATGATAGTCATGATATTGTTAAACATTGCCAACTGATGACCTCTTCTTTTCCCTTTCTTTTCATTTTCTTTTCCATTCACCTTTATCTTTCCTTTTCCTCTTTTTTCTTTTTATTTTCGTATTCTTTCTTTCTTTCGTTTCCTTTTTTCTTTTTTTTTTCTTTTTTCTTTTTTTCATTTTTTCATTTTTCTTTCCTTTTCTTATTTCTTCTTTTCCTTCTATTCGTATTTTTTGAAATTTTATTTTCTCCTTTCTCTTTTTTTCTCTCCTTTTTTGCTTCTCTTTTCTCCTTTTCGTCTCCCTTTGGTTTTTCTTTTTCTTTCCCTTCCTTTCTCTTTTCTTTTTCTATTTTTCCTTTTCTTATTGTATTCTCTTTTTTCCTCAAGTTCTTTTTCTTCACCTTTTCTCTTTCTTTTCGTCTCCTTTTCGTCTCCTCTTTTCTTTTTCCTTTCTCTTCGTATTCTTTGGTTTCCTTTTCCTTTATTTTCCATTTTCTTCTAATTTTCCTTTTTCTTTTTTCTTTTTCAATCTTTTGAATTCATTTTTCTTCTTTTTACCCTTTGTTTTTATTCTTTACTTTTTAAAATACTTTTTTCTCTTTCTTCTCCTTGATTATATCTTTCATGTATTTGAATATAGACAGCTGACGTCTAGTGTTTATCGCTAGATATAAGGCTATAAAAATCTCCATAAAACTTCCTCTGTATCCTTTATCATCATTATTGACATTCTCATATCATGAGTATCTAATTGTTACTGCTGGAGATCAAGTCATAACAAATCTTCCCGGATGACTAGACATTTTTCAGCATTTTAATTTCATCTTCATACTCTTCACCAGTAATTATTCACGTTAAGTTTTAACTTAATTTAAACCCGTCATTACCGACAGAAATCCTGGCAAGACAGATGTGTTTCTATCTGAAAAATTAAAATACACTTTTGATTTTAAAAAATGAGAAAAAATCCTACTTCTTCAGCATAGGCTACTCTCATACAAAGGAGACCTATCGTAAGATGATTGCAATAAAAAATGGCGCATAGTTCGTGAAGTTCAAATCACGGTATTTAATGGAATAGAACATCCCACTCCAGTAGTTTGCCCAGTCGGTTGAGGCTGTAGAATACACCGACTGCATCTCTGCAGAGAGGTAAGACTACCCCGCCCTTAATGAGTGTGTTGGATATGACACAAAACGATCTTACTGTGAAGCTCCAGAAATTAGGGAATGCGGAGTACCTCTTAATTGCCATTGCTCCAAGGTCCACTCTAGCCGGAGTGCTAGCACCTGATAGGGTCTTATCAATAGGTAAAATGGAACTGGTTGACATTTAAACTGTGTGCAAACAAATGACTTATGCTAAATTGAATTGTTTGAAATAGAACTTTCGATCATTTAACTGTGTGTAAACAAATAACTGATGTCTAATTGAATTGTTAGGGATACGTAGCAATACTTGGAACCATTTAACTATGCGCAACGAATGAGTAATGTTGAATAGAATTATAAGTGTTAGATAGCAATAACTGAAGCCATTTAACTGTGTAGAAACAATAACAATAGTAGTGTGCAAACAAATGAAATTACCGACAAACTAACGCTTTTCATATCATGTATATCTTTTTAAATGTGTGCAAACAAATGACTGATATTAAATTGTGACTGTTATATAGCAATTCTTCAAACCATTTAACTGTGTGCAAACAAACAATTAAGAGTAAATAGAATTATTTGTGTGAGATTAAAATACTTAAAACCATTTAACTGTGCGAAAATGAGAACTGGCTCGTTTAAAAATTTTGTCACATGTCATATATATTTAATATATATGTATAAAGAGGATTTGACATTAAATAACCGACAATTGGTTATATGCCATAAAACCCAACAAAACTAAATTCTATATATCTAATATATATGTATAAAGAGGGTTTTGCATTAAATAACCTACAATGGTCGATATGCCATAAATCCCAACCAAAACAAATCCTATATATTTAATATATATGTATAAAGAGGATTTGGCATCAAATAACCTACAATGGTCGATATGCCATAAAACCTAACTAAACCCAAACTACCAAGGAGGCACTCGTGGCGTAACGGTTATCTTTGCAGAAAGTGGTCGGTTACTCGAGTTCAAATTCTGAACGAGGCTGTTTGCATTTCACATAGTGTTTATACCCTTGTGAATAAATAGAATGAATCCAACTCTTTTTTTTTTCTCCGACTTTGGGTTGATAGTAGGATAGACTGGACCCTTTAACCTTGTTATAGCCACTAGTCTAGGAGAATGAAAGTAAATTCAAACCAGTTGTTGACTTGGAGAAGTGTGGACTCAGCCAGGCTATTCCTGCCTAAGGCATGCTATTTGAGTTACGGCCCCACGACTAAACCACGTTATGGGACCTGTGAGAGAACGTCCCACCCATTTACATTTCATATTTCAGCATTATGTGGTTAGGCTAAATATCGGTACTGGTTGTCTACGGTGTCTAGGTAAACATTAACCCGCCAGTTACTTCAACTTTGCAGATAAGACCCAGGAGGTATTTTGGAGTCATATTTATTATTTTTTGTGGGGTAAGGTGGAAGACGTCTTATATATCATCAAATACAGCAGGATTTTTCTTTCTCTCTCAAAAGTTTCTCTCGCGTCTTTTCTTGCAACGCATGCGCATAAGCTCTTCTCTGATGTCAACTTTCATTTAGATTAAGATCAGCATTTACACTCACACACACACACACTCATACAATGCAGGCGATTTTCTCTTCTCCAAACCATTCGTCATTGCAACCGTATTAAAACAGCCTGGTTGGATGACAGCAGCCAACATGGATCATCGTAGCGAGATTTTTGCTAACGCAGCTGTATTTACTTACTCAACCTCTCCGACTCGAGCAGGATGTGGTACAAGGTTAATTTTTAAGCGGAGTAAAGTTGGTTTAAATTCAACATTTACTTCTCCAATACCCAAGTCCTGAATTTGAACTCGGGTCCCTCATTGCATTTCCGACGACGACAATCTTAACACCAAGAGCAGTAGTATTAAGAGAATAAAGCAGTTTCTGATTCAATTCAAAACTTAATAACAGTCTTGTGTCCACGTTCGCGCTCACTGCGGTCATTATAATTTTTCGTAAGAAATAACTCTTAAATGCTAATTTGAGTACATCCTATTTTTTTTCTTCATTACATTTATTAATTTAATTTTTTAGATAGGATGTTATTTGATATGAGCCTTATAGCCACCGAGAGCGGTTTTTAATTTAATTTTTTAGTACTTGTCCAGAATACTCCGCCATCTCGATGTGGAAATGTATGCAGTAAAATACAATACTTATATTCAGCATCCAGATAAGAGTAATTTTTGGTCATTATCTTTATCTTTTTTCCCGTTGAACGGTTGACTTTTGATCCCCCAAATTATATATTGGCAATTAGCCGGAAGACGCTATTTTCTTTGTGGTTATTAAAGGAATAGTCTAAAGAAATATAGCGGGTAGGCAAATTATAAAAAATTGTTTTTATCTGCATTTTTCATATATATATATATATATATATATATATATATATATATATCGCGGGTATTTCATCAGCGTGATATTCTGGACAAATACCGTTTTTATCGTTTCTCTTGTATAGAGTGTTCACCAATGGTCCGGGAGACCGGGGTTCAATCTCAGGTCGAGTCATACCAAAAACTCAAAAAATGGTACTTGATTCCGCCTTGCTTAACACTCAGCATGATAAGGTAAGGATCAAGGGTAAATTGGAGCAATCCAAGGAATGGAGTAGCGCCCTCCCCTACACCTAGGTGTGGTAGCTATTGAAACGGGATCCCTTGGGTCACCCTCGACTAAGGTCGCTAACTTATTAAAGGGATAGTCTAAAGAAATATAGCGGGTTGGCAAATGATAAAAAATTGTTCTATCTGCATTTTTATAAATATATATATATATATATATATATATATATATATATATATATATATATATATCGCGGGTATTTCATTAGCGTGATATTCTGGACAAATACCGTTTTTATTATTTCTCTAGTATTACAGAAGAATTTACGTTCACCATGCAGATAAAAAGCAAGTTTCAGTCATTTGCTTCATTTTTTCTACTGAATATTCACAACTAATTTCTCCAAATTATCTTTCCGCCATGAATCAATAATTTCTCGGTGGTTGGGAAAATGAAAGACTCAGTAAATATGGCCAATGGATTGTTGAAGACGTAAATATAGGGCTTCGTTGTTCAGCAAAAAACAAAAAAAAAACAAAAAAAACTGAAGGAAATGACCTAAACTTACTTTTATTTTCATGGTGAATGTCAGTTTTATATTTCTATATAATCTTAATACTTTAACGCAGATATTTTCTCAGCGTGCTATTCTGGACAAGAATCATTTTTCTTTTAACAGGAAATGTTTTTCTTTGAAACTGAAGCCTAGTCGGCTCGGGTTGTCGAATACACACACAGCATCTCTGCAGAGGGGTAAGACCCACTTCCCCAATGTTTGTCCTAGATATAACATCAAACTATTTGATGGCGAGGCCCTAGTCTGGAGATTTGTTGAATCTGGAATACCCCTTCATTGCCATTGCTCCCAGGTTCATTCTGACCCAGAGTGGTAACACCTGATAGGATCCTATCTATTGATCAAATATAACATTTTGACGTTTAAACTGAGTGCAAACAAATGACTAGCATTAAATTGAATGATTAAAAATAAATTTTTTGACCATTTAACTGTGTGTAAACAAATAACTGTCAAATTGAAATTGTTAGTGGTACATAGTAATACTTGTGTACCATAGCCATGATATGGCTATGTGTGAAACGTACATCGAATGTCCATAAAGATAGAACATAGGAATCTCGAAATTCGAAAAACACATGACGACTTCTCAGTTCAGGTACGAAACATTTTATTACCTTTGAGTTTAAAGGTTCTTCGACATAAGGAGAGAGATACACATTCTTTCTATCCTGGCTTTTTCATCTGCACCCCCCCCCAACACGTGTGGCACACGCCACAAAGGTCTCCGCAAACAAGCGAAAGCCAACCGTCTTCTCCCGAAGCAGAACTCAACTCACTGACTTTTTCCAAAATCCCCAAATCCTCCGTGCGCTTCCGGTGCGTGACGTCATTCGCACTTGCTTGCCCCGTTTTCCATTTGGGCTATTGTGACATCTCTGAGTGACACGTCCGCTCTGCGTGCGCTCCTGTGTTAATGTTGCACCTAAGTAACCCATGCACTGAGCCGAAAGGTTCTCAGCCTAACTAAACCCAAAGGCATAAAACGAAACCCCTCGGCCATTATATTACACTTGGAATCATTTAACTGTGTACAAACGAATGAATACTGTTGAATAGAATAATTAGTGTTACATAGAAATACTGGAAACTCTTTAACTGGGTGCCAAAATTGAATTATTGGTATAATACGGCAATACTTGTAGCCAATTAACTGTGTGCAAATGAATGAATAATCTTATGAACAAAATGTTTACAAATAATATATATATAAATATATATATAAAGAGGATTTAGCATTAAATAACCTACAATAGTTGATATGCCATAAAACCAAACCCAACCAAACGAAATATTTGAAACTGTTAATAGATAACTCAGAATTCGCTAATCATTAACGGGTTTCGAGTTAAACCCTTTCATTCTCTTGTTACATCGAACATCCTTACTAAGAAATGAACTCTATTTCCTCTTTATCAATCAAATGTTTTTAGTAACAATGCCGTCCTCATGTAATAGGCGATATCTAAAATCCTCACTTGAGATGTTTACTTCCGACCTTACAGAGTAGCGCTAAATTTGCCGGAAAGGAGTTGTGACCTTCGAAACCGAACGCACCAGTCTCCATGATAAGCAATGTAGTGATAAAGGAGTACTTGGATTTTGTTTCTTTGCTTAATGGAATATCAACTTTCGTGGGTTACTTAATGCCAAAGCCATATTTGTAGAAAAACAGTGGTGGTACTATTTAAACCATAGCCGGAGAGATAAGAAGATATAAGGGTATTAGTCCGAAAGTGAACGTAGTAGCGCAATTGGAGTTCGAACTCGGTTATTACGATGTCACAATTAAGAACGTTAGCTACTACACCACGGGACTTCCCCAAAGAAGTGGTGATAACATTGGGTTACAATTATCAACTTATGGTAATAGTTTCTATGTTTAATTATACAGGGTGTTTAAAAATGTTGACATTTCTACGGGAGTTCCTTTACGATATTATGTATTTAAAGTCTCTTCTAGTTCAACATCCCAGTTAATACATTATTGGAATCTTCCCCATGTGGTTTCTATAATAGCAACTTTGTTTTTCTTATAAAGATACTTCCATATTAACTTTTTTTATATATAAATCATCAGTAGGAGATTCCAAGAATGTGTTGACAGGGATGGTGGACACGTGTATACTGTTTTAAATTGTATCATAAAGTTATTCCCATAAGAGTGTTTAACAATTTTTTTAATTTCTTTATACATATAAGATAAATGATGCCTTATAAAAAATCAATTAAGAAACAAATAGAAGACAGTTATCAATTACATATTAAAAATTACATGTAGTTTCAAAGAAAGAAACCTAGTTGAAAGAAAGTTCACATTTACAGTATGCACGGTTTATGGAAAATACAAAAGTGAGACTAATTTACCTGAGACATGTAGTAAGTAAAGTTGCCGACCGTAGTCGAGGGTGACCCGAAGGCTCCTTTTCGATAGCTACTACACCGAGGCGTAGGGGAGGGCGCTACTCCTTTCCCTGGATTTCTCCACTTTACCCTTGATCCTTACCTTATAATGCTGAGTGTTAAGCAAGGTATCATCAAGTACCATTTTTTGAGTCTTTGGTATGACTTGACGTGGGATTGAACCCAGGTCTCCCAGAGCTCAATGACACGCATTTAATGTAACGGTTATCGTCTTAGGAGATGGATTCAGCAACCAGAGTTCAAATCCTGGACAAAACTATTTGTGTGTCACTTCGCGCTAATGTCGTTGGGAAAAGTATGATTCCACCTGTTATCCTCCCCACTGATCTAGAGGAAAATAACTGGGTAGATTGGTTTGAGCAACCAGGCAAGGAGAAGGAAAAACTGAATTCAAATCAGCTGTACTTCACTTAAAAATCGACCTGGTGTCGCATCCTGCTGATGGCGAAGGATTTGGGTAAATACAAACTTGGTAAATAGCTAGACAGACTAGGGGTTCTTTAGCCTTAGTAAGGCAACCAGTCTCGGAGAAGGAAAGCTTTGGATTCAAACCAGCTGTATTCAGCTTAAAAATGGACCATGTGTCGCATCATATTCGTGGGGTTGAGCAAACATATACAGGTCTTTACACTCTGTTATGAGAATCTAACGAGAGAGCGAAGGTTGTCCTTTTCATTCCTTTATATAATCAACACGCTGACTTAGAAGTGTGCCGACTGCATCTCCATAGTGGTAAGACCATCCTGCTCCAACGAGTGTCCTAAATAAGAAATTAAATCATCCGATGGTGAGGCTCCAGTCTTGGAGATTTGGGTAATATAGAGTACACCTTCGTTGCCATTCCTCCCAGGTCCACTCTGGCCGGAGTGGTAGCACCTAATCTATGGGTCAAATAGAACTGTTCGACATTTAAACAGAGTGCAAACAAATGTTATGCTGTATTGAATTGAATCGTTAGAAATAGAACTGTTCTATCATTTAACTGTGTGTTTGGAACAATTTAACTGTGTTCGAACGAATGAATCAAGTTGAATAGAATAATCAGCGTTAAATAGCAGGACTTGTGACCATTTCACTGTATGCAAACAGATGATTAATAATAAATAGAATTATTCGAGTTGATTAGAAGTGCTTGAAACCATTTGACTGAGTGAAAAAAAGAGCTCAGGCTTATTTGAAAATGTGATGAACCAAACGTATTTACAAACTATATATTTAGTATATATGTATAAAGAGGATTTGGTATTAAATAACCTTCAATGGTTGATAAGCCATAAAACCCAGTCACCTGTACCTATTTGTTTTAGAATTTTATTCTACTTCAAATTAAGATATCGAAGAAACTATCTAAATAAAATTTGGAGAGAAGATAGTTATGATAGATCAACAAATTGTGTCAATTTCATGGTTTTGCAATTAGTAGAAAATAGATAAGATTTCATCTGAGTTGGTTTTGAAAATAGTAAAGAATTTGAATTGCTGTTGGAACAAAACAAAAGTTAAGATCGTAGCGCACGTCCCCGTATCCAACCTGATAATAGAATTCTAAGTCTTGCGTATAGAGATCGACGTATTTCAGTATTTAATCTACGATGTTCCGAAAGAAACTATGTCACAACAACATTATCAACAACCAGGTCGTTGTATGAAATAAATAGACTGATTGTGCAAAAAGATTACCTTAATTATATATCAGTTATCTTCAAAAGAGTTTCTTTGCGAAGCCACGCAACAACGAAGACGTTGTTCCCATTCCTTGAAAATCTTCATTTGACATTGCCTTCACTTGGTTCCTCACAACCTGTTGCATGTTCTTACTCTCAACAGTTCCCAAAATGGCAACCACCGGGCTGGATTTTGATTTTTGAACTTAAATCAATGAAGCGAGAAGGATGTGGTATCATAGAGTAATATTCTTTTTGGTAGGAAAAAATCTTTCTTAGAGATTGTATCAAGAAAGTAATGAGTTTGATTTTTTGTTTATTAGGTTGATTGAGTATCAGTTGATCAATGTTGATTTAACGCAAATCATTCTTACCATCAATCAAATCTGATGCGAGCCCTCACTTTGACCGCAATTTCCTCAGTTCACGAAATGACCGGTCGACCAGCATGGAATTTATTTTCCTCAGTTTCATAAAAAATGCCCTGTTCCAGAGATATGAATTTATCTCCATAAACCAGTGTTAATTTATTAAATGTTTCTGTCATATTGTTCTGAAGTTTGACGCACAATTTGATCTTGTGTTCCATTTTCATGAGACACTTAACTAAATCCACTTGTAATAATCCAAGCCGAAAGTGGATTCTGAGAGACAAACATGGACTGAAATTTTCAAAGTCAACACTTTGTTTTCAATCAGAGTTACTAACCTGAAAAAATAAAAGAAAACGGTCTCTTTTAACCTCTCGACCGTCTTGGTATATCGAAGGTCTTCGTCTTATCGCCGGATTGCCAGTGAATGAATGAGTACCGGAGTTATCATTTCACAAGGGCTCTGTTCTTTCCTAAACTGATAGATTCATTAAATAGTAATTAATATTATCAAAATGCCGTACAAAAATGTAATGACCGGAAAAGATCTTTCGTAGATTATCGGAAGTTCGATTTTGTACATTTACCAACACAAGTCTCGCTTATCCAGTAACAGCTGCTTTTATTAATGCATAAATACATGTTTTATATAGTAATCATAATCTTTGGTTCAACTGGAAAATTTCTGAGCAATAAATAAGTTCTTTGTATTACTCTGGGAGCGTATGAATATCAGACTTGTTGAGCATGCGCACAAGTAATGACGAGTTTGACATTAACAGAAAATAGAGATGGCTTGTACCAGCGCAGACAACACTGATTGTTTGAAAGAATAAATAAACAAATCGAGATAAGAAAGAAGTAGATAAGTCAAACACTGCCAATTGAAAACGAACTGTATTTTTTTTTCTCTCGAGTGAAGGTCTTCTTGTGTGGTAACCTGTACGAGATTCTCAAGGTATCAAATCTTAGGAACTCCAGTAACTGAATGATGAGTGACAAACGCTGTATTGTAAGCTTTTTAAAAAGCCTTTCTTATATTTGCTAAATCTAAGCTTTTATATATTGTCTAGTTTACGACCATGAGGTGTTTTTATATTTTCGTAAGGAAGGAATGTGTATTAAGAAGTAAATACGTCATAATCTAAGCAAATAAACAAAAAGAAAAACGAAAAAAGGTTTAGATTGTTTGGTTTAATGGCATATAAACTCTTGATGGTTATTTAATGCCAAATCCTGTATACATATATAATTCTTAAGTGAATAGTTTGTACGAAACATTTTTTTAAAAATGAGCCCGAGCTGATTTGTTTGCACACAGTTAAATGATTTCAGTTATCGCTATATATTTGTTGTACGCAGTTAAATGGTTTCAAGTACTGCTAAAAGTTCTTTTTACACACAGTTAACATTTTAAGCATTGCTATCAAATACAGTTACATGGTTTCAAGAATTGTAAATGATTAAATAATTCTTTGATCCATAGATGTGACCCGAACAGGTACTACCACTAGATCAGAGTGTACCTGGGAGTAATGGGAATGAAGGTGAACTCCATATTCTCCTAAGCTCCAAGAGTGGAGCGTCACCATCAGATGCAGTTTGGTATCATATCTATAATACTCGTTGGTGGGGTGTCTTATCCCTCTACAGAGATGCGGTCGGTGTATTCTACAGCCCCAGCCGACTCTGACGGGCAAAACAGAGGAAAAAATTGAGTAAGTTATGCTGAATGATTTTTTTCTTTCTTGTCTTATGTCCGAGGCTAGGTAGATCCGACTGTAGGTTCGAGCTAGATGGGAAAGTAAGCCGTTCGCTTTATAAACAGCCTATTAAGTATTTTTGTAATCAGTACTAAATACATGTGATTTATGTATTAGTTGGGCATGTAAGGAGACCATTAATATCTCACTTAAAAGATGGGTGTCTTCGTTGAGTGGGGGGGGGACTCGGGTGGTGTTACATGGGTTTCCATAAACCTATTCTTGACATTTTTTTGCTGTTTTTGAGCAGGAGAGATGTTGTCGCAGACCCTATCAGGGAACGATAAATCCACGTATCTATTCTATTTTCCTTTATCAGATGAGTTTTTTTTTCATTTTTGTGCCCCTTCCACATACTGCTTGTTTATGGAACAATATGTAAATAATTTCAACTGTTGGGACAAGTTTATATATTCTTTCTTTTAATACCATTGGTATATATATATATATATATATATATATATGAAAGGTTAAATCTTCTTGCATGTGTAAAAAAATCTTTCAAAATTTTTAAGGTTTCAAATAGGTATATTACAAATGCCTGACCCGGAGTGGTAGTACCTGTAAGAGTCCAAATTATGGGTCAAATAGAACTGTTAAATCATTTATAAAAAAAGTAATGTTGGTGACCTGAGTACCTGAAGGCTCCCTTTTCAATAGCTACTACACCGAGGAGTAGGGGAGGGCACTACTCCTTTCCGTGGATTGCTTCACTTTACCCTTGATTTAACTTTGTAATGCTGAGTGCTAAGCAAGGCGGCATCAAGTACCATTCTTTGAGTCTTTGGTATGACTCGACCTGGGATTGAACCCCGGTCTCCCGGACCATTAGCGAACACTCTACTCATTTGGCCATATTATTCGTTATTTGAAACCATACGGCTGTATGCAAGTTGTTTGTATGAGATAGGAATATTTGATGAACAGAATTACTAATGTTAAATAGTAATACTTGAAAATATTTAACTGTGTGTAAACAAATGATTAATATTATGTAGAATTATTATTAATAGATTGCAACACTTGAAACCATTTAACTGTACGCAAACAAAGGATTAATATTAAATTTGATTGGAATACTTGATGAATAGAATTAATAATGATATGTAGCAATACTTGAAACTATGTGCAAACAAATTATAACCATTAAATGTAATAATTAGCTTTAGTCATACTTGAAACCAAGCCGTAACTCTGTTAAAAATAAAGTTACCTTTCGAATCGTATATATATATATATATATATATATGTCATTCACCGACAGACTGTTTTGTTGTATCACAATATTTCAGTGTGGCTAGACACGCGAGACGCTCCAAGCCGGGATCGAAACCTACCTAACTTTACATAAGGCTGATGACATACCCCTAAACCAAGCCTTGCAACTCAACGTCAGCTCGGGAATCAACGCATATATATATATATATATATATATATATATATATATATATATATATATATATATATATATATATATATAAAATTTCGTTTGTTTACATTTTGCACTATATATATATATATATATATATATATATATATAAACAGAATTTGGCATTAAATAACCATGAAGGATTGATATGTAATTAAACCAAATAACCTAATGTCCTACTACGACACACTTATCCCCTTGAGTCTTTTATACAAAGAATATAAACAGTATTTAGAGTAGGCCCCCTTAACTCTGTTGGCCCGGACCATATGGCTTCATTGTCCCCTTATACATTCCGACTCAGCATACATCTGAGTTAGTTTTAAAGAAAGGCGATTTTACATCTTTAAAATTTTAAATGTTAGACAGTGATTTTTCTTTCTTTTTATCACTGGTACTTATTGTAGTGATGGTCAGGCGCTTGCTGTTAGCACAAGGTATAGCAAGCATGTATGGAGAAAAAACTAGTCAAATTTTATGAAGAAAATACTGAATCTCAGAATTCAAATACCTTAACTTCATGGCTACTACTACTACTACTACTACTACTACTACTAATAATAATAATAAGTAAATGGAGATATAGGAATTTACTAAGATTATTTTTTGCTTAGATGTGACACAAGGCCATAAGAATGGGGCATCCAATGAAACTCTAACTCACTTGTAAAGGATTGCTAGTCAAACTTGCTAACCATCACCCGATATATGAAAGTTCACTGAACGTCAATAAAAAAAAATGTTGTTGTTAAGGATTAAGAGGAGTAACTGGTGAAAGGAGTACGATATTTGAAGGATTAGCTAGAACGTAATAGGAGTTGCATCAGATCTTATTTTACCACCATATGGCGGTAGTCGTTTTCTAAATTTAGCTGAATTTGGCATCGAGACGGAAATAGGAGTGAGAAATCAAACTCACTAACAATAGTCTAGTAATCTAGCACCTTAACTATTACTTTAAGCGAGATGCCCTTCCTCTACATGTTGATCGGTTGGTTGGTTGGTTTTTATGGCATATTAACCTTTGTTGGTTATTTAATGCCAAATCCATTTTTATACAAATAATCAGTTCTATTTCAAACAATTCAGTTTAGCATGAGTACACAGTTTGTCAAAAACATTTCTATTTCAAGCTATTCAATTTAGTCAAACAGCTCTAATTAAAACAATTCAGTCTGGTATAATTATAGTTTTTGTTTATACACAGTTAAATGTCAAAACAATAATGTTTCAAACAATTCCGTTTAGCGTAAGTACAGTTTCAATGTCAAAAACAGTTCCATTTCAAACAATTCAGTTTAGCATTAGTACGGAGTTTAAATATCAAGACAGTCCTATTTCAAGTAATTCAGTTTAGCATAAGTACGCATTTTAGTTCTATTTGACCCATAGATAGGACCCCATCAGGGGCTACCACTCCGGGCCACTGTGGGAATTTTAGGGAAGGGGAAGGTCGTGCACGAGCCGAGACTCGTGCCCTACTGGACTATATTGGTCATAGGCTCACTAAGTGCAATTTAAGCCAGATAACCCTGCTGGACTTGGACTCACTAAGTGCAATGTGAGTCCAGCACATACACCAGCTCATAGCTTTAACCAGATCTGAAGGTCTAGTGTTATGTTGTGCTTGTCAATAATTGTCCGCCCACACGAAGGTGGCCGATTAAATCATCCCGTCTATGAAATGACCTATGGGATCAACATATATTTGCACAGGCCGTCGCACGAAATTTCTTAACTACTTAAATTTTTTTAGATTTTATCCCTCTCGTTTTCGGTACGGTCGTAAAAGTGGTTCGTCGTAAGTCGTATAGGTCGTAAGTCGACGAGGTTCAGTATATGTAGTCTCTTTGGGTTGGTTTATTTGTTTAACGGCATTTCAACTCTTTATGAATTATTTAATCCCGAAATTTGATTCATTGACAAAGGCTTGATTGAAATAGAGAAGAAAAAGGTTTCCTTAGGTTTATTTAATGGTATATCAAGTCTTCACGGGTTATTCAATGCTGAAATTTGATTAATTTGTAAATTATCATCATAGCTATATTTTCAATGTTTCGTTGCATTTTTATTAGTACTTTTTTTTATCATTTGTCCATAATCCTATGTTATATATCAAGTATTTATATCTTATATAGATTTTCATTATTTCACTGTTCCTATTTAATATTTATAATTTATACTCAATTATATGGATTCAAGTAATTATTTAATGATAATAATCATGTTTGCACAAAGTTTTATGATATCAAGTAACTAATAATAATCTTTGTTTTTCCAAGAGATCCTAACTTTCCCTAAAAAGGGGGACCTCGGATTAGCCAAAAACTACCGAGGCATAACACTTACATCCATAGCTGCCAAAATCTACAATGCCCTACTACGAAACCGAATAGAACCCAAAATCGACAACATACTTAGAAAAAACCAAAATGGCTTCCGAAGAAATAGATCTACGACCTCACAAATATTAACCATCCGCAGAATCCTTGAAGGTGTACGGGCAAAGAACCTACAAGCGACATTAATATTTGTCGACTTTACCAAGGCTTTCGACTCCATTCACAGAGGAAAGATGGAACAAATCCTACTAGCGTACGGCATACCTAAAGAAACCGTAGCGGCAATAACGATTCTCTATAGAAACACTAAAGTAAAAGTACGATCACCAGATGGAGACACAGAATACTTCGACATTGTAGCAGGAGTACTACAAGGGGACACGCTGGCTCCGTATCTCTTTATCATTTGTCTAGACTACGTACTTAGAACATCGATTGACAAAATCAAAGAGAATGGCTTCGAACTGACGAAGAAAAGAAGCAGAAGATACCCCGCAACAACAATTACCGACGCCGACTACGCCGATGACATAGCGATACTGGCAAATACACCTGACCAAGCCGAAACACTTCTGCATAGCTTGGAACGAGCAGCAACAAGCATAGGCCTCCATGTTAATGCACACAAAACGGAATATATGTGCTATAACCAAACGGGGGACATCTCCACTCTAGAAGGAACCCCTCTTAAACTAGTAGACAAATTCACGTACCTAGGAAGCAGCGTCGAATCAACCGAAAAGGACATCGAAACGAGGTTAACGAAAGCATGGACAGCTATCAATAGGCTATCGACTATATGGAAATCAGACCTAACCGATAAAATGAAACGCAGTTTCTTCCAGGCAGCGGTCACATCGATACTGCTATATGGATGCACTACATGGACGCTAACAAAACGGCTGGAGAAGAAACTAGAT
Source organism: Sepioteuthis lessoniana (assembly GCA_963585895.1). Classification (NCBI taxonomy): domain Eukaryota; kingdom Metazoa; phylum Mollusca; class Cephalopoda; order Myopsida; family Loliginidae; genus Sepioteuthis; species Sepioteuthis lessoniana. The sequence continues at coordinate 95,402,379 of OY757915.1, read as the reverse complement.
GGCAATTACACAAGAATGCTGCGTGCAATCCTGAACAAGTCCTGGCAGCAACACCCCACAAGACACCAACTGTACGGCCACCTGCCCCCTATCACGAAAACTATTCAAGTTAGGCGAACCAGACATGCAGGACATTGCTGGAGAAGCAGAGATGAACTCATAAGAGATGTACTCTTATGGATCCCCACACACGGCCGCGCAAAAGCAGGACGACCAGCACGAACGTACATTCAGCAGCTATGTGAGGATACAGGTTGTTGTCCTGAAGACTTACCTAGGGCGATGAACGATAGGGAGGAGTGGCGAGAGAGGGTCAGGGATATCCGTGCTGCCAGCACGATATGATGATGATGATTTGCACACAGTTATATGGTGTCAAACAACCCTTGTTTTTCAAGAGATCCAAACATTAATATTTCTATTTAATAATAATCATGAGTAGAGTGTTCGCCAATGGTCCGGGAAACCGGGGTTCAATCCCAGGTCGAGTCATACCAAACACTCAAAAAATGGTACTTGATGCTACCCTGCTTAACACTTAGCATTATAAGGTACAGATCAAGGGTAAAGTGGAGCAATCCAGGGAATTGAGTAGTGCCCTCCCATATTCCTCTGTGTTGTCGCTATTGAAAAGGGAGCCTTCGGGTCACCCTCAACGAAGGTCGCCAACAGCTATGTGAGGACACGGGTTGTAATCCTGAAGACCTGCCGGAGGCGATGAGTGATAGGGAGAAATGGCGAGAGACGGTCAGGGATATCCGCGCAGACGGCGCGACATGATGATGATGATGATATATTGTCAAGCATTCCGACCAAATACTAATAATTTTCAAACTGATCTATTTTTCCAATAGATGGGATTCTAGCTCCAGTTGAGGGTGGACTAAGGAGTAATAACAATGAAAGAGTCCTCCCCATATCCCAAAAGCCAAGAACTGAAACCTCACCACCGAATGCTACTTTGTGTAATACGCATGACCCTTTCAAGAATTAGTCTAGTCATTTATATTATCTGATGGTTGTCTTTAGGTAAAAAAACTAACCTTGTTGTTCATGTGTGAGTAACCATTCATCCTTGGGTTTTACGAAGTCAGCAGAGAGATATCATTAAATGAGCTCGTGTGATTGTCAATGATTAGGCAAGAAGATTGTTAAATGCATTGTACAGTTTTTGTGAAAACATTATATCTCCCAGATCGGCTATCTTGCTCACCCACTTACGGTCCAGTTTGGCTCTCTTCGGCTTCTAGCTTTTCCGAAAGATAAAATCGTCGTTGAAATGTTATGGATGAGATTAAAGAGAACGTGACAACTCAGCAGATGGTGATCTCGAAAGATTCTTTTGTTTACTGAAATCATCCAATGATGAACTAAGGGTTCATATTAAGTTTTTGTGAATATATAATTTACTGGTTGTCTACTTACGTCGCAAGCGAGTTCAATTCCTGGATGGAGCTGTTTGTATTTGGGAAAGGTATGAATCAAATTATTTTCCTCTCGCGATGAATTAATCTTTAATCTTTAATCTTGATATGGTTTAGAAGAATGAAAACTCAGAATTCAAACCTGTTGAACTCCGCAAAAATTGACCCTGTGTTGTATCCTTTCCGTAGTGGAGGGGTTGTGTAAATACATACTTGAATCACATGCAGCTCTATCTATCTATTGTTAGTGAAAACGAGGATCCGACGTAGCCAACATACTAATCATAAGCCCTATTGTCTTTGAGTAATAAACATTTGTTCATCTCGACAGATGTGAACTGATATTCGCTTGATCAAAATACCAAAGTTAACTTTTTCTGTGTACGACTTAGGCATTTAGTTTCCCCATACAACGAATTTTTTGAAAAGTCAAATTACTTTTAGCAAAAAGACTTAGTGGATGAGACACTGGGGTACTATGAAGTCTTAAAAAGAGTACGTTGACGAGAGCAAAGAGGTCATTGCCCTAGGAAGTCTGCTTTTAAAGAATTATATTAAATGACTGAATATTTATTGGACTGGCCTCGTAAGTAGATGAGAATATGTTTCAGGCTGACACATATGTAGATTTTCCAGATTTTTAGTTAAGACCTTTAAATAACTCTTTTGGAACCAAACAAGGTAAAGTATAACGTTTACGAAAGACCGCCTAAGTATAAGCAGATGCCAATATGTCAATCGCAACGGGCATCGTCACAAAAAGGAAGTCTGATAGGAGTGGAGTGTGTATAAGGATCTTTGATTAAAAAAAAAAAGCGAGTAGGGGTAATCTGTGTAAAGGAAGAGTGTATGGATCGTAGAGGAGTGTTATATTTTCTCAAGATTCTGGTGTCTTTGATATTCCCTTTAAAAACATCGCTTGATATCTGGAATCTATTTACTCGAGGGTTTAACCCCCTTATTCAGAGGCCTTGTCGACGAGGATTAGAATATGATGACTGTATCTCTTGCTAAAAGATAAAACCTCTGCCTCCACCCAAAAGTTGTTCTAAATATAACACTAAACTGCATCTGATGGTGAGACTCCAGTTCTGGAGCTCTGGCGAGTTTGGAGTACCCCTTCATTGACCTCACTCAAGGTTTACTATGGCCTGGAGTTAGGGTCCTGTCTAAGGGTCAAATAAATCTGTTGAAAAATCCTTCCACATCAATAGGACCGTGTGCAAAAAAGTTTTCTTAAGAAGCATTGACATACAAATACCATGAACGCAGTTCCCTAACCTATCAGCATAAAATAACCCTTGGCATTTTGACATACTGTTAAAATCAATCATTCATCTTCTGTTACAGAAATAAACCCCTTTATCTATTGCTAGGGACATAATGTATATATGCTCACTCGCAGTTTCGAGAATTTTATCTCTAGTCGTTTGCAGAATTTTAACACTGGTTGTTTGCATTATTTTACCTCAGGACTTTCCCAGCTTTTTACCTCTGGTCGTTTCTAGAATGGTATCTCTAGTCGTTTGCAGAATTTTACCTCTGGTTGTTTCCAGTATTTTACCTCTGGGCTTTCCAAGCTTTTTACCTCTGGTCGTTTCTCGAATGGTATCTCTAGTCGTTTGCAGAATTTTACCTCTGGTTGTTTCCAGTATTCTACCTCAGGTCGTTTCTCGAATGTTTATCTATAAGTGATACTCTATGTAATCAGAAAGAGTGTATAAAAGATTTGACATTTGTTTATTCAATTTATTCGTTATATCAGGTGTTATATAATCTACTAGTAATGAAATAACATCCGAAAGGACAGACATACTTTTGTTAAATATGCAAAGGTCCTTCAGTAAATAAGGGGATTTTTTTTATTGAGAAGGGACCTATAATACATATGAGGTTTGGTTTAATTTGGTTTTATGGCATATCAAACATTGTAGATTATTTAATGTCAAATCTATTTTTATACATATAAACAGTTTTATTTCAACCAATTCAGTTTAACGTAAGTACACAGTTTAAATGTCAAAATAGTTCTATTTTAAACAATTCAGTTTAGCATAAATTCACAGTTAAGTCCTATTTGACCCTATCAGGTACTACCACTCCGGGACAGAGTGGACCTGGGAGCGATGGTAATGAAGGGGTACTCCGCATTTCCCGAAGCTCCAGCATTACTAGAGCCTCACCATCAAATCGTTTAGTATCATATACAGGACACTTGTTGGGGGAGTCTTACCTCTCTGCAGAGATGTAGTCGGTGTATTCTCTAGCCCCAGCCGACAAAGCCCTTATACATACGAAAGTCATTCAATGAATAAAGGGATTTTAAAAGAAAAGCAAAATTATTTTTTTATTTTAGATTTTTCCCCCATGGATGTAACTTTTGCAACGTTTTAAAGAAAAAATCTTTGAAAAAAATAGTAATTGTGAATTTATTCAAAAATCAGTGTGCTTCAGCCTTGAACAGAGGTCTGTCATAAAATTTTTGTTAACTGAGAAATACAAACAATGTGAAATTTACAATGGAATGTGTGATGTGTACGGAAAAACATATTTTAATCAAAAATGTTTACAAATGAGTTAAATATAGGTTTGCCACTACGAGAATAAGTTTGAAAAAGAGTGATGACATTCAATTGAGTGAAAACATCCGGGGCGCAGCGGTCAGTAAAGAAGGTGATGCTGACCGTCTTCAAGGACATGAAGGGACCCATAACTATTGATTTACTTGAAAAAAGAGCAACTGTAAAAAGTTCTTATTGCCAACACATAAGGTAATATTCACCTTATTTATTGAAATTACCCTCGTATATATATATATATATATATAATGGAAATTTGATCCAAATATTTTTAGGAGTGTATTTATTTATGATCAATACTAAATATATGATATTATTATTACTTGAGAACAGGTGGAGTTTACTATGGAAGTCCATCTCACGACAGCTCAATCAGCTCGGGCTGTAGAATACGCCGACTGCATCTCTGCAGAGGGGTAAGACATCCCCAACGAGTGTCCTGGATATGACACGAAACTGTTTCTGTTGGTGAGGCTCCAGTTTCGAACCTTTAGGGAATTTTGAGTATCCCTTCATTGCCATTAATCCCAGATTCACTACGACCCAGAGCGGTGGTCCTTTTAAGGGTTCCATTTAGGGGTCAAATTGAACTTTATAATCATCTAATTGTGGGCAAATGACTAATATCGAATTGTTAATGTTACTTAGCAATACTTGAAACCATTTAACTGTGTGCAAATAAAATTATTAGTGTTAAATATCAATACTTGATATCATTGAATTGTATGCAAACAAATGATTAATATTAAATAGAATTATTAGTGTTAGATAGCAATATTTGAAATTATTTGATTGCAAATAAATGAGGTCTGCTTCATTAAAAAAATATTATAACTATTGGTTTACAAATCATATATTTAAAACAGGACTTTGCATAATATAACCTTCAAGGGTTGATATGCCATAAAACCCAACCAGCCGAACAGCTCACTGGCCACGTCAGCTGGGGCTGCAGAATACACCGATTGCATCTCTGCAGAGGGGTAAGACCCTGCTCCAACAAGTGTTCTGTAAATAATATTAAACAATCTAATGGTGAGGCTTCAGTAATGCTAGAGCTTTGGGGAATGCGGAGTACCCCTCCATTGCCATCGCTCCCAGGTTCACTCTGGCCCGGAGTAGTAGCACCTGAAAGTAACCTATCTATGGGTTAAATATAACTGTTTGACATTTAAACTGCGTAGTTATGCTTAACTAAATTGTTTAAAATAGGACTCTTTTTACATTTAACTGTGTGTAAACAAAAAACTGTGTACGTATGTTAAATTGAATTGTTTGAAATAGATTTGTTTGATCATTTAACTGTGTGCAAACAAATGACTAGTGTTTAATTGAATTGTTAGTGATACATAGCAGTAACCGAAAACAAGTTGTGTGCAAACAAATGATTAATAGAAAATAGAATTATATGTATTTGATAGAAATAAGTGAAACCATTTAACTGTGTGAAAAAAAATGATCTCTGGCTTGTTTTAAAATGGTATTTCAAAATCATATATTCAACATACGTATAAAAAGGATTTGGCATTAAATAACCTACAATGTTTGATATGCCTTAAAACCAAACCAAACCAAACTAAAATGCTTACGAATGACCTCTGACCTCAAACCTGCCAACAGCTATGGTGGAAAACAGCTTTATCTATTTATAGCCGGCAAAAGCCAGGAGGATTCACCGTAGCCTATACACCAATTATAAACTTTGTAGTCACTGAGCAATAAACATTAGTTCATCTCGGCAGGTGTGAACTGCTGTTCACAAGATGAAAACATCAAAGTTAACTTTTTCTGTCTTACTTAGGAATTTAGTTTCCTCACATAACGAACTTTTGGGGCAAAACATCATATCACCCAGTTATGCCTGTTTATTCACCCACTTATAGTCGGTCAAGTTTGGCTCCCGGCAGCTACTGGCTTTTCCGTAAGCTAAAATCGTCGTTAAAATTTTTTGGAGGCGATTAAGGAGGATGTTACAAGATCAGCATATGGTGATCTCGAAAGACTGTTTAGTTTGCTGAAATCATCCTATGATGAACTAACTGTAATTTGTTATTTGAAATTTAAATAGATTATTTGTGAAACCAGTCCAGTTACCTTTCAGGTATACTTCGAATATTGGTCTGATGACATGAGAAACTGACAGTCAGCATACTCTGTTGACTGTGTATACGCCACCCAAACCAAGATCCACACATGCTTTATCACCGGTATTGAACACTCCTTCCTAATAAATACAGCTAACTCTCTCTCTCTCTCTCTCTCTCTCTCTCTCATATATATATACATGGAAAATCTACTGATTCCCAAACGAAATTACCCAGTCGGCTGGGGCTGTAGAATACACCGACAGCACCTCTGCAGAGGAGTAAGACCCCCCCAATGAGTGTCCTGGATATGATAATAAACAATCTGATGGAGAGGTTCCAGTTATGCTGGAGCTCTGGGGAATGCGGAGTATCCTTTCATTGCCATTGCTCCCAGATCCACTCTGGCGTGGAATGTTGGCACCTGATAGGGCCCTATCTATGGGTTAAATAGAACTAACTGCATACTTATGCTAAACTGAATTGTTTGAATTAGAACTGTTTGATTAAACTGAATAACTTGAAATAGAAATGTTTTTGACAATTAAACTGTGTACTTTCATTCAAACTGCGTGCTTATGCTAAACCGAATTGTTTGAAGTGGAACTGTTTTTGATATTGAAACTCACTTACACTAAACTGAATTGTTTAATGTAGAACTGTTTTGACATTTAACTGTGTGTAAACAAAATCTGTACTTGTACTAAACTGAATTAGCTCTGTTTGAATAAACTGAATAACTTGAAATAGAAATGTTTTTGACAATTAAACTGTGTACTCATGCTAAACTGAATTGTTTGATATAGAACTGACTATTTGCATAAATATGGATTTGGCGTTAAATAACCTACAAAGTTTGATCAACCATAAAACCCAACCAAACAACCAATTTCCCTAATGAAAAAAGTGTTAATTTTGGCAACAAAAAAATAGGCGGGAAAAGCTTTAATTTTTGTATTTGCATTAATTGACCAATTGGTTGCTTTTTTTTTTCTTTAATTTCTTTGAGATTTCAAAGAAGACAATGTTTGACTCGGCGCACAAAATTTGAAGGATCGAAACACAAATAATTTAAGAAATCTTTTTCCTTCTAGATTATTTAATATAATTTTTTAACCAATTAGAATAATAGATGAATTAATTTTTAAAAATCTAATTTTGAGCCAACCTAAACTTTATGAAATAGGTAAGTCTTCAGTAGCTTTATAGATTCATTCTGTAAATCTACTGAAAATGTTTGACTTTATTTCTTTTGAGTGAAAATCTAACATTCTGTTCCTTCAAGTTGCATCTAATTTCAACATCACTTTATTACCTTAAATTGATCAAAAATATTTTGTTCGTATAGACATGCTTACACTACTATTACAGTCTTCGTCTGCTGTTGATATAAGCGCATCATTATACTTTCTTCTGTACAATCGTGATGCACTCATACACAGATCTTTTACACACACAGAATCTATCAACTAGACAATACAAATTGCTACATTGAATGCATGAACTTTTTTTCTTGTATATATTGGAGAATATTTACGGTGTGCCCTGGAGACCTGGGTTCAATTCCAGGTCGAGTCATACCAAAGGCTCAAAAAATGGTACTTGATGCTGCCTTGCTTAACACTCAGCATTATAAGGCAAGGATCGAGGTAAAGTGGAGCAATCCAGGGAAAGGAGTAGCGCCCTCCCCTACACCTTGGTGTAGTAGCTATAGAAAAGGGAGCCTTCGGGTCACCCTCGACTTCGGTCGCCAACATTACTTACTTTACTTATTATCTTACTGGTAAAGACTTTGTAACTTCTGTTTTTCACTCAAGTTAAAGGAATAAAAACTTGTCAAATTTGGAGATTGGTGTTCTATTTAATCATTTACAGACTTTTCGGCTACATATATAAAGTTATGTGATTTGGTAAGTTTAAATAGCGGAGTCACAGAGTAAACTGCGCTTAGTGACTGATAGTTTCAGAGTAAACTGCGCTTAGTGACTGATAGTTTCAGACCAATGTGTACGCCATCCACACACACACACACACACACACACACACACACACACATATATATATATATATATATATATATATAAATAAATTGAATTACCATGATCAGAAAATCCGGCAAGAACTACGTGCGACGTACAGAAACGTTGGACAGCTGTTTCGACCAAATCAGGTCTCATCGGCTATGTATATCGTGATCTCCCCCATTTAAAATATATATTTGAAAACTAAGCATCATTAGATATAGATTAGATATAGGAGAAAAAAAGCATTTAAATTTGCAAGCCAACAATTAAATAAACGTAATAAACTAACTTTTAAATGCTGCCATAAAAATAGATTTAAACTCATATGAAAGAGGTTAATAATAGACAAATTGATAGTGATAACAACAGTAGAGTAAAATTAATGATATCAATATAACTTGATATTATTGGTTGGTGTAATAACGGTAACAACAACAATAATATTGATAATAGCAATAATTGTAATAATAGTTACATTTTATTAGTAGTAATACAATTATTAATGATTTTTATGGTAATTAGAATGGCAATATTCAGAATGAAAATATATAAGATATTAAAAAATGGAAATAAAATAAAACCTATATATATGCTCATACGGTAACGATCTGGACATGTACCCGGCTACAACGTGTGATTGCGGCAGAAAATTCAACAGCTTGTGAGGATCACGAATCCACAAGGCGCGCTGGTGCGAAGAACGTAATTCTCCTGCCGGAGAATGTAAAACGAATGATGGGCCTATGAACCAGGTTTACCCCCACAGTATTCACGAGCCCATTGCTGACCATCAGCGTCCTGGAGACATTTTTTGCAAGCCAAGAATTTGGTGGCCCAAGGGTAATCAGATAGCTACCTAGACAAACTTAGACCAAGAGCTTTCTTTTTACTCACCACCCATCTTGAGGGCCCATTGATCAACAAACAAAATCTTTTAGCGGAATTATATATGACGTTTGTCTCGAGTGCTTTTGGGCAGTAACGCATAAAGGAAAGAAAACGAACCGAATAGATAACGGATATAGAAAGGATTTCAACACGAATGTTATACACGCGGAACCATTTTTCTCGTGTAATTACGCAAAATCAAGAAACGGTTGCTATGACATCTAACGGTCGTAAGTAAACGCATTTTTAAATCACAAACCGCACCAAAATGAAGATGAACGAACGTCCAATGTAATGTCCGCTTTTAGTTGATCTATGTATACATAGATATATATTTCTTTTAAATACCCTATCCGGTGGCAAAAGCTGCTCGGTAGCGCCAGGAGTGGCAGTACCGCCTTGAGCTACCGAAACTATGTTATCACCCTGGTTGGCGGCTGATGAGGCTAGGGTATCGCACGTGCTTTCACACGTTGTGTGATGAAAAAAAAAATCTTTTTAACTAAACAAGATATTAGATCAATGATGAAACAAGTTTGATATTAATAATATTGTTCTCGCCACATTTTCCTTAATAAATAAATAGATTCTTTCTTAAGATAAATTAAGTTAATTTATTGACTGGATTTTAGTTGCGAAAGGTTTTGTGAATCGTGTTTATTTATCTATTTTTTTTTTTTTTTTTTAGATACATAAGGATACATGGCACCAGACGATGGCTTTACATCCGGTTTTGACTTCAACTTCTTGCCCATATCTTTTTGTGCTCAGTCTTTTTTCTATTTAGATTTTCTTTTTCAAACGCGTAAGAATCCAGTGAAATAATATTTTTATAATTAAAAAAAAATTCTCTCCATTGTTTGATGGCTCTCTGAAGAGGTTGGTTTACATTATGGAATAGTCAGCTGACACGAATTTAAAATAGCCAAATAAGGGTTTGTTGAGGGTTTTTTTTTTTTTTCTGATTACATATATATAACCAGACTTATATATAGTTTGCTAGATTTATAAAGCGTGTTTAATATTGGTGATTCAGCATAAAAAGTTGGCGACCTTTGTCGAGGGTGACCCGAAGGTTCCCTTTTAAATAGTTACCACACCGAGGTGTAGGGGAAGGCGCTACTCCTTTCCCTGGATTGCTCCACTTTACCTTTGATCTTAACCTTATAATGCTGAGTGTTAAGCAAGGAGGGATCAAGTACCATTTTTTAAGTCTTAGGTATGACTCAGCCTGGGATTGAACCCCGGTCTCCCGGGCCATTGGCGAACACTCTAACCGCTAGGCCAATGGACATATGTAGGTCTAATTTTGGGGAAACGTAGACACAGTCAATAGCCCATGATGACTGTCATTAAACCAATATTTATCAGACCTCCTATATATATATATATATATATGGTGGGGTCTGACAAAACTGTTCAAATCACTCAACCTATCTACTGCTTTATCAATCGACATTGTCCCATTTTGGTGTGTGCGTGTATATGAATAGTTTTGTCAATATTTGTCAGCAGCAGGCTCCTCCCTTTGGCAATTCTTTTTGTTCATAATCGAGACGAATGATATGGCCAGCAGCCAGAAACCAGTAAAAGAACAAAGTAATCAAGCTGCCCATTATTTTCTTGTCTTGTGAGCAATGCAAATAATTAGTGTGTCACACTTTTCTGCCAGTGAGAGCAGAAAAAATCGAACGCAGACAACAAGGGATTTTGATTCTAACTTGACAAATGGCCATGTTTTCTCTCCCAATCCTGTGTCAGTCAATCGACCACTTTATTGTGTCGTTCCAGCGCCTGGCGTCACTTGCTTATAACATGACTGCTCGATATTGAGTGTCTTTTTTTTCTTTTATGAACAAAAAGGCACTTAACGAAACACCTGGAAGAAGTCTTTTTTATAGTTTTAAATTCTTTTTTTATTTCGCTAAAACCTTCTTTTTTGTCCATAAGTAATCATCTCTTATATCAAAACCAGCATGTATGTCATGTATTTCCACGTGTATGTGTGTGTGTCGAAGGTACAAGTTGTTTAACGGTTGGCAGCGCGGAGATTGGTTTTGGCAACTAAGTTGGACAGCCGAATAAGAATAGTTAACTCTGTCGATTAAATGAAGGGTTTAGTTCGAAATTCCGAAAATATCTAATATGACAGATACCCGAAAAAGGACGATCTTCACTGGGTGCCCCATACTTGTGGCTTTGTACCAAAACTGACGTAAGTTTAGTTGGTAATTTCATACTGTATATACAAGTGTATATACTAAAGCTAATTTTTATGCAAGCCAAAAAGAAAAAAAAAGTTGGTGTTGACTTACGCGTGAGAAATACTCTTGTAAGATTGAGCGTCTGGCTTCATAGGAAGGATAAGGAGAAATCCTTGATTTCAGAAATTAATTCCATAAATTAGCAATTTCATGATCTTAAATCAAGGATTGATCGATAGATTACGGGTTATTTAGTGCCTAATCGACTTATACACGACTATATACAATTATATCTTCATATCATTGTCAGCAAATAAGGAAAACGTGTCGTTGAAATGCTGAGATTAAGAAGTGGTATGAAGAGGTTTGAATGATGTAGCCATTTTTGGACCAAATGTGGAAGTTGACTCACCGGAAGCGGATTTGCTGGCTTAATACTTTGCTACACAGACACTTAACTCACTTAATACTTTTCTCAATGGTCGCCTTTAAGCTAGTTTTATTTTAAGGGTGATTCTTAAATGATTTCAGTGCTTGTAATTACCAACCTTAACGCACCGGCAGAATGTGACACTTGGTCAATTTTTAAGCGGATTTTAACAAGTTTGAATCCAGAATTTTCCTTCTCCTAGACTGGTTGCTTTATCAAGACTAAAGAACCCAGCCTGCCCAATTATTTACCTATAGTTGAAGGGAGGTGCCCGTGGTGTAGTCGTTATCGTCGTAGGAAATGGACACGGCGACATGAGTTCAAATCCTGGACGAGACTGATTGCATTTCACATAGCACTAATACCCTTGGGGAAGGTATGAATCCAATAATTCTCCCTCCAGCTATGGGTAAATAGCAGGACAGACTACGTTCTTCAGCCTTGGTTAGGCAACTAGTCTAGGAGAAGGAAAACTCTGAATTCAAACCTGTTAAACTCCGCTTAAAAATTGACCTTGTGTCATATCCTGCCCGAGCGGAGGGGTTGGTAAATAGTACCTATAGCTGAAGGGAGAAAAATCAGATTCATACTTTTCCCACCTGCGAATACATTTTATTTTCGTCGTCTCCTGTATGTATGATTTTATACATCAATTATTTTAGAGGTACCTCACATCGAGTAGTCTTTAGCAAGTTACACTAGAAGACTATTACAAATGAGTTGGATTCTCCCTGGGTGCCCCATTCTTCTGGCTTGTAGCAAAACTGAGTTAAACTTTGAAAATAAATTTGTACCTCACGTGGTATAGTAGAAATCGGGCTTGGCTCACAGACCATTAAGTGAGTTCAATTTTCACTGAGTGCCCTATATTTATGGTTTTGTGTCAAAACTAAGTTACACTTAGAAATAAACTTTGCTTGGTGTTGTAGCCAGCGAGCTAGGCTAACAGACCATTGCAAGTGTGTTCGATTCTCACTCAGTGACCCATATTTCTGGCATTTCACCACAGCCAAGTTAAGCTTAGTTAATAAAATTATTTTGTATCTCTGAAATAAAAAGATAACTCATTTCTTTAGCATGCATGTAGTTTATTCAAGTTTTTAAATGACCAAAAACATTTCAAGAATTCTAGGAGTGACGAAAATTACGCAGAAAAATTAGGAGGCACGCAACAGTTAGCGTCGTATGAAATGAAATCGGTGACCCGAGGACAAATCCTGGAGAAAGCTGTCTGCGTTACACTTCACACTAATTTCTTTGGGAAAGGTATAAATCCATCTCTTCTCCCCTATCCCCAGGATAATGGAGCCGTCTCCTAGTCTTGATTGGACAACCAGCCTTGGAGAAGAAAAACTCTAAATTCAAACCTGCTGTACTCCGCCTAGAAAAAAATTGAACTTATGTTACATCCTATTTGTAGTGGAGGCGGTTGAAAATGAAAAAAAAAAAAAAATAGATACATATTTTAACATTCAAACTGTTGTATGTAGGTTACCGTAGCACAACCAAAATGGCACATCGTACTGACATTGTATTTAACGCAATAACGTTAAAATACCCCAATTTAGATAATGAAGAAAATTAACTACGAATGTGTGGGGTCTGTGAACGCGCTCACTCAAACTAACAATAATTCCATTATACATTCTTCCTTTCATACCAATAATTGCCCATCATTCATTCCATAAAACCAATAACCATTCCACCATTCATTTGTTCTTTTATTTCAATACTATTCCAGCATTCGTTTATTATATCAAACCAATACTTTCTCATGTTAATGATTTTTACATATAAACGTATTCATTTATAATTTTTTATTATTTTTATCCCATCAATGGTTTTTCACCGTTCATTTATTCCATTATTCCTTCATTTATTTGTTTATTATACCACCTAATAATTTTTTTCTTACTTTTTACTTCCGTCATACGAACAATTTCTCAATCTTTTACGTTCCCTCTCTTTCCAACAATCTATATTATTATCTATCAAACACACACACACACACACACACACATATATATATAAGAACCATTTATTTCTCTGTTTTCTATTGACGACTAAACGTTGAGACGTAGAGCTGCCAAATTTGAAATGCTTTCTTACTGGACACATAGGAAGGTTTTGATGTAAAAAGAGTTTCTTAATGAAGAAGAAGAGGCTCTCATGAGACGATTTCTCCTAATAAACAATGACTAACAAGAAGCCATATATTGCTGAAAGTCGTTATTAATCGATATATTGGTAAATAAATTTCCAAACTTCAGAAGAAAAATATTAACAAATTGTTTAGTTGGGAGCCCCTGTGGCGTAGTAGCTAACGTGCTGGACTGCAACATTGCAGTAAGCGAGTTCGAACTCCAGTCGCGCATTTACATTCACTTTCTGACTATTACCTTTGGGAAAGCTATGAACTCCTTTATTCCCTCAGCTATAAATTGATTAGCAACGCTAATATTGTTCTGCAATGATTGCTTTGGCATTAAATAACCCATGAACGTTGATATGCCATTAAACAAACAAAGCAAAGCTAACGTAGCCCAGTCGGCTGAGGCTGTAGAATACACCGACTGCATCTCTTCAGAGAATTAGGACCCCCTTCCCAACGAGTGTCCTGTATATGACACAAAAACAATCTGATGATGAGACTCCAATAATGTTGGAGTTTAAGGGAATGCGGGGTACCCCTTTATTGCTATTACCCCCAGGTCCACTCTGGTCTGGAATAGCAGCTCCTGAAAGAGTCGTAGCTATGGGGCAAATAGAACTGTTTGGCATTTAAACTGAGTGACTTAAACATTTAAACAAATGACTTATGCTAAATTGAATTGTTTAAAATAGAACTGTTTGATCATTTTACAAATATCTGATAGTTAATTGAATAGTCAGTAATACATAGCAATACTTAGAACCATTTAACTGTGTGAAAAGGATGAGTTTAGGCTCGTTTAAAAATATTATCAATAAAATCTGTTTACAAATCATATAACTTACAATGGTTGATATGCCATAAAACCTAACCAAACCAAGTCAAAGATATTTAATATATAGGTATAAAGAGGATTTGGCATTAAATAACTTGCAATGATGGATATGCCATAAAACCCGATCAAACCAAATCATATATTTAATATATATGTATAAAGAGGATTTAGCATTAAATAACTTACAATGGTTGATATACCATAAAGCATAACCCAACCAAGTCATATGTATTTAATATATAGGTAGAAAGTGGATTTAGCATTAAATAACCTATGATGGTTGATGTGCTATAAAACCAAACGAATTGTCTAACTAAGATGAGTATTCACATTTAATTAAACATTACTAAGTAAATTCATATGTAATTCTTGAACCGAAAATGTAAAATAATTACATAGCATAAGTTTAGGGAACGCTTAGCGCAATGGTTATTGTGTAGGTCCCGCGAGAGTTTATCTTCCTGCAGGTTACCCCCACATTAAACTTGCCTAGTCGGCTGGGGCTGTAGAATACACCGACTGCACCTCTGCAGAGGGGTAGAACCTCTCAATGGGTGTCCTGATATGACACTAAACAATCTGATGGTGAGGTTCCAGTGATGCTGGAGCTTTGGGGAATGCAGAGTACCCCTTCATTGCCATTGCTCCCAGGTCCACTCTGGCCCAGAATGGTAGCACCTGATAGGGGCCTATCTACGGGTTAAATAGAACTAACTGCATACTTATGCTAAACTAAATTGTTTGAATTAGAACTGTTTGACTAAACTGAATAGCTTGAAATAGAAATGTTTTTGACAATGTACTCATGCTAAACTGAATTGTTTGAAATAGAACTGTTTGCATAAAAATGGATTTGGCGTTAAATAACCTGCAAAAGTTGATATGCCATAAAATCCAACCAACCAACATTAAACCAACTTTGTGTCACAATTTGGTCTCATTGGGAGCCTTGTTGTTTATCATCATAGGAAATGAAATTGGTGACCCTAGTTCCAGTCCTAGATTTGGCGATTTCTTTTTCACTTCATAGTAATGCTCTTTGAAAATCATGAATCCATGCTCCCACTTCCAGCTATGGGTGAATATAAGAGAAGACTGGAGGTGCCCGTGGTGTAATGCTTATCGTCCTAGGAAATGGACACGACGACACGAGTTCAAATCCTGGACGAGATTGATTGTATTTCACATAGCACTAATACCGTTAGGAAATGTATGAATCCAATTATTCTCACTCCAGCTATGGGTAAATTGTAGGACAGACTGGGTTCTTCAGCCTTGGAGAGGCAACTAGTCTAAGAGAAGAAAAACTCTGAATTCAAACCAACTGTGTAACGCTTAACAAATTAACCTTATGTCATATCCTGTTGGCTGCAGAGGGGTTGAGTAAATTCATACACAAATTTAAGATTTGGTACAAAGCTGCAAATATGAGGCAACTAGTGAGAATCGAACGCTGTTTAGTTGTAACTGATCTACGTAACTAGCTCATAAACCATTACACCACAACCAGGTGCCCCTAACTTCTTTTCAAAAATAGCCGAAAAAGTTCAAATTGGTTTATTTTTTATTTATGGTATATCAACCTTCGTGGGTTATTTAGTGCTAATGGTATCTTTGTGGAAGAACAGCGGGGATACTATTTAAGCTAGGAGATAAGGGGGGTGTTCCTGCCATTCTTAAGAGTATCAGTCCAAAGGTGAACGTAATAGCACGACTGGAGTTCGAACTTGTTCATTTCGAGACTGCTGACCAACACTTTAGCCAGTACTCCATGGAGACTGCACACATAACAGTTGAAAGCACTGAAATTAAATATTTCACAACTGAAGTTTTGTGGCTATTTTAGATAACTCCCCTGGCCATTATTCTAGGCAAAGCATTTTCTATTCTTTTGGTTGGGACCGTAGATCAGAAACAGCTGTCTTAAAAATAGCGTTATTGTAATAAATATCACTTAAAAAATGCTAATTCTTGTCCAATATGGCAACTCTGTAATCAGATTATTTATGGAGCATGTATTTACCCAACCCCTCCGCCACAGGTTGTATTTACCTAACCCCTCTGCCACATGTAGTATGTAACACCACGTCAGGTTTTTAGAGGAGTAATGCTGGTTTGAATTCAAAGTTTTCCTTCTCCAAGACCGGTTGCCTATCCAAGACTAAATAACCCTTTCAGTCCGACTATTTACTCATAGCTGGTAGAAGAACAACTGGATTCATGCCTTTCTCAAGAGCATTAGAATGAAGAGAAATGCAATCAGCCTAATCCCGAATTTGAACTTCGGTCGCTGATTCCATTTCCTACGACGATAACCGTAAAGTTAAGCACGCCTCTTAATTATTCTCTGTAGTTAGATTATTTACGGTGTAATTGATATTGGCAATACTTTTCTATCCTTTGACATTCGTTTCAGATGTACGTATTTCTCATTATTGAGTTGAAACCTTAATATCTCTTCAATAAGAATTAGTCAAAGTTCAACATATCTAGCCGTCCCTTCCCCTGAGAAAGAACGAAAATCCAAAACCTTTAACGTTTTTCTTTCCTAATTACTCATGTTTCTGGCCTTACCACTCGACCTTGGCGAACATGTTTAGAAGTAAAAGCTTCTTAATCCAATGACGCCAAGTATACATACATGTTAAACCGCTTACTTTTTTCAGGCCGATGTTTGTAAAGAAAACCTCATTGAACGACAGTAAACAAACTATTTAGAGAAGCGTCTGGAGCAAAAATTGACCCGATCCATGCGTTTTTTTTTTTTTTTTTGTAACCATATCAGCAACAAGAAACACCGAATCTTACCTTCTAAATATTTCAAAATAACAAGGCTTTGAAGTATCATCAACAGGGGTTCTTTACTTTAAAAAAATTGAGTCCCAGACCCCGAATGAACCTTAGATTATATCTCCTTACCCTCTTCAGTCGACTATTATGATAATCATTATCCCCATCAGCACAAACTTTAAAAAGAAAACGCAATAAAACAAAAATAAAAGCAACAAAACAAACAAAACCAAGAAACTTATTTCTCTTGTGGGGTTTTACTTAAAACTCATAAAGTATTTTATTTGTTTTGTTACTGTTTATCTTTTATGTAGTCTATATCCCATAAGTATCAATTTGATGAGGATATCGACTGCAGAGAACATTTGGAGTTTTAAAATATAACCTCTTTGCCCACCAAATTAATACTTATAGAATGCAGAATCTTAAAACAAAACAAAAAAAAAATGAATGAAAATAAGTGACACAGTTAAATCTAAAATATAAAAAAGGGAAGAGTTCTTAAACTCTGCATAAACGAAATGTTAGAATAGCTTTACATAGAGCGAACGAGATGTTAGAATAGCTTTACATAGAGCGAACGAGATGTTAGAATAGCTTTACATAGAGCGAACGAAATGTTAGAATAGCTTTAAATAGAGCGAACAAGATGTTAGAATAGCTTTAAATAGAGCGAACGAAATGTTAGAATAGCTTTACATAGAGCGAACGAAATGTTAGAATAGCTTTACATAGAGCGAACGAGATGTTAGAATAGCTTTAAATAGAGCGAACGAGATGTTAGAATAGCTTTACATAGAGCGAACGAGATGTTAGAATAGCTTTAAATAGAGCGTATATATTAAATTCTAAAAGAGACTTTTTTCGATCACGTCTCGTCAGAGAACACCGCGATAAGAGGCAATCAACACAGAGAATATGAAGAGCTGATTGACAAAAAAAAAAAAAACCCAGTTACCTAGAAGGTTTGGTTAGTTTTTTTTTGTTGTTGTTTTCTTACTAAAACAAGGGGGGAAAATAACCAAACCTTCTTTAAGATGGCGACAGCGCCGTCGGAGGAGTGTATTCCTGATGAACTAGAATAGTTCAACACTGGACTCTCAGAACCACTCGCCTCTATAAAATATCGCTGGGATGTTGTCAATGTATTTGACCGATCAAAAGTAAAATAGGTAGAAACGAAGAGTTCATCCTATTTGACAATTATATTTAAAAGCGAAAATGCTGCCTAATCAAACACACACACACACACACACACACATATATATATATATATAAAACCCTTTGTCAAAATGTCCTGATCCTGCGTAGCTAGGCAAAAGCCATTACACCCCATATCTTTCAGACCGTGGGGATAGCCTGTGTCCTAAAAAAAGGCCAAGGAGATTGATATATAAGGTGCTCCTCAAAGGATTTCTAATCTCAAACATGGCCATCATTGATACCTAGTGAGGATCGAACTCCCAACAAAATATTAAGTCTAATAGAATAGGTCTGTATATATTACCCCAAGACGACACAGCTTCATATAATCTGTTAATTTTAGTCTGGTTCAAGGCCACATAACATGACTCACCCAGTGAGGATCGAGTTCACTATATACATTCGTAATTGACTAGTTATACTAATCGTTACCATACGGCCAAGCCCTCTCTGTATAATTTATACAAATAACAAACTGTTGATACAAATTGTAATCTGAGTAAATTTATTAAAGAAATATGCCAAATCATTCACTCTAATGAATACAGCCAATACCCGTTCTGATTATATAATGTCCCACTAGAAATCTTGTAATATTCAAAAGAAAATGAACTTTTTATACAAAAATTAGTTCGGGTCTATTATTTATGGGTAATACTGTAATTATTAATAATATCCATTTTGATTGAATAATATTCAACTAGAAATAATAACATACTGTATTCTTTGGTTTCTAAGAAAATTAACTAATTGTAAAAAAATTGGTAGGCGTGTACTTATTCATGGGTGATACTCTCCTCACTGTTTGTAAGAAAATTTATGTAGAGAGTGTACTTATTTTTGGACTGCTACATAGCCATATTTTTGGCTAGTTTTAATTCGGAAGAGTTTGGTAATAAATAATATACAAAAATATCCGTTTTGATTTAATTACGTTCCACTATAGTAATGTATCTTTTGATTAGAAGAAAAGTAACTATTTGTTCTTAAGTATTAAACCAACCTCTCAGTTACGAGCAGGGTATGACACAAGGCCAATGTTTTAACGGAATACTACTGGTTTGAATTCAGTTTTCCTTTTAGACTGATTACCTAACCAAGGCTAAAGAACCCAGTCTGCCCAACTATAAGGTCATTAATGTAAAGTAAAACAGCATCATCCAGGAATTGAACTCTGGACACCGATTCCATTTCTTACGACGATAACCGTTACGCTAAGTGCCCCTCACCATCCATGGACCTTACTGTGAGCAATAAATGAAACAGTATATTCTTTGGCTGGTGACAGTCGGTAGAATGAAACTATCGTTACGGTTAATATTTTGGCTATGGCTGCATTTGAAACCCGTTATACATAGGCAAAACTATGGCTTTTCTTAACACCGTCACATGACCATACTCTATTTATCTCTTAGTTTGGTTTCTTAGTTTATTGGCGTATCAACTTTCGTGGATTATTAAATGCCAAAGCCATCCTTATAGACAATCAGTATTTAACCCATACCGGGGGGGGAGTAAGTTCATACCTTTCCCGAGGGGTGTCCTCGTGGTGTAATGGTTAAAGCGATGCACTGCGGAATCGTAGTACGCGAGTTCGTACTCCAGTCGCGCTATTACGTTCACTTTCGGGCAAATACCCTTGGGAAAGGTATGAACCCCCTTATTCTCCCTCCAGCTATGGGTAAATAGTAGGACGGACTAGGTTCTTCAGCCTTGGTGAGGCAACTAGTCTAGGAGAAGGAAAACTCTGAATTAAAACCTGTCAAACTCCGCTTAAAAATTGACCTTGTGTCATATCCTGCCCGAGCGGAGGGGTTGGTAAATAGTACCTTTCCCGAGGGTATTATTCCGAAAGTGAACGTAATAGCACGACTGGAGGTGCCCGTGGGGTAATGGTTATCGTCATAGGAAATGGACACGGCGACACGAGTTCAAATCCTGGACGAGACTGATTTCATTTCACATAGCACTAATACCCTTGGGAAAGGTATGAATCCAATTATTCTCCCTCCAGCTATGAGTAAATAATAGGGCAGACTAGGTTCTTCAGCCTTGGTGGGGCAACTAGTCTAGGAGGAGGAAAACTCTGAATTCAAACCTATTAAACTCTGCTTAAAAATAGACTTTGTGTCATATCCTGCCGGAGCGGAGGGGTTGGGTAAATATGATAACAGCACGACTGGAATTCGAACTTGCTTGCTACGATGTTGCAGTCCAGCACATCCTGCCGGAGCGGAGGGGTTGGGTAAATATGATAACAGCACGACTGGAATTCGAACTTGCTTGCTACGATGTTGCAGTCCAGCACCTTAGCCACTGCACCATGGGGATTCCCCCTTTACACTCTTTGTGTTTTAGTTTATTTTCTGTAATAATTACCAATATATGTCTAAGTTCATACTCGGTGCAGGTGTTCTTGCTCTCCCTTCACAGGACTCCTGCTCGTTACCCATAGTCGTACTGAATAAGGTAATGTTTGACTCAAAATTTATTTTAGCAAATTTTAGCGTCCATTCTTATTTATGTATTTAAAAAAATCATAAATAAAAACTGTCAATGGTCATAAATCAAGGTGATCCCAATCGTCCTGTTGTATTCGATAGGACCGTGTGCAAAAAAAAAAAAAAAAAAAAAAAATTCTAAAGAAATGATAACACAAAAAATATAATTATGAACGTAAAATGAACACCATTTCGTGTCCTCTAGGTATAAAATAATCCTAGACAGGTTGGCATGCCGTTGAAATCTATCAATTAATCATAAGATGAGCCCGACTGACAAGACTAAGGACTATTTAAATGATTTTGTTTATTTGAAACGGATTGAAAATCAGAAACTATTGTTACTGGTAAAGTACGGTTAGTACCGGACATTGGCATAATAGTGTTCACCAATGGCCCGGGAGACCAGGGGTCAATCCCAGGTCGAGTCATACCAAAGACTCAAAAAATGGTACTTGATGCCTCCTTGCTTAACACTCAGCATTATAAGGTACGGATCAAGGGTAAAGTGGAGCAATCCTGGGAATGGAGTAGCATCCTCTCCTACACCTTGGTGTAGTAGCTATCGAAAAGGGAGCTTTCGGGTCACCCTTGACTACGGTTTGGTTTGTTTTGGTTTCTTTGTTTTAATGGCATATCAACCTTTGTAGGCTATTTAATGCCAAAGACATTCTCTTAGAAGAACAGTGGTGGTACTATTTAACCCATAGCTGGGAGGATAAGGGGGTTCATACCTTTCCCAAGAGTATTTGCATGAAATTGAACGTAATAGCGCGACTGGAGTACGAACTCACTTACTACGATTCCGCAGTCCATCGCTTTAACCATTACACCACGAGGACCCCCCCCTCGACTACGGTCGCCAACTTTACTTTTACTTACTTATTGTTAGTTTAAGGCAAGAATTACTGACATAATAAGTCTATTATATGGTTATTTACTAAGCTTAGCTTATTTGGGGGCATAAGCGCAAAAGTATAAGGCACTTAGTGTGAATCGAACTCATTAATAATGGTCTACTAATCTAACTTATAAACAATTACAACGTGTAAGGTGCCCAAAACGTACAAGAAAAGTTTCAATTTCATGAAATATATCAAATTAGGAAGACTAACGAAATCAAATAAGAGCTCATATGAAAAGATGACAATTATTTTTTTATTTATTTTGATTTCTATATAAAATTATACAAAGGATTGCTTTATGTGCGTGAGTATATATTTTTTGTAAATATTAATATTGGGGAAAGCAAAAAAGAATAACATGATGAAAAAAAATAGCATTTAATATTATTGAAAATTAAGTTATGTTATATTAAGGCGTATAATCGAAAATTAGGACAACTTGGACGTTAGCTCTTCCCATCACTCCCGGCTTTCAGTGATAAATTTTTCATATTCAACTAAATTAAACAGTAAATAATAAAATTACAGTTATTTCTTTTTGTTAAAATCAAAATTTTATGATCAATATGCAAATTAGATTTCCGTTTCACGCCGTAAATCGCTGTTTGGATGTATATATAAATACAATTGCGTGTTATTAGTGTGTAGAAAAGACCAACAGTATTCATAACATAAAACAATTTTCCTAATAATTTAGATTCGAATAAAAAAAAAAATAAATTAATGAGAATAGCGATAACCGTGCTGACGTAGTTTCGGTTACAGACACAGACATTTAATTTCCCTAATAAGATATATAATTACATTACTAATGATTGTTGTGCCTACGCAAAAACAGTGTTCTAAGTATAACACGAAACTACATTTGGTTGTGAGGCTCCTGTTCTAGAACTCAGTTTTGTGGAGTCACTCTTCCATTGCCATTGCTCTCAGGTCCACTCTCACACGAAGTGGTAGTACCTGTTTGGTTCCACTCTATGGGTAAAATTGATATGTCTGAAAATTATTAGTATTAATATGGAATACTTTAATCTATATTACTGTGTGCAAATCATTTGATGAAGAATAGTTAGTTAAAGTCACAATTGTTTACAAATGATTATTATTAGTTAGGATGTAATTGTTTGCGAAAGAGTACTGACTTTGGCGTCAAATATTCTAACAAGGGTTTATATACCGAAAAACTAAATAGGCAAACAACCCAGATTCGCCCTATTGTGGAATACAGTTCTGATATTGGTAGGTTGTTGTTGTTGTTATTATTATTATTATTATATTCCTTGCAAGTTTTTCACCCCATTTTTAACTGGAGTCAGTATGACAGCAAATCTGTTCAGGTTTACTGAACACTTCTAAGAATCTTAATCTGTATGATTTAGATTCTTCCTCTAATCTCCTATTATTCATGTTTCCAAGCACCCCAACCACAATTGGTATAATCGTCATCCTCAGGTTCCACAGCCTTTTCGGTATTCTGGAAAGGTCCCAGTATTTATTCATGTATGAGCCTTCTTTAATTTTTACTAGGAGGTCTCTTGCCCAGTTGGCTGGGGCTGTAGAATGTACCTGCTGCACCTCTGCAGAGGGGTAAGACTCCCCTCGCCAACGAGTGTCCTAAATATGACATTAATCAATCTGATGGTCAGTGATGCTGGAGCTTTTGGGAGTGCAGAGTACCCCTTCATTGTCATTGTTCCCAGGTCCACTCTGACCCGTAATGGTAGCACCTGATATGGTCCTTTCTATGGGTCGAGTAGAACTAAACAGCGTACTTATACTAAACTGAATTGTTCGAAATAGAACTGTTTTGACATTTAATTGTGTATAAACAAAATCTATTCTTATACTAAACTGAATTGTTTTAATTTGACATTTAACTGCGTGTAAACAAAAACTATAGTTATACTAAACTGAATTTCTTGAATATGAACTGTTTGACTAATCTATAATAGTTTGAAATAGAAATGTTTTTGACAATTGAAATGTGTACTTATGCCTAACTGAATTATTTGAAATAGAACTGTTTATTTGTATAAAAATGGATGTGGCATTAAATATAACCTATAAAAGTTGATATGCTATGAAACCCAACCAACCGATCAACTAACCAATCATAAGGTTCTGCAAGAATAGTAAGATTCACACGATGATAGTGTTTTTTTTTTTAAATTTTTTTTTTTTTTTGTGATGTTAATCAATACTTCGGTATGGTCTTCTAACCGGGGTATTGTAATCCGTTTGAATCTCAAAATTCTAAAGAATTTTATGGGTCTCATTTTTAATCGCTTGCATATCTCTCAGTAGATCCTCTTTCCCAGCCAGTTGAGACTAATCTTGCACTCATTTTGTGCTAATTGGCTACATTATTATTATTATTATTATTATTATTATTCGTATAAATCCCCAAAGTTGTACAAATCTGACTACACAAGACCTATTTCGTCCAGTCTTTTCTTGGTTCTCCCTCTGTTAGCAGAGTTAGTTTTGTATCCTTTCTTATAACGTAATTCTATAGCTTTGATGGTCATCTTCTGTTAGTAAGATCGTTATTTTATAAATGGTTGCCATAACTTTCGTTGTTTTTACGTATCACTTGATCAAACCACTTCCAACTTTTCTTCTTGATAATGTCAGTGATTTTATTTGGTATTCCAAGGTCATTCCTTTTATCGTCCATTTTGATGTGATTGATGCCAGAATTTTTGGTTATGTACCTCTGAGATATCTTTATCTAAAGATAAAAATATCTCAGAGGGACCTATCTTTATCATATACCTATCTTTAGATAGACTACGTGCTAGACTATGCAAAGAGTAAAATCAAATGTTATTTATATAACTGAACATCCGTGCGTTTGTATAGCCAAGGTCCCGATATTTCTGGTCCGTTTAGACCAAACATCCATGAATGTCAAGGGTCATTCTTGGTAAAGTTTTAAATTCTATTAGACGACCAGGTTTTGAATATTATCTTCCATAACGAAAAAGACGCCATTTAAAATATAAAGTCTTTTAAAATACATCATCTGTAAGGCAGGAACGCCGCACTTTTTAGTTCAGCTAATATTAAGAATAAACAATCAAAGTTTAACACACACTATATATATATATATATATATATATATATGTATATATATATATATATATATATTACTTAAAGGTTACCAAATACGTCATGGATACGGAGAAGGCCCACTCTGTCGGTGGGGTTTAGAACGCTTTAACTCTATTTCCTGAAAGAGGGTAACAGCGTTTTCACGGTTTGAGAAACAAATTTTAAACGGTTTATAATTTTAAATGTGTTATAAGTGGATTTTGAAATCATTTAGCAATATTTTTACTATAGAATGTGATATTTTACTAAAACTTTGTCGTAGTAATATTGTTCTCTTTCAAAAAATTCAACCTCATGATGTAATAAATTTAGAATATATTACTATGTTGTTTCGTTTATTCATAAGAAACATTCTTTTGCCCTGGTGATCACTTCCAACTGATATGAAGATTTATCTGTTATAATTATTTTCTTTCTTACACGTAAAATAATTTTAAGAGAATATTTTTGTATTCGAAATGCGTTGGAAAAATAAACAAACAATAAACAAATCATCAAAACTACACCAATATATCTTTTCAATTCGTTTTTTTTTTCTACATATATTCAGTCATTTATTTCATTTCCTCCCCGACTCTCTCTCATATATATATATATATATATATATATATATATATATACCAATTCCTCTGCATAAGCAGGATGTGACACGAGGTGATTTTTCAGCGGAGTTTAACAGGTTTTGTATCCAAAGTTTTCCTTCTCCAAAACCAGTTGCCATACCAAGATTAAAGAGCCCAGTCTACCCGACTATTTATCCATGGAAGGAGAATTGTTCGATGCATACCATTCCCAAGGCTATTAGCGCTATGTAAAATACAAACAGCCTCGTCCAGTATTTGAACTAGAGTCACTGTGTCCATTTCCTACGATGATAACTATTACACTGCGAGCACCTCCAAAAAAAAAATATATATATAGTTACTTCTCTTACGCTGTGATGACGATATTTCAGTGTTAAGATATCCGACTGACGAAAAATCAGCCGGATTTAGATCCTAGCTTGAAGCATCTTGAGTATCTAAACACACCGAAGAGTTGTGATACAACGAAACAGCCTGTCTGTGGATTACAGTATATATATATATATATATATATACGAGGATCATTAAATAAGTTTCCAGACTTTTTTCGTATGGGCACTTTTATTGATAGTACACATATAAAACTCTAGTTCCTTTCGAAGTAATCTCCTCCGGCTGCAATGCCCTTGTTGTACCGTTCCAACAACTTCTGGAACGCCCCATGGAAGTCCTCTTGTGTGAATGTGTCAATGACCTTCGTCACAACCTCTTTCATCTCCTCAATTGTCTCATAACGACAGCCTCTGAACTTAGGGAATAAGCAAAAGTCACAGGGAGCAAGGTCTGGACTATACGGGGGCTGAGGAACTGTCTTAATGCCCATCTTGGTCAAATAGTCTGTGACAAGAATGGAGTTGTGGACTGGTGAAAATGCCACTGAGCCGATTTGAAGAGTGCTGGCTTCTTCCCTAGGAATCTCTTCCTGCACTCCCTTAAAACCTCAACTTAGTAACCCTAACCCTAAACCTTTGGCCAATCAACTCTGGTGTTCTTACTTCCTTACTCCTCTCACACCTCTCATCATCCCTCACAGACTCCCTGCCTTCCTTGAATCTCTTATGCCCCTCAAAAACTGATGCTCTATTCATGCAAGGTGGTCGAAAAGCAGTCTGAAACATTCCATACGTTTCTGTGGTATTTTTCCAAGTTTAAAACAGAATTTTATTGCATATCGTTCTTCTAAAGTGTCCTCACGCCCAGATTGCATTTTTGAAATTCACCAGCAGTGACAATCAGACTTTAGTAGGGTGTATTCCAATTGCTGCTGTAGCTGTTCATTTGAAGCTGAAATCATAAAAATTGGTCAGTGATCTCATAATATGTATAGCAATAACATACTGAATTGTCAAGAGTCTACGACAATTTTAAATGCCTGTACAAAAAAGTCTTGAAACTTATTGAAGGCACCACCTATATATATATATATGTGTGTGTGTGTGTGTGTGTGTGGTACATCACCGAATAGTCATGGAAAAAATACAACTAAGCCTACGAGAAAACGCCACACGAACAGCGGCCACCAAACACTATGACTGGGCCCTTCTTAACAACAGAGATATTAGGGATAAATATGTATTAGACACTACAAGAGAAGACAGAAAAAGGTACCCCAAATGACGATTATGAGAATTTCGTCAACGCGCACCTTGAGGCGACAGCGAAGTGCATTCCAACAAAACCTAGAACTAAATATAGAGTCCCATGGGAAACGTTAGCGGTTAGAGAAAAACGTGCACACGTGAAAACTGCCTCCAAAAGCTATAGGAAGAACCCAACAAACACAAATGCCCGAAAACTAAAAAAGGCACAATATCAATTAGCAGGAATATATCTAAAAGAACAGACAGAATACATACAAAATCAGATAAATAAGATTAGAGACTCAATGGAAGATAGGCAATCTAGGATAGCCTGGCAAACAATAAACCAAGTGAATTGAAGGAAGAGCACAACCAAAGCAACATTGAAAGCTGCAAACCAACAAGAAAGAATAAAACTGTGGAAACAACACTTCGAAAATCTACGAGGAAACCCACCGAAAGTTACGCATGAACCAATCACCAGAATTATTAGTAAGCAATTGGACATTAAACTAGGACCGTTCACTCAAGAAAAACTCAACTCGGTTCTTAGAAAAATTAGAAATAGGAAAGCTGCAGGGCTTGACGAGATTCCTCCAGAAGTATGGAAGACCAGACAATTCAACGACATACTGCTCCGACACTGCAACGCAGTCTATAATCGAAATCCAATAGACAGATGGATGAAGGGATGCATCCTCCCCTTCCCTAAAAAGGGTGACTACGGATTAGCCAAGAACTACCGAGGTATAACACTTACATCTATAGCAGCCAAAATTTACAATGCCCTACTACGAAACCGCATAGAACCCAAAATCGACAACATCCTTAGGAAAAACCTAAATGGCTTCCGAAGAAATAGATCCACGACCTTACAAATATTGACCATCCGTAGAATACTTGAAGGCGTACGGGCAAAAAACCTACAGACGACATTACTATTTGTCGACTTTACCAAGGCCTTCGATTCCATTCACAGAGGGAAGATGGAACAAATCCTACTAGCATACAGCCTTCCAAAAGAAACCGTAGCAGCAATAATGATTCTCTATAGAAACAACAAAGTGAAAAAACGTTTCCCCGGATAGAGAAACAGAATACTTCGACATTGTAGCAGGAGTATTACAAGGGGGACACGCTAGCTCCATACCTCTTTATCATCTGTCTAGATTACGTGCTTAGAACATCGATTGGTAAAATCAGAGAAAACGACTTCGAGCTGACAAAGAAAAAAAGCAGAAGGTACCCCGCAAAAACAATTACCAACGCCGACTACGCCGATGACATAGCGATACTGGCAAATACACCCAACCAAGCCGAAATACTACTGCATAGTTTGGAACGAGCCGCTGCAGGCTTTGGCCTCCATGTCAATGCACACAAAACTGAATATCTGTGCTTTAATCAAACAGGCGACATTTCCACACTAGACGGAACCTCTCTGAAGCTGGAAGACAAATTCACCTACCTAGGAAGCAGTGTCTCATCAACCGAAAAAGACATCGACACGCGGTTAACGAAGGCATGGACAGCCATCGATAGGCTGTCGATCATATGAAAATCAGACTTGACCGATAAAATGAAACGCAGTTTCTTCCAGACAGCGGTCGTGTCGATACTGCAGCATGGATGCATCACTTGGACGCTAACTAAACGGCTGGAGAAGAAGCTAGACTGCAATTACACAAGAATGTTGTGAGCAATCTTGAACAAGTCCTGGCGGCAACATCCCACAAGGCACCAACTATACGGCCACCTGCTTCCCATCACGAAAACTATCCAAGCTAGGTGAACCAGACATGCGGGACACTGCTGGAGAAGCAGGGACGAGCTCATAAGTGATGTACTCCTATGGACCCCCACATATGGCCGAGCAAAAGCAGGACGACCAGCTCGAACATACATTCAACAGCTATGTGAGGATACGGGATGTAGCCATGAAGACCTGACTAGGGCGATGAACGATAGGGAGAAGTAGCGAGAGAGGGTCAGGGATATCCGTGCTAGCGGCACGACATGATGATGATGATGATGATGATATATGATGGCTATTTTAAACCAAAGTGAATTTTAAATTTATAACAAAGATTCTTAATCATTGGTTTGAAATATGAAATGAAAAGTGATAATGTTTCCCCTAGCACGTCTTGACGTCTAACACGTTGTAGACGCGTACTTCAACTAGTATGTATATTCAGGATTTATAATCGTTTGTTTCTTTAATTAACGATTACTTTTTAAAATAGAAAACTGAAAATGTTGCTTCCCGTATTTCTGCACATAAAAAGATATACAAACTCTGTTCCATCATCTTTATAAGTTTTCCATATAAATTTCATTTATTAAATGTAACTACAATTATGGGACAGAGATAGTAAAACTTTGTTATTATTTCTTATGTTTTTGTTAAATTAAGTATAAAGATACAATTCGCTGACTGACAAAAAGCCAGTTAAGAGATTATTGCTTTTTATTGAACGAATAACTGAAAACAACTGTCTCATCGATCAGAAACTGAATAGATCTAATCTCAATTATTTGATGGCAAATTTTACTTACCATTAACAACAGAGCTAGTCGAAGATATAAGCGGTTGCTTAGGGCTTTATGTATTTTTGAAATTATTTAAATTCTTTTTATTATTATTTTAAAAATTATTTTTATTCTTTTTTAAAATTATTTAAAAAAATATTTTTTATCTTTATTTTTCTAATTCTGTTTCTTTTAATTTGCTTTTTTAAAAATTCTTATTATTCTTTTTTGATTATTTCTTAAAATGATTTTTGTTCTTTTATTCTTTTAATAAAATTCTTTTTTTTATTTTTAAAAATTTTTTTATTTTTTATTCTTTTTATAAAATTACTTTTTATTCTTTTTAAGAATTATTTTCATTCTTTTTATAGAATACATGTACCCTCAAAATGACACGGCTCTCTCGATGGGATTTAGAATATGCTTAGTGCGCCCTCTGCCTAGGGGGAGACCCCCTTCCCACGATAAAGGTGTTCCCTTGGTAAAAAAACTAAACTGCATTTGATGGTAAGGCCTCAATGTGGAGTGCTCTTTCATTATTATTCTTCCTCGATCTACTCTGGCCTGTTAGAGTCCCATCTATGGATCAGATATATCTGAAAATCATTTTTATTTCATAGGAATACTTGAAACCATATATCGGTGTGCAAATTATTTATATTTGATTAGAATCCTTGATATATAACTGTTAAAACTTTTTAGGAAACACCAATTCAAAAAATGAATATAAACGTACAATGAATGTGATTCCCTAACCTTTAGGCATGAAATAACCCTGCATGGGTTGACATGCGGTTAAAATCAATCCGTCTAAATGAAAATCAATCTAAATACAATAAAAAAAATAGATTTAAACCTCCCTTTATGGCGAACGATGCTTCCTGTGAGGGGAGGGGTGCAAATCAGATTCCATTCAGAGTCCCAAAAGGTTTCGGTTGACCCTGACAAACAACATCAGATCATTACTGAGAAGGGTTTATGCTGTTTCTGAAAGGGAAATAATCACAATTAATCTCTGTTAAAAAGAGAACATTATTTAGGCATTCCCTATTTCTTCCGTTCTACCGTGCCTTGTTGCGGTGTTATGGTTAGTAGTGCTCTCTCTCTCTCTCTCTCTCTCTCTCTCTCAACAGAGTAGTGAATTCAATCCTCAGCAAAATGCTCCGTGATTGTAGCCTTGTGTCAAAACTAAGCTGAGCCTAGTAAATAGCTATTTTTCTTCATTCTTTTAATGCTTTCATTTTGTCTTTTATTTTTCTCTTCTTTGATCATTTTGTTTCTTTCTTTCATACTTTCTTAACTTTCCTTTTCTAAAACCGATTTCCCACAACTATCTCCCTTCTTTCTATATTGCTTCCCATTCATTCCCTAGTATTAATTTCCTACTTCCGTTTGTGTAAAGATCATTCTCAAACCTTTCCTTTGTTTATAACTTAATTAAAAAAAGTAATCTTTTTTGCTAGGGGCATCTTGTTCAACCTAAATCAATGCACCGTTTCTTTAGATGAGTTAAAAATGAGGATTGCCTGAAACAATAAAACCCGGTTATATTGGAAAAAAAGTGACGTCAGTTCATTAAAGAATCGTCCTGACTTCCGGAAGAAGGAAGTTCGTTCAAAAGTCATTATGTGCCTCAGGTTGATAATATCTATATATCTGTTTGCTTTTTTGATGAATCCTGTAATCTAATATAGTTTCACGTCTTTTTATCTAATCAACATGGTTAGGCAAAAATAACACGGTAGATAGCAAAAGCATAAAAATACGTAAACAGAGTCGTTAAAAAAATTGATATCATTTGATTAGTTGGTTGTATTTTATGGCATATCAACCCTGGTCGGTTATTTAATGCCAAATCCTGTTTATACACATAAATCAAATATATGATTTGTAAACGAATAGTTTTTCAGTAACAATTTTTAAACAAGCCAGAGCTCATTTATGAGTACACAAATGGTTTCTAGTATTATAATCTAATACAAATGGTTTTATTTGCACATAATCAAATGGCTTCAAGTATTGCTATTTAACACAAGTAATTCAATTCAACATTACTTATTTATTTGTACACAATTAAATGGTCTCAAGTATTACAATGTAATACTGATAATTCAATTTAACTTATTTGTTTGCACATGGTTAAATGATTTCGAGCATAGAAAATGATTAAATATTTCTGCTTGACCCATTGGTAGGACCCTAACAGGTTCGACCATTCCGACTCAGAGTAGACCTGGGAGTAATGTGGAGTGCCTCTTTAATGCTATCGGTCCCAGGTCCACTATAACCCGAAGTGGTAGCACTTGATAGGGTCGTATCTATGAGTCAAATAGAAGTTTGACATTTAAACTATGAGCAAACAAGTGACTTATGCTCAACTGAATTGTTTGAAATAGAACTGTTTGTATATATAAAAAATGGATTTGGCATTAATGACCTTCAATGGTTGATGTACCATAAAACTAAATCAAACGAAATGCAGGAAAGAAAAATCACCAAAGAATATTGGGGAAAGGTAGGAATACAATATTATACCAACTTTCCGAATAAGGAAGGCTTGTCTGTCTAGAAATTTAATATTTGAAATCTTGGCTTTTACCTGAGATCGATCTCTGGCAGTAATGGGAAATATATAATTAACTTAACTGCCAAGCAGATTACTTCTCTCCTGGATAGTTTTGACAGAATAATGTAGCTGAAGTCTTTCTCACGAAAAAATAATGGCAAAAGTATAAAGTCCCCGAAGAGATGATGTCATAATCAGAAACGAGTAGAATACTCCCTTAAAGTTCCTTTCTCTTTTAGATGTGTCCAAGGATATTTTTATATACCACAGTAAGTTTAACTGGTGAACTTACAAGTTTCAATTGTCTAGGCATTTAAATATACTACATACATGAGAAAGATTGCTGTGCACAGCTCTTGTTAATCGAATCTTGATTAACAACATATGTATTTCTCACTGTGGTGTAATAGTTGGCAAGTTAGGCGAGCAAGCCATTATCAGTAGGTTTGATTCTCATTGAGTGCCCCATACTTCTGGCCTCATGCCAAACTAATGTTGCATGTCGAACCGCTGGACAAACAACGATGGACTCCTAGATATATAAAATATGATTTATATTTGCATTCTTCGACGGCGACGTTTGTGTGAAGTAGGAATACAGTCAGAGAAAGTTCGCACATATCTTTCTTCTGTGGTGGGGACCCTTTTTGTGAAGTAGTGCGACGGCCAGAGAACACACATGATGGAGCTGACATGTTTGTTTGAGTGACCCTCAGGTTTCTTCTTCGCTTGAGAGACCAGCGGATCTCTCCCCTTCGTTTGAGCGACCAGCGGATCTCTCTAGCAGATCTTCCGCCTTCAGTCCAAAATTACAGACCTTATATTGTCTTTCAAGTCCCACGCATTTTCTGTTTATGGATGGTAATTGGAACTTACATACTTCCGGTTTTTTTTCCGGTAATTTGTTGATCTTGTCTGCGAACGGAAATATCTATCATTCTATTCACAGGCAATAAATTACATTTTCCTCTTTCTTGTGAAACCACTTTGTTGATGTTATCTTGTGACCGCAATGAATCTGCTAAGTTCATCATCGCCAGCTAAACTAGCATATTACACTAAGCCAACCTTAATAAATAATTACATATGCACATTTTGTGGTATAATCGTTTGGAAGTTAGGCAAACGGACCATTGTCTTGAAGTTTGATTCTCACAAGGTACCCCGTACTTCTGGCCTTGTGCTAAACTAAGTTTCATAAATGACTTTATATTTCTCACTGTGGCATAATAGTTGGCAATTTAGACTATGAGTTCGATTCTCACTGGGTATTTCATATATCTGGTCTTGTGCAAAACTTTGCTTAGTAAATAATTTTATGTATATTTCTAACACGCACACATACATTTGTGAAGAAGTGTGTAAATGAGAAGTATATTTTTGGTTTGTCTACGATAGCGGTCTCAAACTTTTGGACCCCTTGTGTCTCGTTGATTGTTTATTTATATATGTCCTACCACGGAACTGTTTTATAAGGTCTACCGAGCACCCTATTAGCCGTAGTGCACTTAGCACTATAACTGATGGAAATCGCGGAACTCTCAATCCTCTGTTGCCCAGCTGTGCTTCTTCCCTTGGGCATAATTGATCTCACAAAAGTAAATTAAAGCGTACGACATATGTAAAATAACTTCGTTAGAATGTGCTTGGAACACCTCAGTATTACTTGTTAGCATCAGGGATTTTTTTTACTTATAACAAAGAAATGGGCAGTCTAGTGGGGGGAGTGGATGTGTTGCAGATTGGCTTTTGGTGGACACTTCAAGTAGGGATCTCTAAACAGGATATCCCAGCTGTGTAAACAAGAGGACAGCTCAAGTGGGTTGACAGCCGGAAGGACGAGAATTATGCATAGGCGATATGAAATCATATATACACGGGTACGAATGGTCAGACGGCAAGGTAGAAGAGACATGGGCAGTCAAGTGATTCGGAGAGCGGCCAGCAAGCGCCCAGGGGGCGACCCTGGCGAACTCCAGTTGAGAACCTCATGTCAAAGAAGTAAGGACGTAATGCCCTGGATATGCAATCACAACGTGGGTTAAAAAAAGGTCAATACAGCAGTCCTCCACAAGTCTGTGTCCGGGTCCTTCGTCTCTCTCTCTCTCTTACAGCAATTTTGGATCTTTCGAAAAGTAATAAAGAAAGAGATATATTTTTGTAAAGAATGTGTTACAGTCTCTTCATTCCTTTATTATGCTGCTATATAATAGATGCTCTCTACTCAGACGAATCTAATTGCCACACCCAAGCGAGATGAAAACAGAAGATTAAGATTTAGATTTAAAGAACTTGAACCTTATAATTTATTAATAAGTAACCGGCCCATTGGTCTACTGAGTAGTTAGTGTTCGCCAATAGCCCAGGAGACCGGGGTTTAATATCCGGTCGAGTCATACCAAAGACTAAAAAATAGCACTAGATACTTCCTTGCTTAACACTCAGGATTATAAGATACGTATCAAGGATAAAGTGGAGTATTCCAAGGAAAGGAGTTGCGCATTCTCCTACACCTCGGTGTAGTAGCTATTAAAAAGGGAGCCTTCGGGTTGACCTTGACTACGGTCGCCAACTTATATATATATTTACTCAGTTTACTATATATATATATATATATATATATATATATATATATATATATATATATATATATATATATATATAAGCAAGGAGGCATTAAATACTTTAACCCTTATGCCATTAGCATCGGAAGACCAAGGTTCAATCCCAGGTCGAGTCATACCAAAGACTCAAAAAATGGTACTTGATACCACTTTGCATAACACTCAGCATTATAAGATTCGTATCAAGGATAAAGTGGAGCAATCCAGGGAAAACAATTGTACCTTTCCCTACACCGAGGTGTAGTAGCTATTGATAAGCGAGCCTTCGGGTTGTCCTCGACTAGAGTCACTAACTTTACTTATTTATTTATTACTAATTTTTTTTCATGAAAAGCAAAGGAATAAATAAATGAATTTTAAAATGAATAAATAAGAGGTTTTTATCTATTTGGGTCACGTTATGTCTGACATGAAAACGCAGAAGGACAATCCTACAGTTTTCTTCGACATTATAACATTATATGCATTATGTTCGTATAAATAAATTTTTAAAAAAAATCAGCGAATCAAATGATAATACTGTTGCCAAAGCCGGAAATAAACTTGATCTAAAAAGTAAATAAATAGAAAATCTATTTGTCAATAACACTATAGACACTGATTATTTTTTCATCTGTAAGACCAAAAAAGATTACTATTGCTTATTTAAGTTTTCAAATTAAAAAAAGAAAGAAAACAATTATTAAATATCCAAGTGTATTTTTTGTTGAAAAAAAAAAAAAAAACAACATGCGCACGAGGTACTGCGCAGTAGTTCCAGGAATTACATCATGAAGAGAATGACTATTTCGTAGTTGTAGTGTTGGACTTGTACATAGGAAGTTAAAAAAAGTAGGGTTAAAAGTCCGTACTTTGCGTATTCTGTTCAAACTTTTGTGCTGCCCTTTTCATTTATTTATACACTCAAATGTTGACTCACCCGAGGTTCGGATGTGTGATACTGAGACATATATAATATACAATTATAATGGTCACTTGACTCAAGAAGAATATATTTTTGTTCCATCGAAAAAGTCAAAGGTGTTGAAGATTAACTCACTCGACGACCGAAAAAGGGAAACTCTGAGTCATGAGTTTTATATATTAATATTTTATAGTTGAAATGATATTGTCCTGCATTTTCGTGCATTGAATATGATTAAAAATGCTTTTGTGTTAAATCATAATCGTGTGCGTGGGTGTGGGGAGGGGGGGTAAATATTGAAACTGACTTAGAATCAAAATTTTTAAAAGCAAACATATTCCTTCCGTTATTGTCAGTTTTACAAAATCTATTCGATCTTTAGGCAATTCTGAAGAAGCTGTCTCCTGAGCTCGACCAATATTTCCTCTACTAATAAAATAGAAGTGATAAGAATTCGACCAATATTTCCTCTACAAATAAAATAGACGTGATAAGAATTCGACTAATATTTCCTCCACCAAAAAAATAGAAGTGATAATAATTCGACCAATATTTCCTCTACTAATAAAATAGAAGTGATAATAATTCGACCAATATCTCCTCTACTAATAAAATAGAAGTGATAATAATTCGACCAATATTTCCTCCACCAAAAAAATGGAAGTGATAATAATTCGACCAATATTTCGTCTACTAATAAAATAGAAGTGATAATAATTCGACCAATATTTCCTCCACCAACAAAATGGAAGTGGTAAAATGATTACAATAAATAAATAAATAAAATCTACAAATCACTTGCAGTCAAATAAAAATTAATAAAATAACATCAAAAACAAAAATGACGAACATACATAGAACAGGCCTAAAAAGTTACAGGTTGTGCTTAAAGAAGAAGCTGTATATTTTTAGTTTACAGAAGTTGTCACGTCTATTGAATTATAAGTCTGAGCTGATCAATAAAGGCAGACATTATAATAAATGCTCGCTCTGCCTACAAGCCCCCTACTGAGAAAAAATAAAGCTCGTTTTCCATTGATCAAAGGATCTTTGAAACTCTCCTTTTGATATGGTGCGAAGCTGTTGTTTTGTATTTCTTTTAATGTTCCCCACAACCTCAAACATCACTATTAACATAAATTTTCAGTTAAAGATAGTAAAAAAATGAGGGGAGTCTTCATTGCGCAATGGCTAATGTGCTGCATTGTAATATCGTAGTAGTCGAGTTCGAACTCCAGTCGTGCATTTACGTTCACTTTTGGACTGATATCCTAGGGAAAGGTATGAACTCTCTTACCTCCCTCTCGATATGGGTTAAATAGTACTACTAATATTATTTCACTAAGATAGCTTTGGATTGAAATAACCCACGAAAATTGATATGCCATTAAAAGAAAAAAGAAAGGCCACACGGTGCTTTGTCCGATGAGTATAAAAAACATTGCACCTCCGTAACCCCGAGTTTTGAAAAAAAATCTTGTTAAAATGTTGAAAGAATTAGCACTTACTCGTTTAGATATCATCACTTTATTATATTAATTACTTAACACGTCTTCATATCAAATTTAAAAAAGAAAACAAAAAAAAAAACTTTTTGATCACACACACACACACACACACACATATATATATATATATATATATATATATATATATATATATAAAGATGAAAAATAGTGATAAATCAAATAGTATAAGTTTTATGTAGTTTATTTTTTATTTTCAACTAGTTTCGGTATATACATATATATATATGTCGGAGTCGTATCTGTTTTCGTATATACGTGTCGACTTATAACTCAGAAAAGAGATGTCTTTGAGCATTAAAATCGCGCATACTTCTTAATGTTTATAATAAGGAAAAGTATAAAATTAGTTTAAAAATTTTTGCTGGTGAAATGACATAATTCAATAATTAAAAATCAATAGATTTCTGGAACTCTTCACAATTCCTTATAAGTAAGCACGTGCGACACTTTGTGGGGTATGAGGCTTAAGGTCATGGGCAAGGCTGTGTTGCCGTTAGATATCTGACTCCATGTTTTGGTTATTTTATTTTACCCCACGTTAGTTAGTCGGTGCAATGCCTTGCCCAAGAAAGTCCCAAAAAGAATTATACAAAAAGAAAAGATAGAAACAGATAAGAGACGAAGACGTTTCTTTTATACTTTCCTTTATTTACTGGGTTCAACAACCATTCCGTGGACGAGGGAGTTTTTCCTGAATACATTGAAATGGTTGAATCCCCCAGTTAAGGTGTCAAAAATACGTTAATTCGTTTCATGTATGTAGGTGTCCGCATTTGGTATTTCGGGCTTCCATAAGGGTTAGTTTTCTTTTGGAAGTTTGTCAAAGTCCGGTAAAGGTTAGTTTATAGTTTAGTAGTGGGTCTTGTATATTTCAGCATAATGTTGACCGAGAGAGGGCTGCTACTGAGTGAAAGGGACTAACTGACGCTACGTCCAAAGACGTAGGCGTGGTGCCCAAACACCAGACAGCAAAATGGTGTTTTTGGTTCGACGGGCACTGCTTGAAAGAGCAAGAATGCCTGGCCCCCTTTGTCAAGAGGAAGCCTTTTTTTCTTTTACGCATGCGTCATCCCCTTTTCCTGTTAGGGACCTCTGGGAGTTTCTGCAAATTTAATAGTTTTATTTTTATTTATTTATTTTTTTGTACTTGTCTTTTAATTGGAATCATTTTGAGATGAGGCTTCTTAATCTGAGAATTAATTTTTGTTTATTACGGACTTTTTGTCCTCATCTTAGTAGTTTTTTGTGTTGTTTCTTCATTCACTACGTTTCGGCCAAATTTCACCTCTGGCCTTCTTCATGTGATTTACCGCGACCTCGGATAGGAATGCTGAGTCTTGTAACCGTATACCCAGTAATTACTGCCTTCCATAGTTGTTGTCCATCGCACCACGTTTATTTATTTTTTTATTTAATTTTAATTTTTTAAAATTTATTTATTCGTTCCCTACATTTTCAGTTCTTCTTAAGCCCCACTATGTTTAGATATCATACATTCAATCGGCAAAATTTGATTTTATTGTTTTGTAATTCAGTCTTAATAGTAAAAAAAAGGTGGGGAGGGAGAACAAAAAAATTCATGAAAATATTTTAACTCAAGGCGTACTGTTTTTAAAATACTATTTTAAATTTAAACCAATATATATATATATATATATATATATATATATATATATATATATATATATATATATATATATATATATATATAATACAAAAAAATTGAAATTCTTAATTCTCAACTTCTTTTTATTGTAAGGATGCATTTGAATTTTTCGTTTCTTTTTATTTCAATGACACATTTTTATTTCTTAGCTTCTTTTTATTGTGCCAACTTATATTGTTACATTTTTCAGGATAAAAAAAATAAAAATTGACCGAAAGCATTGTTTATCGATAACTCAAAAAAACTGTTTCTGAAACGAATACTTCTCATATTTCTTTGAACAAAAATACAAATTTTTAATCAGTGAAACTCAAAATTAAAAGAAATAAATAAACTATTTATAGAATAAACGAAGATTTTTCATTTGAAAATTTCCATCGAAAAATGACACAATTATTAATTTTTTATCTTCTTTCTATTTTTAAATTTCCAGAGTGTAAAAAAAGCAAATGAATTAAGCGAATACATTTTTTATCACTGTAACTCCACAGCGATTAGGAACTGAATTTAGATTTTTATCATAGGAAAAAAAGTCTTTAGAAAAATAAAATTATAATAATGTTTCAAATCACACACGAGATTAGGGTTTCATTTCTTAAAATAATCTTTTAAATGTAAATATAAAAATTCCAAACATAAAAGAATATTGTTATATGTGAATTATTAGATTATTTTATGCTTTAACTTTTAGTGGGTAAATAACAATTGGAATTAAAGCTATGCTGCTTTTTCAAAAATTATTTACTAAAAAGTGTTCTATAATTTAACACGAATTGTAAAAAATAAAAATTTATGAGAGACCCATAAAAAAACATGAAAATGCTTTAAATCTTTTACTAGTATAGGGTTACATATTTTTATATATTATTTGAGATGTAAACTAAATAAGAATAAGAAAATAATACTTTTCATTTGAATTAACAAGCGAAATCTTTCAGTTATAAATAAGGACACATTTTTATTTTCTAGCTTATTCCTCCTTTCATCTTTTTCCGTCTCGGTCACAGGTGTTCCTAAAATCCTTTTAGTTCGGCCATGAACCGAGTATTTCTGTTAGTACACACCCACGCATATAAGTAAAAAGTAAAGTTGGCGACCGTTGTCAAAGGTGATCCGAAGGCTCCCTTTTCAATTGCTACAATACCGAGGTGTAGGAGAGGGCACTACTCCTTTCCCTGGATCGTTCCACTTTACCCTTGACACTTACCTTATATTGCTGAGTATTAAGTAAGGAGGTATCAAGTACCATTTTTTGAGTCTTTAGTATGACTCAACCTGGGATTGAACCTTGGTCTCCCGAGCCATTGGTAAACCCTCTACCCAGTAGGATTACCACGTCCAATTAAAAAAAAAAAAAGTTAATTTTCTTCGAAACAAAAAATACCAAAATTTTATTTCCAGTTGAACATTATATAATCAAAATAGATATTTTTTTGGTATTATTATCAAATGCTACACCAATAAAACTCTATAATCCAAAAGATGAATATGTAGCAGTTTAGAAATACGTACGCCCCTCATGCAATATAGAATTTATCAATACAGAATAGTTTCCTAATAGATAATAACTAATGATACCTGTTTTGGTTACATCCTTTTCCACAAGGAATTATAAAATCTTGATATCTTTGGTCTGGAAGATGATTAAATTCTTATAGAAAATTGATAGGGTTGTACCTACGTGTGGACATATATATATATATATATATATATATATATATATATATATATTATCTTTTGTATAAAGACAAAAGAAAAAAAATTCCCTTTCTTGGTATCATTATAAATTTATTTCAGGTTCCAATAAATTCTTAAAGTTTATAAATTGGACTAATAAGAATTTATAGGAACCTGAAATAAATTTATAAAGATACCAAGAAAGTGAATTTTTACTTGTATTTAAGTAAAATATTTTTTAGCTCTATACGTTGAGCGTTGATTTATCGTTAATTCCAAATTAATTATTCATCAATAGTCTTGAGCACTCATATAGGATACTCCTATCCCTTGGATTTCTTCCTTGGATCATATATATAACCTGTTTTTATATCTGCCAGAAAAAGAAAAACAACTAGCACGAAAACAGCATAACTGACTAATTAATGAAAAATGATGTCTCGATTCTTATTGATTTGAATTACCAAACTCCCATGTAATGTCGAGAAATGTTACTTTTCTCTAATTTTAAACACGAAACCTGAGGCTGTTTGTCTTCATTCAAATAGTAGTGTGTTTGGTGTAGATAGATGTATCTCACAGTTGCTAGTTGTAAACCTGCTTTAGCGTCCATCTAAAAAGCATGGCGGCAAATGTTGTTTATCAAGCCAAACAGGTTTTCTTAACATGGAATGTATATATATATATATATATATATATAATGAGTAAAACTGGAAATAAATCTATGTGAAATTGTAAAAAAAGAAAAAAAAACTCTTTAGTAGATGATTTCTACGAATAAAATCATCCTCTGAAAACCTGGTGATTTTCATTTACACACACATATATTATTATCAAAATAAATAAATATATAATAGATTTATATATTTAATGACATGGAATTTAGTCTGCGCACTTACACATACAGAAATAGATTAAGAATTCTTTCCTGACAATAATGTAGCAAAATAAGATACACAAACGACTAACATCCGATAAAAACAACGCGCTGCGCATATACCTTCATATACACATGCTCTATATACCACACACACACACACACACCTAGAATCACACGTAAAGATTCCTACAAAATCTCAACGGTTTTTGAATGTATTTTTCGATTTTCGATTCATTTCATTTTGTTAACTGCCTGATGATTGTTGCTTTGTAAAAAGTCCATGAAACCCAGGGCTCACAGAAGCAATTCAATGGTGCTAAATATATAAATCTATTATATATTTATTATTATTATATAATAGCTCTATCCTAAATCCTCTATCCACAAGCCCACAAAGTGATTTAGTGACAACCAACACTAGTATAATATATATATATATATATATATATATATATATATATATACGTGTGTATGTATACATATATTTCATATATATATATATATATACATATATATATATGAAATATCCAAAGAAGATAAGTTGGGAATGATTCAGTTTGAGAATATATAAGAGGATTGTTATAAATCTCCAGGAGTACTCAATGTATGATGATTAATCTTTAAATCATGTACTGACCAAATCCATATAATTGGAAAAAAATAAACGTAATGAACTGATTTTTAGATGTCGCCATAAAAATAGATTTAAACTCATATGAAAAAGTTTAACAATAGGAAAATTGATTGTGATAACAATAGTAAAGTAAAATGAATGGTATCAGTATTGCTATTGGTATTATTGGTGATGTAATAACGGCAACATCAACAAGAAAAACAATAATGATTATGATAATAACAATATAATTGATGATAAATTAGCAATAATTGTTACCTTTTATGATCAGTGATATTATGATTAATTATCTTAATGATTTTAACGGTAGTTAGAATGGTAGTATTCAGAATAATATATATATATATATATATATATATATATATATAAGTTTATAAAAGACTGAATTTCAATCTTAAACAGAAATCAGATAAAACTTTAAAAAGAAATTTAACTAAAGATAAATTTGATATTAGTAATAATACTGCTAGGTTTTCCTTAATAAATAAATAAACAGATTTTTTTCTTAAAAGAGGTTAACTTATTGACAAGATTTCAGTCGCTGAAGGTTCAGTGAGTGTAGTGGAATTATTTTTTTAAATACATTAGAATAAATGGCACCAGACGATGACATTACATCCGGTTTTGACTCCAACTTCTTGTCCATATCTTTTTGTACTGCCCATCTTTCTTTATTCATTTTTTTTAACGTGTAAGATTCCACTGGAAGTTTATTTTGGTAATTTTTCTCTCTCCATTTTGTGATGGCTTTCTGAAGAGGTTTAGTTCCTCTAATGAATTGGCCAGCTGAAATAAATTTATAATAGCCAAATGATGGTCTTCAGAGTTTTTTCCAATTATATATATATATATATATATATATATATATATATATATAACCGTTTGTTCTGGTGCTATCCAAATATAAAAAGTATGATAAAAAATAGTATTGTGACAAAGCTTAATTTTTTTTAGAAATATGAATGAAGACGTCTGCATTGCTGAGCAACTTTTATAATAAATTAATTATGCCCAGATATTCACTCATATGTGAGTGCTAATTTCTTTTTTTTTTCTTTGATATATGAAACCAGTCTATGTACTTTTTGACAAAACTAGTTCCATGTGAGATTTTCTTATTCCTTAAATTAAATTTTTTTTTGCAAGAAGGATATTTCAAGATGCAGAGGGCATTGATATATATATAT
Organism: Sepioteuthis lessoniana; assembly: GCA_963585895.1. Taxonomy (NCBI): domain Eukaryota; kingdom Metazoa; phylum Mollusca; class Cephalopoda; order Myopsida; family Loliginidae; genus Sepioteuthis; species Sepioteuthis lessoniana. The sequence goes on along the minus strand of OY757915.1, from coordinate 95,358,883 downwards.
ATATATATATATATATATATATATATATATATATATATATGTGTGTGTCTGCAGAGTTAGATTTTTTTCTGGCTCAGCAGGCATTCATATCTCGCTCTACTGTATTGAACACTCTTATGTTTAACTTCAGGAATTCTGTCGGTGTTTTTTTTTCTTTTGGCAAGGCATTCATTATTGGTTAATTATTTTCAAGTAGTACGTATACTTTAAGTCTTTAGTTCCTTTTTTTATGGAATGTTTTTCCTGAATATACTTATTTACCAACCCCTCCGCTCGGGCAGGATATGACACAAGGTCAATTTTTTTAAGCGGAGTTTAACAGGTTTGAATTTAGAGTTTTCCTTCTCCTAGACTAGTTGCCTCACCAAGGCTGAAGAACCTAGTCTGCCCTACTATTTACCCATAGCTGGAGGGAGAATAATTGGATTTATACCTTTCCCAAGGGTATTAGTGCAATGTGAAATGCGATCAGTCTCGTCCAGGATTTGAACTCGTGTCGCCGTGTCCATTTCCTACGACGATAACCATTACACCACGGGTACCTCGTGAATATCAGTTTGAATAATATTTTTTTGCAGATTGTACCATCGGATTTGTTTCACACTACCAGAATTATAGAATAGTTTATATAAGAAATTAATTGGATCATTAAATAAGTTTCCAGACTTTTTTTCGTATGGGCACTTTTATTGATAGTACACACATGAAATTCTAGTCCCCATCGAAGTAATCTCCTCCGGCTACAATGCCCTTGTTGTACCGTTCCAACAGGTTCTAGAAGGCCTCATGGAAGTCCTCTTGTGTGAGCGTGTCAATGACCTTCGTCACAGCCTCTTTCATCTCCTCAATTGTCTCATAACGACAGCCTCTGAGCTTAGGGAATAAGCAAAAGTCACAGGGAGCAAGGTCTCGACTATAGGGAGGCTGAGGAACTGTCTTGATGCTCATCTTGGTCAAATAGTCTGTGATAAGGATGGAGTTGTGCACTGATGTATTGTCCTGGTGGAAATGCCACTGACACGATTTGAAGAGTGTTGGTCTCTTCCGACAGAATCTCTTCCTGAAGTCCCTTAAAACTTCAACATAGTAACCCTAACCCTAACCCTTTCGCCAGTCAACTCTGGTGTTCTGACTTCCTTACTCCTCCCACACCTCTCATCATCCCTCACAGACTCCCTGCCTTCCTTGAATCTCTTATGCTACTCAAAAACTGATGCTCTATTCATGCAAGATTGTCGAAAAGCAGTGTGAAGCATTTCATACGTTTCTGTGGTATTTTTTCCAAGTTTAAAACAGAATTTTATTGCATATCGTCCTTCTAAAGTGTCCTCACGTCCATATTGCATTTTTGAAATTCACCAGCTGTGACAATCAGACTTTAGTAGGGTGTATTCCAATTGCTGCTGTAGCTGTTCATTTGAAGCTGAAATCATAAAAATTGGTCAGTCATCTCATAATATGTATAGCAATAACATATTGAATTTTCAAGAGTCTACGACGATTTTAAATGCCTATAAAAAAGCCTGGAAACTTATTGAAGGCATCACGTATACATACACGTAGGTCATACAATAAATAAGTTGAATTATGCAATAAAATTGTTCACATTTAACCCATGGGGAAAATGCTTTATTTTTCAAATGTAATCTTCATTTTTAAAAATACCTTTTTCCCATTGAAAAACAAGCATTTGTGTTATTTCAACATTGAAATTTTAGTACTGAGTTTTAGCCATTTGCTCATGGTGCTTTTCTTCAAATTATCTCTTGAACATTTCTTCCACGCTGAAATTCTTTAAGGGTATCAAACAAGTGGAAATCAGAGGAGGTCATACTGTATGGAAGATGTCGCAGCTGTTTCCAACCAAACTACCTGATGGTTTTCACTGTTCTTGCTGCAGTGTGAGGCCTTGTGGCATGACGCCAACAACCAGGGAACCCAACGATAAAGTAAGATCATCATGTACTTTTTTGCGTGTTGTACCCATAGAAGTTCCCAGTTGTTCAGAAATGTCCTCTATTGTAACTCTTCTCACTGGCAAAATAAGTGCATTAGCTGAATCCACCATTTCAGGTGTGCCTGTCTTCATTTTGAATACTATTTCGACTTCTTTAAACAATTTAGCCAATATGTAAATTTTTGTTTTTACTACAACATAATTCTCCGGTAAATTTCACAAGGTTTACACTTCTCAGCCATCTGTTATATAACCTGATGAATGAAGGAATGACTAAAACACTTTGTTATAAAGATATAGCTCTCATATCTTTATTTCTCGAAAGGGTCGAAACTCTGTAGTCGTGTGGGAGAGAGACAGAAGGAAACGAAGACAGTCGGATACACTGACTGGCGGAGGTCTGCCATATTGACCCATATCTTCTTAGCTGCGTTGTACCATGTTCAGGGCCTGATTTAGCACTTTTGCTTTTCGGCCAGGGAGAGGGCCACTGCCCCCACCTCTGGGCTCTTGCTTGCCGCTCTCTGTGACTCTGTGCTTGCCTTAGGTGCCTGTGTATATATAATTTCCCAACGCCCACACATTAGGGTTCTCAACCCACGTGAGCTGCTTACATCCACACATCGCTGTCTTCCTGTTTACACAGCTGGAACATAACGGCTCTGCCAGAAGTCAATATGCAGCACACCAAATATTTGATGACAGACATCTGTACAAACCTGGTGCATTCTCTTTGATTTTACGCCATTTTGAATCGCCTCAAAGCAAATATTTCTCTCTCTTTTTCTCTAATATATATATATATATATATATATGTATATACATACATGCATACATACATATATATATACTCACACACACACACACACACACACACACATATATATATATATATATATATATATATATGTATATTATAACAGTGTAGGTTCTCACCAAATCACTTTGTAGGTTTGTGTCAAACCAAGTGCAATATAATATGGAGAGTGCTCAATATCTAGGATAGAGCTATTAGTCATTTCATTTTCTTAACTGCCTGATGATTGTTGTTTTGTAAAAAAAATCCATGAAACCCAGGGGTCGCAGTCTAAATTTCATGAATTAAATTTATATATATATATATATATATATGTATATATATGCGCCCCCGCGAAAGAATTAACGGTTGCCACTCGCGTAATGCAAAGCTCTTCTAACGAATTGAGCTCTCCAATCCCTGTTAGCGTAAAATGTAAACAAATGCCAATATTTAATACATATACGTTAAATTCTCTCGCTTCTATTGGGATTGTTGTTAGTTGTGAGGATATGTTATCACGATTTTTTAACCTGTTTTATTTTACATCTATATGGATCTGCAGTTTCGTACATAGAACCCTGTAAATATTTTACGGATTAAAACACATTTAGGGGTAAATTTTGGCCATAATTGCCTGTGTGTGGTAACACTGACTTTCACTATAAAATCTTACAAAATGTAATTCCAGTTTGAGAAATTGTATGTACTGATAACAGATCTTTCGAATAAATAAATAAATAAAAATTGAAGAATAGGAAATGTGTTCTGATATTTTTTTTTCGAATGAGTCAAATTAGGGCCTATAGACGTAAGCAACGATATGTAAATTAGATTTAAGAAACCGTGTTTTCCTTTAAATATCAGTTGGTATTAATTAGAAATTAAAGAAAGGAAGTTAAACCACGAATGACTTGCATTATCTTTCATTCATTTTTATCTTAAAACTTCCCTAATTTAATTTACAATTACTGACATAATACTTGCAGTGACATTTCCCTTTTAAATTGACAGACACCAATATATAATGTCTACATGTAGTGGCGAGACTCCAGTTCTGGGTCTCAAGGAAATATGACGTCACCTCCTTCATTACCATTACTCCCAGGTCCACTCTGAACTTGTGTAGTTGTACCTGTTTTTGACCCATATACAGATAAGCTAAATAGTTCTGTTCGGAAATTATAATATTAAACAGGAAAATTTGAAACCATATAGTTATGTGCAAACAAATTACTACTATTACTACTACTACTAATAATAATAATAATCGAATGTATTAGATTAGTGCAGAGAGAATTAGACTAGACACGACTGGATGGGCAGGGTGATCCACTAAGGATTGTGCAAGAAGTTTAAATTTGACTATGCGAACAAATGGTATTATGCACAACCCAGAATATGTACTGGAAAATGAGACGCATAAACTTCTCTGGGCTTTTGAGATACTAACGGATCATCTAATCTTGGCCAGACGACTAAACCTTGTGATAGTCAACAAAAAAAAAGAAAAGAGAACTTGCTGAATGATGGACTTTGAGGTTCCAGCTGACAAGATAAAACTGAAGGAAGGTGAAAAGAGAGATAAATACCTGGACCTTGCTAGAGTACTTAAAAATGATAGAACATGAAAGTTACGGTGATACTAATTGTGACTGGCACGCTCAGTAGCTCCTGATGCTTTTGTTGAGGTCGTAAAGGTGACAAACCACAATTGGGTGTGAGATGCCATGCTTGCCTGATACTCCCAGAATACTACTTACTAGATTTGTTTCTATGGCTTGGAGCACAGCCTTGAAATCCAGTTTTAGGTCTACCTGATCATCAAGGCTTTTGAAACTTGCGTAAAATTTCTTGAACCATCTGGTTACAGTATTGGGATTAACTATACCTTCACTTTTCACCCAACAAATGTTTTTGGTTGTTCCTGCCACATTATTGTCCCTGTTTGAACATAAGTTCCCAAATTAGACTGTATTGCACGTTCATCTGTGCAGCTTTCAAGTCACTTATAGAGTGAAGCAATGCATAAAAGTCTGCATACCAATTATCGTAATACTACCAACCACATTGAAGGCCTTTCATGGCTCAAACTGCTTTGGTTATGTGATATATGCACCACAAACTAGAATGTACCAATATATTGCAAAACTTTTGACTCGCGCTAGTAATTTAAGACCTTTTCAGAAATGACCTTAACAATCCCTAAAAGTTTAGTTTAAATGGTGGAGCCTTATTGTATGGCAGGATAAACATTTGGTGAATTATGATAGATTTTTAAAACAAAAAATGTAGTGGCTGATTTTTTTTTTTTTGACAACTCACCTAAAAATATTCATTTTTTCTCATTTTAATAATACTATCATCTGGATTCAATCACGCTAGGTTTCCGAGATATTTCAGCACTCTCCTCAGTTTTCATACTGATTTAAGACAGACTGTCATTTTGATGGATTTACATTTGGTCTGCAAGATATCTTAAGCACTCCCTTGAGTATCCAAGCTGATTTTAGTGATAATGATAGTGATAAAGGGACTGGTGAACTTGGAAATAAGCGGACGAGTGGAGACAATCTAAACTTTAGCATTGTTGAGATCGGCCAGAATTCTAAGAAGAGTCCCGGAGACTTGAGGAGACTTGTTGTCCCTCAAACTCCAATGAGAATGCATCAGCTCACACTGGTGGGAAAAACTCTCAAATGAGTAAAATATTGAATAGGAACAGTTCTTTTGAAATATAATTGTGTATAAATTTTTAGTATTAGATATGAATACTTCAAACCATATACCTGTTGGCAAATTATTTGTATTAAGAGTAGTTATTTAAAGCTATAATTCTTTATGAATTATGATTATTATCCTGTTATTTGAATCATATCGTTGCTTGCCAAAAATACTGACTTCGGCATTAAATAACCAAAGAGGTGACAGATTGTAAAACTCTCTCTCTCTCTCTCTCTCTCTCTCTATATATATATATATATATATATATATATATATATAATTCTCCCAATAGAAAAAAATTGAAAATATGCATTATTTCTTCTACTGTGCTCAATATCATCCACAAATTTGCTGTAAACTTTTTTTTAAAAAGCTTCATGGAAGAAAAGTTATGCTGCGTGCATCTTGGAATCACCACAGTGTAATTCAGTATTATTCATTTTGAGTTTTTAAACGGCTATCAGACACTAAATGTAGACTTAAAAAGAAAATCTTTTAAGAAAACGCCCTGCTCAGCTCAACAGAAGAAACGTTGTGCTTCTCTATGATAACGCAAAGCCAAATTCAGCCAGAATAACATTGGAAAAATATTAGATTCAGATTGATCTGTTCTACACCTATCATATTCAGCAAACCTTGCACCAAATGATTTCCATCTTTTACCTTCTCTACAAAATTCTCTGAATGACGACAAATTTTCTTAAGAAGATCAGGTGAAACCATCGGTGAAAAACTTTTTGAGCTGAATTTTACTGGAGAAGAATCAACTAGCTGATAAATGGCAAAAGAAGTCATTCAAAATAATGGTAAAAAATACTACTGATTTGGAGTTAATTCCTTGTTGAATTATTCATGAATAAATCATATTTTACTCAAACAGAAATTATTTTTGATTCAACCCAATATATATTCCCCCCCCAAAAAAAAAAACAACAATCGGTCACATTAGGGTAATAAATTTATTTCCATCCTGTTAAAAGCATTGATATAAATCAATGCTCAAAAAAATTAATAGGACTTCATCAGATCAAATACGAAATGGAAACACCTGTTAATTTTTTTTAGAGCATTGATTTATATCAATGCTTTTAACGGGGTGGAAATAAATTTATTGCCCTAATGTGACCGATTGTTGTTTGTTCGTTTGTTTGTTTTCTTTTTTTCTTTTTTCTTTTTTTTTTTTTTCTTGGAAAAAAATTATTTGCTCAGCGGATTTTATTTACATTGAGCTCTTTACCAGGAATATTTAAATTTAATATTCTATTTTTTTAATATTTTATTTATCCTGATTGGAATTATTCTCTATTCCGGATTTACTGGATTGAATAACATTATATATATATATATATATATATATATATATATATATATATATATAATAGAATGCTTGTGCAGATTGTGATTATTCTTCGTTATTTTTAAACATCGACAGTAATCCTGCTCCACCGTTACGGAGGAGGTGGTAATGGTCGCTGTCAGCCCTTACAAAAATGTAAATATTACCATATTTCTACCCCTTAACCCTTTTTTCCTAGCTTCAGAGCTAATTGACAAAGCAAGTACTTGTTCTCGGCCCGACATTTACTTATATGTTCAGTTTTCTTATAAAGGAAACAATTTTATTTATGGAAAATACTGATGTTTAATTTCTCCTCCAAATACAATCCTCAATTTATTGAACCTGTTCCACACGTTTTGCCTTTTTTACAATTTTACATTCAACAAAAAGAGATTTTTAAGTTTATCTTAGCTATAACATATATATCTAGATAATGTTGGTTTGGTTTGTGTTTTATGGCTTATTAACCATTGTCGGTTATTTAATGCCAAATCCTATTTGTACATCTATATTAGATATGTATGATTTGTAAACACATTGTTGATAACATTTGTCATGAGCCTGAACTCATTTGTTTTTTGCACACAGTTAAATGGTTTCAAGTATTGCTATGCAAGAGTAACAGTTTCGCATCAGTTTTTTGTTTGCACATATTGAAATATATATATATATATATATATATATATATATATATATTTACCAACCCCTCCGCTCGGGCAGGATATGACACAAGGTCAATTTTTAAGCGGAGTTTAACAGGTTTGAATTCAGAGTGTTCCTTCTCCTAGACTTGTTGCCTCACCAAGGCTGAAGAACCTAGTCTGCCCTACCATTTACCCATAGATAGAGGGAGAATAATTGGATTCATACTTTTCCCAAGGGTATTAGTGCTATGTGAAATGCAATCAGTCTCGTCCAGGATTTGAACTCGTGTCGCCGTGTCCATTTCCTACGACCATAACCATTACACCATATATATATATATGATTTGTAAATGAATAGTTGGTAGGTAATTTCATTTTTAAATAAGTTAGAACTAATTTGTTTGCAAACTAGTATCGCTATTGTTTCTACAAAATTAAATGGATTTAATCATTGTTAACACTTATAATTCTATTTAATATTAATCATTTGTTTGTACACAGTGAAGTGGTTATAAGTATTGCAATTTAACATTGATTATTCTATTGAACACTATTCATTCATTTGCTCACAGTCAAATGGTTTCAAGTCTTATTATGTATCACTATCAATGCAATTAAACATCAATCATTTGTTTACAGACAGTTAAATGATCTAAAAGTTCTATTTCTAACTATTTAATTTAGCATATGTTATTTGCTTGTATACAATTTAAATGTTAAACAATTCTATTTGAACCAAAAATAGGACCCGGTCAAGTACTACTATTCCGGGTCAGAGTGGACCTGGGAACAATAGTATTGAGGGGGTTATCCCCATTCCCTAAAGCTCCAGGATAGGAGCCTCGCCATCCGTTTGTTTAATGCCATATCCAGGACATTCGTTGGGGAAGTCTTACCATTTTGCAGAGATGCAGTCGTTGTATTCTGCCGCCCTAGTCGACTGAACTGTAAATAATATGATGTTGCTGGCATATCATTTCTTGCGGAAAGACGTTTTATAATTACGAAATCAGTTTCCAGAATAGTTCGGTGGACCCTAAATACGCCACATTTGGCCTATCGTCGGTTTTTACAATACCTTGATAAACAGCGTTTTTATCAAGCATTTATCGCCAAGGGAGCATTCCTATTTACGTCTACAGTAACATGAGGCGAGGGATGGTCTTGTATTTTTGTTTATGCAGAGTATCTTGCTGTTATGCTTGTTTTATCAGTAGCATATTGTCAGTGCATCTGTAAGTTGATTTTATAGTATTCCTATTAAATATTTGTCGGCTGGGACTTTAGAGGGGTAAGACTCCACCAACGAGTCTCCTGGATATGACACTAAACTATCTGATGGAGAGGCTCAAGTCCCGGAGTGGTAATATCTATTAAAGACTCATCTGATGTTTAAATAAAAATATCTAATTATTTTCTGTACTTGAAACCATTAAACTGTGAGCAAACAAAGGATTGATGTTAAATTGAATTATCCGTATTACATAACAATTCTTGGAACCGTTTAACTGTGCGCAACGAATAAATCATGTTGAATAGAATTTTTAACGTTAAATAGCAATACTTAAACCATTCAAATGAAAATAAAACTTAGTCATCAATACTTGAAACTACTTAATAACGTGCAAACAAATAATTAATATTGAATATAATCATTTCTGTTTGATAGCCATACTTAAAACTATTTTACTGAGTGCAAACAACAAATAGCAATACTTGAAGACGGCCAGAGGTGAAATTTGGCCAAAACGTAGTGAGAAAAAAATCTATCAAGATGAGGACAAAAGTCCGCAATAAAAATTAATACTTAGATTAAGAAGCCTCATCTCAAAAAAGGATTCCCAATAAAGACAATTGAAACCATTTGTTTGCAAACAAGTTAGTGCTAACTTATTTGAAAATAAAATGACCTACAAACCATTCTCTTACAAATCATATGTATATGTATAAACAGAATTTCGCTTAAAACAATCATTGAGGGTCGATATTCCATAAAACCAAAATATCCAAGACCTATTAAATATTCTATAGTCATTCCCAATCATTTCGTTTCTTTCAAAAATAGGAATCACTGGCCGCAGTTTGAAAGTTGCCTCGAATCGTCTTCAGACCACGACTCGATATGCATCAAGTTGGATTTGGTCGAAAGCGAGAAAGTTTTTAGCACGACGGTAATACACGCGGAACCACCTTTCCCGTGTGATTACGTAAGAAACGGTTACTGTAAACGCGTAATAACATCAACCGCTGAAAGTAAACGCGTTTTTTAAATCACAAACTGCACTCAGAAAATGAAGATTAACGTCCAATGTAGTCTCTGCATTTAATTGATCTGGCGTATATATATATATATATATATATATATATATATATATATATTTGATTCTCTTAATACCCTGTCCGGTGGCAAAAACTGCTTGGTAGCGCCAGGGGTGTCAGTACCGCATTGAGCTACCGAAACTGTGTTATCACCCCTGGATGGCGGCTGATGAGGACATGGTATCGCACGTGCTGTCACACGTTGTATGATGAAAAATGTCGTTTAGGGAATTGTTTGCTTAATAAATTGATAAACATTCATTCTACCTTTTGTTTTTATGTCATCATGTCTTTTTCTTTTTTCTTTTTTGTGTTATTGACATTATTGCTTTCACAGTGGCTACTATCATTGTTTTCACGCTCGTTTATAAATCGTCCTGTTGGCTGGGACTGTTGAATAGGCCGACTACACTTCTGCAGGGGAGTAAGACCTCACCCCAACTAGTATCCTGGGTATGACATTAAACTATCTCGTGCCCGTGGTGTAATGGTTATCGTCGTAGGAAATGGACACGGCGACTCGAGTTCAAATCCTGGACGAGAATGATTGCATTTAACATAGCACTAATACCCTTGGGAAAGGTATGAATTCAATTACTCTTCCTCCAGCTATGGGCAAATAGTAGGACAGACTGGTTTCTTTATCCTTGATGAGGCAACTAGTCTAGGAGAAGGAAAACTCTGAATTCAAACCTGTTAAACTCCGCTTTAAAAATTGACCTTGTGTTATATCCTGTCCGAGCGGAGGGGTTGGGTAAATAGAATGACATTAAACTATCTTATTGTGAGGTTTCAATCCAGGAACTTTAGGGGATGAGGAGTAGCCCTTCATTGTCATTACTCTTATGTCCACTCTGACCAGGATTCCATCTATGGGTCAAAAAGAACTATTCAATCATTTTCTATACCTGAAACCATTTAACTATGTGTAAACAAATGATAAATATTATCAACTGTGTGTTAGTTGAAACCATACAGTTGTATGCAAATTCTTTGTATTAGATAGGAATACTTGATGAATAGAATTACTAATATTAGATAACAATACTTGAAACCATTAAACTGTGTGCAAACAAATGAGGTCTGTCTCGTTTTAAAACTGTTACCAACGAACTATTCGCTCATAGATTTTATACATATGAAGAGGTGTTCGTGGTGTAAGGGATGCCGTCGGAGAAAATGGACGCGGCGACTCGAGTTCAAATCCTAGGCGAGACTGTTTGTATTTCACATAGCGCGAATACACTTGGGAAAGTTATGAATTCAGTTGTTCTCCTTCCAGCTATGTGTAAATCCCTGGTCGAGTTATACCAAAGACTCAAAAAATGGCACTTGATGCCGCTTTGCTTGACACTCAGCCTTATAAGGCACGTGTCAAGGGTAAAGTGGAGCAATCCAAGGAATGGTGTTGTGCCCTCTCCTACACCTCAGTGTAGTAGCTATTGAAATGGGAGCCTTCGGGTCACCCTCGACTAACATCGCCAACTTTACTTTGCACACAAGGATAAATCTGAATTCTCTGAAGAAATTTTTCCCCTTATGGTATCGATCACTCTACCATTTTTGCTCCTAAATTGTTTCAATCCGTCATCTCTGTAAAGGCATGTATCACTTTTAGCCACTATCTCTCTCAATTAGGATATCAAGTATCAAATAGCAGGCTTTCAGGGCTACCCATTGTTACGTCCCAAAAAACCCTGATTACTTTTTTTCATCCAAACTTATTCTCTGTGGAACAATATAGACTTTTGACAGTGTTTGATAATGTTAATCAAATATCATAATGTCATTTCTTGTTATAATAAAGGCCCAGTCCAGGATTTCTTCTTTTATGGAAGGATAAATGTCTATGAAATGGTATTAAACAGATACCCATTTTTCTTCATTGATAATGTCTTTCAGCCGGTCAATGACTGCCTTAGTGCTTTGCTATTGGTTTACTTGTTATGTTTCGCGAAAAATGCTGCATGTGGTGTCGATTATATTCTTGCAAATCCTCTCCAATTAACTTTTTCTAGGGTTCATTTATTGGCAAGATGCTTACAAATTAATTAATAATAATTACTATTTGTACAAGTATCTGAAGATTGATTCATATCGTGAAACTGACAGTTATACGGAAGGACTTGCGACGACCGGGATTCGACTTTCTTTCTCTCTCTCTCTCTCTCTCTATATATATATATATATATATATACTTCTCTGTATCTGTTTGTAACCGAATTATTGAGAAAACTTGACATTTTAGTATAAACGTTCCTATGATAAAGTACCAAAAAATTTGCTCCGTATTGAAAGTGAAGTTGATTTCGGAAAAAAAACGAAATAAAATAATGACGATTATTATTTTTGTTTTTAATATTGTTGTATAGTCACAACCATAGCCATAATACATATACAAATATAAGCGGAAACATAGTCAACAATAATGACGAACTTCAATGAACGAACGAACACACTTTTTTTATAAAGATATATCTCTCACACTTTATTCTCGAACGGGTTGATGTTTCTTGTGTGTGAGGGGTGAGTTGGAGGCGGGGACAGACTGCTACATATTGACCCAAAGTTCTTCTGACCATAACAGCACTTTTTTCGTATCCTGGCAGGGCTGCCCAATCGTGGATCACTGAGGGCCGCAAGCCCTCAGTCTGCCAGCTGATTCTTACGCTAGCATCTTAACTCCAACTGACTCAAGCCGTCTGTGTCCTGGTTATATTTTTGTTTGACACCCACCTGCTTCCGGTGTTCTTCGGCTTATTTACACAGGTGCATCTCTTGATTGACGGCCCGGTCGAGGGTCAATATGTTAGAATATTTTATCTTCTATATTAAAAAAACAAGGGGAATTCGATGAATCTTTTAAAAATTTCGATTTATGAATACTTGTAATAATTATGAAAAATGTTTGTATTTTATTTTCGTGATTTTATTTTTGAAATAATCGCAAAATTATTTCTGATTGTTTTTATTATTCTAAATGATCACATAATTTTCTTTAGAATAACATAAATGTTTCTTAAAATAACAGATTGTATTTTCTGAATAATTTCATCAATTATTGATTAATTTAGTTTTCGGAATGTATTTGGTGATGAATGTAATTATTTTTAACGTTTTTATTTTAGAAAAACTTGTAAGAAAATATTGTTAAAAGTCTCATTCATTTAATATTTTGAATCGTAAAATGAAAAATACAATAAAACAAACATTCCCTCCACCCGAGCAAAGCTGGGTTTACTTACTAGTATGCATATATATGTATATGTGTGTGTGTGTGTGTATATATATATAACAATACTAATAAATAAATGGTTGGAATTAGCAGAAAAATACCACCAAGAGAATTAAGGAACCCGAAAAAACACAACAACAAGAAACCCCTAGCATATGTCGCAACCTACAACAAAAATAATCCAGAACTATTCACGGAAATAATGAAAAATCTAGAAGAACTTAAAAACAAGGACAAAATCAAAGAAATACATCACACAACAAAAATCATTAAAAGCCAGAGAAAACCTAAAAATCTTAAAAGAATACTCACCTCTTCTACATTCGGAGAAAACACTATACAAGGAATTACCAAATGCAAAAATAAACGATGCAAAATATGTGATATAATTATAGAAGGTAAATCCTATACCTTTAAAAATCCGGAAACCAAATTCAAATAAATAAAAACTTAAGATGCAGCTCAAAAAACGTAGTCTACATAATTGAATGAAGTGAATGCAAAGAAATATACATAGGGTCAACACAGACCCCTTAATACCAGGACATCACTTCACAGGAGGAATATCAAAATAGAAGAAAACAGAAAATTAAATGTTTCGAAATAACTATACCAATGTAGTCGTAGTAAATCTAAAATAATACCAATATATCAAATCAACGATTACGCGCTACTGCAAATAAAGGGAAAGAATTTTATGGATAGATTTAAACCAAAGTTGAATAAAAACATGAATCGTACACACACATAGAAAAAGGAAGGACCAGCATTCATAAAAAAAAAAACATTCAAACTACAAACACGAATAATTTCAAGTTTCATTGAATACCCCATTAACAAGATCTTGCGCCAGACATGTTCTCTGACGAAAACATCAAGCTGGAAACATACACACACTCACATATATATACACACACAAACATGCATAGATATGTATATATATACACAGACAAAAATTATTTGAAAAAAAGTAACCTGTAAATTTCGAACCATACTACCACACATACACACAACAAAATTTCCAAGACACACACTCCCTCTCTCTCTCTCTCTCTCTCTCTCTCACACACACACACGGAGGAAAAATAACTGTTAGTGAAATCCAAAACCACTCCAACACACACACAACGACGAAAACATATCAAATATCAATGAGGGGTAAAGCAGACTAAGATAAACACACTACAAGAAAAAGAGAGGATGACCTCTATGTAAATCCATAATCAACTGAAAATCAACAAGCTGGAAACATAAACGTATGTAAGAGCAAAATAAATAAATTTAAAAAATACAAATCTCTTCGTGGACCTACCTATTTTAAAATGTGTGTGTGTGTGTGTGTGTTTTATGTATGTACATATGCATTGCTGTTTATGCTTCGCCGTTTAACAAGTCTGTGATCATATAAATATATATATATATGGGGAGTGGAAGCAAACTTAGGAATATTCTAGTATAATAATAAATGACTCTACTATAAAGCAAGATTTATTTTAATTTTTAAAAGATAAACAAAATAGGAAGATAAGCACAAAACAGTAAATTTGTTGTATTTGTTTTGTTTTCTAAAACGCCCCATATACTGTAATCGAGAAGGTGAAGGTCTGGGCTTAATGGAGGCCTTTAAGAAATTCCAATCATTTCGGAATTTATTTTGGTTTGGTTTCGGCGTAAAGTAAATCATAGATTCTTTGTCGTTTCTTTTCATGGCCATTCATATTAGGTTGGATTTAGATGAAAAAGTGCTTGAATAATGGAGGTAATCATGAAAATTTAGATTTATCGCATTTTCTTTTCAAAAATTGGATCTAATTAGACTAAAAAACTTTTTAGAAATTATATTCCATATTTTGCTTCCGCTCTCTCACTCACTCTCTCTCTCTCTCTCTCTCTCTCTATATATATATATATATATATATATATATATATATATATATATATATATATGTGTGTGTGTGTGTGTGTGTGTGTGTATATATATATAATTTCAAGTATGAAATAAGATAATAGAAAAACAAGATGAAAACTCACGACTCAAATTTTCAGGTAATATTCAACAGCTTAAAATCGACAAGAAACTCTAAGTCACAAAATTTTTATCCTGTTTTATTATCTTATTCTCCGCATGAAATGTATTTTCATGTTGCTTTACTTTTTCGTGAAATGTAAAGATTTTACAGATGAAAAACACTTTTATTGCTAATTTTGTTTATACAGATGTATGCGTGTCTGTGTATACATATATATATATATATATATATATATATATATATATATATATATATATATATATATATGTGCGTATGTGTGTATGTATATTTATGTATGTATATATATGTGCGTGTACGTATGTTTATGTATGTATATGTAAATGTATTTATGCGTATATATATATAGTGTGTGTGTGTGTGTGTGTGATTGTTTGCATTATAAACAGTTTAGTTAAATAGAATTATCATGATTGTGTATTTTTATTCGAAAGAATATTTATCTTCATACAAAGATATAGGCATATATGTCACCTTACCCCACACATATATGCATGCAGAAATGGATAAAGGACTTTTATCTTTAGATTACGTTAAATCACCTGAAGTCAAGTAAATGTGAATTCCAATGCATTATTGATATTGAATTTCTTTTTCTAGGAGTGAATCGGTGATACAAATGATAATCAGTAGAGTTTAAGCCACTGAAAACTGTGAAGACTCCTGAACCGAGCCATTAGTCCGAGGCAACTTGCACAGATACAACACTCTTATACATTCATACTAGCAGAATCTAGAGACAGACGAACAAAGATCAATAAAAGTCTATGTATCAAGCTTATAAAAGCACTAATGGTGTAATGGTTATCGTCGTAGAAAATGGACACGACGACCCGAGTTCAAATCCTGAACGGGCTTTCGTGCATTTCACTTTCATTTGGAAAAGGTATGCATCCAACTATTCTCCCTCTAGCTATGGGCAAATAGAAGGGCAGACTGGGCTCTTTAGCCTTGGTATGGGAACCGGTTTTGAAGAAGGAAAACTCTCAATTGAAACCTGTTAAACTCCGCTTAAAAATTTACCTGCTCATTCGGAGGGATTGGGTAAATACACCCCTCCCGCCTCTCTCTCTCTCTCTCTATATATATATATATATATATACATATATATATATATAACCTCCCATCAGTAAAATCATCCAGCCAAATCAGTTGGGGTCATAGAATTCACTGATCCCCAAAGAGTGTTCTGATATGACACTAAACAATCAGATGGTGAGGTTCCTGTAATGCTAGAGCTTTGGAGAATATGGTGTACCTCTTTATTGCCATCGCTCTCAAGTCCATTCTTTCCCGAAGTGGTAGCACCTGTTAGGGTCTTATCTATTGGTTAAAGAGGACTGTCTGACATTTAAACTGAGTGCGAACAAATGAATTATGCTAAATTGAATTGTTAGAAATAGAAATGTTTTATCATTTAACTGTGGGTAAATAAATGACTGATGTTTAACTGAATTGTTTGTGATACATAGCCATACTTGAAACCATTTAACTGTGTGCAAATGATTACGTAATGTTGTATAAAATAATCAGGGTTAGATAGTAATACGTGAAACAATATAATTGTGTGCAAACAACACATAGAATTATTCGTATGAGATAGCAATAGTTGTAACTATTTAACTGGCTCATTTAGAAATGGTATCAACAGTATGTGTTTACAAATCATATATATTTGATATATACGTACAAACAGGATTGGGCATATATATATATATATAGTCATCCACAGACAGATCTGTTTCGTTCTATCAGAACTCATCAGTGTGGCTAGACAGTATCTCCCCGTAGCTGGGATCGAAACCCGGTTGACTCAAACGCCAAGCCAAAGCTTCTAACCATTTAGTCACGAGGAGATATTAGCTACGAAGTACATTTTAAACGGTTATGAATCACAATTACTATTGTTTACATACATTCATTCAACGGCCGCCGAGATCTCAATTCAAATACGAAGAGACTTGCAAAGGCGCTAATGGCAACACGATTACTTCTTCGCTAGAAAACTCGACCCTACAGGGGTAGGGGAGTATATATATATATATATATATATATATATATATATATATATATATATATATATATATATATATATATATAAAGTTGGCGACCGTTGTCGAGGGTGACCAGAAGGCTCCCTTTTCAATAGCTACTACACCGAGGTGTTCGGGAGGGCGCTACTCCTTTCACTGGATTACTCCACTTTACCCTTGTTACGTACCTTATATTGCTATTAAGCAAGGAGGTATCAAGTACCATTTTTAAAGTCATTGGTATGACGCGAACTGAGATTGAAACCTAGGTCTCCCGGACCATTGGCGAAAACTCTATCCACTGGGAGGGCAAGTTTGATTAAAGACAATTGAATGCTGTTTATTTATTTTTAATGGTAGTTTTTCATGTCTTCTTGTCAATTTTTTTGTATTGGGATTCAGGTGGTAAAGATATGGGATAATTCTTTAACCACCTGGATCCCGACTTAAGAAAAATAACAAGACTTGAAAAATTACAATAAAAGATAATAAACAAAAAGTGTTCCATCGTCTTTAATAAAACTTGCCTTACTAATAACTTACTGCCTAAATATACACTCTCCAAAATATATATATATGCGTGTGTGCAATACTGTCTATTAAAAAGTGACATACACTGATCCCAGTCCAGAAAAACAAAATCAAGGCGATAGCTATTCTGATTTTTATGCATTTCGACGATCTTCAAGCAATTAAATAAGCAAAAGCATGTTATTTCGAGTAGTAGTAGTAGTAGTAGTAGTAGTAGAAAAAGAAAAAGAAGAAGAAGTCTGTGTTTCATTTCACACTAATGCTTTTGAGAAAGGCGTAACTCTATCTTTGACCTCCCCACCCTCCAGCTATGGATAAATAGTAGGACAGTTTAGGCTCTTTAGCTTGGGTACAACAACTGGTGTCGGGGGAAAGGGGAGGTAAACCCAAAATTCAAACCAGCTGTGCTCCGCTTTAAAAATTTAACCTTGTGTCGCATCCTGCTCATAGCGAAGTGGTTTGAAATATATCTGTTATATCCAGTTAATGTCCAGAGACTATGAGTTTGGAATATTCATCTATAGAACATATGAGAAACTTCATCTGATTCCACAGGAGGGCTCGATGTATGGGTATCAGTATAGAGATCTATCAGTATATATATATATATATATATATATATATATAAACTCACATCCAATATATATATATATATATTCCATTACGTTCTGAATAGTCTTTAATTCCCCTGGCGAAATTAATTATCTGCCTAAGCATAAAAAACTGAAAAATAAATGCTATTTTTTAAATTTTTATTTATTTATTATTAAGAAAAAGAGGAGTAGAAACGTGGCACTTGTTAGAAAGTAGCTTACCGCTGCGTTTAGGATGCTAAACACTACATGAAAGCCAAAGCGTGCCAATGGTGGGGTTTTGTTTCGGCTTCCTTTCCTTTTACACTCTTTTTATATAACACCGACCCATTCCCGCTTGGGGTGGAGCGTCTGCCCAGTTTGAAATTACAGCGATTAATATTTGTCTTGGTGTGTCCTTAATTTTCTTATAGTGGATATGAGGGCGACGGCATAAATACCCTGAAACGGGACACTTATTCGGTGGCTACTGAGCACATTTTTAATTCAATTATGTAAGATCGAGTATATATAGAACGAAACAGTCTGTCTGTGGATGACTATATATATATATATATACATATATGTATATATCATCTGCAGCATCAAATCGCACTGCTGATACGGATTTCCCTGACACTCTCTCTTCATCCACCCCTATCATCCATCGCTCCTGGCAGGTTTTCCAGACTACATCCTGTGTCCGCACAGAGCTGTTGTAGGTAAATTCTTACTTGTCGGCCAACACTGTGGCTCATAAAAGTGAAGGGAACTCTCTTGCATTCGCACCGAACGGTCAATGCTCCATGGCAGACTTGAGGCCGAAAGGCCCCCGGCTTCGGGTAGGCCATCTTCGGGAGGGGGGGCGAGCTGCATTACTGACGCCTTTGTCACCCTTGTATAGCACTGGACCCCGTGGTCCAGTTGAAGCAATAAGAAGGCATACATGCCTGGACCCAGATTTGGGTCCATGTCCAGCCAGGCTCATCAGGCCCACCTGCACTAAGTGGGTCGATGACCAGCATAGTCAAACAGGGCTCGAGACTCGGCTCGTGCCCGACCTTCCCCTCCCTTAAATCCCCCCTATAATCGACCCCCGGGTCATTGACCTTGTGTCAAGTTCTGTGTGGCGAGAGACAGAGACAAATATCTGCTCCATAGGAGAACGTCACTTATGTGTTTGTTTTTGTTTCTCGCGCAATGTTCGTCATACTTGGATGGCTTTTGTTGGTTGCTTGATTGGGTCGGGTTTTTAAGGCATATCAACCATTGTAGGTTATTTCATGCCAAGTCCAGTTTATACATACATATATTAGATATATGATTTGTAAACACATTTTTGTGGATAACATTTTTAAACGAGTCTGAACTCATTTTATTTGTACTCAGTTAAATGGTTTCAAATATTGCTATATAATAGTCACAATTTAAAATCAGTCATTTGTTTGCACACATTTGAATAGACATATACGATATGTAAGAGATTAGTTCGTCGGTAATTTTATTTTTAAATGAAAACTAATTTGTTTGCACATTAGTATTGTTATTGTTTCTACACAGTTAAATGGTTTCAATTATTGCTATCTAACGCTAATAATTCTATTCAATATTAATTACTTGTTTGCAGACAGTGAAGTAGTTACAAGTATTCCTCAATTTACATACAGTCCAATGTTTCCAAGTATTGTTATGTAATACTAATAATTGAATTTAGGCACACAGTTATAGAATTTCAAATACTGCTTTTTAACATCAATAATTCAACATTTCTCATTCGTTTGTACACAGTGAAATGGTTCCAAGTATTGTTATGTAACAGTAACAATTTAATATCAGTCATTTGTTTGCACACATAAATATATGTGATTTGGTTTTATGGCATATCAACCATTGAGCTGTATTTTTAAAAATGTTTTTCTGTATGTGTTAAAAGTCTAATAAATATTACTTGTTTATGGAGGTGACCGTGGTGTTTTATCGAGGTGACCGTGGTGTAATGGTTATCGTCGTAAGAATTGGACACGGCGACACGAGTTCAAATCCTGGACGAGACTCATTGCATTTCACATAGCACTAATACCCTTGGGAAAGGTATGAATCAAATTATTCTCCCTCCAGCTATGGGTAAATAGTAGGGCAGACTAGGTTCTTGGTGAGGCAACTAGTCTAGGAGAAGGAAAACTCTGAATTCAAACCTGTTAAACTCCGCTTTAAAACTGACCTTGTGTCATATCCTGCCCGAGCGGAGGGGTTGGTAAATAGGGTAAAAGTCTAATAAATATTAAATTCGTTCTAATATAGGACTTTTTAATGGATTCCTTGTTAAATTTTGGCCGATAAACATATGCCTATTGTTTGGTTAACAAATTTGTAATGTCCAATACAAATATCCATATTTTGGGCCCCGTTTATTGGTTATAATGTCTTAGCATTGGTTGCAGTTTGTAATTCTTCCAGAGGTTATTTGTGTCTAGCTTTCAAATAAATGACTCGTTTTTAAGGTTTTATTACAACTTGTTTATATAATAGACCATGTTATTTTTTTCTTGTCAAATGATTTAAGAATTTTTTACCTTATAAATATTTTTAGTATACAAGCACATGTCTCCGACCCGGTAATTTTTCAAAATTAGAAAAATAAATGTCAAATGTTTTGTTGGTACTAACCTGCAGCATCATGACCAGATATACACGATATGCAAGATGGTTGGTTGGTTTTATTGCATATCAGCTTTTATAGGTTATCTAATGCCAAATCTTGTTTATACATATATCGATATATGTGGTTTGGTTTGGTTCAGATGTGCGAAAAGACTAAATCTAGGAGTACATAATTTAGATATTTATGTTTTAAACCTGCTCTGCTATAGTAGTCCATAGAAAGGAGTAGCGCCCTCCCCTACACCTTGGCGTAGTAGCTATCGAGAAGGGAGCCTACGGTTCACCCTCGACTATGGTCGCCAACTTTACTTACTATAGTAGTCTTGAGCATTTTTTTTTAATGCATTTTTCTTATTTACTCTATTTACCAACCCCTCCGTTCGGGCAGGATATGACACAAGGTCAATTATTTTTAAGCGGAGATTAACAGGTTTGAATTCAGAGTTTTTCTTCTCCTAGACTAGTTGCCTCGCCAAGGCTGAAGAACCCAGTCTTTCCTACTATTTACCCATAGCTGGAGGGAGAATAATTGGATTCATACCTTTCCCAAGGGTATTAATGCAATGTGAAATGCAATCAGCCTCGTCCAGGATTTGAACTCGTGTCGCCGTGTCCATTTCCTAGGTCGATAACCATTACACCACGGGCATTTTTCTTATTTACAGTTTATCATCTTTTATTTCACACACACATATATATATATATATATATATACGTGTGTGTTGTACGAACTGAAACCGAAATCTCTATATTAATGCACATACTTGTAACTATGTACCTACCTAAATACCTCATTATCGTTCGTGTGTACATCACAGTTTCACCTATATAAATATGAGGGAGAGAGAGACTGACTGACAATCACAGAGTTGGGAAGATAGAGGCATAAGTGAAGTGAAACTTGACCCTCATCATACCAACAGACGCAGGCTTTTACTATACGGGTCAGTATCATGTACTTTATCGAGAAGGGTGGAGTAAAGAAATGGAGTGGGTGTCCTCGTGGTGTAATGGTTAAAGCGATGGACTGCGGAATCGTAGTACGCGAGTTCGCACACCAGTCGCGCTATTACGTTCACTTTCGGACAAATACCCTTGGGAAAGGTATGGGCCCACTTATCCTCCCAGCAATGGGTTAAATAGCATCACTACTGTTCTTCTAGGAGAATGGCTTTGGCATTAAATAACCTAAAAAGAGTTGATATGCCATTAAACAAAGAAACCAAACCAAACCAAACCAAACATAAAGAAATGGGTACTGAACGAGTCTAGCAGACCATTTCTATTGTGTAGGAACTTTGATCCTCATTGGGTGTCTAAAATTTTTTTTATCTCTGTTAAGCTTAGTAAATATCTGTATGTCGACTAGTATATACAACATTTCGTAATGGGATTTGAAAAACCATCTCCTTCTATTATGGAAATTTTTAGATTATGATTAATTGCTTATGGACTCTTTCATATTGTCTTTTGAATGAAACAATTCTGTCAAAAGCATTTAGTGATTATGAATATGACCTAAAAGAACATTTTTGTCAAATTTACAATAACAAATAGGTTACCATGGTATTTAGTCAGTAAAAGTTTTATGTTATATATATATATATATATATGGCTTAATGGTTAGAGGCTTTGGCTTGGCGTTGAGTCAACCGGGTTTCGATCCCAGCAACGGGAAGCTACTGTCTAGCCACAATGATGAGTTCTGATAGAACGAAACAGATCTGTCTGTGGATGACTATATATATATATATCATCATCATGTCGTGCCACTAGCACGGATATCCCTGACCCTCTCTCGCCACCTCTCCCTATCATTCATCGCTTTTGGCAGGTTTTCAGGCTGTATGTATGTTCGAGCAGGTAGCCCTGCTTTTGCTTGGCCATATGCGGTGGTACGTAGGAGTACATCACTGATGAGTTCGTTCTTCCTTCTCCAGCAGTGTCCTGCGTGTCTGGTTCGTCTAACTTGTATAGTTTTCGTGGTGGGAGGCAAGTGGCCGTATAGTTGGTGCCTTGTGGGATGTTGCCGCCAGGACTTGTTCAATATTACTCTCAACATTCTTGTGTACTTGCCGTCTAGCTTCTTCTTCAGCCGTTTAGTCAGCGTCCAAGTAGTGCATCCATATAGCAGTATCGATACGACCGCTTATTCAATCCAGTAAATCCGGAGTAGGGAATAATTCCAATCAGGAATAATAAAATATCCAAAAATAGAATATCAAATTTAAATAATCCTTGTTGGTTTTTTTGAAGAGAAAAAAAAATATAGGGTTATGATTAAAATTTTATGGGGGGTGTCCTCGTGGTGTAATGGTTAAAGCGATGGACTGCGGAATCGTAGTACACGAGTTCGTACTCCAGTCGCGCTATTACGTTCACTTTCGGGTAAATACCCTTGGGAAAGGTATGAACCCCCTTATCCTCCCAGCTATGGGTTAGATAGTACCACTACTGTTCTTCTAGGAAAATGGCTTTGGCATTAAATAACCTACAAAGGTTGATATGCCATTAAACAAAAGAAACCAAACCAAACCTAAAATTTTATGCTAAAGTGTTTTTAATGCGTAAAGTCTGTCGAGTGCTGAACAATATCACGATATATTACAAGTATAAAATACAATATAAAACAGGATTAAAACTCTGGACTCAAAGTTTCACGCTTTCAATCCCCATGTGAGCTAGCTTGCAACATTTAAAAAAAAAATTATGTCCGCATGTTGAATACTACGTCACCTGATTGGTTTGGTTTTGGTTTGATTTTCTGTCATATCAGCCACTGTAAGTTATTTAATGCCAAATCCTGTTTTTTTTTTTACATATATATTAAATATATGATTTGTAAACACATTTTTAGATACACACAAACAGATCAAACAGTTCTATTTCTAACAACTCAATTTAGCATAATTAAACAAAGTTAAATGGTTCAAAGTACTGCTATCAATCACTAACAATTTAATTAAACATCAGTCTTTTGTTTACACTTAAATAATCAAACACTTCTATTTCAAACAATTTAATTTAGCTTGTCATTTTTTTGCACTCAGTTTCAATTTCAAACAGTTCTATTTAACCCATAGATAGGACCCCGTCAGGTGCTATCACTCCGGGCCAGAGTGGACATGGGAGTTATGGCAATAAAGGTGTACTCTACATTGCCCAAAGCTTCCGCATTACTAGAGCCTCACTATCTCATTGTTCAGTGTCATATTCAAGACACTCATTGGGGGAGTCTTGCCCCCCTCATGCAGAGACGCAGTTGCTATTTTCTACCGTCACAGCCGACTGTGCTGTAGGTTGGCCGACCAGCAAGAACTTACATCAGTTCGGTGTGGATACTGAAAGCAGTCTAGAGGACCTGCCAAAAGCGACGAACGATAAGGACAGATGGCGAATGAAGAGTCAAAGAACTCCATGTTATCAGCGCGATTTGATGATAACCGTCATTATAGTCCTTGTGCAATTGATTTGTTTATAACGTCCATACATGATAGAATTAAAAGTATCAGGGAAAAGATTTTAAAAGAAATCTTAAACTAATTTATTATTAAGATTTCAAATACAACAAATATATTTCACAATTGAATCACATATCTTATCCTAGCTCGCAAGTCGTCTAGTGATCCAAGTTTTGTTTAATAATCTGTAGTGTTGACGTCAGCCCATAAAAAAATCCAGTTGACTCAAATTGATTGGTCCACCTTTTTCAATCCATGTTTGAGAATTTTTCATTTAGAAACTACCTAACACTGAGTGTCTAGTAACAAGATTTACCGTCTTGCTCAAATACTGTATCATCCTATCAATTCTAATTTAAAGGTCAACTTTGGTGGCTGTTATGATAGGTATCAAGTGACATCATATTTATGGAATTTATATTATACTTAATTGCACATACATAGACCGAAAATAAAGATATGATGGGATGGAGTGATACGCACATAGATATGAACAGTCTATCGTTTATAGATATGAAAAGTCTGACATAGATAGGTATGAATCGTCTGACATAGATTTGAATTGACCGACATAGATAGGTATGAATAGTCTGACATAAATGTGAATAATCTGAGATAGAGAGATGAACAGACATATAGATAGATTTGAAAAGAGTAAGAATTGTTTTTCTCCATAGTCTCCTTCCTAGTCAATGTAGACAATACATAGTGAAAATTTAAGATTGGAAATTCAGCTAATTGCCATGTATTCAAGATAAAAACATACAGATAATAGTTGGATTACTGCAAATAATCACATATGCAGATCACAAAGTAATTTCCCAAATAAGAGGTACATCGCCGTCTTTACGATCGTATGTATGCACAGAATCGTGTTAACGTCCATGGAAGATATATTATGTATTAATTGGGGGTTAGAGTCCTGCAGTATATACCCTTTATTTTATAACTCTCTGCACCTATTAACCTGTTTTAATAATCATTAAAAGGGGGTGTCCTCGTGGTGTAATGATTAAAGTAACTGCGGAATCGTAGAAAGCGAGTTCGAACTCCAGTCGCGCTATTACGTTCACTTTCGGACAAATACCCTTGGGAAAGGTATGAACGCCCTTATCCTCCCAACTATGGGTTAAATAGTACCACTACTGTTCTTCTAGGAGAATGGCTTTGGCATTAAATAACCTACAAAGAGTTTATATGCCATTAAACAAGAAACCAACCAAACCAAACCTAATAATCATTAACTGTAATCCAGCAATATTATCGAGGTGCCCGCGGTGTATATGGAGGTGCCCGTGGTGTAATGGTTATCGTCCTGGGAAATGGACACGGCGACACGAGTTCAAACCCTGGACGAGACTGATTGCATTTCCCATAGCACTAATACCCTTAGGAAAGGTATGAATCTAATTATTCTCTTTCCAGCTATGGGTAAATAGTAGGGCAGACTGTTTTCTTTATCCTTGGTGAAGTAACTAGTCTAGTAGAAGGAAAACTCTGAATTCAAACCTGTTTAAAACCGCTTAAAAAATTAACCTTGTGACATATCCTGTCCGAGCGGAGGGGTTGATAAATAGGATAATCCAGCAATATTACGAGTATATTTCATCTCAACAAAATTAAAACAAATTCTCTAAGTATTGCATTTTTTTCTTATTGGTGCAGATAAATAAATAAATAAAGTATTCTATAATTAACATTCAATAAATATCATTCAAAAGAAATTACAATGATCGGAGTGAGCGCAAACGAAGACCTCACAACAAAAACTGGAGCAGATTACTCTTATCAAAAAGTTTAATTGAAACAGATAGGGTCTATGAGGTACAGAAGGTACATTGTACTTGGAACTGGGGCTCCAAAGGGGCCCTCAGGAATTTTTTAGGATCTCATAAAATGTGCGCACGTTTTGAAAACTAGCATTCACAGTTTGTGTGAGCTTTATGTCAGGACATTAAATTGTTGGGGTTTTTTTGCGTATAAGTGTATATGTAGTGGGACGGAAACTAATAAATGAATGTCAGTATGTGCTTTATTGTTGGTCATGTGACAGGATAAAGCCTATTAGAAACAATTTTTTTTAGAGGAAATGACTCTTCTCTTTTATCTTATAATTATGATAACTTTGGACCATACAACTTGACCAAGCAATCTATTTGTTCTATCTATTCATTCATTTTTTTTCTAAATTATTTTCTGTTTATTGTTTGAGAATACTGTTTTTTTTTTCCGGAGAACGACCTTGAAACATCAAGTATAATTTTTCCGATTGACATTTTTTCACGTTTATTCACGAAATATCTTTCATTTGTTTGGTATTTTTATTTATCAGTTCAGCGTCAATTCTCTTTTGGGGGACACTCCACGTTCCGTTGTGGCTAATGTGCTTGACTGTGTCATCATAGTAAGCGAGTTCGAACTCCAGTCGCGCTATTACATTCACTTATGGACTAATACCCTAGGGGAAGGTATGAACCCGTTATCCTCCAAGCTATAGGTTAAACGGTAACATAACTGGTCATCTACACGGATGGCTTTGGAATTAAATAACCCACGAAGATTTATATGCCATAAAACAAAGAAATCAAACAAAATCTTCTTATTCAACATCTCGAGTCAAATAAATGTTTGAAGTTAGCGAAAATAAAAAACTCCAGTTTGAATTCGTGCCTTTCCTTTGTATATTAGGATTTAATTATACATGTCTCTGTCAGATTTTGAATTATTTCGTTGATTTTATTTTTCTGTCCCACTAATCCTATATCTACGTGTCTTTGAAAAAGAATTTATTAAACATCGCCTTTGTTAAAAAAGAGAAAAGCAGGGTGATTTATGGTTTATAACATCACTTATTCGTTATTAGCATAATTCCAGGATTATTTATCAATGGATTTGCACTTCTGCCTAGGATCAGTGTAGTATCTGCGCCCGTGAAAATTTCCCTTTTTTTCTTTTGAAAACTATTAGTTGGTTGTATTTTACGGCATATCAACCCTGGTCGATTATTTTTTGTCAAATACATTTATGCATATAGGACATATTTATGATTTGTAAACGAATAGTTTGTAGGTAAAATTTTTAAGACGACCCAGAGCTCATATTTTTTGTACACAGTAAAATGGTTTTAAGTATTGCTATCAAACACTAGTAATTCTATTCAACATTATTCATTCGTTTGCTCACAGTCAAATGTTACTCCACATTAGGCAAAGCTCCTGGGCTGGAGCCTCACCATTAGATGCAACTTAGTGTCATAAACAGGATACACCTTGATGCAGAGATTCAGCCGGCGTATTCTACAGCCTCAGACGACTGGACTGAAAAAACATTATTGGA
The DNA here is from genome assembly GCA_963585895.1 of Sepioteuthis lessoniana. Classification (NCBI taxonomy): domain Eukaryota; kingdom Metazoa; phylum Mollusca; class Cephalopoda; order Myopsida; family Loliginidae; genus Sepioteuthis; species Sepioteuthis lessoniana. The sequence goes on along the minus strand of OY757915.1, from coordinate 95,331,227 downwards.
AGAAAATTGTTTTATTTAAAATAAAACAATTTTCACAAAACTTCGAACTACGTCCTTTATTGAATCCACGGGGGTCGCCTGTTCTGATTCCGTAAGCCATCAGGACACATAGTTCCGTGAAGGTTCCCGAGTTCGACAAACACCTGAAGAAAGCCGGAGGATATATCGGCCGAAACGTTGTGGAAATAACAATAAAGATGAAGATAATAGTTCGAAAACCCTTAATGATAAAAATCATCAAGCTTCGTCTCAGAAATTTAGACAACGAACAAATGGTATATGCACAACCCAGAATCTGTCCCAGATAATGAGACACAAACTTTTCTGGGATTTTGAGTTACAAAAGTATCACCAAATCTCGGCCAAACAACCAGACCTAATCATAGGTAGAACTGAAAGAAAGCGAACAGAAAGATAAGTACCTGTACCTTGCAAGAAAAATGAAAATAACTATGGAACATAAAAGTGAGGGTGGTACCAATTGAAATTGGTGCGCTCGGTACCGTTGCCAAAGGATTGATAAAGAGACTGGAGGATTTGGAAATAAAAGGACGAGTGGAGACCATCCATACGACAGGATTATTTAGATCGGACAGGATACTGAGACGAGTTCTGGAGACTTGACGAGACTTGCTGTTACTCAGACTCCAGTGGAAAACCATCTGCTAACACTGGTGTAAAAAAAACTCTCAATTGAGTAAAATAATAATAAAGTCTCAAAGCAAACAAACAAAAATGAAACGTGTGAATATATTGATGATTATTTTAATTTTTCTTTTTTTTTTTAATATACTCAATTGGCTTTCAATGGACACATTCCCCGGTTGCTACGTTTTCAACATACCATGGAAGAAAAACAAACGACCGTGAAAGCCGAGAAAGTGAGAACGTCCATATGTAAACACCCACTCCCTCGTCTCGCCTTTGAAAAACATTTATGCATTAGTTGCTAAGCATATCTCATATTCAGTACAGCTACAGACAATATTCTAACGATGGTCAACCAAGTAGGATATGAATAATTATTTTTTGCCAACAATTCTGATGTTGTCAATATGGAAAAGTTTGGTTTGGTTTTATGGCATATCAACCATTGTAGGTTATTTATTGTGAAATCTTCTTTATACATATATATTAAATATATATAATTTAGTTTGGTTAGGTTTTATGGCATATCAACCATTGTAGGTTATTTAATGCCAAATCCATTTTTATACATATAAACAGTCCTATTTTAAACAATTCAGTTTAGCATAAGTGTAGTTTTTTGTTTACACCCAGTTAAATGTAAAAACAGTTCTATTTAAAAAAAAAAAAACAATTCAGTTTAGCATAAGTACACTGTCTAGTTCTAGTTAACCCATAGACAGGACCCTATCAGGTACTACCACTCTGGACCAGAGTGGACTTGGGAGTGATGGCAATAAAGGAGTACTCCGCATTCCCCAAAGCTCAAGCATTACTGGAACCTCACCATCAGATTGTTTTGTATTATATCCAGGACACTCGTTGGGGGACTCTTACCCCTCTGCAGAGATGCAGTCGGTGTATTCTGCTGCCCCAGCCGACTGAGCCAAATATAGAAAAGAGAATATTTACCAAATTATTACATTATCTATGGGCCTCTATGTTTGTTTAATTCAAGGAGATAATATTTTTTGTTCTTTATTTTTCAATTGAACTCTCAGAACCTTGGAATACATATTATTTGAATAAATATCAAAACTAAAGAAAGTTGGTGATGTACCCCTTATTTTTGTACCAGTGTGCGTATTGATCTGTATATGTGATAGTTTTCTGTAACCTAGCTTTATTATCTGTATGTTTTTTTATCTTGAGTACATCGTTATCAACTGAATTTTCTAACATGAAATGTTCACTGTATAATGTTCGCATTGATAAGGAAATAGATCATATAGAAAAATAATTTTTACTAAGTTCATATCTATTTATCTATCTATCTAAGAGATTGTGTAACGATGACCAAGAGGTTTCGTTACGATTCTCAGAGAATTTCATGATGATTTTCAAGAGCCCACCAAAACGATTCTTAACGATTATTTGATGATTACGAAGAGATTATTTAATAATTACCAAGAGGTACTACTTCGATTAACCAACAGATTACGCAACGATTACCTAAAGATTGTGTAATGATTACCAAAGATTATGTTTTGATTAACTAAGAGATTATACAATGATTACAGAGAGTTTGTTTCGAATAACCAAGAGATTGCCAATTTATTACGTATACAATTAACAAGAGATTCACTCACTCACTCACTCTCACACTCACTCACTTACTCTCACATTCACTCACTCACTCTCACACTCACTCACTCACTTACTCTCACACTCACTCACTCACTCACTTACTCACTCTCACACTCACTCACTCACTCTCACACTCACTCACTCACTCTCACACTCACTATCTATCTATCTATCTATCTATCTATCTATCTCAGTCTGTTCGTTTTTATCAGATTATTATATTATCAATATGGCTTTACGTTTGCTTTATTCAAGGAGAAAATACTATTTTTTTTCTATTAAGCTCACAGGGCCTTTGAATAAATATTAAAAGTAAAGAAAGTATGAAATCTTTTTATTGCTCTGCGCTTATGGCCACAAAATAATCAATTATGTGTTGTACGTAATGTTAGTATTTCTCGTAGATCATATCTAATCTGTTTAAAGCTGTATTCTTTTCTCAGAGAAGCCATTCGTTAGTGTTTGCGCAGTACAATTTACTTTATTTCTTGAATTTAAAAGGTTTCTCTTGAATAAATGATACTCGAGAAAGTTTCAAGGATAAGTGAGAATCATGGCAAGAAAATTAAATTCTTTTTTATTGGTTTTATTTAATAATACCTTTTAACAATCATAGGCATCTTAAAACAGATGCTAAGCGTAATTTCACTTTAAAAAGATTAAAACGTTACAGCAGGCAGTGTCAAGAATTGTTTTGGAAAATACGCAGCTTTATTGCTACTATATTTTTTAATGTATTTTGAAAGGTTGTGTGAAAGCTTTTCCGGATATAAATTAACCGATTTTCAAATGGCCGCGAATGTGTCATCTACTGGGTTGAAGAAGATTCACGTCGTCTTCCTCTCTCGATGGTTTTTATGCTTAAAATTCAACGTGCAAGTTGAACGCCAAGCATTTGAAAAGAGCTATAAAGTTACAAATAGGTTTGGTTTTCTGACTCAACCAATTTTCACTTTCAGGAAAAACGTTTGCAACTAAAATGGGAATTAAAGACCGTCTTTGAAGATAATGCAATTAACGGTAGTTGTAGCATTTTTTTTTATGACAGTGATGATAGATGATTGTAATTATTTCAAATGACCTAAACCGGTGGTTCTCAACCTTTCCCGGGCTACAAACCGCTTAGTTCCCTAGCTACATCCCAAGTTCCCTACTCCCCACATACAATACGCATGCGCACACTTACACACACGTCCGCTTCTTTCTTGCTATTAGATTTAAAGCAAATTTAATACTAGTCTAACTTTAACTTCGTGATGATACAAGCCTGCAGACTGACTTACGGTAAAGTCGCGCTTAAAATACTATTTCCATCATCACTTAAGTTCAACAGGGTTGAGCCTGGTCAGTACTTGACGCTTGTGTTGTAACGGTTATCATCGTTGGAAATGAACCCGGCGCCCCGAGTTCAAATCCCGGATGAGTTTGTTTCGCATAGTGCTATTACCCTTGGGAAATGCATGAATCGAACTATTCTCCCTCTCAAAAAAAAAAAAAAAAAAAAAAAAATGTGGAGAAATACTGGGGCAGTCAGCCACTTTTTATTTGGATTAGCTTTTCGACGTAAACAATTTTTACAACGCCTACTTTATTGTTATATACTTTACTTTTTTCTTGTGTGTTTTATTTTTAAAAATCACAAATCAAGTGGTTAAGTAAAAGTAAGTTGTTTTGAAGTAAGTTTAAACGAATCACAATATTGATTTTCTTCTAAATAATTTTAGACTACTTTTTCTCTCTCTCTCTTTCTCTCTCTCTCTCTCTCTCTATTTATCTATCTATATATATATATATATATATATGAAGAAGTTAATTAAAAGTGAAATACTAACAATATACATATATTGTTTTAATTAACTTCTTATTTTAATTAATTATCTACTTCGGTTTCAACTAATTTGATTTTTTTATTTACTGAAATGCAATCTAGTCTCTGTCGTATTTTCGTAAATTAAAACTCTTCAAAAAGTAAAAAGAAAAAAAGAAAAGATGTATAATAACGTAAGCAAAATTCGTGGTGTTAGTTAGTACACAAATTTGTTGCTTTTAATTGGCAGAAAATGTTGAATCTTGAGTGAGGTCGGGTCAGTGCAATCGGAAATATTAGGCAACAAAGATGTAGTGACTCATTGAGTTTCATGTGTATATGAAGCCTATCTTGGGGGAAAAAGAAAAAAACGAAAGAGAGAGAGAGAGAGAGAGAGAGTTGTGGAAGTGAAAAAAAAAAACCCCAAACAAACCAACAAAAAACATAATGAGTGCGAGGTCGAGTGTGTAGTGCCGGTCCATATGTGTCGATTGTGTTTTTTTTCAGAGGCAGAGCGATTGGGTAATCGAGTAGCGCCTGATGGCCCAGAGCATCAAGAGGATCAAATGACAGAGGTTTCTTAGTTGAATTGGCCACACATGAATCAAGGTGCCATTGCTAACATGTTTTAACGCAACATATCCCAACTATTCTAAAGAGAAGACTTAGGTACCCTCAGGAAGAGAAATGGTTGCCATCTTTCCTTGAACAATGTCGAAGATCAGTCTCTGTCTCAAAAAATAGTCTCTCTCAAAAATATATTTTGCTCAAAATTCTACTGATCAGTTTCTTCGATTTTTTGTTTTGGATGCAACGCAAACTCGTTAATCCGGTGATGTAAATGGATATATAAATAAAAGACAGTGGATGCTTGATTTTATGGCATGCCAACTCTTGTTGGCGTATTCTAAGCCTTACTGAAAGGGCGATTAAAGACGATGATTAAAAATGGTTTTGTGAGATAGATTTATTTTAAAGGCATGTCAATCTGCCTTCGGGGTTACGGAATCGTGTTTATTGTACATTGTCTATTTACCTTTTTTTGTATAGTTGCTTCTCGAGTCATTTTTAGCACATAGTTTTAGCAAATATGAATAATACCCAAGCAGATCATTTTGGTCAATAGATGAGATTTTAACTAATACCACCACTCCGAGTGTGAGTACACTAGGGCAATAATGACAATAAAAGGATACATCACTCTTCCCCGATCTACAGAACTGGAGCCTTATCATTAGATTCACTTTAGTGTCATATACAAAACAATCCTTTTGCGGATAGTCTTACCCCTTTGTATGAGATAAAGATACAGTCAGTGAAGTCTAAGCCTCGTCGACTGTATTTATCTGTCTTTTTACTTTCTTACTTTTTTCACTCTATGGTCAGAAAGAACAGCAAAATCCATTTAACGAGTTTTTATTATTGTTACTCCTTGCTAGATTTTATTTTTGTTACATCTTGCTAGTTTTTATTATTTTTACTCCTTGCTAGTTTTTATTTTGTTACATCTTGCTAGTTTTTATTATTTTTACTCCTTGCTAGTTTTTATTTTTGTTTCTCCTTGCTAGATTTTATTTTTGTTACATCTTGCTAGTTTTTATTATTGTTACTCCTTGCTAGTTTTTATTATTGTTACTCCTTGCTAGATTTTATTTTTGTTACATCTTGCTAGTTTTTATTATTGTTACTCCTTGCTAGATTTTATTTTTGTTACATCTTGCTAGTTTTTATTATTGTTACTCCTTGCTAGTTTTTATTTTGTTACATCTTGCTAGTTTTTATCATTTTTACTCCTTGCTAATTTTTATTTTTGTTACTCCTTGCTAGTTTTTATTATTGTTACTCCTTGCTAGATTTTATTTTTGTAACATCTTGCTAGTTTTTATTATTGTTACTCCTTGCTAGTTTTGATTATTGTTACATCTTGCTAGTTTTTATTTTTGTTACATCTTGCTAGTTTTTATTATTGTTACTCCTTGCTAGATTTTATTTTTGTTACATCTTGATAGTTTTTATTATTGTTACTCCTTGCTAGTTTTTATTATTGTTACTCCTTGCTAGTTTTTATTATTGTTACTCCTTGCTAGATTTTATTTTTGTTACCTCTTGCTAGTTTTTATTATTGTTACTCCTTGCTAGATTTTATTTTTGTTACATCTTGCTAGTTTTTATTATTTTTACTCCTTGCTAGTTTTTATTTTGTTACATCTTGCTAGTTTTTATTATTTTTACTCCTTGCTAGTTTTTATTTTTGTTTCTCCTTGCTAGATTTTATTTTTGTTACATCTTGCTAGTTTTTATTATTGTTACTCCTTGCTAGTTTTTATTATTGTTACTCCTTGCTAGTTTTTATTATTGTTACTCCTTGCTAGATTTTATTTTTGTTACATCTTGCTAGTTTTTATTATTGTTACTCCTTGCTAGATTTTATTTTTGTTACATCTTGCTAGTTTTTATTATTGTTACTCCTTGCTAGTTTTTATTTTGTTACATCTTGCTAGTTTTTATCATTTTTACTCCTTGCTAATTTTTATTTTTGTTACTCCTTGCTAGCTTTTATTATTGTTACTCCTTGCTAGATTTTATTTTTGTAACATCTTGCTAGTTTTTATTATTGTTACTCCTTGCTAGTTTTGATTATTGTTACATCTTGCTAGTTTTTATTTTTGTTACATCTTGCTAGTTTTTATTATTGTTACTCCTTGCTAGATTTTATTTTTGTTACATCTTGCTAGTTTTTATTATTGTTACTCCTTGCTAGTTTTTATTATTGTTACTCCTTGCTAGTTTTTATTATTGTTACTCCTTGCTAGATTTTATTTTTGTTACCTCTTGCTAGTTTTTATTATTGTTACTCCTTGCTAGATTTTATTTTTGTTACATCTTGCTAGTTTTTATTATTTTTACTCCTTGCTAGTTTTTATTTTTTTACTCTTTGCTATTTTTTATTATTGTTACTCCTTGCTAGATTTTATTTTTGTAAAATCTTGCTGGTTTTTATTATTGTTACCCCTTACGAGTTTTTCATATCAGCATGAGCTGGTTTTTTTCACAGGAGTCTGAGTGACAGCAAGTCTCTTCAAGTCTCTTCAGGGTGTCTTCGTGATGTAATGGTAAAAGAGATGGACTGTGGAAAGGTAGTGAGTTCGAACTCCAGTCGCACTATTGCGTTCACTTTCGGATAAATACACTTGGGAGTTATAAACCCCTTATCCTTCAAGCTACAGTTTAAATAATATCGCTACTATCCGTCTGAAGGGTGGATTTGGCATTAAGTGACCCAAAAAGGTTGAACAAAAACAAAACAAAATAAATCAAGTCTCTTCTGAGTATTATAGCCGATCTTAATAATGCAGTGATCTGGATGGGCCCAGTTCTTCTTCCGATTTCCAATTCCTCCAGTCTTTTCCCCATGTCTTTGGGGAAAGTTCCTAGTGCACTAATTACAAGTGGTATCACAGTTACGTTCTTGTTGCACATTTTTTTTTTTTTTTAGTTCTCTGGCAAGGTCCAAACACTCGTACATTTTTCACTTTCCTTTATTTTCTCTGCATGGTCCGTCGGAACGGTAAAATCCACGAGACAGCAAATTCTTTTACTTTGCTAATTTTTGCACATAAGGTGGCAGCCTTTGAAAAATAAGAGACAATAAGTCTCATCAGGTGTTGATATTATTATTATTATTATTATTATTGTGGTAGTAGTAATAGCAGCAGCAGTAGTAGTAGTAGCAGTATTTATTTGGTTTTACAAAAAGTATTTTCGTTCTTTGCAGACTTTGTCACGAATACTTATTCGAAATACTCATCCAAAGATTATTCATAATCCATCAGTTGTCGATTATAATGCTTTAAAACACGAGGTAGGAGGAAAATACGATCATCTGAGCTCGAAAAACTTTCAGAAGAGCTAGGAATCCTCGATATATATATATATATATATATATATATATATAGCATAACAACCTTTAAAATAAAGAGAAAAAGTATCACGACCTGTTCACAAACGTAAACAGATCGGATTACTTACATCCCTAAAAACAGTACATCCGGCTACGACCGGACATGATGAAACTGACATGACCCTGACCTGCCGTTACAGCTAAAAAAGGAAATAAATTTCAGAGCCCGTCCGTCAAAATTAAGTCAATTAAAATAGGCTACAGAAGATAATCCACTCTATCTCAGGCTAAAGAAGAACTGTATTTCCACTCCTATTTTTATAGGAGAACTTTTCGGTTACCCAGCAGAGTAACATACCTTTCCCTTTTGATAAACAAGCTCCAGGGTCAAAAATTGGAGAGGTCATCTTACAAAGCTCTAGGAGCTCGATCTCGGAGCGAGGCTGTCAAGGCTGAATCCTACATCTCGTGGTCCCATTCGCCTTACTTCCAAGGCTGAATCCGACATCTTGTAGTTGCATTCGCCTTACTTCCCTTAGATATGCCAAAAGGTCCTTTTAAGGACCACTTGAGGTGCCCTTCTGCGGGTTAGAGTATCTCTGACCGTTCTTACGAACTTGTCGAAGTAGACGGCCTGGAGGCAAACACAAAGAGGGCTCTAAGACCACTAGTTCTTAACCAACTCGGTCGATTCCGCTGTCCGTTCATTCACTTGGCTGCGCAGCGCTAAGGCACGGGTAAGCCTTAGCTACCGCCTCCCTATCTGCGCAGTGCTAAAGATACCGCCAATCTTAGCTGCGACCTCCCGGTCCGTTTGCTCGATAGTGAAGAGCTATGGCACGAGTTAAGCCTTAGCTACTGCTCCCGATACGTCCGCACAGCTAAGGCACACCAAAGCCTTAGCCTCACTTACTGTTACGTCCACACAGCTAAGGCGCGGTATAGCCTTAGCTCCACCTTCCGATACGTCCGCTCAGCTTGGGCACGGCAAAGCCTTAGCCTCACTTACCGATTCGCACGCTCGACTTCGCATGTGCTAAGGCGTGACAAACCTTGGCCGCGATTACCCTGTCCGTTCACTGGGTCCACAGTGCTAAGACACGGTTAAGTCTTAGTCACCACACTCACTTGACTCTACGCGACCAAGCTGCCAACACGACATCGACATACCGCCGGTTAATCCAATATACTTCAAAAGACCGGGACATCGATCTACCAACTCTGACAATACCAACTTCGACCACGACATGCTCCAGCAATATAGCATCTAGCCCACGTACGACTCGCTGTACGGACTGCCAACCACATCAACGAAATGCTCCAGCTACGGACTAGCAACCACATCGACACACCTCCGGTTAATCCAATGTACTTCAAAAACCGGGACATCGATCTACCAACTCTGACAACATCAGCAACTCGCATCGATCATCTAGCTGCCTCTCTATGACTTTGACCAACATCAGCTACCCGCATCGAACATCTAGCTGCCTCTTTACGACTTCGATCATACCAGCTACCGACATTAACCATCTAACTGACGACACCAACAACTATCACAAACTTTATATTTATTTGTAACATCGACAAATAAATTGTCGTATTTGTTATACTGTTATCTCGCCTTTGTTTCTTTCATTTTTCTTTTGGGCTGCCATTACTCTCACGTTTAACTAAAACAATTGCGGGGTCGGCGTGTTTATCGTTACTGCAATAAACGTATTGGAAATCTTGAGATGTTCTGCATATACTGAAATTTGATTTAAAAACGTAAAATACGTTTCATACACCTTAATACTAATTGAAGAAAGATAGGCAACTATCATTATCACTCATTTGCCAAAGAAAGTATTCTTTGGAGTGTTTAGGTATTTCCTAAGCTCATCTTAGTCTGGCAAAAGGTCACAAGTGCTATGTAACAAGTAGAACACGACTTATATATGACGGAGCACCCGTAGCATAATAGCTTAATGACTGTGACATCATAGTAAGCAAGTTCAAACTCCACTCGCGCTATTATGTTCACTTTAAGACTTTTTAAAGGCATGAACCCTCTTATCCCTCCAAGTATGTGTTAAATAGTACCAGTACTACTCTTCTACAAATATGGCTTTGGCCGGAAGGTTGTTACGCTAACCAAAGGAATCACACAAACTAAACAAATATATATACCATTTCATTGGTGTATGGTTAGAGTGTTCGCCAATGGCCCGGTAGACCGGGGTTCATTCCCAGGTCGAGTCATATGAAAGAATCAAAAAATGGTACTTGAAGTCTCCTTGCTTAACACTTAGCATAATAAGGTATAGATCAAGGGTAAGTAGTACAATCCGGCGAAAGAAGTAGCGCTTTCCCCTACACTTCAGTGTAGTAGCTATTGAAAAGGGTGCCTTCGGATTGCCCTCGACTACGGTCGCCCAACTTACTTTATATATATATATATATATATATATATATATATATATATATATAAAGAAAGAGAGAGATTATCATGTACTACAGTTAGCGGTTAGAGTGTTCGCCAATGGCCCGGGAGACCTGGGTTCAATCCCAGGTCGAGTCATACCAAAGACTTTAAAAATGGAACTTGATACCACCTTGCTTAACACTCAGCATTATAAGGTACGGTTCAAGGGTAAAGTGGAGCAATCCTGGGAATGGAGTAGCGCCCTCCCCTACACCTTGGTGTAGTAGCTATCGAAAAGGGAGCCTTCGGGTCACCCTCGACTATGGTCGCTAACTTTACTTACAGTTACAACGAGAAACCAACAGGTTCTCGGGTCGTCTGATTATATAGATCAGTATGCTATCATATTGCAGTGAGGCAAGTTTACATGATGGAATGTCGGATATATATCATTGACATTTTAAAAAAAGAAAGTATTCTCTCTTCATAAACATTTTCTGAAATTGTGGAAATATCCAATCGGTTATTTAGATCCCCGTTTTTGCTATTAATGCCAAATCAAAATGTGGTCTCTTTGTATAATCCTTCGTTGTATTCACAATTTTCAAGTAATGAAGCATTAATTCAATGGAGTACAATTTGAATTACCTGACAGGATGACACATTTTAAATCATTAATTCAGTGATGTTAATTTGAATTGTAAGACAATAAGGCATTAGAAAGTGACAATAACATTCTAAATAAGTAAAGTTAGCGACCATAGTCGAGGGTGACCCGAAGGCTACTTTTTCGATAGCTACTACACCAAGGTGTAGGGGAGGGCGCTACTCCATTCCCTGGATTGCTCCACTTTACCCTTGAACCGTACCTTATAATGCTGAGTGTTAAGCAAGGTGGTATCAAGTTCCATTTTTAAAGTCTTTGGTATGACTCGACCTGGGATTGAACCCAGGTCTCCCGGGCCATTGGCGAACACTCTAACCGCTGGGCCAATAGTTCAAGTTAATTGTCACATTTACAACCCCCCCCACACACACACACACAAACACCAAAAAAAGAAAAATCAATAGCTGTGTGGCCAATAAAACCTTCATCAGATCATGAGTGATGTATAGTTTCAGGTTTGTTTTTTTTAGGCATATCCACCATTGTAGGTTAATAAATGCAAAATTGTTTTTATACATATATATTAAATATATGATTTTTCAAAATACATTTTGTAGATAACATTTTTTTCTCACAAATAAATGGTTTCACTTATTTCTATCTAATACGAATAATTCTATTTATTATTAACCATTTTTTACACACGATTAAATATTTTCAAGTTTTATTTAACAAGTGAAAATCCGGATCTCTTCAGTCAGAGAGGGACTTTTCATAAATAATAATTTGATTTCAATTTTATCTATCTAAAATTTGTTACTATGAATGAGAATTAAAAAATTAGGCATTGTATTTTAATTCTAATTTTTCATTCTTTTATTTAAATCTATATTTTTATTTTTCAAATTAGATGATTTTCTTTTTTTTTTTTAAGACATCTCATAACCTATCGTATTTTATATTTTAGTTCATCCAGTATTTAAAAAAATAATCCGTTTAAAACATTTGTTTTTCAACGTTTTCTTTCGTGTCGCCGTATCCATTTCCTACGACAATAACTGCTACACTACAACCCTCCTCCCATGTATACGAAGAACTTTCTAATTTACGGGAGGTAGAGTCTTTGATTTTATCGAAAACTGTTTTATTACGGTATCTTGATCACAATGACCTCAGAGATTACATCGTGAATTTTAAAGGCGATTAAGCCGACGCGCTTGTTCGTGAAATTGGGCGAGACGGCTTTTCTGCCTCAGCGATTGTCTTAATATCGCCAAGGCTCAAGTGGCGTCCAAAGAAATTAACAAGTTTTTGATTACTTCTTTATTTTAAGTCTTTTGCTATTTGTTATACTGGGTTGTGCATGAATTTATTATATTGTATTATATAGTCTTACGTTTTACATTCATAACATTGTTTTGTGCATTTTTCCTTTAACAGTTTTAATTTTTAAATTAAATTTTATTAGATGTCTACAGGTACAGATACAGCACCATATAAAAGTCTTCGGATACTTTAAACCATGGTAAATTTCGACTAATTGCCAACTTATAAGTAGATCTTTCACATTGCGTTTTTACAGATCAAACAATGGCCCTGTTGGAGTTATTTCCATACATAATCATTTTATTTTGTGGAAGGCCGTTTAAAAGTGTTATGTGAGGTAGCCGAAAACTTTTGCACGGCCATTTTGGAGGATAGTCTTGCATCTTTCATTCTCATTCAGAACTCGTTCTATACAATTTAATGATGAGGTGTGGAAATGACTCAAACAGGGTCAATATTTCATATGTAAAAAAACGCAGTGCGAAATATCTATTTATGAATTGGCAATTAGTAGAAATTTACACTAATTTAAAGTGAACGGTAATCCTAATTACCACTCGATTTTATTGAGACCACCTCACTTAAAAAAACAACATACTATTCAAATACAGATTACTTAATTGACTTATAAATGGTTGTCCCCGTGGCTTAGTAGATAATATACTAGACTGCAGCATTGTCGCAAGCGAGTTCGAACTCCAGTCGTACTATTACATTCACTTTCGGATAAAACTCTAGGGAAAGGTGTGAACAACTTTATTCCCGCTCCCACACCCAATTACTGCCCTTCTACAAAGATGGCATTAAATAAACCGCGAAGGTTAAGATGCTGTTAAACAATGAAACTAAACAAAACATAACCAATCTAATAAAGTGAAATCGCGTTATGATTATCGTCGAGAGAAATGGAATCTGTGACCTGAGTTTAAAACCTGGACGAAAATACTCGCATTATGCCTTTGGGAAAGGTATGAATCTGTCTGTTCTATATCAACAATAGGTAAATAGTAGAGAAGTTTGGGTCCTTTTTTCTTTGGTAAGACAGTCGAGAAGAAGGAAAACTGATTTTAAACCAGTTGTACTCTGCTTAAAAGATTGACCTTGTGTCACATCCTAGTTGAGGTGAAGGGGTTGGGTAAATACATATTATTCTACTCTATCCATAATAGAATATGAAAGAAAGTTAAATTTTAGGGCTGGTCTCTTTTGATTTGCAGTTTGGGGATCAGTCTTGTTCGTTTTGCAAACTGGCGACCAGTTTCTTTAAATTTGCCGTTTTAGGACTAGTTTCGTTCGATCTGCAATTTAGATGTCTATCTTTTTCAATTTGTACTTTTCAAACCAGTCTCTTTAGATTAACAGTTTAAGCATTAGCCTCTTTAAATTTGCTTTTTTTGTGAACTTAATTTTCATAATTGTTGTTTCGCTATAATTTTTCAAGCAGTATGTTCTTGGTTAGTTTTGTGTCCGTCGTGGCAAAAACTAAAAAGATGAAACTATTTGTGCGAAGAATGTGTGCTATTTAGAGCTTTACTGACATACTGCTGTTTTAAGAAGGGTTGACTTTTCTCAAATGTTTAGCCTAATGGAAAATCCGTTTAAAGTTGTGTGATTTTCTTAGGTCTTGATTTCTCGAGGCAACTAAATAGACTATCAAAACTAAGTGATTAAAAAAGATCTCTTGTTGGAATGACAAACTTAATAGTCTTTGAACACGTCTTATTCTTCGTCTACAGTATCGTTGCCGTGTCCCAATGTGACCTACTTTTAATAATTTCTTAATTAGTTAGATTTTCAGGGAAAATCTGCCTTGTCAGATTGCAACGTTCCATGAAAACGGAAAAATAGTAAAAGCAATTAACGCAGATGCTTTTTTTTTTTTTTTTCATCTTTCCTTTTTTTTCCAGAACAGCAAATTTCAGGGTTTTTTAAAAATATTATTTTAAGAAATTTGTAATGCCCCGAAATATGAGGATTTCTTTTTGTGGTTGTTATTTTTTACTGGATTCCTTTTTTTTTTCTTCTTCAGGTCAGTGAATTAAGTCACGGGACGTGTATTGGATAAATATTTTCTGTCTGGTGTCGATTTCCTGTATTTCTTTTTAGTTATTAAATATTTATCCAATACACGGGACGTGTATTGGATAAATATTTTCTGTCTCGTGTCGATTTCCTGTATTTCTTTTTATTTATTAAATATTTATCCAATACACGGGACGTGTATTGGATAAATATTTTCTGTCTCGTGTCGATTTCCTGTATTTCTTTTTATTTATTAAATATTTATCCAATACACGGGACGTGTATTGGATAAATATTTTCTGTCTGGTGTCGATTTCCTGTATTTCTTTTTATTTGGAACCGGTGTTCAAAATGTGTAGTGGCACGCGGTTGGCGACGTGGAGAATGGAATCATTGAGTCGAGTTCACACTCCAGTTTGGACAGTTCACATTCATTTCGCACTCATACCGTTGGGAAAGGCTTAAATCTTCTATGGTTTATCCAACCCCTCCGTCTCGCGGAGGATCCGACACAGGGTTAACTTTTAAGTGAAGTTTAATAGGTACGAATCCTAAATTTTCCTTTGAGACCGACTGCTGTACAAATATTAAAGAGCCCAATCGGCCCTAAGATTCATGCTTTTCCCAATGGTATTAGAGCCATGTGAAATGAAAACAGTATCGTCAAGGATTTGAACTCAGGTCTCCGTGTCTATTTCCTACGATGATAACCATTGCAGCACATGCGCTTACTTCTATGATTAAGTTGCTTGGTAACTGGAATTCTTTAGCCTTATAAAAGAGGTTGTACATCTTGAGCGTCAGGTAAGATCAGAGGTCGTCTCCAACTGTTTGCGAGATGGCATAATTTTTGTTACATTTGAATAAATTTTATTTCTTTTCAAAAAAGATCATATTATCCCTTCCTGCACAACCTTTTATATATATATATATATATATATATATATATATATATATATATATATATATATGGTGCGGAAGCAAAATTAGGAATATTCTAGATTAATAATAAATAACTCTATTATAAAATAAGATTAATTTTAATCTTTAAAAATAAACAACAAAATACGAAGATAGACACAAAACAGTTTACTTAAAATAGCTATTCTTTTTCAATTATTGCATCAACACGCCTTCGAAATGATTTGCATGCCTTTAAAATAAATTCTTTGGACATTTTATTCCATTCCTCCTCAGTAGCAGTCTTAAGTGAACCAATATTTGGATGGAAAATTGTATTTTTGTTTTTTAAAACACCCCATATAGTGTAATCAAGGGGGATAAGGCCAAGAAGAAACTAATGATTTCGGAAATTTATTTGGGTTTGGTTTCGACGAAAAGCAAATCATATATTCTTTGTCGTTTCTTTTCTTGGTCACTCATATTGGGCTAAATTTTAATGAAAAAGTGCTTGAATAATAGAGCTAAACATGAAAATGTAGATTTATCGTAATTTCCTTTCAAAAATTGGACTAATCAGACTAAAATAAATCGTTTTTAAGATTATTCTGTATTTTACTTCTACACTCTGTGTGTATATATATATGCAAATTTCATTGAACATAATAGACATTTTATGTCTACATATTTTCTTCTGAATCCGTTCGAATTCCCGTATTACTTTTATCGTATTCGGGGGGAACTGATTAAGGTATTGTCCATAATTGTATGTATCCCTAGTACTTTCTGCCCGACTTTGGGCCATCATCAGGGGAGAATCTGTTACAAAAGTGATGTAACTTTTGTTTTAGCAAATTACTACTGTGTAAGGACGTCTTTGCTGTTGGAGATTATGGCGCTTGCTATAAATATATATATATATATATATATATAAACCCAGCTGATTAAAACACCAATCCAAGATTCTACCACTGAGCTACGAGGAAATCAGTGTAAGAGAAGGAAATTTAAACGTTTATGTATCACATTTGTTTTGTTTACATATATCTGCTTAACGGCTACCGAGAGATCGATTCATATGAAGAGCCTTGCTTTACGCTTGTGGCAACCATTACTTCCCTCGCTAGAGGACTCAACCCCACAGGGGTAAGGGAGCATATATATATAGTGCAATTAGAAGGAAATTCAAACGCTCTAAATGTGAATTTTGTCATATATCTGCAAGGGAATAAGTGATGTAATAATAGGCATACATCGAACACTCATACAGATTTGTATGATATTCCTCATACATTCTATGCAAGAATAATCCACACCCACTGTCTTCGGATGCTGACTGGATATTACTAATATATATATATATACTAAAATGCTTAGTATTTTTGACATCTCATTACTGTTTATCAAATGGAATCGATAAACCAAGTTTCATACTTGGACGCTGCTGTTTGTATTTCACTTTGTGTGAATGCTTTTTAGAAAAGCGTGGAATCATCTCTTCTTTCTTCTCTGCAGACATTAAAATATCTATGACTACATTTCAGTCTATACGGAGTTGACAACCAGAGTTCAAATCCTGGACGAGGTTGTTTGCATTTCACTTCACGCTAATGTTCATGGAAAATACAGGAATCCGTGTCTACTCCCTCAACCCCACATCTATTAGTGAATAGTAGGGCAGATATAGACACCTTTAAGACAGTAGCCTATACAATATAAAACGAACTTTCTGTGTGTGTATTTTATTGACACGAAAACCGCTCAACTGATTTTCACCAAACTTGGTACAAATTTTTGGCTGAATTCCAAGCGGGAAAACTTCAAAACTATCATATGACTATCCTAATGAAAGTGAAGTGAGATTACTGTTAAATTTTGTTAGTGATTTAGTTTTCTTTATCTATCAGAACATTTCTTTAATTTCTTCAACGACTGACCAAGAAAAAAAATTGATTTAATCGATTCAGTTTGTTACACAATTATTTAGAAGAAAGGTTGGAAGGCATTCTGTAATATAATTTCTTTTTCGCATTTGTGCATGAAAAGCAATCAAGACAGAACTGGAAAATTAACAATAACAGGAAAAACACCTGCAGTTCCTAATAAACTAAATCCTCCCTCTCCATCTCTCTCTCTCTATATATATATATATACACACTCACATAAAGTTAGAATAGTGTTGAGACATACCAAGTCGAATGATCACACAGAGGAGAAACTGACTGTCCTCATGTGCAGTTGATTCTGTGTCAACACTATCCTAACTTAGGTACATATGTTCGATCAGTTATTGAGCACGCTTTATCTATAAATATACCAAATCAGATAATATATATATATATATATATATATATATATATATATATATATATATATATCATCAAGTCACACTGAGAGCACGGAGTTTCCTCACTTTCCCTCGCCATCCGTCTCTATCAAACATCAAACATCACTCCGAGTAGGTCTTCTAGATTGTATCCAGTGTCTGCACCGAGCTGATCTATGTAAGTCATTGCTTGTTGCTACGTCCATGTGTAGGGGTCCATTAGTGAATATCACTTTTGGGTTCGTCCTTACTTCCCCGGCAGTGTCCCACATGTCTTGTTCGTTTTACTTGGATTGTTTGTGAGATGTGCGGCAAGTGACCGTACAACTGCGCTTTTGTGGAGTGATACATCAAGGATTTGTTAAAAACAACGCGTAGCATTCTTATATAGTCTGTTAGCGTCCATGAGGAGCATCCATACATTAATACGGTTACAGTCACAGCTAAGAAGAAATCTTGTTTTATTTTGTCAGAGAGATCAAAATTTCCATATGATTAATAAACTGTCAATAACAGTCAACGCTTTTGCTAGGCTGATGCTGACACCATAATAAAATTCTGTTTTAAACTTGGAAAAAAAGCCACAGAATCGTATGGAATGCTTCAGACTGCTTTTCGACCATCTTGCATGAATCGAGCATCAGTTTTTGAGTGGCATAATAGATTCAAGGAAGGCAGGGAGTCTGTGAGGGATGATGAGAGGTGCGGGAGGAGTAAGGGAGTCAATACACCAGAGTTGATTGGCCAAAGGTTTAGGGTATGGTTAGGGTTACTATGTTGAGGTTTTAAGGGAGTTCAGGAAGAGATTCCGTCGGAAGAGGCCAGCACTCTTCAAATCGGCTCAGTAGTATTTCCACCAGGACAATGCACCAGTCCACAACTCCATCCTTGTCAAAGACTATTTGACCAAGATGGGCATCAAGACAGTTCCTCAGCCTCCCTATAGTCCAGACCTTACTACCTGTGACTTTTGGTTATTCCCTAAGCTCAGAGGCTGTCGTTATGAGACAATTGAGGAGATGAAAGAGGCTGTGACGAAGGTGATTGACACGCTCACACAAGAGGACTTCGATGGGGCCTTCCAGAAGTTGTTGGAACGGTACAACAAGTGCATTGCAGCCGGAGGAGATTACTTCAAAGGGGACTATAGTTTCATGTGTGTACTATCAATAAAAGTGCCCATACGGAAAAAAGTCTGGAAACTTATTTAATGATCCTCCTATATATTGATAGATTGAGAGAGAGAATGAGAGAGAGAGAGATACATTCATATACAAATATGTATATGCATATATTCATATGCATATATATATATATATATATATATATATATATATTCACATGTATATATTTATATATATTGATATGTATAAATGAATATATATATTCAAGTCATATTTGTCTATATATACGTACATATATATTCGTATGTATATATGCATAAAGGCACAAATATATTCATATGTATATATGTTTATATATATATATATATATATATATGTGTGTGTGTGTGTGTATGTGTGTGTGTGTGTGTTTATATGTATATATGTTTGATTGAACATTATAGACATTTTTTGTCTAAATATTTTTTGTTAATCCTTTCAAGTTGCCGTATCGAACTTATATTCAGCAAGAATTGGTTGATAAACCTTCCATAATTACTTATTTCCCAAATACTTTCTGCCCAACCTCGGGTCATCATCAGAGAAGGATATATTACAAAGTGACGTAACTTTTGTATGTACATTAATACTTTGCAAGAATGAACGTGTGTACTGTTGTATTGTGTAGCGTTTATTTTTCAAATTTGTTTCTATAAATAGCGTCTGTAGCTAAAGACATTTACGTTTATTGGCATTGGTTTAAAGATTAATTCTAGTAAGTTTGCGTTGTATATTCCTAACATGTAGTGCCTCTAGAATCTGTAGTTTTTGTTTGTTATTTTGTTGTTCTAATATTCTTGTGTTTTCGGTAAGAATTTTCCGAAATGCAGTTGTTGGGCATGGATGCTTTTTTAGATGTTGTGCTATGGAACTGGTATCAGAAAGGTGCATTGTAGGTCTTCTCGATAGGGTAGTTGAGGTTAAACCGACGTATGTATTGTTTTCAGAGATACAATCTCCTAAAGGACATTTAAATTGATATATAATGTTAGCTTTTTTGCAAAACTCCAATCGAGGGAGAGAAATCATTAATTAGTAGGCGGTTTTAAATTTTCTAGTTTATGATAAGTTTTATTTTTTTATTAGGATCTGTGGGGAGTAGGTTTCTTTGAACCAATGTTTTTAATATATTTTCATCTAATTTATAATTGTAGTGCATTTGGTTGCGGAAAAAAGTTTGATAAATGCATGTTGACAAGGTGGAATATATATGTATATATATATATACATATATATATATATGTGTGTGTGTGTGTGTGTTTGTGTGTGTGTGTGTGTTTAATAAGATAATAAAGACTCGTTTTTCTATATAATTCTATTAGGATCCTTTCAAGTTTCCTGAAAAATGCTATGGTTTTATGTTTGAGTTGGTAGATGAATTTACCGAAGTAGTCCCGAGTGCTTTCGGACCTTCATAGGCCATCATTAAAGGTTGTTTTAAATGTAAAGATTTTTTAAAAAGGTTTTAAAGTATTTATAAATTACAAAAATTACATAAACGTATAGTTTGATTAAACTAAGATTCTAATGACATCGAACGAATTTTAAATAAAACGCTATCAACGGAAGTAGAATATTTATCGAGAGAAATAGAATATCTTAATATTTTTTTCTATCTTTTTCTCTTCGTTATTAATTAAAGAAATTTCAAAACATTATCACAGTTTTCAAAATTAATTCTATCAATTCTAGGCTTTTTGTTTTTATATGTCGGGCTTCTAGGATTTGTAGTCATGGCTTATTAATTTTATGTACTCTTCTCGTAGTGTTTTCAACTAGAATCTTTTCGAAGTTTGGATTCGGGGAGGAAGTGGCTTTTAAGATGCAGGGTTGCAGAAATAGAATCATTAAGGTGAATAGTAATACGTCTTGAAAGAATCGTTGTATATATATATATATATACAGATGAATTTTTCTGTGTGTGTGTGTATATATATATATATATATATATACATTTCTGTATTCATATATACATATATGTTGTTATGCATTTATATGTGTATATATGTACATATGTATATATTCATAAGTATATATACATACATATATGTATTCATGTATATATATATATATATATACATACATCTTTATTCATATGCATATATGTATATCAGTCGGGAGATACATAACTATGTTGTGATAAACATCCCATGTTATGTATCGCAAAAGGTTCTTAGGTGTTTCAGTCATTCAACATCAGACCCCTTCACTTTGTTGAACTCGGCTGTGTTGATCGGACCTCGACGTGCATACCACGAACTTAATACGCCAATTCTCGTCTTGAACTTCAAAAAATTCGGCGGCAGCCTGAACTATTTGATAGCAACTGCCCATCACAGCATCCAATCAGAAATAGATATTCATATATATTCATATGTATATATGAATCCATGTATATATTCATATATGTTCATATGTATATATGAATCCATGTATATATTCATATATGTTCATATGTATATATGAATCCATGTATATATTCATATATATTCATATGTATATATGGATCCATGTATATATTCATATATGTTCATGGTCATGGATTTATCTATTTTACATCCAGCTATTACCGCCTCATTGGCATAATGGTTAGAGTGTTCGCCAATGGTCCAGGATACCGGGGTTCAAACCCAGGCCGAGTCATACCCAAAACTCAAAATGTTACTTGATGCCCCCTCGCTTAACACTCAGCATTATAAACTACAGATCAAAGGTAAGTGGATCAATCGCGGGAAAGGAGTAGTGCTCTCTCCTATACCTCAGTTTGGTTGCTATTGAAAAAGGAGCCTTCGGGTTGCCCAACGTAATTAACTTACATCCAACTATGGGTTGATAATAAAGTAGGCTAGCTTCTTTAACCGTTGTAAGGCAACCAGTCTTAAAGGAGGACAACTGTGAATTCAAACGAGGTTTCGCTCCGCTTAAAATATTGACCACACACTTCCCGTGGTGGAAGGCTTATGTAAAAACAAAAACACTCTCTGTATCATTTCATATATACATGATGATGAACTGTTTCAATAGAGCTATGATTTTGTTTTCAATTTCCTATTGTCAATCAGAGCCTGCACAGAGCGCAATCGAAGACGCTCCAAGCAACGATGAACCTAATGCCCACTGCATTACACACCTTTGATTATTTGCAAGCGATTTTTTCGAAGCATGTTCGAAAAGTTCAAATTTATGATTTTCATCAAATACAAAATCTTGGAAAATTCAAATAGCAGTTTTTTCTAAGATGAACGCCCCATTCATAAAAAATGTCTGTATCGATTCTGGATACAAATTGCCTGAAGTTATTGAGACGAAGCAAAATAGACCCGGACAAAATAGATAAAATTATTTAATTCCGAAACCAACAGACGATCTGCCCAAGGCGTTTAATTTAATTTCTAAGAATGGCAGAGAACTGAGTCAAATCAACTCTAGAAAAGAAAACACAAGTTGGGAATTGTTTATGTCTCGCTGTAAAGCTGTTGTTAAAGGTGAGTCCCATAAATCAACACAACTGTAGTTTATCCGATAATCCCTTGGTACTCTCTTCTTGTGACCTTGTGTCAAATTAAGATTAAGGAATATCACAAGGCATTAGCATTTTCGTTTGTATTCGGAGTTTCTTTAACTGTCCTTCTAGATTAATTTCCCATCTCGGTTTTGAGTTTCTGTTCAGGTTCCTTAAGGAAACATCGATTGTATCACGGAATAATTTCGCAGCAGCATAAATTAGCTCTTTTAGTTCAGTGATGTTGCCCGTTGGGACATTTGGTACATATTTTCGGTTTCTATCTTATGTTTTTCTAGTCGAAGGTGCCCGTGGTGTAGTCGTTATCGTCGTAGGAAATGGACACGGTGACACGAGTTCAAATCCTGGACGAGACTGATTGCATTTCACATAGCACTAATACCCTTTGGGAAGGTATGAATCCAATTATTCTCCCTCCAGCTATGGTTAAATAGTAGGACAGACTAGGTTCTTCAGGCTTGGTTAGGCAACTAGTCTAGGAAAAGGAAAACTCTGAATTCAAACCTGTTAAACTCCGCTTAAAAAATTGACATTGTGTCATATCCTGCCCGAGCGGAGGGGTTAGGTAAATAGTATCTTAATTTTTTCTAGTCTTGGTCCCTAAGGGGTGATAATGGAGTCTTCTTTTCAATAATGATTTTTAAAAATAAATTCTCTTATTTTGTCCTCTTACGTTAACATTTGTTTTGAGGTGCTGGGGTCTGCAACGTTTCGGTAATCAGAATTTTGCTTTGTAATTGAATTTCTGGGCGTTTTCTTTTCTGTATATAGTGTTTCGATTGCGGTTAGAGAATCTTGTTCATATTCTTCACTATTTGTCAACATGTTTATAGTATCTCAAGGTCAGAAAACCAACCTTTCTTTAAAAGCATTCTAACTTGGTCAGCAAGCCTTTGGCTTGTATTAAATTTGGCGCATTTTGCCCAAGTTTCTAGCATTCTTTTTCTACACTCACTTTGTGTAGGATTCCTCTTGAAATAACAAATTGATAATTTTCGTCGTCGTCTCGCCTCCATTTTTCTCTTGGTGTCTCTCCATTGAGTAGTTTCTTTGGTCGTTGTTTGTGTAATTAAAACAGTGAACATTTGGTTTCTTTGGTCGTGGTTAAAACAGTCAACATTTGTAGGATGTTGTCGGTTCCCTCATGTTTGTTACCAAGGGAACACCTGCCGATCGTGATACTCAGATATGTAATCTGAGTTGATGTTGATTTGTCGTTTTTCATTAGTAGTATGATGTGGCTATATTACACCTAGGGGTTGATTATTATCTGTGTTCATGTCACAGATGTAGCCTAGTATTCTTGACAGGAAGAAGACACTTCAGTGGGCATAAAAAATTATAAAAAGAGTGGATGCTTACACCTTTAAAATGAATAAGTTTTAACTTAATTAAAGTTCACATACACCTTTATTCTAAATTTTTTGGCTTAATACCATACATTTAAGCTTGGGATAGTTTTTTTTTGTGTGGTAACATTCCTTACAGATTTTTAGTGGGGGGTCCCTTCTCCCAACCTTTTAAAGTTTTGACCGTAGGGTTTTTTATTCAAATAAAGATTACAGCATTCAAACGTTACACATATTTATTTGGTAATAAACTATTATGTTTTTAACATAACAAAATAAAACTGTTACGGAAAAATAACACACTCGCCGAGAATTGGGAATAAACAAGGGAATTTATTTTTGTGGAAAATAAGTACAGCTAACGGTTGTTAAAATTAGATAAAGACAGTCATTGAGAGCCTAGAAAAGTCCTGCGTGTCGCGTTCTTGGTGTCATAGCGGAAGTCCCCTTTCTGTCTCCCAGCGTGCACCTATTAGCTGGGGGTAAACTGTCCCTTGAATGGTCAAGGGTAGATAACTTTGTCTTCTTTATGGTGGTCCTAATATAAACAGAGAGACAAAATTAACAAATTAGTAATAAAAAATATTAAAGATCAAACTTACGATTTCGGCGTTTTCAGTCATCTTCAAGATAAGCTGAGTAATCAATTTTATTTATATTTTTGGTCAGACTAGGATAATTGCTTTACCATACAATTAAGCTTGGAGATAGTTTATTGTTTTCTTTTGTGGTGACATTCCTTATTGATTTATTTTTATTATAATGATAGCAATAATAATTATAATTGTTCTTATTGTTGTGTTGGTACATGTAAAAAGTATTTTAGATTACACGGTATTGACTCGTAACGCCCGGTAATACGTTATTAAGGTAATTTTTTCACGTATGTGTTATTGATACATTATCAATATTATTGTTTTAATGTTTTAAGGATTATACATTATAATAATATTTAATTATACGTTATTAGACCGGCTCGTTGGTCAAGTGGGTAGGGTGTTCGCCAATGGTCCGGGAAAGCTGGGTTCGATCCCAAGTCGCGTCATGCCAAAGATTTTTAAAATGGTACTTGATACCTCCTTGCTTAACCCTCAGGAATAGAAGGTATGTATCAAGGGTAAAGTGGAGCAATTCAGGGAAAGAAGTAGCACTCTCCCCTACACCTCGGTGTAGTAGTTATCGAAAAGGGGGCCTTCAGGTCATCCTCGACTACGGTTGCCAACTTGACTTACTCTCTCTCTCTCTCTCTATATATATATATATATATATATATATACATGTACACATGTCATATTCTATAACTTATACGTTATTATGTATATATGCATGCATATTATAATATTAAGTATGTATTAAATGTATTAAATAGTATATTATCAAATAATATATTATATTAATATATATTACGTACGTGTATAAAAATTACTACACATTTTTCATTATCATTTTACTCATATTTAACACAGTGTTTGTTGATTGTTCTTCACTGGAGTCTGAGTGATAGTAAGTTTCCTCATGCCTCCAGGACTCTTCTGGGTATTCAATTCAATTTTAACAATGCTGTCGTTTATACGGTTTCGATTCTTTCCATAATATCCAAATTCTCCAGTCTCTTTTCTAAGCCTTTAGAAATTGTACCAAACGCACCAACTACAAGTAGAATCAGCGTTACCTTTGTGTTCTACAGCTTGTGAAGTATTTATCTATTTTTTCATTTTTTTCCATTTTTCCCTCTGTGGTCCGTTGGAACAATAAAATCCACGATATGGCTGAGTGTTTTTTGTTAATTAACTCTAGCTCTGGCCTTTCGGTGACAATTAGGTTATCCGTTTGTCTCTCAAAAACTTTAAAAAATTGTTAAGTCTTATTTTCTTGGACGGATTCTGGTTTGTGTATATACTATTTGGTTGCACGGTCAAATTTCAGTCTCTTACACAATTTCCAGTGGATTACCTTTCTCACCTTCTTCCATCTTGAATTCCTTTTGTGTTAGTTTGCTACATTTATTTATTATGTGATTAACCGTTTGATCTCTGTCTCCACAAAACCTATACTTTTTATTCCGTTCTCTATTATCAGTTTTCGTCTTGACATAATTTGTCTTTATGGCATTATTTTATATTGCTATTATAAGCGATTCAGTTTCTCTCTTCTTGTTTCGTTGCTTTTTTTAGCTCTCAAGCAAGATCCAGGTATTTACCTATATTTTATTCTTTTATTCTAGCTCTGTGCTCTGCTAGAACGGTAAAATCCATTAGATTACAATTTTTTTCTTGTTAGTTAATACTACAACTGTTCTTCTGACCGAGATTAGGTGATCTGTTTGTATCTCAAATTCCTAAAAACATTATATGGATCTCATTTTCTTGGACAGATTCTGGTTTGTGCATATGCCACTTATCTGGATGAGCAAATTTTAATCTCTTGGTCCGTTCCCAATGGGTCACCTTTCCAACCCAATCATACCTACTGTTGCATTCATTTTTGGCTAGTTTGCTTATTATAGGATTATATACCACTTATTAGGATGAGCAAATTTTAATCTCTTGGCCCATTCCCAGTGGGTCACCTTTCCAACCCAATCACTGTTGTATTCATTTTTTACTAGTTTGCTTATTATGTCTACCAGTTTCAGAGAAATACGTTTAGTGTGGAGATGTCCCCTCTTTGATTAAAGCAGATGTATTCCATCTTGTGTGCATTGACATGGAGGCCTATGCTAGCAGCTGTTCGTTCCAGACTATGTAGCAGGGTTTCGGCTTGGGTGGGTGTATTTGCCAGAAGCGTTATGTCATTGGCCTAGTCTGCGTCCGTAATTGTTTGTGCAGTGTATCTTCTGCTTCTTTTCTTTGTCAGTTTGAAATCGTTGTCTTTCGTCTCATCGATAGATGTTCTAAGCACGTAGTCTAGACAGATGATAAAGAGGCATGGGGCTAATGTGTCTCCTTGCAACATACTTGCTACAATGTCGAAGTAGTCCGTGTCTCCATCCGGGGAGCGGACTTACTTTCGTGTTTCTATATAACATGTGACAGTTTCTTTGGGTAGGCCGTAGGCGAGTAGTATTTGCTCCATTTTTCCTCTGTTTATGGAGTCAACGGCCTTGGCGAAGTCGACAAATGATATTTATTTTTTCCAAGCAGCGGTCGTGGCGATACTGCTGTATGGACGCACTACATGGACGCTAACTAAACGGATGGAGAAAAAGCTTGACGGCAACTACACAAGAATACTGCGAGCAATATTGAACAAGTCCTGGAGACAGCACCCAACAAAGCAGCAGCTGTACGGTCACCTACCACCCACAACGAAAACTATCCAAGTTAGACGAACCAGACATGCGGGACACTGCTGGAGAAGTAAGGACAAACTCACAAGTGACATACTCCTGTGGACCCCTTCACATGAACGAGCAAAGGCAGGACGACCAGCAAGAACCTATATACAATAGCTCTGTGCTGATACATGATATAGCCTGGAGGACCTACCGGAAGCGATGGACGATAGAGAACGGTGGTGAGAGAGGGTCAGGGAGATCCATGCTGATGGTGTGACCTGATGATGATGATGATGATGATGACACCACTTATCAGGAGGAGCAAATTTTAATCTCTTGGTCCATTTCCAGTGGGTGACCTTTCCAACCCAATCATACCTACTGTTGTATTCATTTTGTGCTAGTTTGCTTATTATAGGATTAACTGTTTCAGTTTTGTTACTACGTAACCTTACAGTCTTCTTAGCCATCTCCTGGTTATCTCATGTGCAATATTCCCATGTTGTCTTTTGAAGAATCAATACAGTTGTTTTTCTTTCCATTTTTATTTTCTGGATTTTATCGTTTTATTTTGTGTCTTTTTGCTGTTACTGGCTGCTGTAATTAATGTCTCTTTGTTCTTTTTTGTGTCTTCCCCGAGTTATTAAATTGGTACATCGACGCAATTCTCAACGTATCGAGTCCTCTGGTTTTTTTTCTAGACGCATAGAATCTGTCTATGTTATCTCTTGGCTGAGTTATTTGTTTCATTGTCCTTTGGTTTATTAGTCTGGGTTTTTCCCTTGTCCATTTTAATGGTCCCGCATATCTAACGAGGTGGACTGTCCCGATGTTTATTTCTTTTCCCTAAATGTTCTAATGCTTTCCTGATTTGTTCTATTCTTTCAGTTGTTTCAATTGTCTTTTTCGTTGTTTTGATTATTATTACTTTGTGTTCCAATTCGTTTGAAGGGATCTTGTTTTTCAGTATTTAGCGTTTCAGTATTTATTGTTAGGGTCTTGTTGAAATGTTTTCCTACTTATTTGTTAGTGTATTTCTTATATTTCAAGGTCAGAAAACCAAGTATTCTTTATTATCTCCCCTGTTTGGTCAGCAAGTCTTTAGCTTGTTGTCTTAACTCTAGCGCATTCTTCCCAGATTTCTTGCATTTTTTTCTATATCCTCTTTGTGTAGAGTTACTCCTAAAATAACAGTCAAGTGCAAGTTTGTTGTCTTCCCTGGTTTATTTTCTCCGTTGATTTGAGTGTTTGCTTAGTTCGTCGTTTGTATTCCTGAAAAAAGAACAGCTAATATTCGTAGGACGCTGTCGGAGCACCCATGTTGGCTATCAAGGTAGCACCTTCCGATAATGACACCCAAACCTTTTGTCTGGGTTCCATGTTGAATTATGCTTAGATTTGTCATTTTTTCATGGGAAATATCTTGTAGCTATATCAGACCCCGCGGTTGTTTATTATCTGCACTCATTACACACATGTGACCGAGTCCCATTTTAGTTAGATAACTTTTCTGCGGGTCATGGAGAGAAGAGAAAAAAAATGTTGTAAATTTACGAAGTCTTAACTTAGTTAAAGTCAAGAGGGGACTTTTTTTTTCTATTTTTGCTTTACCGTATAACTGATACTTTGAACTTTAAACCCTGCAGTATTTGCGGGTATTCCTGTTTTGTGATTTTAGCTCTACTTTTTAAGAATGTAATATCATTTGGATCTTCCTTTTACTGATAAGTGGTTTGCTTAAACGGTTCGTCACTTGAGTCGGATTATTCTTCCATCTTTTTCTATGTTGTATCTCCATTTCTGACTATTCCTACACAGTTGTTAATTACGCCTTCAAACCACCTTTCAAATATATTAAATTTACACTAACTACCTTATGTATTCAAAGTCAAACAGTACAAAGATATAAAAGAAAACCAAAAATAAAAATCTGAAGTATGCGATTCAATTCGATAGTTTGGATAAGAATTTAAATACATAGTGACCATTTTGTCTTTCGAAAAATTATCTCCGATAATACGGCAGATTATGATTATTTACTCATTAGAGTTTTTCACATCAGCGTTAGCTGATGGTCTTTCACAGGAGATTGAGTGACAGGAAGTCTCCTCAAGTCTCCAGGACACTTCTCAGTATTCTGGCCGTCTTCAATAATGCTGTTGCTTGAATAGTCACCACTCGGCCGCCAACTTCCAAATCCTCCTGGCCCTTTAATAATCCTTTAGTTACCGTGCCAAAAGCACCAATCACAATTGGTATAATTGTCACCTTCATGTTCCATAGTTTATTCAATTCTCTAGCAAAGTCGGGGTACTTATCTCTCTTTTCACATTCTTTCAGTTTTATTCTGTGGTCAGCCGGGACAGCAAAGTCAACAATTTCGCAGATTTTCTTTATTATTATTATTATTATTATTATTATTATTTACAGCTTACGAGTTTTTCACATCAGCGTTAGCTGATGGTCTTTCACTGGAGTTTGAGTGACAGCAAGTTTCCTCAAGTCTCCAGGACTCTTCTCAGTATTCTGACCGATCTTAATAATGCAGTAGTTTGGATGGTCTCCACTCCTTCTCTTCTTTCCAAGTCCTCTAGTTCCTTTCTTAATCATTTGGTGACGGTACCAAGAGCACCAATTACAATTGGTATAAACGTCGCTTTTATGTTCCACAATTTTTTTCAATTCCCAAGCAAGGTCGAGGTATTTATCCTTCTTTTCACTTTCTTTCAATTTTACTCTGTGGTCAGCCGGGACAGCAAAGCCCACAATTTTGCAAGTTCTCTTTTTTCGTTGTTTTTGATTATGATAAGGTCTGGTCGTCTGGCCGAGCTTAAGGGATCTGTTTGTCTGTTAAAATCCTAGGGGAGTTTGTTAGTGTCATTCTCCAGGACAGATGTTGTATTGGGCATATACCATTTGTTCATATGGTCAAATTTAATTTTCGTCTTATTATTATTATTTAATCCTTTGAGAGTTTTTCACACCAGCATTAGCTGATGGTCTTTCGCTGGAGTTTGAGTGACAGCAAGTCTCCTCAAATATCCAGGACTCTTCTCAGTATCCTGACCGATCATAATAATGCTGTAGTTTTGATGGTCTCCGTTCGTCCTCTTATTATCATTATTATTGCCAGTTTTAACTGGTGTTTTTTTTACTGGAGTTGTTTTGTTTTATGGCGTATCAACCCTTTTCGGGTCATTTAATGGCTAATCGAATTTCAAACAATTCAGTTTAGCATCAGTCCGCAGTTTAAATGTTAAAACAGTCATATTTCAGGCAATTCAGTTTGGCATAATTACACAGTTTAGTTCTACTTGACCCATAGATAGGACCCTATCAGGTGCTACCATTCCGGGTCAGAGTGGACCTGGGAGCGATGGCAATAAAGGGGTACTCCGCACTCCTCGAAACTTCAGTATTACTGAAGCCTCACCATCAGATTGTTTAGTATCATATCTAGGACTCGTTAGGAGAGTCTTACCCCTCTGCAGAGAAACAGTCAGGGTGTTCTGCAGCCCCAGCCGACTGGGCCATGTACCACTACAGTGCTATAAGAATAGCTTTGGCATTAAATTACCCATGAAGGTTAATATGCCATTAAACAACAAAACTATACCAAACCATTATGATGTTAATAATGAACAAGTTATTAATACTTTTTCTTCACATACAACACTTATGACTTTACAAACTAGACGCCTTCTGTCTTTTTCCTGGGGTGTGGTTACGAATTTTATTAGCGCTATACTTCAAACAAAACTGCAGGTTTCTCAAGTGCTTGGCTGCTCCTTCCTCACAGAAGAAAACCAATATCTGTAAATGCATGAGTGAAAAGTAGAGATTCAACAGGTAAAAAATTTAATGCATACGAGCGGTGTTTGTCAAGTGAAAAATTCCAAAATTTCTTGTTAATTGTGCGCGATATGGACTATTGGCTCAGTTGTAGAGTTTCAGCTCTGCAATCTGTGGTTGCTGGTTAGATCTCTAGTGCTGGAGATCATGGTATACATTGTTGAGGAGACTAATTAAGGTCGAAACACCAGTTCAGTGTTTACGTATGTCGTGCGTAGGTGTTCGCCGGATTTTCTGGTCATGGTAATTCAATTCACAATTTAATTCCTCTACTTAAAAATGAAAATGTAGATTCAAAATTTCTCTAATGATAAACTGACCCTTTGGTGGAAGGGTTCTTGTGACAAAATAAAACGTTGAAATTGCCCTTCTCGTGATGTCGGGTTGTGTGCGTTTGGAATGTTTTAAAAGTGTTGATTCGTGGCGTCAGGGAAGATGTCAGAAAAGCGAACGGTTAATGAAAATTGACACATGAAAGATAAAAGGTTTCGTATATATTTGAAAGAAAAAGTGAAGCAACAGCCTTGGAATGAGCCCGAGTTCCGTGTTGAAAGCAAAATCATGATAATCTCTCTCTCTCTCTCTCTCTCTCTCTCTCTCTCTCTCTTTCATACACACACACACACACACACACAAACTCACACATACACGTACGAAAAGTCTGATCCACCTTTTCTCCCAAGAAGCTGATATTTCCTACACGAGGAATTATTTATCCTTTAAATAAGATATATTGAATTGTCAAACAATTCAGTTTATCATAAGTACAGTTTTTTTACACAAAGTTAAATATCAAAGCAGTTCTATTTCAAATAGTTCAGTTTAGTATAAGTACACAGTTTAAACACAGTTAAATGTAAAAATAGTCCTATTTCAAACAATCCAGTTTAGCGGAATTACGCTTAGTTCTATTTGACTCATAGATGGGACCCTTTCAGGTACTACCATTCCGGGCCAGAGTGAAACTAGGGGCGATAGCAATAAAGGGGTACTCCGTATTCCCTAAAGCTCCAGCATTACTGAAGCCTTACCATAAGATTGTTTTGCGTCATATCCAGGACACACGTTGGGGGGAGTCTTACCCTTCTGCAGAGATGCAGTTGGTGTGTTTTGTAGCCCCAGCCGACTGGGCCATGAGTTTTTAATACGTTCTTGAGTGACTGATTTTAATGGTATATTAACTCGTGTAGGGTTATTTTATGTCTCGAGGTTAGGGAATTGTATATCCATATTTACATTTTTGTGCCGTTGTTTCTTGAGGGTTTTCTTTTTCTTTTTTCTTTTTTTTTTTTTTTTGCCCTATCTAATTTTTATACAGATCTATATTTGTCCCTATTCTGACGGATATGTTCAACCATTGGTTCGCCCAGGGAGCCATCTCTGGTAGCGTTACCAAGGGCGTGATCACATTGCTGAAGAAAGGTGGCAGGAATGTTTGGGAGGGTTTAGACGACTACATGCCCATAACTCTGCTTAACACAGAGTTAAAGATTTTGGCCCGGGTCTTAGCGAATCGTTTACAGCTTGTCATCAGTGATCTGATCGGCCCCGAACAGACTTTTGCTGTGAAGGGAAGATCGATCCAGGACAATCTGCACTTGATTCGAGAGGTCCTAGAGGGGATAGAAGACGACACAGAAGCCGCGCTGATCAGTTTAGATCAGTCCAAGGCCTTTGATAGGGTTGACCATTGGTTTTTAGTGAGTGTTTTGGAGACTGCCGGATTCGAACCGGAGTTTCGCAGATGGATTAGCATGATGTACCCCAACCCTCAGGCAGTGGTGCAGGTGAACGGAAGGCGTTCGAGGGCGTTCGCGATCGAGAGTTCGGTCCGGCAGGGCTGCTCTCTGTCTCCTCTTCTCTATGTCCTCGCGTTGGAGCCCCTCCTCCGCAGGCTTAGGGATGAGGGGACAAGTCCGGCCCTGCGCGGTGTCCCTTTTACTGGCCCTCTTACGGCAAGGGTTTCCGCGTTCGCTGACGACATCACAGTCTTTGTATCCTGCCGCCTGGATATAAAGGCTGTAAAAGAGGCGGTTGTCAAGTACGAGCGGATTACAGGATCCAAGGTCAATTTTGACAAAAGCGAAGGTTTGCGGCTCGGTACTTGGAGGGGAGCAATACTCTTCCAGGGTCCTTCTGCTGGAGTGACAGACCCGTCCGCATCCTTGGGGTGTGGTTCGGGCCCGACCTCCAACTGGAGCGAAATTGGTCGGAAGTACAAACTAAGGTGGGAATCTGGTTTTCAAGGAGGTTGTCTTTAAAGGGCAGGGCAGAGGCGTGCGCCGTGTACGTCTTCCCCTTGATCCTTTACCGATTGGCTGTACTTCCTCTGCCTAAAGCACGTCGGTTGGCGCTTCAACAATCCCTCTCCAGATTGCTCTGGGGAGGTGCAAGGCCGATGGTCCGTAGGCAGGTCTGTATCCAACGTACACGCAACGGGGGCCTAGGTATGCCTGATCTGGAGAGCTACTGAAAGACTTGCATACTTG
Source organism: Sepioteuthis lessoniana (assembly GCA_963585895.1). Lineage (NCBI taxonomy): Eukaryota > Metazoa > Mollusca > Cephalopoda > Myopsida > Loliginidae > Sepioteuthis > Sepioteuthis lessoniana. The sequence goes on along the minus strand of OY757915.1, from coordinate 95,298,004 downwards.
GGCCGATCCTTGACGGGGGACGCAGTGTGAGACGAAAGGCGAGTCGGACTTTTCCTCGCCTCCAGTCAGACCCAAAGGCTAAAGGTCGACGTAAGCCTTTGGGCGAAGCACTGTTTGTCCGCGAATGCCGAAAGGCCCTTCGTAACCTTGTTGGGTCCAGTGACCTTTCACGGCCTCGGAAAGAACTGTATCGGGAGCTAGTGGTGGGTTCCGGCTCGGATCCTCTTAGCGAGCGGCGCGGCTGAACGGCGGAGGAGATCCGCTCTCATTGGAATTGGGCGCCAGGATCGAGCTTCTTGAACAACTCCGAGTTCTCACTCACCTGGTGACTTGTACGGAATGCGTTACCCCTTCTCGGCTTGAACTACAAATCGGGCCTGGCAGACATGCCTGATTTCCTTCGCTGCGGTAATGGATTGGAAGAAACGGCTGAGCACGCCTTCTACTATTGCGAGCGAGTTCGCCTGTTTTGGGATCACGTCGGGGAGTGGACGGCTCGCATCGAACCCAAGCAGCTTGTGCTGCTCGACGTTGGTGACGTCGTAGACAACGTTCTTCCTCCGTTTCAGGGTGAGAAGCGTGTGGTGTTTCTCGCGATCCTAGCTGTAGCTTGAATGGTGATTTGGACTACGCGAAAGAAGGGATTGTATGACGATGCAAACTTTTCTCATCATGATCTGGTTTTGTATTTTAGGCATCTGCTTAGGGTCAAAATCAGATGCGATAGAAAACGCTTTGGTCGCATAACATACAGCAGAAGGTGGGTGAATGCAGCGAGCCTGGTCGTAAGAAAGGGGGCAATGTTGGAGTCATCCTTCCCTCCTCTTCCGGCCCATGGCGTCTACGGTACAGGTCCTTCGGGACCCCATCCCCGGTAAGTAGGCATTGTTTTTTCCCCCTTGAAACCTAGTTAGCAGCATGTTGTCAGTCATCGTCCCCGTCATCTAGTCGTTAGTTCTCAAGATCTTCCCCATCCCCATTACTTTTGTACCCCTACCCACACTCCAGCCCGCTTTTATTGAAGATCTTGAAAAATTCACATGTATATAAAAAATCATATTACCTGCCTTCTTTTATTGTCCCATTCCGTGCCCAACCCTGTATTTCTTTGCCCCATTAGACTAGGACCCCAGTCCCACCTAAGGTAGGTCCGGCTTGTTTTCGGTGTTTTCGGACACCGGAAAACAGTCGGCCTCCATTTTCGTAGACGGGGGGATGGGAGGGCAACCAAACGGGGAATTTCTCCTTGGTTTTCGTTTGTATATATTTCGGGGTTTTTCTCCCATTCCCATCATATAAATTCATTGTAAATAAATCACAAATTGTAAATAAGATCATACATCACTTTCGGGGTTTTAAGTAGGTTTTTAACATAGAGCAAATGTAGTATTTTGGTGGTTGCAGCGCGCATGGCAATGGATGAATGGTTATATACTGTACTGTTGAATGGGTCGGCGAATATGGCTAGCTAGGTTCCCCGTAGAAAATATAGTTTAATGCAAGACTGCACCTTTCCCCTTCCCCCCAAAAACTTAAGGCCTTGTGCCTTCTTGTAAATCCTTACAGGAAATAAAGGGAGACCACTTCTTGTTCCTTACGAGACATTTGACAGACAGACTGCAAACTGAGCACGGCTAGTACTTCCTTTGTATGACTTCCTTTTTCTGCTAATACAATTACGTTTACCAATCACCCATTGTTTGAGTTGTTCTTCCCTCAGTCTTATCTGAAGACCATAACAACAACCCACAGCATCCTTATGTAGTTCCTATCAAGTTTTTTTTCAATTCAAGCGTACCGTAACTTATTTGGGGTTTGGAATTTCTTTCTTTTTTAAAATGAAGTTGTCCAAGGTTCTTCAACGTTCATTCAACAGCCACTTGGTATTAATAGAGTTGTAAGTGTCTGCTATTCGATTTTCTTCTATTCGTTATGGTTATTCTGAAAGCTTCTCAGGATAGATAAGTTATTATTTTTAAAAAAATGAATGAGTTTAGTTTTAACTACATTAACTCGACGACAGTAGTTGCTATGTTGCTTTGGGCATCCGTTGAATATCAGTTCGCATCGTATCTCTGTAGATGATGAAGAGAGACTGGGTTACGGACACACGGATACAAAAGAGCGCGCTGTCTCATTTCACATAAATATGGCACTCTCTATCACTTTCCATTGTTTCTGCATCATTAAATGTCTTTCCCTTTTTTTACTCTCTCTTTCACTCTCTCTCTCTCTCTCTTTCCCTCTTTCTCTCTCTTTCTCTCTCTCACGAATCTTTATGAAAGAGTCATTGTTATTATCTAATTATCTTTTAATATCATTTGGTACACTGCATTTCTTTGTTATACGTCTAATATGAATAACGTTGTATATAGGCACTCAATTCTTTCTTAAGCACTCGAGAGAGAGAGAGAGAGAGAGAGAGAGAGAGAGAGAGAGAGAAATTATGTCATTGACTTTTTCTATCTATCTATCTATCTATCTATCTCACACACGAACTTATTTAAGTCAGAAGATACGATTGGCTGTATTTACGTTTACTCTTGCGTATATCTCAAAGACAATTTCTCTCTCTCACTCTTTAAGTCCCAACTATCTCTCTCACGTATGACATGCAGAAACATATACACTAAAAGCTATAAATAAACATAAATAGTTTCATCCATTTCATAGAATTCTAAAATTCTATGAAGGATAGAAGATTGCTTTGTGTAGTATTATTGATTATCGTATTATTCCAGTACAATAGGTAGCAGTTCTTCATTAATATATTATTAAAACCGTTAACAAGGAATATTGCAAGATCATAACAGTCATTTTTACTTACCCCAGCATACTTTTAAGGATACATTATTGATCACATCCCAGTCGGCTGGGCCTTCGAATTCACCGACTGCGTCTCTGCAGAGGGGTAAGACTCCCCCAATGAGTGTCCTAGATATGACATTAAACTAGTCTTGGAGCTTTGGGCAATGTGGAGTACCCCTTCATTGCCATTGCATTTCGACCCGGAGTGGTTGCACCTGATAGGGTCAAATAGAACTAGTTTTTGCTCGATATTGTGAGCAACGGACTATTCCTTTCTTTACCGTATATGGATGATGGGAGTTGAAATTGAGGTACTGTCAGGTGAAGGTGGGTATACGGTACACAGATGACCTGAATCCTTGCTCTGTGCGTGTTACTAATACGTCGAGGAAGGGTAATTTGTTGTCTTGCTCTTTCTTCATAGTGAACTGTATAGATGGTCGGATTGAGTTCACGTGATCAAGTAATATTTGAACATCTTCCAGATGAGGCCAGTGAATGAATGTGTCATCTATGTATCTAAGCCACATAGATGGCTATAGTGATGTAGATCCTAATGCCATTTCTACGAAGTATTCCATTTTATGTTAGCCAACACTGGTGACAATGACGAATGTATTTATGTAGTTTAAAACTATTTCTTAAACAGATATATTTGACACATAGATATGATCCTAACACATATTACCAATCTGGGTCAGAGTGGATCTGACATGAATGACAACGAAGAGGTGACTCCTCACTCGGCAGATCTTCAGAACTGGCATTTCACAACTAGATGCCGTTTAGTTTCATATCAAGGACACATTTTTTTCGAGGCGGAAGACTTACCTATCTGCAGGGGATGCAGTTGGCGTATTCTAATCTCGGCAGGACTACTATTGTTTATATATATATATATATACGAGGATCATCAAATAAGTTTCCAGACTTTTTTTTGTATGGGCACTTTTATTGATAGTACACACATGAAACTCTAGTCCCCTTCCAAGTAATTTCCTCCGATGCAATGCACTTGTTGTACCGTTCCAACAACTTCTGGAAGGCCCCATGGAAGTCCTCTTGTGTGAGCATGTCAATGACCTTTGTCACAGCCTCTTTCATCTCCTCAATTGTCTCATAACAACAGCCTCTGAGCTTAGGGAAAAAGCAAAAGTCACAGGGAGCAAGGTCTGGACTATAGGAAAGGTTACGAACTGTCTTGATGTCCATCTTGGTCAAATAGTCTGTGACAAGGATGGAGTTGTGGACTGGTACATTGCCCTGGTGGAAATGCCACTGAGCCGATTTGAAGAGGGCTGGCCTCTTCCGACGAAATCTCTTCCTGCACTCCCTTAAAACCTCAACATAGTAACCCTAACCCTCACCGTTTGTCCAATCAACTCTGGTGTATTGACTTCCTTACTCCTCCCACACCTCTCATCATCCCTCACAGACTCTCTGCCTTCCTTGAATCTCTTATGCAACTTAAAAACTGATGGTCGATTCATGCAAGATGGTTCAAAAGCAGTCTGAAGCATTCCATACGTTTCTGTGGCATTTTTCCAAGTTTAAAACAGAGTTTATTGCATGTCGTTCTTCTAAAGTGTCCTGACGTCCAGATTGCATTTTTGAAATTCACCAGCTGTGACAATCAGGCTTTAGTAGGATGTATTCCTATTTTCAAGAGTCTACGACAATTTTAAATGCCTGTACAAAAAGTCTGGAAACTTATTAAATGCGCCACACACACACACATATATAGTCATCCACAGACAGATCTGTTTCGTTCTATCAGAACTCATCAGTGTGGCTAGACATATTAGCTTCCCGTAGACGGGATCGAAACCTGGTTGACTCAAACGCCAAGCCAAGCCTCTAACCCTTCAGCCACGAGGAGCCATTAGCTGCGAAGTAAATTTTAAACGGTTATGAATCACAATTACTATTGTTTACATAAATTATACATATATATATATATATATATAGTTATATGTTAATAATAAATTGATACATCGTATTAGATGTACTAAATAAACACTCAAAATCTCCCATCTTCAATACATGCCTATTTATATAAGAAGGATCCCTGTTTTAAGACATTATTTTGTAGGAGAGAAGAGTTTTAGTATATTTATAGCGATGAGTGAGATAGTTATTTGTTTAACACTATATTTTTTAGGCACACAAATGAATTACGACACTATTCTTTAGTAACACAACAACGAAAGTTCTTTATTTGCAGCTTTGAATATGGTTTGCTCTTGGTGCTGCAAGACTCGTGGTGTTTAGGTTTGTTGGATATTTGAGACGAAATGGCTAAGCGGAATGTTGAGATGGCAGCGTGTTGTTGGACTTGTGAGGGATGTGTTTAAAGTCACCGTGTAGTTTTGAATCTGGTTTTTGGAGGAGAGTCTGTGATATCTCCATGTTGTCGAGAGCGGGGTTACGCTCGGATCGACATAGTCAATTTTTGGGGTGACATGAAGTGGTGCCTGTGGAAGGCATGCTGAATGTTTCTAATTCATGTTCAACAGGGATTCCTAGTAAAGAATCCATAAATTAGATGGTTCCCTCGTTGAGTGTCCATGTTGCTGCTGCTAGTGTTAAAGCCACAGTGAGATGTCCACACTGGGTGGCTTGTTTAGCTAGAAAGCATCGCTAAGCAGGGACGACCAGAGGCACGTCTGTTCTGGTCGCCGTCTCAAACCGAAGAGAGAGGGTTTGGCCGCTCACCCGTTTTGCTAGCCGGAAATGAAGGTCCGGGATGAATAGGATAAGTCATCCTGATTGGGTGAAATTCAGTGTTGAATTAAATTGCGCGCCAAAACAAAATACGGGATTTTCCTCTTCTCTACATATTCTTACAAGTATTTTTGTATAGCTTGTTTTCTGTGATGGTTCTTCTATCTATAACATCATTTTACTGAACACATTATATTATTTAAAATTTTTTGTCGGGAGCGGAGGTTGGTTTGGTGTCTTTGTTTTATGACATATCAAACTACATGGGTTATTTAATGTCAAAGCCATCCTTCTAGAAGAACAGTGTTTGTTATATTTAACCCATAGCTGGAGACGATAAGGGGGTTCATATCTTTTTCAGAGGTATTAGTCCGAAAGTGAACGTAATAGCGCGACTAGAGATCGAACTCGCTTAGTATGATGTTGCAATCCAGCAGGTTAGCCACTACACCACGGGGGTCCACTTCTATCGATCTTTGTTTTTTCCTATTAGATGAGACTGCGTCTAATAAATCGGCATATGCTGTTGTGTTCTGGTTAGCGAACACAAGTAGTAGTAATAATAAGACAAACCACGATATGTGAGAAAAATAGTTATATTTACAAGAAAGAGTATTTACAAGAGAGAGACTGTTAGTAATAAGAACATAGGATTAGTGATAGAGTAATTATATACTTCAACAATAGGAACGGCTCTTCTGGTCTAACTCATAGGCTTATTCCCAGACTGATCTCCGCTACTGCCATATATGGCAGATGGAACAGCTCATTATGCTGAAAAGGTAGGTGATACCCAACATATACAATACTTTAATGCATTTGATCCTAAGAACCCAACAGCTGCTATTTGTCTCCATCACCCGGAATGCCGGTGAGAAAAATCGCTTTTCTATGTTACGATTGTTTAGTAACAGTAGAGCTTATCAGCCTGTTAAGTAACAGATTATATTTTATATTTACAATAATTTTTCAGTCAACAGCTCAGGGTTGAGGATCCAGAATGGGGTGGGGATCACGGGTGTGAGTGGCTTGGGCATGGTAGGGGTTCAGGGTTAATAGCTTATTTTATGGCAATAATATCTTTTATTTTGAATTAATAAACTGTAGGGTTGGCGTTGTGTAGGGTTGGTTGTGGTAACACCCGTTAATCTCACGATCTCATCGATTGTCAAACGAAAAAAGTTTTTACTTATAAAATATTGTACATTCTAATGGTAGGAGTGCCATTTCCCAACTACAAGGAATGCAATCGAGGTGAGTTGGAGGATTGTTTTTCTTGCTTTCCTTCTTGCTACGTAATTGTTAAAAATTTGAATGCTTCTTGACGATACAATAAATTGGGTTTGGAATTTTTTAAAAATATACAATGATTGCCATTGAGAAATAATTTGACGAATTTTTAAAAAAATCGTAGCTTTACAATTATTCGGCGAAATATTTAAAAAAAAAATAATAGCAGGACAATTTTTGACAATTATGAAAAAATAACATGACAATTATTCAACAACAACAAATAATAATAATAATAATAATAGCATGACAATTTTTCGACAAAAATAACAGAGACAAAAAAAAATAACAGCATGACAATTATTTGAAAAAAATTTTTTAAAATTATAGCATGACAATTATTTGACAAAAAAAAAAAAATAACAGCATGACAATTATTCAACAAAAATAAAGAAAAAAATAACAGCATGACAATTATTCAACAAAAATAAAGAAAAAAATAATAGCATGACAATTATTCAACAAAAATAAAGAAAAAAATAATAGCATGACAATTATTCAACAAAAATAAAGAAAAAAATAACAGCATGACAATTATTCAACAAAAATAAAGAAAAAAAATAATAGCATGACAATTATTCAACAAAAATAAAGAAAAAATAACAGCATGACAATTATTTGACAAAAATAAAGAAAAGATTATAGCATGATAATTATTTGACAAAAAAAATAACAGCATGACAATTATTCAACAAAAAAAAAAAAAGAAAAAATAATAGCATGACAATTATTTGACAAAAATAAAGAAAAAATAATAGCATGACAATTGTTTGACAAAAAAAATAACAGCATGATAATTATTCAACAAAAATAAAGAAAAAATAATAGCATTATAATTATTCAACAAAAATAAAGAAAAAATAATAGCATGACAATTATTCAACAAAAATAAAGAAAAGAAATAATAGGATGACAATTATTTGATAAAAAAAAAATAATAGCATGGCAATTATTCAACAAAAAAAAAAAGAAAAAATAATAGCATGACAATTATTTGACAAAAATAAAGAAAAAATAATAGCATGACAATTGTTTGATAAAAAAAAATAACAGCATGACAATTATTCAACAAAAATAAAGAAAAAATAATAGCATGACAATTATTCAACAAAAATAAAGAATAAATAATAGCATGACAATTATTCAACAAAAATAAAGAAAAAAATAATAGCATGACATTTATTTAACAAAAATAAAGAAAAAATAACAGCATGACAATTATTCAACAAAAATAAAGAAAAAAATAATAGCATGACAATTATTCAACAAAAAAAAAGAAAAAATAATAGCATGACAATTATTGGACAAAAAAAAATAACAGCATGACAATTATTCAACAAAAATAAAGAAAAAAAAAATAATAGCATGGCAATTATTCAATGAAAAATGTAAAAAATGATGGCATTGCCTTTATTCAGCAAAAAAGGGGAAAAGTACAAGAATTATTCAACAAATATATAATATAGCAAGACAATTATTTGACAAAAAATATAATAAAATAACTAATAATAGTGTGACAAATTTTCGACAAAAAAATGTGAAATAATAATAATAATGATAATAATTGCATGATAGTTTTCGACAAAAATAATTTCTTACTTTTATTTTGAGTGAATAATCTGCCATTCCCTTATAAAAACGCGGATAGTTGATTTAAAAAAGAAAAGGAAAGACATCATTTGCCATCATATTTTCAGAAGTTAGAATTATCAGAGAAAGAAAGCTTTTATTAATAAAATATTGTAAATTTTAGTAAATTAATACACTTTATGGTGGGAGTGTAATTCCTCAATCCCAAAAATATCAGTTAACAGATGACATAAAAGGAAATTTACTGCAAAACAAACAGGAATGTTGATGTCGGACATGACATGTGCAGAGGTGCAGTGATTATAAAGCTTGATGGCTTGGCACTCCATTTTGATAGCTTTATTTTTAAAAAAACGGTAAAAGCCCAAATAAACTAACAGGGAATTAAAACTACAACAACAAAGATTTTAAAAAGGTGCATACGACATACATTATTTCATGATATAAAGTTTGGTTTGGTTTGGTTTTATGGTACATCAACCATTGTAGGTTATTTAATACCAAATCCATTTTTATATATATAAAGATTTCTATTTAAAACAATTCACTTTTATATAAATATATTTTTGTTTACACACAGTTAAATGTAAAAACAGTTAATTTCAAACAATTCAGTTTAGCGTAATTACACAGTTTAGTTCTATTTGACCCATAGGTAGGACCCTATCAGGTGCTGCCACTCCAGGCCAGAATGGACCTGGGAGAGATGGCAATGAAGGGGTACTCCGCATTCTCCAAAGCTCCAGCATTACTGGAACCTCACCATCAGATTGTTTAGTATCATGTCAGGATACTCGTTGGAAGAATCTTACCCCTTTGCCGAGATGCAGTCGGTTTATTCTGCAGTCCCAGTCGACTGTCCAAGTATATAAAGTGAACACTATAATACAATATTTTTTATATTTCATATTAGAGTTAATTTTTTTAGTATTTTATCATATTTACCAACCCCTCCGCTCGGGCAGGATATGACACAAGGTCAATTTTTTAAGCGGAGTCTAACAGGTTTGAATTCAGAATTTTCCTTCTCCGAGACTAGTTTCCTCACCAAGGATGAAGAACCCAGTCTGTCCTATTATTTACTCATAGCTGGAGGGAGAATAATTGGATTCATACCTTTCCCAATGCTATGTGAAAATGCAATCAGTCTCGTCCAGGATTTGAACTCGTGTCGCCGTGTCTATTTCCTGCGACGATAACCATTACACCACGGGCACCTCCTTCTTTAGTATTTTATTGTGCCACTTACGCACTGAAATGTGAATATTTATCCAATCCATCTATTACGGACGGAATACGACCCGAGGAGCAGAGTACTGATTGTTGGAATTCAAAATTTTTCTTCCCCGAGACCGGTTGTCAGATCAAAGCCAAAAGAAGTCAGTCTGTCCTAGTGTTCATCCACAACCGGTGAAGTGGGGAAGAGATGGATTCATGCCTTTCTCAAAGGTATTAGCGTGAAATGAAACACTAAAAGTTCCGTCCAGGATTTGAAATCGGGTTGCCGACTCCATATATACTGAAATGTCATGATAGATAATTATGTTAATGTCTGAATTACAAGTATATTGGTATGAAGTACTAGAATTAGTAAGTTTTATTCATCATCCTGTTTTAGTGCTTGACCCCATAAGAAGCCCTATTCATGTAACGCATACACACATATGGTGGCTGTCGACACGTTTTCGAGTATAAACACTTTCAAGTAGTGCTTACTATTTATGTGGGATTTGATTCTCTATTATGAACCATTTAATGGCTCATAAGACCAGTCTTTTATTTAAAATGATGCTGACATAAGTACCAAGACAAAGAAATTAGATGAACTAATGAAGCTGGAATTGAGTTAGCATTATTTTGTGGAGCTGTATGAGTTTTTAGATTATTCATTTCATTATTCACCGAATTTCAAAGATTTATAACCAGGCCAAATGAGTAGAGTGTTCGCCAATGGCCCAGGAGACCGGGATTCGATCCCAGATCGAGTCATACAAAAGACTCAAAAAATGGTATTTGATGCCGCCTTGCTTAAGACTCAGTATTATGAGGTAAGCATCAAGGGTAAAGTGGAGCAATCCCGGGAATGGAGTAGCGCCCTCCCCTACACCTCGGTGTAGTAGTTATTGAAAAGGGAGCCTTTTGGTCACCCTTGATTAAGGTCGCCAACTTATATATATGCAAAAACCCTTCGTTTGCCCAGTGGGCTGGGGCTGTAGAATACACCGACTGCATCTCTGCAGAGGAGTAAAACTCGCTCAACGAGTGTCCTGGATATAATACTAAGCAATCTGATGGTGAGGTTCCAGTAATGCTGGAGCTTTAGGGAATGCGGGGTACCCCTTTATTGCCATCGCTCCCAGGTCCATTCTGGTCCGAAGTGGTAGTACCTGATAGGGTCCTATCTATGGGTCAAATAGTATTAAACTGTGTACTTATGCAAAACTGAATTGCTTGAAATAGAACTGTTTTGTATGACTCAAATCAGATTTATACTATCAGATGATAACTCTGGTGTCAGGTATAATTTCAAGTCTTAAATATTATTTCTACTAACCTCAAAAGTTGTGGGCTGGCCGTAGCCGAAGGATTTCTTTTCAATAGTTACTACACCGAGGTGTAGGGAGAGTGCTACTCTTTTACCTGTATACTCCTCTTACCCTTGATCCGTACCTTATAATGCTGAGTGTTAAACAAGGAAGCACCAAGTACCATTTTGTGAATCTATGGTATGACTCGACTTGTGATTGAACCTCGGTCTCCTGGGACATTAGCGAACACTCTAATCATTATGCCAATGTAGACATACAGTATAAAAAAATGAACCATTGTTTATTACCATTGTTTATTATTTTAACGAAACTTCAATGGCTTAAACACATATAGGAAATGATTACTTCCTTTGATTAATGTTGTCCAAGTTACTTTTGAATATTCTTAGAAATATTTTTAAAAAAAAGGATATTTCTTTTCACTTGATTTGATATCCTAATTTGTGATTAATTCTTTTGCTAATGACTAGTGAGCAGTTGTCTGAGTTTGAAAAAGGTCGAATTGTGACATTCTTCTTGGTCCCTATAGACTACGGTGAAGAATCGTGTCAACCTATGATTAAGAACGAGATCCGTGGATGTGCAGATGGCTAATGAGGCCAATCTGTGCACAGAAGAATCTTGGACAGTGAGAACAAGGAATGGAAGTGGCAGAGGCTAATGCAGCAGTGCTTTTTCTAAGTTTCTTGATCTGCTCAGTTGCTGCGTTCTTTCTTGATTCATAGACTTTCGCTCCACGTTTGACAACCTCACGCCACTTGTCTCTGTCCTGCGCCAGATATTCCAGGCAATTAGGGGCGATACCGAAAGATTTCACGGAGACCATCAGTGTCTTTGAAGCGCTTTTTCTTGCCTCCCTCCATCGGAGCGCTTGCTTTGAGACAGTTCGCCGGAGAGAAATTTCTTCGAGAGGCAGTGATCTTTCATGCGGACATGACCGGCCCAACGAAGCAACGAACCTGTGATTGTATCAAGATGATGTAGATGCTAGAAAGAGAAGCCCGAATTAAAATTTCTGTGTCGATGATGTATTTTTGCCGTGTGATGCCGAGAATCTTCCGCAGATAGGTCGTCTGGAAGTGGTTCAGCTTCTTCATATTCAGTTGATAAGTAGTCCATGTTTCACAATCATAAAGGAAGGTGGTAAAAAAGACAGTTAGGTATACCTTGATTTTGATTACCTCCAAGATACCTCTCTAATTTCACACGTTCCTGTTGAGTCAGCCAAAGGCTGCACTCACTTTTGCGAGTCTGGCGTTCACCTCGTCATCCATGACGATTGACTTGGAAAGGATGTTGCCGAGGTAGGTGAATTTTTCTACCATCTTCAGTCGTTGTCTCTTGACAGTGATGTTGAGCTCGACGTTTGGTTTTCTTGGTGCTGGCTGGTGCATCACTTTAGTGCAGATGGTTCGGCCACTGAGAACTTGTCCATACTGCATGTTGGCTTCGTAGTAGCGTTAAGTGTACAGACATTGACGAACAGAAACTCGTTAGCGATATTAGGCTTCACCTTGGTCTTTGCTTGAAGCCTTCTGAGGTTGAAGACAGAGCCTTCAGTGCGGTATCGAATGTCGATTCCATTATCCGAGCCAGCAAAGGCATCAAACAACATCGCAGAAAATATGATGCTGAAGTGAGTGGGGGCCAGGATACATCCTAGCTTAACCCCATTTGTGATGGGAAAGGCTACGGAGCTTTTTCCATTGTCTTGCACCCTTGCATGCATGCCGCTATGAAATTGTCGGATGATGGAGATGAATTTTTCAAGGCAGCCGTATTTTGCCGCACTTTTTCAGAGGCCGTCTCTGCTAACCGTGTCAATTGCCCTGGTCAGATCAATATAAGTCGAGTAGAACGCTAACGTCGAAGTGAACGGGTGTATTTTTTGTCGCTCCTCGAAAATTGTATCATACAATGATTGTGGACTGTCACCTTGTGATATTACGAAGAGATTGAATCGTCATCATTCATCAAATGAAAAATTATTAGAAAACAGGAAATTATCATCAAAAAGGTCGTAGCTGCAAGAGAAAAAATACTGTATCCGATGCTAATCGAAACCCAACAAAATATTAAGTGATCATAAATTGTCCTAATTTAATGAAAGTTTTTATGTCAGCTATCTGTTGTTTTTTTTATGTTTTTTCTTTGTTTTTTCAATACCATACCAAGTTTACCCAAGTATGCTCAAGTTGATTGGTTTGGTTGGGTTTTATGGCATATCAACCATTGTAGGTTATTTAGTACCAAGCCCTCTTCATACATATCTATTAAATATAATTTGGTTGGGTTAGATTTTATGGCATATCAACCATTGTAGGTTATTTGGAGTCAAATCCTCTTTGTTCATATATAATTAAATATATATGACTTGGTTTAGTTGGTTTTTATGGCATATCAACTATTGTAGGTTATTTAGTACCAAGTCCTCTTCATACATATCTATTAAATATAATTTGGTTGGGTTGGGTTTTATGGCATATCAACCATTGGAGGTTATTTAATGCCAAATCTTCTTTAAACATACATATTAAATATATATATGATTTGTCAATACATTTTGTTGATAACATTTTTAAACGAGCTTGAGCTCTTTTTTGCACACACGTAAACGGTTCCAAGTATTGTTATAAAACAGTCCCAATTTGACATCACTTGTTTGTTTGCACACTTAGTTTTTTCTATTTGACCCATAAATAGGATCCTATCAGGTGTTACGAGTCCGGCTCAGAGTGGACCTGGGAGCATTGGCAATGAAGAGGTACTCCACATTCCCGAAATTTCCAAGGCTGCAGCCTCATCATCAGATGGTTTAATGCTATACCAGAACACTCGATGAGGAAAGGGTCTTACCCCCTCCGCAGATATGCAGTCGGTGTATTTTACGGCCCTAGTCGACTGGGTTGGCTCAAGTTGGGTTGACAATAAAATTTTAACATCCACTATCAATTATTGGCCGAGCATATCTTATAGATTATTTTTAATTGGTCGTCATATTTTCCAAGTTTACGTTTATAAGTCTAGTCGCCAGTATTCTAAAAAGAAACCATTAACTCAACGATGTGAATCTTTAATTTTTTTAATTAACTGACCAGATGACAATGTTAGATTATTAAACAATTAATGTGATCTCAGGAAGAAAAGATAATTTGTATTTTTTCTAAAACTATTTGCTTGAATACGTTTGGTGTTACAGTAATCATTAAATGAAATAGAATCGGCTAACCAAGTTCAAAACCTGGATGAGGCTGTTTGTGTGGATGGATTTTTTAAATATCGTATTATATAGTCTCAAGTGCACATTTATTACGTTGTTTTGTATATTTTTCAGTTTAGATTATTATATATTTTTTTTAAACTATATTTTATCAATTTTTTTACGGGAACTGATACTTAAGTTAAAGTTTTATTGGAAAAAGAACCAACTACTTATTCGAATGTTGATTACATATTATTTGACTTGCTAGAGACACGCTGAGCGTAACGGTAATTGTCGCAGGAAACGAGATCGGCGACCCGAGTGTTGTATATACCCTATTCTTTTTCTTATCTATATGGCTGGGTACTCTGGTTCTTCTATCTGGGCCTTCTTCGAGTGGTCTTGGGTCTATCTTGTTCTCCTCCACTTCTGTCTTTATAAATGGACACAAAGACTTTGTTTGGTTTTTGACAACTTTATTCACCCAAATTTCCCCGTCAACCGTACAGCTGGAGAAATAACATTTTAGGGGTCCGTTTTTTTTTTTGTTTTTTTGTTTGTTTTTTTTTTGCGCCCTGGACTACTCTCATTAACTCTACCTAAATGACCCGTTCTCACGATTTAACCAACCAATCAGAGAACTGCTAAAAAGGTCAACCAGGGGTCAAGTCTTATCTATCGAATCACTGGTTATTTTCCATGACTCTTCTGACGAATTACCAATTAAGTTTTGAATTCATATATTTTGAATTCTACACTTACTTTACAAAATTAATTGGCAACCTATTCACCGAGTTCAAATTCTGGACGATGATGCTTGCATTTCACATCGCGAAAATCATGAATCCTTAACTTCTCCCTACCCAGATATGGGTAAATAGTAGGGCAGATTGGGATCTTTAGCTTTGGTGTGACAACCAGTCTAGAAGAAGGAAAAATCAGAATTCAAACCAGCTTTACTCCAGTTAAAAATTGACCCTGTGTCGCATTCTGTCTGTGGTGCAGAGTTTAGTTGAATACATACTTCCTTAAATGTTTCCTTTCTTCACAAAATGCTACAAACAAGTCTAAGACATAGAGTATTATGTAGACAGATTTTCTTCCAAAATTTGTTGTGTGAATATTAAAAAAAAAATGTATACACAAAAGTATTTATTAATGTTTGTAGTTTCTTAAATGGTTTCAGTAATTAAAAAGTACACATACATACCGGATATTTTCATAATCTTTACTGGTGATTGTTTAAACTGCAATGTACAAATTGATATTTAAACGATTCAAGGAATTAAAAAATAATTAAAAATTCAAATCCTTTTTTGACTATCCTGAACTTAAAATACGTTAGAATGAAAATTGAATTATTTCGAAATTGTTTTAATATTAACACAACAATTAAAGTGTCATTTTAATAAATGTTCTAAATGAACTAAATTTCTTAGCAGATATTTTAGAATAAGAAATTAATTCGTAGAACTTCTGTATATATTTCTTTTATTTTATTAAACTGTATTTTATTTGTTTGTGGAAAAGAACAACTATCATTCTTGAACATTTTTAACTCTTAAAGCCCTGGGTACACAAATGTAGAGATTGTTTAGAGTGGGTTTTGGTATTGACGACTTGAAGGTTGGTTTTCGTATATTTGTCGTTTCTGAGTGCCATTGATCACCGCTGTAGTTTTTTGAGTGTGAGGAACACAATTCAGACCCTAGTAACGAAGGAAGTTTATTTTGGTTTAAAATATCCTCGTGCTAAACAATGTAAAATGATTCACAACAAGTTAACAACCACATATTTATTGCCCGAGCAAACTTAATAGAATGGATATAGAAATGAAATGAAATACTAAAAGAACACATCATAGAGAAAAGTCTTATCATGTAGTTAAAGTATCTTTTCGTATAAGTTTAGAGTTCTTTATAAAATGGAATTTGTTGTGTGAAGACTAACGTCAAAGCGTGGTACGACACAAGGTTTGTTGAGGCGAGGGAAATTCTGTCGAGAAATGCATGCACACCTTCGCGCTTCAGTTGTCAGGCAGAGAGAGAGAGAGAGAGAGAGAGAGAAAGAGAGAGATTTGACTTTGGCGTTCTCTTTTATATACTACTTTATTCACGTCACTTGGAGGCCAGTAGAAGTAGTATTTGGAAATCCAGGGATGTAATCCTACACAAACACGCAACCCCTAAACTACCTATCTATGTCAGGCGGAAGAACAATGAATATAAACTTAATTAGCTGTCCTTGTGAGAAAATTATTTTGTAAAGTGTTATGATGAAAGAAGAATATCATCAGTTTTATTTCTAGATGAAATTAGTTTTTCTTGATTTGGATTTTAAAAAACGTGTTAAAACTCTTGTTAAAGATATCTACTACTTCTTTAAATGCGATAAATCTTGGAATTTTACTTTTGTTTTCTCTGTTTGAAAAATGTTTATAGTACTATTCATAGCAATTTACTCGTAAAATACAATAAAATGGAAAAAAATTGAATTTATCAAAAATGAACAAATAATTAAGGAAAATTAATCCACCTACATTTTTTACTAATTCACATATTCCACTTAAATGCATTCATTTTGTTGAAATAAAGAGAGAAAAAAAGAAAAAGGCCGCTAATCAGCAGTATTGCAAATTAGCTTTATGACTTGAAATCACGTCCTCCATCTCAATTTTGGTTAGCGTCGTCGGCTGAAGCTGTAGAATGCGCTGACTGCATCTCTGCAGAGTGGTAATACCTACACGATCGAGTTTCCTGGATATGATGCTAAACAATCTGATGGTGAGGCTCCAGCCCTGGAGCTTTTGGGAATATAGAGTACTCCTTCATTGCCACTGCTACCAGGTTCACTCTGACTCGGAATGGTAGCACCTGATAGGGTCTTATCTAGGGGTCAAATTGAACAATTTGACATATAAAATGTGTGCAAACAGGTGATTTATGTTAAAATGAATTGTTAGAAATAGAACTGTTTGATCATTTAACTGTGTGCAAACAAATGACTGATGTTCAATTTAGTTGTTAGTGCTACATAGCAATACTTGAAATCATTTAACTGTGTTCAAAAGAATATTCCCGGGCACATTTAAAAATTTTATCTACTAAATATGTTTAAAAATCATATATATTCAATATATATGTATAAAGAGGATTTGGCATAAAATAACCTACAAGGGTTGATATGCATTAAACCCAAACTAAACCAAACCAAGCCAAACTTACTTTTGGCTTGCTGTGCCTCTCCCTAGACGTAATGGCCCTTTTGAGTCCTTAAATTTGACACTCCCGTTGTAGCGTGTTCAGAGAGTGACGGGAGAATACCCTTTAATGTTTTTATAAATGACCGATAGGCTTTATTGTCCAATGAGATTGCAAAGGCGGCACCTTCTTAAGTTAATATTAAAACTGCTGCCCCCGACTAGTAAAAAAAAAAGGATTCGAACCAAGAAAAGCAGTGGAGAACCAGTGGCGGTTCCAGCAGTAGACCCTAAAGTCCAAATGCGAGAGAGAAGAAGGGACGAGGTTTCATTAACTAAAGAAGATTTTTTATAATTCGATGTTTTCTTCTTCACAATCCGAAAGTCTTTTTCTAATTGTATCACCAAATTCAATAATGTATTCTGCCTGTCTTGCCTTACTCCGTTATTCGTATTCGACTGAATTCTTTAAATTCTAGTCGTTTCGAGTTGCCTGCCTGAAGAATAATTCCAACTCAGACATCATCCTGTCAAAATTTTCCTTCTTTGAAGACTCTTCGTCTCCATTTCATCTTTTGAGTCTAATATGGCCTTTTCGAACTAAAAAAATCAAAAACAAACAAGTAAAAAAAAAAACAAACAAACAAAAAAACAAAAACAAAAGGAAGCTTCCAAGCATTAAGTTATTCAACCTTTTTTGATGGATTTTAAATTCCTCAACTTTGGTGAATTTTTCCTTTTTTGAATTTTGACCTAGATTCGATTTAGAACATATGAGGAATAATTTGTGCAACTGTTTTCAAAAACTTGGTTTCTCCTTTTGGGCAAAGTTTTACGTGTTGGCCTATTTTTTTTTTTTTTTTTAATCCTTTTTTATATTTCAAAATCTATTGAGTTTTATTTATTTATTCGTTCGTTCTTGAATCTAAAATTTTGCACAAAATAATATATTAATATCTTTCTAAAAAGTTTTGTTTGAGAGCTACTAGAAAAAAATTGCAATAATACATCTTATGATTCAAATTTAAGTATTTCTATGAATATTAAACCTACGTTTTTATTCCCAGTAAATAATCAGTTATAAGATTGATTTTTTTTTCTTATTTAGCTTGTATAAAGTGTAATAAAAAGAAACTCAGACAATACATTTTCACGAGCTGCACATCAAATGTCAATGAATCGGTGGCACACTAAACTCTGCCTCTTCTAACCAAAAAATAATACAAGTAAATGGATCAGACTATATATATAAATTTAACCAGTCCCAGACAGACTCGAAAAAAACCCAAAAAAAAACAAACCCAAAAAACAAAACCCAAGCCGGTTTGTGTTTTTCGACCAATCAGAAGTCTCCTTAAACGACCGAAAAAAATTTTATTGGGAGCTACTCGCTTGCGACTTAGAGGCGACAAAAAGACCGCTCGTCAGTCGCACCGTCCTCTTTTCATGAAATACGTAACGCTGACATCAAGATCTGATGAAAAAAAATCATTTCAGTCGTGTATACCACAGCCTGAAAGTGGGACGCGACCTTTTCCACAATCAATGTCGTTTTGCCGTTTCTCTCAGCAGAACTTTATTCAAGAATACACCATATTCTCAAAGAACTTAGTTAGCGGACGTTCAAATTAATGAACGTCCTGTTTCTGACTGTATCCACTGCAGATGGGTATCCCCCGCCAAAAAATATGGTGATATCCTGTGTATGACACTAAACTGCAACTGAAGATGAGGCTCCAGCTCTAAAGCTCTAGGGAGTGTCGTGTACCCATTCATTGCCATTACTCTCAGATGCACTCTGACTCGGATTGGTGATACTTTTTAGGGTCCCATCTATGGATCAAATAAATTTGTTTGAAAATTATTTGAATTCGATAGGACCACAAGCAAAAAAAACGACAAAAATGTAATATTAACGTACAATAAACGCAACTTCTTAACCTCTAAGCATAAAATAACCCTTGACGGTTTTGTATGTCATTAAAATTAACCAGTCAATCAAACTAATGCAACAACACATTACCTTTCCCAAAGGAATTGGTCCAAAAGTGAACGTAAAAAGGCAACTGGAATTCGAACTCACTTACTATCATGTCGCAGTTCTGCACGTTAACCACCATATGCATATACAACTTTTGAGTCCTTGTGATGTAGTGGCTAGCGAGCTGGACTGTGACATCATAGTAAGCGAGTTCGAACTGCAGTCTCGCTATTATGTTCATTTTTCGAATAAATACCTTTGGGAAAGGTATGAGAACCCCCTTATTCTCCAAGCTATGGGCTAAATAGTAACTTTACTGTTCTTCTACAAAGATGGTTTTGGCTTTTCATAACCCACGAAGTTCGATATGCCTTTAGAATAAAGAAACCTGACCATTACTAAAAATCTAATTATGCTTGTGCTTGTAGGGAACGAATAAATAAAAATTTTTTTAATTAAATTTAATTTAAAAAAAGAAAAAGAAAACTATTAAATTTGAAGAAACTCCCAGAGGTCTCTAACGGAAAAAGGAGATGACGCATGCGTGAAAAGAAAAAAGACTTTCCTCTTGACAAAGGAGACAAAGTATTCTTTCTTTTTCAGGCAGTGACCAGTGTCCTGATAACATCGTTGCTGTCGTGTCTGGGCGCCACGCCTACGTCTTTGGACGTAGCGTCGGTTAGTCCCTTTCACCCAGTAGCAGCCCTCTCTCGGTCAACAGGATGCTGAAATATACAAGACCCACTACTGAAATATAAACTAACCCTTACCGGACTTTGACAAAACTTCCAAAAGGAAACTAACCCTATATGGAAGCCCAAAATACCAAATGCGGACACATACATACATGAAAACGATTTAACGTATTTTGACACCTTAACTGGGGGATTCAGCCATTTCAATGTATTCACGAAAAACTCCCTCATTCATAGAATGGCTTGTTGAACCCAGTAAATAAAGGAAAGTATAAAAGAAACGTCTTCGTCTCTTATCTGTTTCTATTTTTTCTTTTTGTATAATTCTTTTGGGACTTTCTTTGGACAAGGCATTGTGCCGGCCAGTCAACGTGGGGGTAAAATATGATATAACCAAAATATGGAGTCAGATATCTTACGGCAACACAGCCTTGCCCTTTGCCCCTGACCTTCAAACCTCAAACCCCACATGCTTATATATAATAGTAACCCAGTAAAAACGACACATCATGTTGATAATCTATTAGAGCAATACACTTAAAATGCTGCCCAGTCGACTGGGGCTGCAGAATACACCGTCTGCTTCTCCCCAGAGATGTAAGACCCCATTCCCCAACGAGTGTCCTGAATATGATACTAAACAATCTGGTGGTGAGGTTCCAGTAATGCTGGAGCTTTGGGGAATGCGGAGTACCTCTTCATTGCAATCGATCCCAGGTCCACTCCGTCCTGGAGTGGTGGCACCTGATAGGGTCCTATCTATGGGTCAAATAGAAATAAACTGCTAAACTGAATTGCTTGAAATAGAGCTGTCTTGACACTTAACTGTATAAACAAAAATCTGTACTTATACTAAACTGAATAGTTTGAACTTTTAACAAAATAAATTAATTCGGCGTTAAATGACCCCAAACGGTTGATACACCGTAAAACAAAGGAAGCAAGCAAGCAACCAACCAACTTAAAATGCTTTCGAGAATAGAGTGATTTCTAGTCCAATTTGCAAATGAATTATAATATTGTGGAGTCAACATTGGCTTTGAACATCATTTTTAATCATCCGAAACCTCCATATGACGGAGATAACTAAAAAATATTAATGCTTCTCTACTTCCATAAATAGAAGCATCGGTACCCTTATGAACCGCTGTTACTACGAGAACCCAACGGGTTCACGAGTCATCTAATATTATAAATATTATTACATTTATATAGGATTATCAATACTAATATGCGTTTGTTTTATAATTTCAATTACTATTATTGACATTATGACAAGTTTGAGGCATCATTTTTAATTGTATCTTAAAGCTGTTGAAACTGTCCGCAGAATTTGGGAAGAGTAAAAAAATGTAACAATATCTGACCATACTACCCCAAACCGCTTTAAGCGTTTTAAGAGTAATAGACAACCTGTGAACCCATTAGGTTCTCGTTGTAACAGTGGTTCATGATTATATTGATATTTCTATTTAGCATTTCAGATTTTATCTGTTATATCAAGACTTTGGACGATTAAAAAAATGAAGTTGATCAATAAAAAAAAATCATTCATTTGCTAATTGAATTATAAATTAGTTTATTTTTCTAGGCTAAAACATTTTAAATATATTGTTCTTTGAAAAATCTCACTATGGTGTGCCGTTTTTAGTAGTTTACGGTTACATTTAGAAAAAATTAATGAGATATCTAATGATAGATAGATATGAAGAAATTAAGAAACCTAGTGGGACACATTGTGATAGATAGATAGATAGATAGATAGATATGAAGAAACAAGAAAACCTTGATAGAACAGACTGTAGTTGATAGATATGTGTTTACAGGCACTTATGAATCGATAGACCGACACTGACAGATAGATGAAGAAGCAAAGAAAATTACGAATACTGAGATATACAAAAAAAGGGGGGGAAAAGATTTTAGAAGCGGTAAGAGTCTCACTAGTTTCAAGCTTTAATAATTATGACGAATTTCTGACCAAGTGTAATTTTGCTGAAATGGATAATAAAACCAACTTTAAGAGCATCTTGCCACTATCTAATAGTGCGCGGGCTAAGATTATTTGTGTGAAGGGAATAAGTTCGATCTTGATTGGATGCTCCACACCCGTGATCATCATGTCAGAATTAAGCTTATTCGCGATAGTTTTTTTGTTTTTGAGAAAAGGAGAACGATGTATAAACCATTGTCATTTTTCTTTACTACAATGATATACAGATGTACGCAGGTAACTAAATTTATTTCCAGAGAGACCTTTCATATTTAAATAATTTTCAGTTAAGTGTGTGTAATAATTCTAAGTGCCCTTGAAAAATATAGACTGAATGGAACCCCTCCCCAAATACGTTTTAATTATAAAAAAACAAACAAAAAAAAAACGACGGAAACTTTTGCACACACCTAATATTTGGTTTCGTATTTTCGAACGAAGCGAATATAAATATCAAGAATTATACCTCATGGTTAAAGTAGTTTCGGTGTTTGAACCCAAAGCATATGTTATAAGGTTTGGGAATGCTGTTGATTTGTTATTTTAACAAGACCCCCCCCCCCTTGAAAAATTGACGCTACACAATCTTTTAGTTCCATTCTCTTCTCACTAAGCTAATTTAAATCATGAACTTTTCCTCTTGGTTGATACGGATTTTCAGTTTTATTTTCAGCTTGTGCCCAAAAGTTAATGTTCGAGACCAGATTAAAGGCCAGGATTTTGAATTTTGGCAAGTTCAAGACCTGGTCACTTTTCTTTAAAAAAAATTAGCCGAGCATGTTCTTTTTTCCGCGATTTCGTTGAAACATATTTTTAGTTTTATTTCCAACCAATGCCAGAGTTCGAGATCAGATCGAAGGCCAGGATTTTTAATACTGATTTCGGCAAGTTCAAGTCCAGTTCACTTTAAAAAAAAAAATTGGCGTAGCACGATCTTCCTTTCTTCTCAATTTGGCCTTGTAGTATACTGAGTTAAGCTTATTCGAGGGCCGAATGAGAGAGAGAGAGAGAGAGAGAGAGAGAGAGAGAGAGAGTGATATAAATCGACGCACCCAATGCGTCCTGTATAAGTGGTTCACCCCAACAACTTGCAGCAGTAGGAAAAAGTAAAACCGTAGAGTAGTATCACCGGTCGATGTAGCGTGTGCGTGCGCGGATATTTATTTTAGTCACTAGAATACAACGAATGGATCTATGCTTTCTCTACATCTTTACTGTTCTCCCTCTCATCTTTCTAGGTAAGTTTTCCCATTCATCATTTACTATATAGACAGATAGAATAACAAGCATCACCATTTTCTCAGTGACGGGAGGTATACAACAAAACCGATTAGTCTTTATCTGTTGGTCTCTGTCATCTTTTCTTATTTGAATTGATTGTATCCTCGCTGAAGAAGCGAGAATTAATTATTTCCTTTTCTCCATCGTGAAGATTCCCTATTTTTCTGTTTTGTTCGTTACGTTTAAGTTTGATTTGTACATTATTTTCAAAATTTATGCATTGTTGCTAGGCTTTTACTTTCTTGTTTCTCTCTCTCTCTCTCTCTCGAGGTAAATCTTAACAGTGTCTGTAAAAACTAAAGGAAGGAAGGGGGGATGTACGAGTTATGAATGGTCTTGGTTGTAGTAGTGTAAAAAAAAAATAAAAGGAAAAAGCCAAGTTGAATTTTTATGCAAGTTAGGGTGTTAGGAGTTATTCAGCTTCTTGACTGCATCGTGGGACACTTTATATTGTGTATAGAACAAATATTAATCTCTTTCTTTAGTCTTACACTTCGTCTGTTTCGTAAAGAAAAGAAGTATTTTCCCCTTTCTTTAATTTCAGACGATTAATCATGTTATTTACAAGTAGTCTAACATTTGTTTAATGAGTTTTTACTTATTCATTTTCTAAACGTAAATATTTTAATTGTTAAATGTTTTTCTATTCTTTACACTGTGCATTTTCCCTAAGTTGTCATCTCGCATTATTTAAATGAATAAAAGATATTATTGCATTTTCTTGCATTAGGTGCATAGACTTGTCAAATTTTACAAAGTTCAGATTGGTTACAGTGTGTTACCCCATCCTTAACCTATCTCAACTCAAAAACCTAGTTAACGTAAGAATCAATTAGAAACAAATTACTAAATATTGGATCAGTGGAGACCCTCGGAAATACATAAACCTGAAGCCTAATTCATAACATTTAGGTTTAAATCGGCTGAAAGTGTCTTCAAATTAACACATGATTAAAGAATAAAATTCATCAAACACCTTTCTCAGCTAATCAAATATATTCCCTCCAAAATTTTTAATCACTGACAGCCGACTTACAGGCATAAATAGAGAATTGAGATCAAACCTGTGACTATCAGATCCTGGAGGAACCCTGGTCACTGAGAACGGAAGACAAATCCTACCACACATAAATATATTAATGTTCCAGTCTTGTGCCACAGCTAAACTTAGTAAACAACTAAATATATTAACATGTATTAAAAAAACACACAGACACCCGTATAGAAAAAAACAACAAAAAAAAACTTCAATAACTTTTCTTTGGAAAAACCAAGTGGCTCATATTTCTGTTAAAAAATAAAACAAAAACATTTCCTTTAAGAAAACAAAACTTAGTTTTTTTTTTAATGAAATGATTCGTTAAATAAAAAGGTAAGCGGTAATACTTTCTCTTCCTCTCCGTTGCTTTTCTTTTGAAGTGTGGCAACCTCACTAGCAAGAATATATTTTTACCGGGTTTCACTGAGGAATATGTGTGTGTGGACTTTTACCTGCTGAGGCCCTTCTCTTAAATGGTAAAAATTTGTTTTTAATGATAAAGAAAAAAGTAGATTTTTTTTTTTTTTTTTTTTTTTGATGAATTACTGTTAAAGAATAAAAACTAATGATGAAAGAAAAAATATATCTTAAAAAAATATAATAACTGTCCTCGGGTACGTGGCCCTAAGCTATAAGTAAGTCCAGCCAGGAGTTTATACCTTCCACAACAGATTCGAATATCTGTGTTTTTATCAATAAAGCAAGACCTATTGACAAATGACTCTTAGTTTTTGTTTTGTTTTTGAAAGACAGGCATTTATTTATTTTTTTTAACCTTTCTCCTATCGTTCTTCTCGCTCTTCAATATAACAAAACTGCCTTTTTTGCCTTTAAAGTCTCAACATGTGACGGGTTCTGTTGTTTTTTGTTTGTGCTTTTGTACTTTTAAAACATCACGTACTAAAACGAAAACCTCCATATTCTTTTGTCTTACTAAAGAGCTGTAAAAACATTAGATTTTCCCCTCTTTTCCAATTATTTATCAACGTTACTGTAATTTCGTTTATAGCGAACCCTTAGCTCATATTAGTGAAAGATGTAGCTCCGAAATGTCAGCTTGTGTGAACAATTTCTTTACGTAAAGGAGTCAAAAGACAACTAACTCTACATCGTATGTTATGTGTACAACTGTCTCGAAGTCTAAAAAAAAAAATGTTTTACAAATCGTTGCAACCGGTGAAATGATGATGGGCTTAGAAAAATGTCGTTCGGTTTTCCTCTTTGTTTCCAATTAACTTCTTTTTTTTATCTTTTACTACTAACTACTATACATGCATTCAAAATAAGAAGAGAAATGCATGTTTTATTGTTGTTTTTCGTGGTGTTTTATCCGCAATCGTCTCATCGTCATTTCAAAGTTATTTAGACTTATTTATTTATGAACTAAGGTTTCACTGCTTTTTTTATTATTATTATTATCGAAACAAAAACATGGTTATACAGGGCAGGTGTAAAAAGACTTGTTAATTAATTCCTATGCTTGACGTTTGGTTAGCCTTTTTGAAAATATGGGTTTTATTGTAGAAGTGAATATATTTTTCAGCTGTTTTTCTCTCATTTTTAAAAAGGTTCTGCAGAAACTTGCTGTTTTCTCTTACAAAGGATCGTAAAACTACTTCAACTAGACTTGAAATCAACATTATTATAGTAATTTACGAAGCTCTTTGCTTCGATGTGGCACAAGGCCGAATGAATGGGGTACCTAATGAGACTCGAACTCACTCGTGTAGGTTTGCTAGTCTAGCTTGCTAACCGTTACACCACCAGAGGTGCCCAAATCAACATTATTATAAAATATTTGGGGAATAATTTATTGTAATATTAGCTTTCAATATACAATAACAATTCATTAATTTCAATATCCAATAATTTTCATTTTTGTGTTTAGTAGACAATAACTGTGCAAAAAAGGCACATCATAGCGAGATTTTACTAGAACAATACACTTAAAAATGTTCTAACTTAGAATAAAGAAATTTTCACTCCAATTTGCAATTGAATAGTAATTTTGTGGGGTCTTCGTTTCGTTAAGTTGTTGTTGTGTTGTTTTTGTTGTTGTTGTTGTTGTTAACAAAAAAAAAAGTCATTTAAATTTTCGATATAACTGAGATTTAACTAAGAAATGTAAATAAGAATCCATCACTCTTCCTTCCTGAAAAGTAACGTCAGTATCTTCATAGATCATTACGATGGGATACCAAAGGGTTTACGGATAGTCTAGTTCTAATTCAATGGGCAACGATCTTTCTATTTATTTATTATGTAAATGTTTCATTTTCTTTTAGTAACTAGTGTAACCCATATATTTCAATTTAGTTCTCCTTTTAATCTTTGTATCCTCTCATCCTATGAAATGATGTTATTTGGTATATTTTCCCTTTCAAGTTTATTGTTTGTAAGTCAGAAGAAAGAACATGAAAATCGGATGCTGCTGTTTCTTTTAGAAGGGGTTGTTGAATAAATAACCCAACTTAACTACTAAAAATAAGGTTTACTGTTGCGCTTTCCGTTGATTAATATTCGGATGTACATTAAAATCTCTGGCTAGATTCACTTCCTCCGCCTTAATATATTAATACTACAACTGGATTTCTGAAGTGAATAAAATAGCCAATATCTCTATTATGTTTTATGAGTTCCTACTGTCTACTAAATCGGCATACAAAATAAACTAAATTATTAACTTTAATCTCATTCAGACGGTTATGTTCACACATACGATGGAATTTTTATCGTATTTTCCCGGCGTAGAGGATGCTCCGGCTTCCAGGATTCATTCTGATTTGACCTGTAGGACACGGGGAAATTTTGGTGACTTATTTTATTTTTTTCTCTTGTGTTGGTGGTCAACATTCTCTAAACAGCTTTTCAAGTTTTTAATCAAAAACGATGATGCGATTTTTTTTTTTTTTTTTTTTTTTTTTTTAGAAGTACCAAAGAATTGCTCACCCTCTTCAACGTTCGTTTGTTTGCACTGCTAGTGAATATCATTGTTAACTGTCGTAACCGACCAATTATATTGAGTGAATGAATAATAAAGTTAAACCTCTTGGTTCCCAGACCTCTCATCTACTCCGATTCTTCAGACAATCCTTTGGGTGAATAAAATAATGACTAAGTAAATGAGTAACAATTCTACACACTAGTAATTACTACTATCCTCCTGAATGTTAGGAAAATGATCATATTATGTAAAAGAAATATATATAAAGTAGTAATTTAACTAGCATAATTTATTGGTTGGCGGTAACTATGTTGTGATCATCAACAAATAAGTTCGAGGTTCAGTTCCAGGTGCTAAATTGGAGAATCTCGCTCGAGAAAAAAAGTTGTTTTTTTTGTTTTGTTTTTTGTTTTTTTTTGTCGTCGAAGCCTGTCTAATATTTACAAAATACATATGTGACTTTTTTTTTTTTTTTTTTTTTTTTTCAAAAACGGTTTATTTTATTAGTTATTAACTCTCATAAGTTGTTTACACCCATTTTCCTTGTGTTTTGACCTCCAGTGGGGTCATGATTAACACGCTAGATTAGCTGATTATTGTTAGCTGGTTCGATTCTCACTTCTGGTCTTGTGCCACAACTATGTTTAGCTTAGTAAATAACTATAATTAAGTATGTACGTTAATTTACATACTTTCCGACACCTCTTTTTTGTCCATTCCTAAATCTTCCTTATCTACAAAGAGGCCCTTCCCTCTCCAAAATTATAAAAAGGCCAATGACTAGTAATCTTTACTTTCTCTTTCTTCTGGAAAATCGAATAATGGTTGTTTTATTATTGCCGTTTTGAAATAACTAGACGGATTTTAATTAAAGATATTTACCACTTTTTTTTTTTTTTTTTTTTTTTTTTTTTTTTTATCTGGCCAAAATCCAACCAAGTCTTCGAAATAATGAGAATTTATCTGCTTTTGTAGCCCTTATGTGGGCTTGAACGGAGGCGCGCTTAGTGAAACGATTATCGTCGTAAAAAATGGAATTGGTGGCCAGAGTTCAAATCCTGGATAAGACTGTGTTTCACTTTGCGCTAATGCCCTGGGGAAAGATATGGTTCCATTTATTCTCCCATCCCCAGCTATGCGTTATTTTGGCCTTGGTTAGGAAACTAGCATAGGAGAAAGAAAATTCTGAATTCAAACTAGCATTACTCTGCTTAAAAACTGACCTTGTGTTGGAGGGGTTAGGTAAGTAAGAACATGGGCTTGAACATGTGGTACCACATTGTGGTATAACTACATACATGGGCTTGAATTGTGATCATTGGCACTTGTTGGAAATAGTTCTATGAAGAACTTGAACCAGGAGTCTTTATCATCCGGGATTTTTACTTATCCAAGAATCCCATATCCAATAATTTTGACTACCCCCACCTCTCTCTCTCTAATTTTGTCCTGTATATACAGCCAGTCTAGGAGAAGGATAAATATGAATTTCTAATTGGAGTCTCAATAAGGCATTCCAATATCATCTTCCATCCCATTCTGGTTATTACAAGATATACTGATGCTTGCCTTGGACAACACATGGTGAAATGAATATCATCTTAAAAAAAAATGGACTTGACAAGAAAAGTCCAAATCCTGGACAAGGCAGTTAGCATTTAATTTTGTACTAATGCCCTTAGGAAAGACATAAATGTCTTCTTCCCCCAGTTATGGGTAAATTGACCGGGCTCTTTCGTCTTGGTTTGGCAAGTAGTCTAAAAGGGAAATGATATTCAAACCAGCAGTACTCCACTTAAGAATGACCATGTGTCATATCTTGTCCATGTCGGAGAGGTTGGGTAAATGCAAAACTCAGTGGCATGGAGAGAGACCTCCTGCATGGGCAACTGCTAATCTTCCATACAGTCTCGCCCATATCTGCACTCAGATCTAGTTGCACATCCATTGTCTAGCAAGACCAATTGATGCTATCACCACTGTTAGAAAAAATTATTTGTTAAAATAAAAAAACTGGTAATACTTATTCATAGAATCTTCAAGGCCAAATTGGTTAATCTTTTGCTGACCACCGTTCCTTATTTAGAACAAGATTAGAAATTCTACTTATCTTATTGAATTTTCAGTTTTACTTTCAGTCTCATACAATCCTTCACTGGATGTTTACTGAAGAGGGTGAGGGAAAGTAGTGATTTTAAGTGTCCTATATATTTATGTTTTACTGCCTCTTTTTGATGACATTTTTTAGTTGCATTGATAGATGACCAGTTCTGTAATTGCCTTTGTTGTATTTCATATAGGCTGGAACTGCCAGGTATATTGTTAAAGTGTTTGTCTCTTTCCTAACCATACCCAGGGCTTCCACTGTTACTGGCGTGGTGGTAGTAGTTTTAAGGTATCACATCTTTTTTTCTCTTTTCTTTTCTTTTTCTCTTCTCTTTCCTTTCTTTTCTCTTTCCTCTCTTTCCTCTCTTTCCTCTTTCCTCTCTTTTCCTCTTTCCTCTCTTTTCCTCTTTCCTCTCTTTTCCTCTTTCCAATTATATTATTATCAGCATGTTTGATAAGGTTAAGGTAACATCCTCGAAAAACAGGCTTTGTGAAGATATAGATTATAAGTTCCAGACTTGTCAGAACAACTTGATTATTTCTAATTTTGAGTTTTGTTGTAGGAGTCGGTTAACTCTCACATATATATAATTATTATTTATTCATTTAATTTGAAAACAAAATAGAGAACTAATAAATAATAGTAAAAATGGTGAGTGTTTTTGACCAGAATTTTGATAGAAAGCAATCATAAAAATGGAGAAGATATTTTAACAGAATAATAGTGAAAATTAATGACCTATAAGACAACATTTCAAATTAGTACAATTATTCTTCCTTGTCTATTGTTTTTTTGTTGTTTTTTTTTTTTTTCTTTTTTTTTAAAAATGTAATGGCATATCAACTTTCATGCAAAGCCATCCTTGTAAAAGAACAGCGGTGATACTATTTAACCCACAACTAAGAGGATAAGGGGTTCATACCCTTTCCCAATTAGTCAAAGAGTGAACATAATAGTACAATTGGAGTTCAAATTCACTTACTATGATGTTGCAATCCATTACTTTAACCATTATGCTGCAGGGACTCTGCCCTTCCTTGACTGTTTAAATAAAAAAACAAACAAAAAAAAACTAATACCACAGATAGGTTTGGTTTGTTTATTTATTTAATGGCCTATCAACTCCTCATGGGTTATTTAATGGCAAAGTTTAATTCATTTATAACCGTATTTTCAACACTATTACTAGTATTTAAAAATCTTTATTTTTTTTAATTGAATTTTGTCTATCATAGTTTCCAGTTATGTTTTTAAGTATTTCTATTCAATACTGATAATTCTCAAACATTTTTATTTGACCTGCAGATGGTATTAATTAATGCTCTAGATCAGTGATTCTGGGAGTAACTGCAACAAACATCAGATGGTGGTGTCATGGTTAGCAAGCTAGAGTAGCAAACTTTCACACGTGAGTTTGATTCTCATCTGGTGCCCCATTTATACAGCTTTGTGCCACATCTAAGCAAAAAATTTAGTAAATTCCAACATCAGATGCATTTTTTTTCTTGGATAGGTGGGGAGTCTTTATTCTTTTGCTGGGAATACCCAACAGAGCTTTAACAATCTGGACAAAAACAGCAGTTATAGGTGGGACCCTAACATATACTCTACTTTCAGGTCAGAGTGGACCTAAGAGTAATTGCAATGAAGAGGTATTCTATAATCTCCAGAGATTCAGAATTGGTTGTAGTTTAGTGTCATACTCTGGGCCCCCACTCTTTTGGAGGGTTGTTGGGGGTCTTACCCTTCTGCAAGGGATACGGTCAGCATATTATAATCCCAGTCAACAGGGTATGTCACAGGTTGGACAACAATCCATGCTAATAACATCTATCTTTTATTAAAGCACCTTGCATTGTATAATGTTAAGCAAGCCAGGCTAAAAAACCATTATTATCGCTTCTTAGTCTCACTGATAGCCTTATATTTGTCTGTGGAGACACTTATGGTATAATGGTTACTATCACAGGAAGTGGCCATGGTGACCTGAGTTCAAATCCTGGATGAAGCTGATTACATTTCAAATTGCACAATAGCTTTGACATGATAATGTGATGTCAGATGAAAATTATAACCACCCCTCCTTTCAAGATGAGCTCCACAAAGAGGTCTCTCACCCACTGTGACGACGGAATCGGTAAGTAAGCATGTGTGAGAACTACAACAGAAAACAAGAAAGATAATATCAACATCTGTCTGTCTGTCTGTCTCTCTTCACTATGTTTTATTACTCTCTATCTAACTAAAGTGGTCGACTCGTTTTTCATACTCTATTTCTCTCTTGACAATTACTAAGAGGCATAGTAGCAAATGGACTTTTGTATTAGCAAATCAAGATGGGGTTTTGTGTGTTTGTCATTTTTTCTCATGATTAGGTTACTATGGGGGTCCCACTGAAACTTAAGGCATAGTGCTACACTTATAGTTCCTTTAGAACTGTGGTGGTGCAAACATCTGTTTGGTGCTGTGGTAGCATTACAAACTTCTATTTGTTGGTTGGTTGTTTAGGTTTTATGGCTTATTAATCTTTGTAGGTTATTTAATGCCAAATCCATTTTTATACAAATAATCAGTTCTATTTCAAACAATTCCATTTAGCATGAGTACACAGTTTGTCAAAAACATTTCTATTTCAAGCTATTCATTTTAGTCAAACAGTTCTAAATCAAACTATTCAGTTTAGTATAAATATAGATTTTGTTTACACAGTTAAATGTCAAAACAGATCTATATTAAACAATTCAGTTTAGCATAAGTATGCAGTTTAGTTCTATTTAGCCCATACATAAGGCCCTATCAGGTGCTACCATTCTGGGTCAGAGTGGATCTGGGAGCAATTGCTATGAAGGGTTGCTCTGCATTCCCCAAAGCTCCGGCATGACTGGAACCTCACCATCAGATTGTTTAGTGTCCTATCCAGGACACTCGTTAGCGGGGGGGGTCTTACCCTTCTGCAGACGGTGTATTCTACAGCCCCTATTTGTGCTGTGTTAATGTTACATGATCATATTTAAACTGATCTATGCCATTGGCCTTATGAGTAGAGTATTTGCCAATTGTCTGGGAGACTGGGGTTCAATCCCAGGTCGAGTCATACCAAAGACTCAAAAAATGGTTCTTAATGTCTCCTTGCTTAGCACTCAGCCCTATAAGGTGAGGATTAAGGGTAAAGTGGAGCAATCCTGGGAATGTAGTAGCGCCCTCTCCTACACCTCAGTTATTGAAAAGAGAGCCTTCGGGTCACCCTCGACTAATGTATCCAACTTTACTTATTTGAACCAAAGAGATACCTTTAATGAGTACTATCACTCCAGGTTAGAGTAGATTTAAACATAATGACAATGAAGGGGTACTCCTCCCTCGAGTTCCAGAACTAGAGCCTCATTATCAGATAGTTTAGTTTCATACCCAGGACCCATGTTTTGAGTTGGGAGATTCTTATCCCTCTGTAGAAGATACAGTCAGCATATTCAAAGTCTCACTGATAGAGCTCCTAACTGTAAGGATGATGGTTCTTGACAAATAGATAAAACTTCTGTTCTGCTTGAATGAGTTTTTGTTTATTTATTTAATCCTTAAAAATGCAACACTTTTTGAACAATGTCACTTGTTTGTCCTTTAAGTCAAAGAAAAATTATGTGAAACTTGTACTATGCAATAGAAGAAACGCCTACAGGAACTTTTTTAAAAAAAGTGTCCTATTTCTCTAAGATTACCCTTAATTTCTTTTTTTTTTCTTTGTTTTTGTATTACTATTATTTACTTTTGTTGTCTTTATGCCTTTTGTTTTCATTTTTTTTTTTTTTTTTTTTTTTTGTGTGAGACATCTAAAGGAAAACTAGGTCAACAATTTGTGTCTATCTTTTTTCTTTTCCTCCTCTTTTCTGTTGCTGATGCTGTGTCTGCTACACCTCCACCCACCTACAAACAACTGTAGGTATTCAGGGTAGAACACCCAGTTCATATCTTTTTTTTATTTACTGAGAAAATCTGCTTAGAGGCTGCCTTTGGTGGCCATTAAACTCAACATGAGTTGTCATTTGCTAAGCAATAACTTTGGCACAAGGCTAGATGTGAGGGCACTTAGTGAGACTCTTCTTCATATTACTCTTCAAACTATTACTACAAATAGAATAATCTCTCCAGTTTAGAAAGGTGACATAATTTTACTATAAGAAAGAACAGTATTTGGCATTTTATTTTGCTCTTCTGATCACTTTATTTTCAAGATTATATCATGCAAATTCTTGCCCTCATAAAATATGCACTCATGAAGTTCAGCTACACTCTCCTAAATGTTACTCTAGTATTACTGCAATTTCATGTTAAAATCTTTGAGTTATTTGTGACCTATGTTTAAAGACTTAAGCCTTCCCAGACGGAGTAACAGCTTTGGTGAGCAAGTTGGCCATAAGATACCACTGTTATTAATAAGTTTCAATCACAAATGCATGATGTTCACCGTTCCACTCAATGATGGCAACTGAAATGGCATGGCATCTGCTGCTGTTCAAAAATGTACCTCTCACTTGCTTACTGCTATTAGTAGCTATGTAATGGCAATTTTACATAGAGGAAATCATTCTGCCAGAGGCCTTAGATAGATTCTACAATTTATTCACAATAGATTATAATATAAATACTATAAATTGGATGTGACTTAATGTCTGTCAAAGGCAGCCTTTAAGAGAGTTGCTAATGTGTATTTTTGATAAGAGATGAAACTTTAGTTACACTGTTTAAAAAACAAACAAAAAAAAACAAAAACATTTTGAAAAATTATATTGACATGTTTCACAAGAAGTCAAGTGTCAGTAGAATTCAAATGATTTTATTGCCAAAAACAAATCTACATTAAAGGGAGAGAAGTGTAATTTATGTAAAGTATTTAAATGTTTGATTTTATAATTTAACTGTATCACTGGAAAAACATATTTGGGTCAGCTTTATTTATTATTGTTTGGCTTGGTGTTTCAGTTAAGTATTAAATTGGTGAGGAATGGAGATATATTGGAAAAAACAGAATGTGAATTGACTATAGAGGATTTTTCCCTTATTTATTTATTTTTTCATTTTTTTTTAATAAGTTAAAACAAAAATGTTATAACATGGTTCTTAGATCAAAAATATCACAGTGGTGTGCCATTTTAGTATTTACCTTAACTTAACATAAAAAATATATATACATCCTATAAAAGAAAAACCTTTAAAAGTTATTCATATTTTTTGTAATAATATTTTAGCAGACCCTGTATTTTTAAAATGTTAGATCTGCATCTTCAGACAATGCACATCTAAGTAAAGTTGTTGACCTCAGTCAAGGGTGACCCGAAGGCTCTCTTTTCAATGGCTACTACAGCAAGGTGTAGGGGAAGTCACTATTACTTTTCCTGGATTGCTCTACTTTATCCTTGATCCTTACCTAATAATGCTGAGTGTTAAGCAAGGCAGCATCATGTACCATTTTTTCGAGTCTTTGGTATGACTCAACCTGGGATTGAACCCTGGTCTCCCAGACTATTGGCAAACACTCTACTTAATAGACCAATGTGGGGGTCTGCTGAAATAAATATCATTACAAAAAATGTATAATTTTTAAAGGTTTTTCTTCTATATGGAATTATTTGCTCTGTAATTTATTTTATTTTACATTGAGCTCTCTTTTGGATTTTGAATGACATGGATATTGTAGAAAGAATATTTGAAAATAGAATTGTTCCCACCATTGGCTGACTTGGCATTGGAGATATATATAGTCATGAAGATAGAATGGAGTTCCTTGACTCATTAATGGGTGTTGTTTGTTTTTTTTGTTTTTTTTTTAATCTTATAACATTTTTGTTTGATCAAAAAATGTCACAGTGGTATGCTATTTTAGTTTATAGCTTTACAAACACATGAAGATATGTTGATAGCACATTCACTCTTGCCATCCATCCCTATCATCCATCACTTTTGGCTGGTCTTCTAGACTGCATCCAGTGTCTGCATAGAGATGTAAGCCCTTGCTGGTTGGTCAGCACTGGTGCATCTATGTGTAGGAGACCATAAGAGTATAATCCTACTAAGGGTTTACATCGAAATGATGTAGCCCACTTGGGGTTTACATCGAAATGATGTAGCCCACTTGGGGTTTACATCAAAATAACGTAGCATACTAATCCCACTCTCAGTTTACATCCAAATGTTGTACACATGAAAAAAAAAACACAAGGATAAAGTCGATATGTTTGAAATGTAACAACACTTTTTATTTGTTGTATACAGCAGTTTTAACTATTCATATTTCGTTCTAGTCAAATGATACTGAACTATGCAACAGTTTTAAATGGTAGCGTAGTAAGTCAAGTCTTCAGTATTCAAAATCTGGAACAAGGTTTTTGTTCAGGAACAATTTTAGACTCTCTCTTTTTCCTAACTCTTTTTGGACTCTTTTCAGACCTTCCATCTGAGATTTTTAAAAACTCCAGTGTCCAACCAGTGTAGGGATTGGCTGGTTATAGTATTTACTCATCCTTAATGTTGATTTCTCATCTCAATTTCCTTTAAAACAGCTTTTCCAAATTTGGGGAATTCCCCCCCCACACACACACACCTTCTGTGGTTGGAGGCTGGATCCACCCTTGCAACTCCAACCTACTTTAATTTGTATCTCTCACCCATACCTGGGTCTTAGAACTCCCTTATTCCTCTCACTCTCTGTTCAACCTGATCCTCCTCTCTGGCTCCTTAAAACTGTCTTTTTGTGATGAATCTAATTTTCAAAACATGTAGTTGAAGGAAAGTTTTCCAGATTTATTAAACTATTGTATACAAAGTTGACCACCCAGACTTTTCTAATGTGACCAATTTTGTCTTTTTGATTGTTTCAGAGACGGCCCAGACAGCCTCTCCTCTCTGTCTGGTCATTTTTTTTAATTCCAGTCCCTAGGTATTTTCTTTGTCCAGGAAATATTAAGCAATTAAGATTCTCCCCCCCCCAGATCATCTACCCTGGACATTTTATAATCTCTCTAATAATTTTCATAAACAGCTAGATACTTCAGTCATAGCCTACCTGTCAGTTTTTTTTTGAGTCGCCAATATTTTCTTTGTTCTGTATCTTGTATTTTTACAAGAATACAACCATACTCCTTTTCCATTTAGTCTGCTTACCCTCAATTGATTAAGACTCCTTTTCAAGCTACAGTGTCTCACAGGTCTTTCTATCTTTTAGGTTTTTAAATGTTTTTCCTTTATCCCAATAATATCTAGGCAATTAAGATTTTCTTAAGAGTATAATTCTTACCTTTTTTTTTCCCCCCTTAGTCTGCTTACTTTCAATTGATTACTCTCCACTCCAAATTCCAGTGTTACAAGAGAACATTGCTTATGAGTTTATCCTTACTTCTCCTGCAGTGCCTTACGTGTTTAGTTCATATCATTTGAAAGATTTGTGAGACGGAAGTTAAGTGGCTGAACAGCTGCTGTTTTGTTGGGTGTTGTTTCCAGGATGCAGCAAAACAAGAGCTAAGTGTAGAATTCTGTTAGTCAATAGTCATCATCATCATCACTCTCTGGCCTTCTCTAACCACCTGTCTCTGTCCATTGCTCCCGGGAGGTCTTCAAGGCTACATCCTGTATTGGCACAGAGCTGCTGTAGATAGGTTCTAGCTGGTCGCCCAACCTTTGCTTGTCCATGTGAAGGGCTCCACAGGAGTACATTGCATATCACCAGTGTCCCGCATGTCTAGTTCATCTAACTTGGATAGTTTTTGTGATGGGTGGTAGATGGCCGTACAGCTGCTGTTTTGTGAAGTGTTGCCTACAGGACTTGTTCAATATTGCTTGCAGCATTCTTGCATAATTGCCGTCAAGCTTTTTCTCCATATGTTTAGTTAGCATCCATGTAGTAGTAGTAGTATCAACATGACTGCTGCTTGGAAAAACTGTTTCATTTTATCAGTTAGGTTTGACTTCCATATGACCGATAGCTATCCATGCCTTTGCTAGTCATGTGTCGGCATCTTTCTTTGTTGATAAGACACTGCTCCCTAGGTAGGTGAACTTGTCCATAAGTTTCAGAGAGCTACCATTTAGTGTGGAGATGTTGCCTCTTTGATGAAAGCACATGTTTTCTGTCTTGTCTGCATTGACATGGATGCTTATGCCACCAGCTGCTTTGCTGACCATGCAGCAGGGTTTCAGTTTGGGTGGATGTATTTGCCAGAAGCACTTTTTCATCAGCGTAGTCCGCGTCTGTAATTGTTTGTACAGAGTAACTTCTGCTTCTTTCCTTTTCCAGTTTGAAACTGTTATCTTTCATTATATCTATAGACGTTCTAAGCACGTAGTCTGATCAGCATAACAAATGGTAAATGAAGATATATAAATTGACAGTAGTTCAAAAGTGATGAATTCAGGAAAGTTGACGCTATAACATTTCAGTATTATTATACCGTCATCAGGACTTTAAAAGGTGATATCAAGTGTTGAAGGAATAATGATGGATGTTTAAATAAAACACAGGAAATAAAGGAGAAAATATGTAAACAATGTTCAAACATTAAATTGGTGTTTACATTTCAAAATGATAATGGTATATTAATACTTAAACATTATAGTGTCAATTTTCCTTTTTAATAAATTCATCACTCTTGGACTACGGTTAAATTTTCTACATACTGTCAGATTCTTTTCCATTATTTCTTCCACACACACACATATATATAATAGTGTATCCAATTGATAAAGATGTGGAATTGCTGGAGGATTATCTTGAAGTAATAGCTTAGCAACTTGCTATACCTTTAAATATAAATCACATAAGGGAGCACAAACACTAAATGAAAAGAGAAATTTTAATGAAATACTAAATGGTTTTTCGTTTTGTTTCTTTGCCTCTTTTGCTGTGAACAATATAATTTTGTCAAACTTGCAGAAGCAACCCCCTCTCCAAAAACCATAATGATATTTAACAGATTTGTCCTTGTTCTATATTGATAGATCTTCACAATGTTTACCTCTATACAATAACTAATTATTTCATATCTTTAAAATTTTGATAAAGTATACAAGGTTAGAAGTACAGGAGGTTAACCCTATGCTGAACTTGGAACTTATTTTTATGATGCTGGTATAAGCAAAGCCTGGCCTGTTTACCAAAACGTTTTTGTACCTCAATGATATCTGCATTAGAAAAATAAGGTCTAAAAATTTTCAGATTTGGGTTACTTTTACTGCATTCTTAAGCTTAACTAAAGTATGTGCTATGATATATAGCTGCTCTGAAAAATATTTAGGGCTATTGAAGACTGCAGGCTGATCACAACTTTAATTAATTAGCAATGCTTACTCATATTACATATTGATTGTAAGATGGTCATTATTGAAAACAAAAGACATAAAATCATATTTCATTATAGTATAATTTTGTAATGCTTGAAAGCCACCCTTTCTGACCCCTACAATAAAAAAAAAAAAAAAGATGCATGTCCTGACTTTCTTTTAATAGGTTTTCAATAATCCAGCATCATTGGAGCGAGTGAAAGCTCCTAATCCCAGAAGGATTACCTTTTTAAATTATAATCAACCCCTTTGCCATACATTTGTAATAACATGTAAATCAGTACAAACTATGTAATAAAAAAGGCATTAAATGAAAATAGAATGAAATTTCAATGAAGTGTTTTTACTTCAAGCAATGAATACACTTCCTTTAGTCACTGAAGCCATTTAATTAGGGTCAGATAAGAGAAAATAAGGATTAAATGCAAGAATTCCTTTCCCTTGTTTATAAGAGCGTGACAACAGGTGAACAAATTCTGTGCAAATTAAAATACACAACAGGTTTGTGCAGTGGCCTGGAAAATACAAAATTGGTATCCAATTAGAATGGACCCTGATTATTGGTAGTCAGATTAGAAATTAGCCAAATTTGGGTCTTGGAAAGTTTCATTATGAATTCTGCCTTAGGCAAGTTAGCAGTCCTAAATCTGCTTAAACACTTTTGCTACCATTCCTCAAACACTCCCTTACATTTTAGCTACATCATCAGGTTACACGGTCATTCCTCTGTATTCAAGAGATTTCCGTCTTTGAAAATTCCTGTTAACGAATGCATTAAGTGCGTGTTAATAACTTCTGGAATTGATAGGGCTAGGTTTCCGCTCATCAAGATTTAAAACCTGGCGTTATTACTTTTGAGTTATGCAATAAAGAAGTTACTAGCATTCAGAATCGATGTTTAGACAAGAATAACTATTGGTGTTTATTTATTTTTGATGAGAACAATTTTTCTTTCTTTACATAGAAATGTCTGTCTCTTGATATGACTCTAAGCTGCATCTAGTGGTGAGGTTCATATTTTGGAATTCTGAGGAGTGTATAGTCACCCTACATGACCATTACTTTTGATGGGAAGTCTCCATAGTGTAATGGCTAACATTCTGGGTTGCAACATAGCAAGAGTTAGAATTCCAGTTACACTACTACATTTAATTTCAGACTAATACTCTTGGGAAAGGTGTTATATACCCTACCTATGAACATTAATGGGGTGTCCTCGTGGTGTAATGGTTAAAGCGATGAACTGCGGAATCGTAGTACGCGAGTTCGTACTCCAGTCGCGCTATTATGTTCACTTTCGGGCAAATACCCTTGGGAAAGGTATGAACCCCCTTATTCTCCCTCCAGCTATGGGTAAATAGTAGGACGGACTAGGTTCTTCAGCCTTGTTGAGGCAACTAGTCTAGGAGAAGGAAATTTCGAATAAAACTCTGAATTCAAACCTGTTAAACTCCGCTTAAAAATTGACCTTGTGTCGTGTCCTGCCCGAGCGGAGGGGTTGGTAAATAGTACCTATGAACATTAATTAGTATGTCCCATTCCTTATAAATATGTTGGATACTATTATGAGGGGGGGGGGTAAAATATGCTGATTAAGTTGTCACCATGAGCAGTGCTTTACCTTCTTTATGCTGCTGGTGAGTATTGTATTTTGTTAACATTGAGATTTCCATTTCATTTCCAACCTACATTTTGGTTATTTATCGTTCAGTAACCTTCAGTTAGGTTACAACAAAAGGTATGAGCCCCCCTTATCCCCCACAGCTATAGGTTAAATAGTACCACTACTGTTATTTTACAAGGTTGGTTTTGGACTTAAGTAACCTACAAAGGTTGATATGTCATTAAAGAAAGAAACCAAATCATTACTCTCAGGGAACTATCTATGGGTCAAATAGAACTGTTTGATAATTTAATTGTATACAAATAAATGAGTTTTAATTGGATTGTTAATGTCATATAAAAATGCTTAGAACAATTTAACTGTGTGCTAACAAATGAGTAATGGTGACTAGAATTATTAGTGTTGATTAGCAATACTTGAAACGGTAACTGTATGCCTGAATTGAAAAAATGTGGATAAAATTTCACTTTTCACATGAGGTTACCCAATTTCCCTGTGAGTTTCTAAACCATTCCTCATTGAGTGGAAAAAAAGTTTTTGCCTCTTCTGAGGTTTATGTGTAAGGCCCTTAAAGCTGGTCCACTTTGTAACTTGTCCTAACTGAAACTGCTAAAATTCAAAACGCAAACTTTCATTACTTGCTTCAATCAAAGTGACCTCTAACCCCATCTGTCTGTCTATCAAATGTCTCCACACTTCAAATGGAAGGAATATTGGCAGTCAGAGTACATCACATAACAGTATTTCTTCATATTTATTCATTTGCAATTAATCTTTTATATATATATATATATATATGCCATGTAACTTTATAACAGTGTTGATTGTCACTATCTCACTTCATGAGTTTGTGGCAAATCAAATGCAGTATAATTTGGAGAGTGCTCAATATCTGTGATAGAGCTATTATATAATAATAAATGAATATATATTAGTTTTTCTATACATCTAATAGAATAGTTGCTTGTCTGTGACCATAGGCTTCATGCCATCTTATTACAACACTCATCAGGCAGAGAAAGAAAGATATTGGAGAAATAAATCATCTACAGCACCCCACCCCCCCAACAAACAATGCAAATGTAGGCATAAAGAAACATGCCCCCTACAAAGAAACTGCCTACAGAAAAACATAGTGTACTGAGTCACTGTAAAAACCAACAACTCGGTCAAGCAGTACATAAGTGCAATGGAGGGTACCATAAAACAAAGAATATATAACCACAAACTTTCCTTCTCTAACAGAAATTACTCAATTAACATTTCTTTATCTACACACATCTGGCAGCTAAAAGGCATGAACATCTCGCCCACCATCGCCTGGGAAATACTAATACTAACACTAGCACCTGCCTTCAGCAAGACATAAAAAATGCCTTCTTTGCCTCCATGAGAAACTAGCAATTATCACTTACCCCTCACAAAACACCATACTAAACAAAAAATCCGAAATTCTATCCAAATGCAGACATGAGAACAAACATCTACTCTCGCATTTCGACCCCTACACATAACCCATCCACTATACCTATACTATCTTCATTACTAAAACTCCCCCACACCCCTTCACAAATAGCCCCATAACACACCCGATGCACCATAAGTACCATCTTTCTCCAGTAAATCTTTATATCCATCTCCATGCACATTCACTGCCTTTTGATATTATTAGCTATGTTTTCATGATTGTTAGAAATACGTCTCCACACAGGATATTTAACATATCCCTTATGCATGTACCATCATAGATTACAATAATGTATATGTAATATAACATTAACACGACATACAGCTAATACGAGTTATTATTGTAATCCAACACAACTCTGCACCTATTATCCTTACGTCCCAGACCTGTCATGCTTACATGTCAAATCAAAAAATCATTTTCTTAATAGTGCAATGATGATAATTTTCTCTTTTGTTAAAATCATCATCACACACTCCTACAAAAAAACAAAAAAAACCCAACATAGCTAATACAATTATTGCAACGTCTTAATATATTCACTATATTCCTTACATACATGCAATCATGGATTACAATAATGTGCACGTAATATGATATTAACACAATATAACTAACACAACATAACTAATACAAATTATTGCAATCTAACATAATTAGTATTCCAGCATAAAATACTAATATTGCATAATACTCCATAGTATATCACAATATAACATCTCATCACTACGATATTCTTATGTTCTGATTCACCATACTCCTTCATCTATTATGCTTCCAAATTAAAAGTTTATTTTTTCATAATGCAATGATTATAATTTATTCCTTAGTTAAAATCACCACATGCGCGCACACACAAATTGTTTTTTCATTTGGTCAAACTGTCACAACTTTTGCTACACATCGCGACTCGTATATCCAGAAGACAACTTCAAATTTGCTGCACAGCACATGTATCATCATATACACATACTAAAAATCACTTATTAGACCACAAGCAATGATACACAAATATAATCCACATACACACCAAGAGAGTTGTACACAATCTTAATATTCTTTTGACTGTATTTATCTTTTTAATTTCTCCCAATATCTTTCTTTCTCTGCCTGATGATTTTCATAATAACCCAGCATGAATCCTCTGCTTGCAGACAATCATCCATGCTATTTTATATATATCATGTTGTGCTGGTTGCACGGATATCCCTGACCCTCTCTCGCCACTTTTCCCTATCGTTCATTGCCTCAGGCAGGTCTTCTGGACAACATCCTGTATCCTCACATAGTTGCTGAATGTATGTTCGTGCTGGTCGTCCTGCTTTTGCATGGCCATGTGTGGAGGTCCACAAGATTACATCACTTATGAGTTCGTCCCTGCTTCAGCAATGTCCTGCATGTCTGGTTTGTCTAACTTGAATAGTTCTCGTGATAGGAGGCAGGTGGCCGTACAGTTGGTGACTTGTGGGGTGTTGCCGCCAGGACTTGTTCAAGATTGCTCGCAGCATTCTTGTGTAATTGCCATCCAGCTTCTCTAGCCGTTTTGTTAGTCCATGTAGTGCATCCATATAGCAGTATCGATGCGACCCATCCCACAACCTGGTCACACGATATTGTAGATATAATAGTAATATAATTGCATCAATTCTTGGTCATTTGATAATCATCTGTTAAAAATACTTTGTGAAGACAATGACTAAAGCTGATTGGAAATAACTTTATATGTTCAAGTGAGACAATCATGTCAGTCTTCAATTTTGTCTACCCCAGATAAACTAATCTCTACAGAATATGACCAAAAAAAATGGGAGTGGGTGCCTTATGTGCCAATGCCTGCTATATGGTATCAAATAGTATGTGTG
This sequence comes from Sepioteuthis lessoniana, assembly GCA_963585895.1. Lineage (NCBI taxonomy): Eukaryota > Metazoa > Mollusca > Cephalopoda > Myopsida > Loliginidae > Sepioteuthis > Sepioteuthis lessoniana. The sequence goes on along the minus strand of OY757915.1, from coordinate 95,254,321 downwards.
TGCAAGATTTAAAAAAATGTTTTTAATTTTTAAAAATAAATAATACAAAGACTAACAAGATTAAATGAATGGATAAAGAATTAATTGTATTGTTTAATGATGTGTGTACTCTCATCACAAGCTGTTGACATTGAGTTTTAGACTTGTAAAAGTTAAAATGTGACCTTGTGCCAGACTTGTATTAATCAGTTATAACTATTAACTTCCAGCAAACCAAAGCCAAATTTGTTTTGCATGAGTTTTTACAATGATAAAGTTTCAGTAATTCAACTCAAATTGTATCTGAACATCTATATTAGAATAAAGGTTAGTAAACTAGTCTCTAGTGAATTCGATTCATACTGAGTTCCCCAGTATTGTGGTCCCTTGCCAGATTGATATTTGCTAATGTCTATATTAATATTTACCAATATATAGATTTATATCTGAGGTCTGTTTGGAACAAATCCAACCATTTTTTTTTTCCCCCAATATGTTGAGAACTGGTTGCATATCTTTAATGCATCTTGTATGCCAATTAGACAGGATCTCACTGTGCATGTCTGAAGAGATTCTCTTTGAGTATTACTCAGTTGGCAGACACTTCATTGAGTGGGTTTGTATACTGGGTGAACTTTGCATTTATGACAGTAGAATCTTTATGCCTGAAGATGTGGTTTTTTTTTTTGTTTTTTTTTTAACATCCCATCACTCAGACCTGCTAATCCTCCTCTCCTAAAACCAATATTAAGTCTTTCAATCTTTGGTTTTTCTCTGTTAAAAATTGCAATGGTTTCTATTTACTTGAAATAAAGAGAATGTGTTGCTGCATGTGGCTTTCATATTAGCAGCCATTTGTAATGTGAGTATTGTGCATGTGCAGATTTAAGTCCTTATGTTACTATTGTATATCAATATGCATGTGTTATCATGTACATAAGGACCCATACAAAGTGACACAGCATTGAGTTTCATTGATAGTTGAGAAAGAACTAGAATGAATGACATTTAGTTGGTACATTAAAAGTGGGACTTAATTGGTGAAAAAGGAAATTAGTCCTGCCTGATCTTGTCAGTGAAAGAGATGGAAACACTGTTTTGAAAACAGAAAAACATTTGTGATGGGAGAAAAAAATAATTCTCTGAGCATTTATTGTTACAAAAACTACCATTTGAAGCACCATGGACAAAATTTCAGAGAATACAATAGAGCTGTTGATGTTTATCCTGAAAAGGGCCTTTTGAAGACTCTTTAAAAAAAAAAAAAAAGATCAATATGAGAAATCCCAAAGAAGAATCTTTGTCTTTGACTGTAAGGTGAATGAGCCGGAGTTATCCGGCCATATACTGTGATGGCTTGTTTGGTCTTTCAGCTGTTGTGACACCTATTGTCATGTTGCAACCTCAGACTTTCATCTGTTTGGACCTATAAAGGAGGCAGTTGGAGGATAGCCATTCTCCAAGGATGAGATGAAAGAGGCCATTCATACATGGTTGAGAAAATGGCCAAGAAGCTTCCATAAGGTGGATGTACATGGCTTTATTTGAAGTTGGAATATCATGATGGAGAAAAGATTGACAACTAAAATTGGAATTGTGAGACTCAAGTATTTATTTTGGTATACTTTATATGCATGTACAATTACATATGATTGTACTTTGGTGCAATGATTATAGTTGTAGGAAAGGAACATGGCAACACAAGTTCAAATACTGGAGAAGGCTGTTTGCATTTCCTTGGGAAAGATATGAATACTGTTATTCTCCTAGCTATGAGTAAATAATAAGGCAGACAAGGTTCTTTAGTCTTAGTTAGACAACTAGTCTAGAAGGAAAACTCAAATCTGTCAAACTGTTTAAAAATTGCAGAGGAGTTGAGTAAATACATGTAATTGATTGTGTTGTAATTAAACAAGTGGAGAGGAGAGCAAAAACTTTGTCTCCCCCCCCACCCACCCAATAAAAAAAAAAGTGACATGCCCATTAAAGGGGAAAGAAAATTGGTTGGTAAAATATCTGCTGGGTTGGGAACACTCTCATTTAAAGATAAAAAATTGGCTTGTTTTTGGGCTCGTGAAACTGTTCTTACTGGCTTGTATTACCCTAGAAATATGCCGACTGCATCTCTGCAAAGGGGTAAGACACCCCGCTCCACTGACAACAACTGTCCTGGATATGGTGCTAAACTGCAACTAATGATGAGGCTCCAGTTTGGGGAATGTAGAGTACTCCATCATTACTATTACTCCCAGGTCCACTCTGACCCAGAGTGATAGTAACTGTTAGAGTACCATCTATGGATCAAATAGAAATATGTAATTTTCCAGATTTGAAACCATTTAACTGATGTTAAATTGAATTATGAGTATTACATAGGAACCATTTAACTTTATGCAAACAAATAAGCAATGATTCATTTAAAAATGTTGCTTCTAAAACATTCATTTACAAATGATATATATGCATAAACAGGCTTTCGATTATAAATAACCCACAAGGGTTGATATGCCATAAAACACAACCAACCAACTTGAATGAAGTAATGATTCATTCTGCGGAAAGAGTAGCCACTATTTTTTTTTGTATTTATTTTTTTTGGGTGTGGAACAAAAAACACTCTTTTACCAGAAACAAGGGACATGCTTACTAAAGGGCTTGTAAACTTTGAGGGTTAAAATATTTGTTAGGTTGGGAACACCCTCTCTTTCAGAGTGAAAAATGGGATATAATTGCGTTTGAGTTTTAAAAACTGTTCCTACTGGTTTCAATTACTCCAGAAGCCAGAATGCTGTAATGATTCATTTAAGTACCCATGGATTTCAATCTAGCCATCCGTAGCTGTATGTATGGATATGTGTTCACACACACCCATATGTATGAATGCTTTTTCTGTTGGTAGTAAAAGGGAGTGTTAGTTCCCCCGAAATGTTATTTCCTAACATGAAGGCATATTACATTATATACGACAATTCTCGTTCTTTTATTGCATTCATTATATATGGAGGTATGGCTTCTTGTTAATGGCATATCAACCTTTGTGGGTCTTTAATGCCAAAGCCATCCATGTGGAAGAATAGCAGTGATGCCATTTAACCTATAGCTGGGGAAATGGTTTTATACCTTTCTCATGGGTATTAATCCAAAAGTGAATTTTATTGTGTGACTGTAGTTTAAACTCTTAATTCAAAGCTTCAGTCTATCACTTTTGCCAGTACACCATCGGGATTCATGAAGACCCCCCCTCTATAAAAGTATGGTGTTAGTGTAACCATTTCTGGCATAGAAAACAAACTTGCCAAAATTTTGGCTGAGTTTATGATCATTTTGAACTAAAGTGTTTGAAGCAGGCATGAATCCATTTATCAGTGCTTCATTTCATTTCTGGATATTTTGACAAAATGCCTCAACATTGGCATAATTGATGGAGAAGAGTGGGCAAGGGAGCAAACCACACAATAATTCCTTATCTGTCCAGGTAATAGCAGCAAAAGCTGAAACCCCCATAGCCAACCTTGATAAGAGTTGATCAATATAGTGTCCTGAGTATGACATTAAACTGAATCTGATGATAAGGCTCTTGTCTTAGAGTTTTAGCAGTGTAGAGTACCCCTTCATTGCCATTACTCCTAGGTCTACTTTGACCCAAAGTGGTAGTACCTGTTAGGGTCCCATCTATGGGTTAAATAGAACTGTTCAATCTTTTACTCAAAATTATTATTAGTTATTTGAAACCAGTATCTGTAAGTTATTCGTATCAGATAGGAATACTTGATAAATGGAATTACTAATGCAGAATAGCAATACTTGAACCCTTTTAACTGTATGATAATAGATTTATTAGTGTTAGCTAGCAATACTGAAAACCATCTGTGTACAAACAATTAATATTAAATAGAATCATTAGTGCTAAATAACAATACTTGAAACCATTTTTGCCCAGTCAGCTGGAGCTGTAGAATACACTGACTGCACCTCTGCAGTCTTACGACCTCCACCAACGAGTGTCCTGGATATGACACTAAACAATCTGATGGTGAGGTTCCAGCAGTGCTGGAGCTTTTGGGAATGCGGAGTACCCCTTCATTGCCATGGCTCCCAGGTCCACTTTGGCCCAGAGTGGTAGCACCTGACAGGGCCCTATCTATGGGTTAAATAGAACTAACAGCATACTTATGCTAAACTGATTTGTTTGACTAAACTGAATAGCTTGAAATAGAAATGTTTTTGAAAATTAAACCGTATTTCCATTTAAACTGCGTGTTTATGCTTAACTAAATTATTTGAAATAGAACTGTTTTTCAACATTAAAACTGTATTTACACTTAACTGAATTGTTATATATAACTGCTTGAATAGTTTGAAATAGAAATGTTTTTGACAATTAAACTGTACTTATGCTAAACTGAATTGTTTTAAATAGAACAGATTATTTGGCATTAAATAACCTACAAAGGTTGATATGCCATAAAACCCACCAAACCTTGAAATCATTTAACTATGTGCAAACAAATGATTTCTAACTCATTTAGAGATAATGTTTCCTAATTAACTATTTGCTTATAAATTATATACACACTATTTGGCTTTAAATAACCTAAGGTTGATATGTCATTTAACCAAATAACTAATCAATCAATATATGATATCTGATTATTTATCTAATGCTTTTTTTCTACTAAAGATAAAAATAGGGGTGATCAGAGAAATGGAATCTGTAAGATGAATTAAAATATCTAACAGATTGCATTTATTTCACACAAAATGCCCTGAGTCTGTCAAAAATATATAAGGCTACCAGGGGGGTATCCAGTGATGTTTGATGTGGGTTGGAGTGCGGGGAGATAAGATAAAATGTTTTGATGAAAATTCTGATATATATTTTAGGAAGATTTTATGGTTTGAAAAAGATAAACACACACACACACACACACACACACACAGCATTTAAAAAATAAGGAAAAATTCTAATTAGTTTCTGAGAACCTCTTTATGCACCATATTTCTTGTTCGTCTATCTTTTTGCAAATATGTAGTGTCCCTTTTCAGTACTTATTTGTAAACACCTAATGTGTGTGTGTGTATGAATTTGGGTTTTATGGCATACCAACCATTGCAAGTTATTTAATACCAAATCCTGTTTTTTTTTTTGTTTTTTTTGTTTTTATATATATATATATATATATATATATATATATATAATATATATATATATATATATATATATATATGATTTTCTAGATAACATTCGTAAATGAGCCCGAGCTCTTTTTTGCACACAGTTGAATGGTGTGAACTATTGCTATACAACAGTCACAATTTGACATCAGCCATTTATTTGCATACTTCCTTTATTCTATTTGACACATAGATACAACCCTATCAGGTGCTACCACTCTGGGTCAGAGTTGGCCTGGGAGCAATGGCAGTGAAGGAGTACTCCAAGATTGGAGCCTTGCCATCAGATAGTTTAATGTCATATTTATGACACTTGGGAGAGGGGTCTTACCCCCTCTGCAGAGATACAGTTGGTATATTCTACAGCCATGAGAGAGAGAGAGAGAAAATCACTGTCAGTCAATTGAAAGATTTCAATTAATTGATGTGTAGTATAAAAAAAACAAAAACAAACTAAGTGCTTGATATCTAAGTGAATATGATTCTAAAATCTTCAAACTCTTCTTCTATCAATCAAAACTCTATGAGTACGAACTTTGGTTGTTCACCTGATGATCAGTGTGTGTGTGTGTGTGTGTGAGAAACTTAGTGTAACAAAAGTAGTTTAACCGGCTCATTGGCCTAGTGGGTAGAGTGTTTGCCAATGTTCCGGGAGACCAGGTGTTCAATCCCAGGTTGGGTCATACCAAAGACTTTAAAAATGGTACTTGATACTTCTTTGCTTAACACTCAGCAATATAAGGTACATATCAAGGGTAAAGTGGAGCCATCCAGGGAAAGGAGTAGCACCCTCAGTGTAGTAGCTATTGAAAAGGGAGCCTTCAGGTGACCCTCAATACGGTCGCCAACTTTTACTTTTTTTCTTTTTATTTTATTTATTTTTTTTTACTATGATGATGTTGATGCTTCTTTTTAGGGAAGCATGAAGCATTTCATAGTTATCTCCACCATACCGACAATTTGCATTATTATAAAAATGACCTTCTGCAAATGTAGATTGAAAGAATATAGAAGTCTCCCCCGCCAAAAAAAAAAAAATTCAGTGTTTTGTGTGCTTTCAGCTGTGTCCCTAGCCATTTTCTAAAATAGTATCCTCACATAGCTGCTGAATGTATGTTCGTGCTGGTCGTCCTGCTTTTGCCTGGCCATATGTGGGGGTCCATAGGAGTACATCACTTATGAGCTCATCCCTGCTTCTCCAGCAGTGTCCTGCATGTCTGGTTCATCTAACTTGAATAGTTTTCATGATGGGAGGCAGGTTGCCGTATAGTTGGTGTCTTGTGGAGTGTTGTCGCCAGGACTTGTTCAATATTGCTTGCAGCATTCTAGTGTAATTGCCGTCTAGCTTCTTCTCCAGCCGTTTTGTTAGCGTCCATGTAGTGCATCCATACAGCAGTATTGATACAACAGCTGCTTGGAAGAAACTGTTTCATTTTATCGGTTAGGTCTGATTTCCATATGATCGATAGCCTATTGATAGCTGTCCATGCCTTCGTCAACTGTGTGTTGATAGGATTTTAAACAAGGTTAATTTTCATTGTCTTGAGCCATTTTAAAAAATGGTGTGAACTGGCTTATTTACTACTTTTTTTTTTTTTTTTTTTTTTTTTGTGTACAATCTAAATGAAATTGGCATTAGCTGTTGGAGCATTTGTTGACATCGTGCAACTGTCACAATTTAAATGAAGTTGGTTTTGGCAATTTGAATGCCAAATTGACATCATACATTCCTCTCGAAAAAAAAATTCTTGAAAATGGCTGTGGACATGTTCAAAGGAACTCTAAGCCTTAGATTGTTCAGATGACTTCTACATCCGTTTGATCCAGATTTTTTTTTCCTTGCTTGTAAACAAGAAGAACTTTTTAAAAAACTCAACACATTCTTGTCTGTTCTCTTTAACCAGACATGTATCCTGTTAAAAGTGGGTATTTTAAGATCTTATATAAAAATATATATATATGTGTGTGTGTGTGTGTGTGTTATCCAAATAATTAGTCCCAACATTGACTCTCAGTTAAACAGTTTGGACATAACAACTTCTGGTTGTTGATCTTCAATACACTATACTTGCTTCGATTAATTTAGGAGGCTACAATATTTGGGTACTTAGAAAGGGATAAATTACTGAATGGTGAATAGATCACTGAGACAGATTTGCTAAATGTTTCACTGTTAAGCAAAATAATTTTGTTTTTAGTCTTTAAGAAAAACTCCCAACATTTGAAGTGAAGTTGTAATTTATTTTAATGTTTGTGTTGGAAAGTGATTAAAAACAGCTTTAAAATATTTAGGGTTGGACCAATACAATTAATCAAGTTTTGACTATTGTTTCAGATCTTTGTAAATCTTATATTACTGAAGAATGTTAAAGAAAATATGCAGTTGACTTTTATCTTGTATACTTTGATTTATATAACAAATTTAAATTGGATATACAGGACATTTATGAAGAAAAAAGATCAAAACATCTATTTGAATGCTTGGTGCAAGGAAAGAAATTTAGTCAAGTCCCTTACTCACCAAGGAGCAATATTAACATTAGTATATCTACGATATATTAAAATTGAACATAATACATGTGCAAATATTATTACAAGAAAGAACATATTGTCATGTCTCAACAGCTAAAACTGTACACATTGTTTCATGAAAAAGCAGGATGTAGAAGTGGGGGGGAGAAGATTTACTTGATGAGTGTAGGTGATATAGCCATGTAGGTTTATTATTCCTTGGCAGAGTCGGACAACATCTTTACTGTTCTACGGACAGAGGTAAAAAGTGGTCAAGAATGGGCTTTGGGGGTTGTCTTATGATGCCCTTGCCACCATAACAAATATGTTAATTCTTTAAAGATGATTATTGTATCCTTATACACTTTCTAAAAGTTTTATTCAAACTGTTTTAGCTTTTTGTAGCTTTGAAAACAGTACTTATAGACGATCTGATATGCATAGCTTTCTAAGAAATATTCTGGTTGAACAAGTTAAAATGCTTGGATACATCCTGGACTTCAGCAGTTAGCAAAGATGACTAACTTGAGTTTATTCAATCTTGTACAGTCTTATAAAATTCATCAACTAAATGCAATATTAAATTGTTACAAAATATCAACTAGGGAAATTTCACATTACATTTGTCTCTGAAATATTTAAGATTCATATATAAAATGTTTGTTGTAGAATGATATAGCTGGCACAGCACGAAAGACTGGATGTTCCAGGAAGATTAGCACATGCTACAATTATTTTAACTATAATACTACAAAAACTAGAATATTGAAATAAGACTTGTCTGGTTTTTATATTTGTTGTATTAATATTAATCTTTGGTTGAATCCTGTCAGTTTTGAAGCTGAAAATGAAGCTTTTAGCAATCTCATTTCTCACCTCAGTAGTGAGAAATTCTATTGTTATAGTAACATGAATTTTGTTTGCTGTCGGATAATGCTTTGTGTTATAACAGCCTTTCTTATTACTTGGCAGAGGAGGGGAAGTCCCTGTGGCATAATGACTAAAGTGCTTGACTAGGGTCTCAAAGTGAGTTCAAAGTCCAGTCACTCTATTATGTTCACTTACAGATTAATACCATTCCCAATGGTATTAGTCTGTATGAACCCTCTTATTCTCCCCCAAGCCATAGTTAAATAGTATCATTGCTGGTCTCTTTGTTTAATGGCATATCAACCTTTGCAGGTTGTTTAATGCCAAAGCCAGTCTCCTCAAAGAACAGTAGTGGTGCTATTTAACCCATAGCTGGGAGGATAAGGGGGTTCATACTTTTCCCAAGGGTATTTGCCCGAAAGTGAACATTATAGCGCGACTGGAGTACAAACTCGCTTACTACAATTCCGTAGTCAATCGCTTTAACCATTACACCACCAGGACACCCCCTAGTATCACTGCTGTTCTTCTGCAATGATGATTTTGGCATTAAATAACCTGCAAAGTTTGATATGCTGTTGGACAAAGAAACCAAAATTATCTGAGAGACTAGGTTATGAGAATCATGTATAAGATACAATATATCTTATATATGGTTTACTATTTATTTACTTCTCTCTTCTTGACTCTAGAAACAGATGAGAAATACACCTTATTTTATTTGGATATATCATTAACCGGGACATTGGCCCAGTGGTTAGAGTGTTCGCCAATGGCCCGGGAGACCTGAGTTCAATCCCAGGTCGAGTCATACCAAAGACTTTAAAAATGGTACTTGATACCACCTTGCTTAACACTCAGCATTATAAGGTACGGTTCAAGGGTAAAGTGGAGCAATCCTGGGAATGGAGTAGCGCCCTCCCCTACACCTTGGTGTAGTAGCTATCGAAAAGGGAGCCTTCGGGTCACCCTCAACTATGGTCGCTAACTTATTTGGATATGAAGTATTTTAAATTTCATTTTTTAATAACAAATTTCTATGAAGTCTGAGTTATATAATTAGATCAATTTTTATGATCATATACTAATGTACTCATATATAATGAATAGCAGTAATAAAAAACAGTGGCAGATAACTCTTGCCATGTCTATTATATATAACTGGTGTTATTAACTTATCTTTTCTTAGACATAGAGGCCTTGGGTTGTTTACAGTTTGAGAGAAGGTTAAATTGATGTCATATTTTTTCTGTTTTTTTGGTATTTATGGCAATGTATTCATTAATACAATAATTTCACCTCTAGTCAAATCTTCAGTACTCAAATTTTTCAAGACTAAGATCATCTTCTGGAAGTTGTTTGGCCACAATGGCATCTAGTGTATCTAAACTATCTTTCTTCAAATCCACAATATGTATTTGGTTGAACGCTTTCCCTTATTTGGCTTTCATCATTTTCTAGCAATACATGTATTTACCCAACCTTTCTGCCACAGATAAGATACAACACTAGGTTAATTTTTAAGTGGAGTAGAGCTGGTTTAAATTCAATTTTCCTTCTCATAGATTAGTTACCATTCCAAAGGTAGAGCCCCCCCCCCCGTCTACCCTGACTTGCTGACTGCACCTCTGCAGAGGAGTAAGATCCCTTCCCAAAACAAGGTCACCTGTTAGCTGTGGGTGGTGACCTGTAATACTTGAAGACAGGATCTTGGTGGTTGTTCAGTCTGTGACCCAGTGACTGAAGTATCACATGGCCTGCAACACTCTATTTTGGCCATTATTGGGCTAGATGGGTGGTCAGAGGTCAGATTCAATCAATTGGCTGGTCATGTTAAATCTTAGTGCCTATGATTGTCTCAACCACATTCTTCAAATTGCTCTTGTGGCAAACAAGTTACAAGCCCTATTTCATCTTAAAGGTTCTAGAAGCCGGTAGTGGAGGGTCAATTGCACTACTTGAAACTATTCAAACTGTGTGCAAACAAAGGATTGAATAGAATTATTAGTATTTAACAGTAGTACTTGAAACCATTTAACTGTGTGCATAAAAATGAGCTTATTTAAGTTAAGCAAAAATAAAGTTGGCGACTGTAGTCAAGGGCAACCTGAAGGCTCCCTCTTCAAGAGCTACTACACTGAGGTGTAGGCGGAGGGTGCTACTTGTTTCTCTGGATTGCTTCACTTTACCCTTGATACGTACCTTATAGTGCTGAGTGTTAAGCAAGCAGGTATCAAGTACCATTTTTTGAGTCTTTTGTATGACTCCACCTGGGATTGAACCCTGGTCTCCCAGGCCATTGGCGAACACTCTACCCATTAAGCCAATGGGCCAGTCCAAACTATTCACTTATATGCAGGATTTGCCATTAAATAACCCAAGTCTTGATATGCCATTAAACCAAATGACCAAACCCAATTTGCTCTATTATTTATCTAGTTTGAAGGTGGAGAAGAGATTCATGTCATTTTCTTGAGCTTTAGTGTTTCAACTGTGTGCAAACAAATGACTGCTGTTAAATTGTTAGTCTTATATAGCAATATTTGAAATCATTTAACTGTGAGCAAACAAATGAACTATGGCTTGTTTAAAAATGTTAGCTACAAACTATTCATTTACAAACATTTAATGTTTATATGTTCAAACAGGATTTGGCATTAAATAACCTACATAGATTGATGTGCCATGAAACCCAAGCAACCAAATTTGGTCTTTTAAGATCACTACCCTGGGCTCTCCTGAGTTAAGCTTTGTGATTCCTGGACTGAAAAGGTTGGGTCCTTCTATGCTAGGACTTAAGTTATCTCTACTGAAACACCGAGGAAGTGTTATTTATTTATTTATATATATATATATATATATATATATATATATATATATATATATGCAACTGCTTCAGTCACCAAACAGGTTGCCATTATACATAATTAGTGGGGAAAATAAGTATAAATATTAATTTATCCTTATCCTATATAGATATACCTCAACAGCAATCAAGTTGGTTTATATTAAAATTTGGATTTAATGTTCCAGCATTTTACCAGATTAATAATTCGCTATCAGATTGCAGCATGAGAATATTCACATGGTTTTTAATCATTTTATATTTGATACCTACATCCTGGCACATCTTTCCTCCACCCGTCATATCCTGGGTTATCACCCAGAACCTTCTGGTAATGCCTATTTCAGTCATGTTTTAGGTTTGTATTTCAATTCAAAACGAAAATTATCTTGAAGTCTGAAATTTTATATTTCCCCCATAAAAACAAAATGAAAAAAATAAAGATAAGAAAAAAAAAAAAAAATATATATACAGAGGGTTATTTTATTTTCATTTATCTATTTATTTATTCCTAATGTATTTAATTAGATTCTCACTGCTACAGGTAAGGCTCGGATAGAAGTTCTGGTTTTGGTTGCTCTTTAATTGCATATCGACCTTCATGAGTAATTTAATGCCAAAGCTATTCTTGAAGAACAGCAGTAATACTATTTAACCCATGGCTGGGGTGGGGAATAAAAGGGTTCATACCTTTCCCAAGGGTATTAGTCTGAAAGTTAATGTAATAGCATGGTAAATAAAATTAATTGTACTTATATCTTCATTGAGGATATCTGCCTCTGATTTAAAACAAAATAACCCCCCAAAAAAACGATATCACCACAATTTTAGTTGATACCCTCATTGATTACAAAAGCAAATGAGTTTCCATTGAGATTTGACTGAACCTTCAAGAATTGGCAGCCTGACTTTCATGGCCACAATCTTAACCACTTCAGCCATGGAAGTCTTGGTGATCAAACCAAGCCTAATTTGTAGTCTTTCTCTCTGCCACCTTCATTTTATGACCAAGTGATATTACCTATTTATTTCTTAAGCGGAGTCTCTGTGGTGTAGTGGGTAACATGCTGGACTGTAACATCCTGCTAATGTCCTAGAGAAAGGCATGAATCCATCTGTTCTATCCCCAGCCATAGGTAGATAGGTCAGATTGTTTTTTGGAACGAGAGGAGTCCTCTTGGCAGTGACAAACATGCTGGACTGCATCATTATGGTGAGTTCAAATTCCAGTCATGCTGCCCAATTGCCTGGGACTGTAGAATACACTGACTGCATCTCTGCAGAGGGGTAAGTCTCTCCCCCACCCACAAAAAAGTGTCCTGGATATGACACTAAACCATCTGATAGTGAGGTTCCAGTGATGCTTGAGCTTTGGGGAATGCGGAATACCTCTTCATTGCCATTGCTCCCAGGTCCACTCTAACCTGGAGTGGTAGCACCTGATAAGGGTCTTATCTATGGGTTAAATAGAACTAAACCCTGATTTCTTAACTTTACTGTTTTTTGCATTTAAACTGTGTATTTATGCTAAACTGAATTGTTTAAAATAGAACTGTTTTGACATTAACTCTGTGTATTGCCCATATTATGCTATAGAATACACAAACTGCACCTCTGAGGTTCCAGGGATCCTGGAGCTTTGGGGAATGCGGAATACCTCTTCATTACCATTGCTCCCAGGTCCACCCTGGCCCGGAATGGTAGCACCTGATAGGGTCCTATCTATGGGTTAAATAGAACTAACTGCATATTTATGCTAAACTGAATTGTTTGAATGAGATCTGTTTGACTAAACTGAATAGCTTGAGATAGAAATGTTTTTGACAATCAAACTGTACTTACATTTAAACTGTGTGCTTATGCTAAACTGAATTGTTTGAAATTAAACTGTTTTTGACATTGAAAGCGTACTTACACTAAACTGAATTGTTTAATATAGAACTGTTTTTGACATTTAAGTATGTGTAAGCAAAATCTGTACTTATGCTGAACTTAATTAGCCGAATTACAACTGTTTCAATAAACTGAATAGCTTAAAATATAAATTTTTGTTTTGAAAATTAAACTGTGTACTCATGCTAAACTGAATTTTTTGAAATAGAACTGACTATTTACATAAAGATGACTTTGGCATTAAATAACCTACAAAGGTTGATATGCCATAAAACCCAACCAACCAATCATGCTATTACATTTACTTTAATACTCCTGGGAAATGTATGGCTTCCCTTATCCTCCTTGCTCAGTCAGCTGGGGCTGTAGAATACACTGACTGCTTCTCTGCAGAGGAGTAAGAAATGAATGTCCTGGATATGACACTAAATAATCTGGTGGTGAGGTTCCAGTAATGTCAGAGCTTAGAGGAATGCAGAGTATCCCTTCATTGCCATCGCTCCCTGGTCCACTCTGGCCTGGAGTGGATGCATCTGATCGGGTCCTATCTATGGGTCAAATAGAACTAAACTGTATACTTATGCTAAACTGAATTGTTTGAAATAGAACTGTTTTAACATTTAACTGTTTGTAAACAGAAACTATATTTATACTATACTGAATTGTTTGAAATTTAATTCAGCATTGAATAACCCAAAAAGTGGGGGTGATACACTGCAAAACAACCAACCAACCTTATCCCCCCACAGCTATGTGTTAATCGTATCACTATTGTTCTATGTGGGGGGGGGGGTCCTCGTGGTGTAATGGTTAAAGCAATGGACTGCGGAATTGTAGTATGCGAGTTTGTACTCCAGTCGCGCTATTACAGTCACTTTCAGACAAATACCCTTGGGAAAGGTATGAACCCCCTTATCCTCCCAGCTATGGGTTAAATAGTACCACTACTGTTCTTCTATGAGAATGGCTTAGTCATTAAATAACCTACAAAGGTTGATATGCCATTAAACAAAGAAACCAAACCAAACTGTTCTATTTCGATGGCTTTGACATTAGATGACCCAGGAAGGTTGATAGGCCATTTAACAAAAAACTAACCTTATTTCTTAAATTTTTAGATTAGGAATTTTTACAAATTTTATTTTTGTATTTTATTCCCTTGCTTTATTCCTTATTGTTGCTTGTTATCACAAAACTCAGGATGGATACACTATTATTAACTAGTTTTACTCCATCTTATTATTGTTGCTTTTTATTACGAAAAAAAATTTCATTGCTACACTTTTTAATGACCAAGTCAAATGGAATATAATTCGTAACAAATAGATTCCATTTTTCAGCAACAAGTAATGTAAACAGCCTGAGTCTTGTGTGTTGGATTAAGCAACCTAAGCTAGACATTACAAACAGGCCATCAGTAGAAGACTGAAAAGCAAACTTCACAATTTTTATATCATTTAGAGTATTCAGACTATTGTCCTCCTCTTTATTCTTACATACACAACCTTTTAGCCAATGTGCCCTTCAGACTTCTTCAGCTATTTTTTTTTTATTGAACTCAGAAACTTTCTTGTCAAGTCATTACATGATAAAAAAAATTCATAATACTACCAGCATACAAAGGCAATGCTCCTGTTGTGATGGATAAGGTGGAGTACTTTAGCAAATTGGCAGACTGAATTGGAATTGGTGGCCCCAGCAGAGTTAAAAAAAAAAAACAAAAAAAAATGACTCTGAAGATTGAAAGGGAGATCCCTAGTAAGAACAAAGATCTTATACCACAAAAGAAATACAGAGAGCTATCTTAACATTACAGCCTCTTACCACACATTATTTGGCCTTTCTAAGATTTATAAGGATGGTATTCCATTAAGACCCATTGTCAGCAACATAGGTTCAGTATGTCACTTATTGAGAGCTACTTCTTTATAGAGATAGTCACCCCATTAATTCAATAAATTCCCTAAAATTCACTCTGAATTTTCTTGCAGGACTTTGGGTGTAATGGATAGAGGTGTTCAGTTTATGTAATTCTAAATGAAATCCTCTGCCATTTTAATCTTGACTTTAGGCAAAAATAACAATGAATACTTGACATAGTTTATCGCTTGTACGAACTCATGGTTAAGAGAATTAGAACAATACAAACCGGCAGATTAAATAAAGGGGTTTGGTTCAAAGTTCTATGAGGGTTGCTGAATTCCACAAACACTTAAAGAAAGCTGACTGGCTCATCATCCTAAATGTGTATATAACAATAAAGACGGAGGTGCCCGTGGGGTAATGGTTATCGTCGTAGGAAATGGACACGGCGACACAAGTTCAAATCATGGACGAGACTGATTGCATTTCACATAGCACTAATACCCTTGGGGAAGGTATGAATCCAATTATTCTCCCTCCAGCTATTGATAAATAGTAGGGCAGACTAGGTTCTTCAGCCTTGATGAGGCAACTAGTCTAGGAGAAGGAAAACTCTGAATTCAAACCTGTTAAACTCCGCTTAAAAATTGACCTTGTGTCATATCCTGCCCGAGCAGAGGGGTGGGTAAATATGATAACAATAAAGATGAGGACAATAGTTCAAATACTTTTGATAATATAAACTATCAAGCCTCATCTGAAAGATTTTGACAAATAATTTCCAATTTTTGATATAGATTCAAATACAAATATGTGTATGGTAAGACTTCATATGAGATGTTTTTTGTTTTTTTTTCTTAATATTTCTTAAGCTTGGTTCAGTAAAAACTACATTGAATATTGAATAAACCTTTACATAATTGGCAAAATATCTAAGATATTGAAAAAGTTTCAGTGAATTTTAAAGAAAAACTAACATCTGGATTATATCCTTTAAAATTACCGATCGCAGTAGAAAGTGCTTGGGAAGAAAATTTTCGATGAAAAGAACCTTCAGTTGGTTTTTATGAAACTTGCTTATCAAGTTGTGCTGATAGCATGGATTCCTTTGATTCTTTCTCACCATTCTTGTTGGTCCCTATCATCCATTGTTCTTGACAGGTCTTCCAGATGGCATCCAATGTTTGCACAGTTGAATATAGGTCTTTGTTTGTCCGTTAACACTGGTGTGTCCATGTGTGAGAGTCCACAGAACTTAGCTTATGAGTTAATCTCTGCTTTTCCAGCAGTGCTAAGCATGTCCTATCTTAGATGGTTTGTGAGATGAAAAGTAAGTGGCCGTTCAGCTGTTTTGTGGAGTGCTGTTTCCAAGATTTGTTCAAAATGGCATGCAGAATCCTTGTTTATTTCCCATATAGCTTTTTCTTCAATCACTTTATTAAAGTTTGGGTGGTGCAGCCATACAATAGTACTGACACAGCTACAGCTTACAAGACTTCTTATTCTATTTCATCAGAGATTAGACTTCCATATGGTTGATAATATAATAGTCTATTCCTTTTCTATGCATATGTTGACATTTCTTAGAATTCTGTTTTATCTGATTTCATATAGAGACTGATTCCTATTGCTACCTGTTCCAGGTTATACAGCAGACATTCAGCTTTGTAGGTGTATTTGCGAGAAGTCCTAGATCACCTGCAGAGTCAGCATTCATGATGGTTTTTGTTGGATATCATCTACTTAATACTATTTATTTATTTTTTATTTTTTTATTTTTTTTTTTAATTAGATCTATTGATATTTGAAGTACATAATCTAAGCAGATTATAAAGAGATGTGGTGCTAGTGTATTGCCTTGCGAGACTCTATTGTGAGTATCTCATATCATCAAAAAGTTTTGGTGATGGAACAATTTCTTAACTCTCTCACTATCTGTCCATATAGTCCATCGCTCCTGGCAGGTCCTCTAAACTGCATCCAGTGTCGGCGCAGAACTGATATGACTCCTTGTTGGTCAGCCAACATTGGCACACCCATGTACAGGATTCCATAATAGAACATGACTTATGAGTTTGTCCTTTCTTCTCCAGCTGTGCCCAGCATGTCTTATTCATCTTACTTGGATAGTTTGCGAGATAGGAGATAAATGGCTGTACAACTGTTATCTTGGAGGGGTGCTGCTTCCAGTATTTTCTCAAAACAGTACGTAGCATTCTTATGATGTTCTATTTAGCTTTTTCTGTGTTTTGTTAAAACCATGTGATGCAGCCATACAGTAGTATTGACACAATCACGGATCGGAAGAAATCCAGTTTTGTTTTATCAGAGGGATTAGTTTCATATGATCAATAACCTGTCGATGGCAGTCCATGTCTTTGCTATGGGTATGTTGACATCAATCTCAGTAGATGAGATACTGCTGCTGAGATATGTAAACTGGTCTACTAATTTCAGACTTGCCACTTAATTTTGCTTGAGCAGGTGTATTTGCAAGAAACACTTAATCATCAGTGTAATGAGATATTGTCTACTTATTTGATTTTTTTTCTCTGTGAAAGAGTTTTATTTATATTTATATATATATATATATATATATATATATATATATATATATATATATATATATATATTGACATTTGTAGTATGTAATCTAGGCAAATTTTATATTGATATTTGTTGTAAGTAATCAAGGCATATATCTCCATCCTTGCAAGACTGATGCAATAATGTCAAAGAAATTGGTGTTACCATCAGGTGAGTGAACCCTTGCTTTCGTGTATTTTCTCAAGTTTCATTATAGTGGTAATGGTTTCTTTGAGGGGACCATATACTAGTAGCATTTGTTTCATCTTTTTTGTGTATGGAATTGAATGCCTTGGAGAAATCTTCAAACAATAGTGTTGCCTTGAAATTTTTTTGTGCATACTCCTTTGATGATTTATTTGACAGTTAAAATCTGAAATTGTGGACGGATTTCTTTGAAGGCCTAATATTATTTTTTTAAAATTTTTTTTCAAGAATTTTCTCTACTTTTGGTCATATACAATTGAGAAGCAAGGACATTATAAACCTTAGTAGCCATAGCAGTAAGAGTTTTGCTTTGGTAGTAATTGGTAATTTCAAGGTTGACTATCTTGGTGAAGGGGAAGACAACTTTTCCATTCTCTATTGTCTTGTTTATACACAGTGCTTTGTAATTATTTTCAGTACTGTGTCAAGTTCTTCTGTAAACTTTTCTAATTTGATGTCTAGTCAGCTATTAATCATTTTTTGAATAGGTTTATTGGTGATATCAGGAGGGTTTCTATACAGATTCTTGAAATGTTCTTACCACTTTGAGAAGTCTTTCTTCTTGACTAGCTGCTTTTAGTTTAGTTCCTGTGGGCTTTTCCTTCTGCTCACTTCATTTACTGTCTGCCATATTTATCATGATTGTCTATCTTTTACCAAATTTCCTATTGATTCTGTTTGGAATGTATTCTAGTTGTTATTTTTGGTATGTTTTAGTTCTCTTTGGGCTTCCTTAAATTTCTATGTATTGGTATTTGTTGGGTTTCTTTTAAGTAAGGATGCTTTTCTTTTTTTCTTATCTAGTTTTTCTCTAATTGCTACTGAGTCCCAGGGAACTCTACATTTGGCTTTTGGTTTGATTGGTATGCATATGGCTGCTGCTTCTATATGGGTAGTTACAAAGTTTTCATATTAGTCATTCAGAGTATATCTTTTAGATGTCTTCTGAAGAATATCAAACTTGTTTTTTTACAGTTATCATATAAGGATCGCTTATATCACTATTGGCTAGTGAAGACCAGTTCAATCCCAGGTTGCATCGCACCAAAGACGTTAAAAATGGTACTTGATACTTCCTTGCTTAACATTCAGCAATATAATGTATGTATCAAGGGTAAAGTGGAGCAATTCAGGGAAAGGAGTAGCACCCTTCCCTACACCTTGGTGTAGTAGCTATTG
The DNA here is from genome assembly GCA_963585895.1 of Sepioteuthis lessoniana. NCBI lineage: Eukaryota > Metazoa > Mollusca > Cephalopoda > Myopsida > Loliginidae > Sepioteuthis > Sepioteuthis lessoniana. The sequence continues at coordinate 95,235,213 of OY757915.1, read as the reverse complement.
AAATATGTTTGTTTGTTATTTCTGCATAGAATTGTGAATCATTGCCAAGATAATTCTGTGATCAGAAAATACTCTTTTGAAGGAATATTATGCCCTACAGTTCAAAGCACTATTTATCCACTTCTTGTTCATAAATATATAATCTAGTTATGCTTTAGAGTTATTTAGGTTGCTGTAAGTCTATATCTCTCCTTTTCTTTTTTAGAATTTAGTGTTTAGGTATACAAGCCTGTTCTCAAGAGAAAACTCTGCTAGATATTTGATTTCTGTTTGGCTAGTTGTGTAAACAGAATTTCAAATTTCCGTCTTTGCATATTTGAGCATTCATGTCTCCACTGATGATCAGAGCATTGTTTAGAATGTTGGGTAAAGGAAGATAGTTCATTATAGAAGGTGATGAGGGCCATTCCATCAGTGGGACTGTAGAAATAGATGACTGTTGTGCAGGGGTTGCCATTAAATGTGACACACAACATTTTTGATTCGATTCTCTCTATGCTATTTAGTGATTCTAAGGCATGAGGATTTGGAAGCATTCTTAAACTTCTAATGATAGCGTTAATAGTTTTCCCCTGCAGCTTCCAACACAAATGTCCCTCTATTACCAGGATCATGATATTTTAGTTCTAATTCTCTATGGTGCAATCTGTTTCTATACACATGTCTATATTCTGCTTGGTTGAATCTAATATAGAATAGTTCTAAATTAGTTTCTTAACCAAAGCTTTCTCTCTTTTTATTTATATATATATATATATATATATATATATATATATATATATATATATATATATATATATAAAATAGTTGAAATCTTTTACTTTGAGTTATCTTTAACCACAGAAGCTTTGAAATTAGGCAAAGGGCAATATTTTGCCATTCAGCTACTCTTCCCTTGCCAAATCACTACACCATATTTTCGAGTATCTGTTAATAGCAGCTATTTTTTTAAAAATTCCTGCTGCTTGCTCTTGTACTCAGATTGCTTGATTTTAATGGCTTGTCAACCTGTCTTGCATTATTTTATGCCTAGAGGTTAGGGAATCATGTTCATTGAATGTTCATATTTGGATTTTTTGTGTAGTTTTTTAAAAAGTATTTACACACAGTTGTATTGTTTCAAGTATTCCTATCTAATATAAACAATTTTTAAACAGATCTATTTGATCTTGTAAATGAGACCCTATCAGTGGTGCAACCACTCTGGTTCAGAAAATCTGCACACATCTGAGAAACTTATATCATAAAGGGGTGATGTATAGATATCTAGACAACAGTTTAGATGAGTCTGTGTCAGTTTGGAAAAATTTATGATTTCAGTATCAATACTTTTTGAATACACATTTGTATATTAATTTGTGGGATTTCCCCAGGTTCAATAAGTGAGTAGCAATGGCACTGCTGGCATTTTATGTTAGCTTAGAATCTTGCCTTAAGGTCAAATATGTAAGTAATTGTCAGAAAGATTTGGTGGATTCTAGTGTTTTTTAAAAAGAATTTTACTGGCAGAGAAGGATATTAATAATACTGATAATACATTGAAGTCCAACATTTTTGCACTAATTCCCTTGGGAAAGTTGCGGGCTTTAATAAGACCTGACAAAGAGCTAAATAAATTTTGTTAATTATTTTATTCATTAACCTTTTTGCTACTGATTAATACCTCTCCTCCAGAAAATATTTTAGAAATTCTCAGCGTATGTATGTATGTATACAAACACACACACGTTTGTATGTACATACTCACATGCACACATACACATTTGTTTGTATGTATATATGTATGTACACACATACATTCGTTTGTACGTACACGTGCACATTTGTTTGTATGAATGTATGTGCACACACACACACACTCATATGTATGTATGCATGTATAGCTATAATTTAGCAAAGATGGAATATTTTATAGCAAGATTTTTTTATCAGAACAATACTCTTAAAATGCTTGTACTTTGAATTAAAAATTGCTTTTTTTTTTTTTCTCTTTCCAACTGAATGGAAGGTTTGTGGGGCCTATGTTCATGTCGCATGTTATTTTTCAATCATCCATATTATCTATCTCTCTCTCTCTATCATATATATATATATATATATATATATATATATATATAATGTGTGTGATGTTTTGAATTAGAATGTAGTCTCTAGTGAAAGTCTACAAATCCATCTCTCTGTAGAAGTGGGTACTACTTCACTGTTCTCTGTACTGAATATCCATCGCCAAGAGGTTGAGTCGGTTAAAAAAAAAAAAAAAAGGAAAAAAATTAATAACAAAGAAAGAACTCTTATTGTAAAATTCTACCAGTATTCAAAAATATTCTGAATATTTAGAAATGGCTACTGATAAAAAAGGAGTAAACAGATGACATAGAGGGTGGGATAGAAGTAATAAAAATGTCTGTAATATCATGTAATATAAGTTGCTATTATTTTTTTGTTTTTAATAAGTTTATTTCTTTAGCAGTATACACCAAGATGCCAGATAAGTGTTATAAGTCGGACCAGTATGGAGTTCATCCAGTTGTTATCATTTACTAATCTTTGTTTAGTACACCGCCGGAAGGATGGGCACCCAGTGAGAATCAAACTTGCCAACAATGGCTTGCTAGACTAGCATGATAACCATGCAAGATTCCCATAGTTGAGCTGGCCTTGGCTCTCATTAATTAACAAAAAACAAAGAGGAAATAAAGTTCTGTGAAAAGATTAGAGAAAAATTCAATTAAAGAAGAAAAAAAGTGTAATAAAATTTAAAACAATGTGTGTGTATCTTCATGAAATCCTGCAACAGTTTTTTAATAGTAAATTTGTTGTACAAATGCTAGAATCATTTAGCAAAAACCATATGAAAGTAACCTTGGAAAACACTTTAAATTTAGTTTTCAGAAAAACATAAAATTCTCAAAAATAGTTTTAGTAATCCAAGCAATATCAATATATCAGTTATAGAATGAATGTATTCAAAGTGTTTGAGAATCAACATGAAAAATGCATCCATAATGGCTGTCCTGTTGAAGTGTAATAATCAGAAAGTACGTCAAGAATAAAACTTAAAAGTTAAACATTCATATGGTTTTTACTAAACAATTCTCATTTCTATAAGGAGTTTTTAAATTTTAAAACTGCAGCAGGGTTTTATAAATATACTGTGTATTTGTGTGTATGCCCTCTCCTCCACACAAATGTTCATAGGAGAAAAAACAAGATGTATTTATTTATACATGGTTAATTTGCCAGTATCTTTTTTTTTTTTTTTTTTTTTTTTTTTTTTTTTTCATTGAACTATCTTCAGGGTGAAAATAATTTTTCAAATAAAAAAAAAAAAATTAAGAAAATTCTTTGTTTCTATTATTAATGATAAGTGTTAAAAATTGTCTCTCTTTTTTCATTTGAAAATAATTTTTTACATGACACCTAACATCACATATTGACATTACCCTGGTTTAAATCAAAACATTAAATATTTGCTTATCATTCATATATGAATTAATGTATCCTCTATATATAATATAATATATATATATATATATATATATATATATATATATATATATATATATATATATATATATATATATATATATATATATATATATATATATATATATCAATCATATATATATATATATATATATAGTAAAACCTTTTAAAAATGTGTTGGTTTTTTTGTTGGTTTTTTTTTATATGGAATTATTTGCTCTGGATTTTAATTTATTATTTTACATGGGTTCTCTATTGGATTTTGAATTACATGGATATTGAAAGAAAATCTGAAAATAGAATTGATCCCATCATCAGCTGACTTGGCTTTGGTTTGTGTATGTATGTATGTGTGTATATATCTCCAACAAATGTATGAGTCAGACCAGTATAAACTTGGTTTTGGGCTTTCAATACTTAGCACATGAAATTTTGAGATAAATTGCGTAAGAAAGTTAAAATTTTAAGGGTATATATTGTAGACATTTCTAAAAAGAATAAGTTTATAAACATTGCTATTAATGTTAAAAGAAAAAAGGTCTGTTTGATCCAGTTTCTTAATAAAGAGCCTAGAGCAAGTGGCTATTTCCTTTTTTTTTGGGGGGGGGGAAGATGTTTACTATACCTGAAGAAGGCAGGATGATGTTCCAACTAAAACATTGTGAACAACAAAAACAAGTCATTCATTTGTCTAAATAATTTTTTACATTTGATTCCCTTGGTAAATTACAAACCGAATATTTGTGCTTTACTTTTTTTTTCTGGCCCAGTTCTTTTTATTGTGTTTTCATTTATAAATTATTTAAATCACGCAAAAAAGAAAGTAAACAATAGTCACTCCATTTCCATTATTCTTAGGTCACTTGTGTTTCCAAATGTGTTGTGTGATTATATTACATTCATTTAAGTCTACTATAAAAATTGGTGGTCTCAAAAGTTTTGCCCTCTTCTATACTGTACTGAATTCAATCTATATAAAGATAAATGTTATTTAATTCTTGTCTCTCTTTGAAATAATGTCTAATGTAAAATTGAAAGTTTTATTTATCCAAATATGATTAGTATACTTATGTACAAACTGGTCTTGTAAGACCTAACATTTTAGTTTTAAAAAAAGCATATGCTATAAATATGTATCCAAATTTTTTTTTTTTTTTTTTTTAATAAAATTTTCCTCTACACCAAATATACCAGGATTTTATTTCTAGTGGAATATTATAAAATTGAAATGCATATTGATTGGTGTTAAGTATTGCCAAACTTGACAGGAATAAAATATTAACTAAAAATAAAATTCCAACACATCTGTGTAAATAATGAAATATATATATATATATGAATGAGATATACTTATTTTTGGCTAGCTATGTATTTATATTGTCGTTTAATTTCAATGTTGTACAGTTTGGTCATAAATAAGCAATATCTGTTTTGTATAATGTTCCACTACTATGGATAAACAGTAGGGAAAACTGGGTTCTTTAGCTTTTGGTATAGCAACCAGTTTAGAAGAAAAACTTTGCATTCAAACCAGTTAAAATTTGCTTAAAATTTGACCTTGTGTCACATCTACTCATGTGGAGGGGTTGGGTAAAGACATATTTCATTCAAGATAATCATGGTATCTTTTAGTTTAGAGAAAAATAAACTCCTATTTAAAATTTTAACATGTGGCTGATTATAAAATAGATTTTTTTTTTGTGACAATAATAATCTATCTTAATTTGAATAAATACTTGAATGAAAATCTTTAAAGGTTTTTACTCTGTCAATGACACTTGTATCAATCTTTCATAGTCCTTTTATTTTATTTTAATTTTAGAATAAGATCAGTGGAAATGTATTTAGATTATATATTGAGTGTCCTTCAGTAAATAAGGTGAATTTTGCCTAAGGAGTTGGTAATAGGAAACATCCTTTTTCAAGGTAATCAATAGTGATGGGTTCTTTCATATCTAGGAAGACTGTCAGCATGACCTTCTTTACAGATTCTTGCACCAGGAACTTTTTTCTTGACTGAATAGTCAGGGTGTTTCCACTTCATGAAGTGTCTTTTTGATTTGGCTCTGAGTAACAAACATGTTTAACCCATTTGTAAAAAAACAAAACAAAACAAAAAAACAAAACCTTTTGACTATAATGTGCTTTTCTGTACACATCACAAATTCTGTAAATTTCCCTTCTCAGCCACTAAAAGATTGATGACAGACCTCTACCTGGAGCACTCTGTTTGATTTATGACCATTTTGAAGAACCTCAAAACAAATACTTTGGTGTGATTTAAAATAAAATTTTTTTTCTATATACAATGCAGAGTTTATAGTTCTGGAAAAAATTTTTTTTTAAATTTCCCCTTATTTATTGAATGAACCTTATTAATTCTTGACTACTAATAATCAATTAATCTCTGATTTTCAATACATTTCTGTAATAAAATCATTAGCAATACATTTACATGATTGGTATTATATGATCAGATATTTGTATCTTTTTGTAAGACATTAAAAATGTCACATTGTTGTAGGATTTTTGTTAGCATTGCAGTGTTAAAAATACTTGTAGAAAAAATAAAGCAATTTCTAGTTTAGTTTTCAACTTAAAAATGTTGGGTCTGAAATCATGTTCATCCTGATTATTATAATTTTTCAAGGTAGATAACTAATGATAGTTCTTTCTCTTATTTGTATTTAATTATAATATTGGCCTAATGAGTAGTGTTTGCCAATGGTCTGGAAGACCTGGGTTCAATCCCAGGTCACGTCATATCAAAGACTTTAAAAATGGTACTTGATACCTCCTTGCTTAACACTCAGCAATATAAGGTACATATCAAGTGGAGCAATTCAGGGAAAGGAGTAGCACCCTCCCCTACACCTTGGTGTTGTAGCTATTGAAAAGGGAGCCTTTTGGTCACCCTCAACTAAGGTCGCCAACTATAATACACATTCTATAAACAGAATACAATTTTGTTAAGCTTAATAGCTGCTGAAAGTGGCCCTTAAGTATGTTATGTATGTATGTATGTATGTATGTATGTATGGCTAAAAAGCACAAGGTCTTCAAATGAATGATTTTATTTATTGAATTATTTACTAACATTAACTGTTTCAATTTTTAGGCTCTTCATCAGATAATTTTGCATCTGCTTCCTTACTAGATGTTTTTAATACTTGCTTGTGTCATATATATATATATATATATATATGTGTGTGTGTGTGTGTGTGTGTGTGTGTGTGTATGTATATATATATATATATATATATATATATATATATATAATCTCGTTTGCTTGTGTTAATTTATGTGGAGTCATTTAAATGAAAGTAAATGTTTAATGGAAATATTAGCCTCTGCTTCCTTTCTATATATATTTTGTATTTGTTTGTGTCGTATATGCAATTATTAGTGTGAAAGTACTTATTCATCCATTGCTGAGATGATCAATTTTAAACAGTATAGATGGTTTGAATTTTAAGTTTTTCTTCTAGACTGGTTGCCTAACCAAGGCTAAAGAACCCAGTCTACCTTATTTCCGCATAGGTGAGGCAGAACAGATGAATTAATGCCTTTCCCAAGGTTCATTTGCATGAAGATGAAATGTAAACAGTCTTGTCCAGGTTTTTTTTCTTTTTTTCATTTTCTATATTGGTAACCGTTTTGTTATGAACACTTTCTATAGAAATCTTGGCATCTGTTACTTCAAGCTCCTATAAGTTCTTTTAGTATATTTATATATGTATTCTTTTAATATATTTACGTATTTGCTTATGCCATTATATATAGAATCATTAGTGACTATGTTTGACGTTTAGAATCACCTACTTGTGTTATCCCTGATCATTTTAAACGTTTGGTTGGAATTCTTACATTTCAGTATAATATTTATCTGATAATAAATTCTAACCATTTTTGCATTTAATTATTGCTTTATGAGCACTTCCCACCCCCAGTTAATTGGGAGGCTAAGATGCATCAGTTTAAATTGTGATTAAAATAACAAAGATCAGGATATTAGTCCAAATATTTCATGGAATGAAATTGGCATTTGATCTTGGAATTCCAGATATGATTTGGTTTTAATGAAAATATTAAAACTGATTAGTTAATTAGAGAACTGTTATTTCTATTGTTTATGGTTGGTTGGTTGGGTTTTATGGCATGTCAATGCTTGTTGGGTCATTTCATACTGAAGTCAATTTAATAATTATGGTCTCCAATTATGTACATTACAAAAATTGGTCTTTGCAACTGTATTAAACAGGTATATATTTAATTATCTCAAAAGATCTATTTGAACTATGAATAGGATCCTAACAGGTGCTACCACTGCAAGTCAAACCTGTAAGTAATGATGACAAAGAAGTGGTTTCACACTCCTGAGTTTCAGAAATTCTTGCAATTTGATGCAGTTTGGGATCATTTTGGGGAGGGGGAGCTTTCTCTTTAGGGGGATGCCGTTAGTGTACTATAGGCCCTACCGACAGGGCATTCATTCATTATAGAAAATTTCTCATTAATTCAAGTGTTAATTTTCATACAACTCTGATTTAGTTTTATTAATTCCTCAATAGGTTGTTTGGTTTTGTTTGGTTTTGTTTTGTTTTGTTTTTTTTGTTTTGTTTTTTTAATAAGTTAATGTTTTTTATACAAACCATCAAATGCTTAAGGGGTAAAATCCTAGAGATTAATTAAATTTGATATAAATGTCTCTCAGCAATCAGTCCTTGCAATTAGGTTTATTAATTACTTTAGAAGCTGGCTATACCCTCTGGTTAAAGTTCAAGGGAGGAAGACTTCATGAGAACACATACAAGATAACTCTAAATTCTCTCGCTTTTATTTTGTTTAAAACCAAAACAAAAGAAATGTACACTTTTAAGTACCATATATATATATATATATATATATATATATATATATATATATATATTCATGTAATGAAGACCAATTATTCAACTCAAAAACAAGGGTTTGTTCATTATACGAGATTTTTTTTTTAAATGTCTAAGCTTGCCTTTTATTCTTGGCCTAACTTTGTTCTAACTTCAATCTTGCACCTCTTCTAAATTAACACACTGAGTGGGAACTGTGTATACTCAGTTCTGGAAATATGCATTTGAGACCCAGAGACCAAGTAAACTCATTCTTGATGGTGGTATACTTCTTGAAATTCTCCACATTTCATATAATGTAGTACACACTTTTATTTGACAAGCCAATAGAAAGAAGTTTCTAGAACAGATTTGCATATGGTTAAAATGTCACATTTCCTGTTTGTGGTGTGCATTTCTAAATTCAGAATTAAGCCAGTGTAATAAGCATTAAATGTAGCCTGGATAACTTTGATGCTTTTTTGTGCTAAATTTAGTGATAATTTTATCTCTTTAACACCCAACTGTTTATACATCCTGACCCTTAATTGAATGGAAGATTTATCAGATAGCAAACAAGTATTGCAACTCTTTTACAATGAGTAGTCACTCATTGGGAACAAGGATCTTTTTTTTCTTTTTTTTTTCCCCCCAGTTTAAAAAAAAAAAAAAAAAAAAGAAAACCAATTCGGATAATGTTTTAAAGACTTTTTTAATCCTAAATGCTGAAATAATTTTTAAAAAAATATCAAAAACTATTGCTTTCACTTTTAAAGCTTACAAATAAAAATGAATCTCAAGTTTACTGAAGTCATCATCATGGTGTGCTGACAGCACAAATTCCTTTGATTCTCTTATCACCCTTTGTCTCTGTCATCACTCTTGGTAAGCCTTCTAGATGGCTTCCAGTATCTGTATGGGGTTGATTATGGGATAAGAAATTGTGTTATACTAGTCATGCAAGTGTGTTGCATTAGAAACCATGGGATGCAGCATGGTGGATGTGAAGTAAGGCATATGAACCCAAAAGTGGGTCAGTGGCACACTTCACCTAATGATAGGTAGAGGAGCCGTATAGTTCAATGGCCAGAATTAAATAGTACAGTTGGAGAAACTACTGCTACACAAAGAATAACGGTTATCATTATAGGAAATGGATATGCTGAATACAAGTTCAAATTTTGGATGAAGCTATTAGTATTTCTCCCCTCCCCCAAAATTATCTGGTGATAATACTGGAGCTTTGCATAATGCAAAGAACCCTTTCACTGCCATCACTCCCAGTTTCACTTTGACCTGAAGTGGTTGCACCTGATAGGGTCCTATCTGTGGGTCTAATAGAACAATTTGACATTTAAACTGTATGCAAACTAATGACTTCTGCTAAATTGAATTGTTAGAAATAGAACTGTTTGATCATTTGACTGTGTGTGAACAAATGACTGATGTTTAAATGAATCATTAATGATACATAGCAATATCTGGAGCCATTAAAGTTTGAGTTATGCTAAAGCGAATTGTTAGAAATAGAACTGTTTGATCATTTAACTGTGTTTCGACAAATGTGTTTACAAATTGTATTCAATATACATGTAAAAACAGAATTTGGCATTAAATAACCAACTATGGTTAATATACCATAAAACTAAACCAAACCTTGGGAAAAGCATTAATCCATCTTTTTCCTCTCCTCTTAGCTTGGGCAGACTGGGTTCTTTAGTCTTGGTACAGCAATGGGGTATGAAAAGGAAAAGTGAATTCAAACCAACAGTATTCTGCTGAAAAAATTGATCTTGTGCTGTATCATGCCCACCCATAAGGTGTGTGTGTGTGTGTGTGTGTGTGTGTGTGTGTGTGTTTTTCTTCATAAATTGACTTCCAATTAGTAAATTCTTTTCTACTTCGAAATAATAAACCCAAGATTGATTAATGATTTTCACAAAGATATTCACAAGTCTTTTCATTTATGATAACTTGCTTCACTATTTTGAGCAACAATATTGAGATTGGAGGGCATACAAAGAGTGACAAAACTAATAAAGAGTAAAAGATTACAGTTACTATGGTGGATTGAAGAAATTAAGATTAACTACTTTACAAGAAAGAAAAATGAGGTGATGTAATGGAATTTCTAATTATAGACTTTTAATATTTCTCTTTGAAGTGGAAATTTACTGTCACAGCAGATTTCAAAAACTATTAACCAATTAGATTTTTGGGGGTAACAGAGTAATACATTTTTATGACCAAATTGCCTTATCAGATCGAAAAACAACTATAGCATAAAAAAAAAAAACATTAAAACTGAATTGGATGATTTCAGAAATAATTGTAAAAAATTAATTTTTGGGAACTTTTTAAAATTTTATTTTATCTATTTTTTTTCTTAGAGTATTCTGACTATTGTCTTCATCTTTTGTGATATACCCAATGTTTTGGCCGATATGCTCTTTGGGTCTCTTCAGGTATTTCTTGTTGGACTTGAGAACCTTCAGAGTATCTGTAGTTTGAAAGTGTAAAACTGAACCTTTTATTTAATCTATGAGAGTAGATTGTTTTAATTCTGTTGTATATGAGAATTTGATGTATATTGCTACTTTATGTTCTGGACCAGTCTTGAAAACAGGAAGATCTGCAGTAGTATTTTCAAGTTGGTCAAGGAAAGATCTATTTAACAAATCGTAACCCACCCTCAATTGGAAGTGGGCAGCTTTACCATCCCTGAAATTAAGGTTGTCTCTATTCCAGCAACTAAATGATTTTTTTTTCCCAAAAAAATTCCCAAGTCTTTTATGTGACTACCACTTGCACCTACAGCAAGAGTTCTCATGATTTGGTCTTTTGTCAGTCACACAGTTGGATCACCAGGGTCACTGGTGATGGAAGGCAGCTATTACTTAACATTTAAGAAAGTCCTGAATCTATCACTTCTCCCTCTTGCTATTGGTAAATAGTAAGGCAGACTTGACTCTCCAGCCTTGGAAGTAGGCAAATTGGGTTAAAAGGAAGGAAACTTTGAATTCAACTCTCCTCACAATATTTTGGCATCACAGAGTAACTTGCTGTGTTGTATCTGGTCAGGGATCTTTCATTTCTATTTGTACCATATAACCCAATACAATCTGTCACATATTTCTTAGAGAGGAGACAGGCCCTGCCAAGTAACCCTTTCATTCACTAGAGAGGTGCCAAAGACCAGAAAAGTTTTGACTTTTTAACACTCTTATATTTTTGGTTGTTAAATCCCAGAATTATATATATCAAATGGAATTAACCAGTCACAACAATCAGTCCTCTCAGTTAAGTTTCTTTATTTTAATGAAATGGTCATAATTTGTGTATTGTCTATCAGAGTTGAGAAAATTACATTAAAAATTGATAATGATGACTGATATTTCATTATTGATTTCCATAATATTCCCTCTAGGCTTATTCAAAATATTGTTACCATAGAAAAGAACTATTTTTAGATCTGTTAGAATGTCCTTGCCAAAATTCTATTGGCACAAAGCCAAAGTCCACCTTGCATTCTTTAAAAGTTTGTTTAATTTCTCTCTAAAATTTAAAAAAAAATCATCAAACAAGCAAAGTTATTCAGTTTCCAATTATGTTAACCAGATCCACTTTGAATCTCTAGCTGGGTCTACAGAATACACTGACTGCATATTTGCAGAGGGGTAACACTCCTCCAATGAGTATCCTGGATATGACACTGAACAATATGATGATGCTCCAGTAATGATGGAGCTTTGGGAAATGTGGAGTACCCCTTTATTGCCATTGTTCCCAGGTCCACTCTGGCCTAGAGTGGTAGCACCTGATAGGGTCTTATCTATGAATCAAATAGAAGTGTTTGATGTTTAAACTGTACTTCTGTTAAACTGAATGGTTTGAAATATAACTGTTTATATGCACAAAAATGGATTTGGTATTAAATAACCTACATTGGTTTGGTCTTAAGGCATATCAACCAAACTTGAATCTCTGTTTTCAGACTGATGTTTTGCTATTCACTATATGCTTGACATTTTAAGGTTCAGGGAGAGTGTCAGAAATAGCTTATTAGCCATTCAAAGCTTTTCCTTTTGATGGAATAATGGTTGGTTGTATGACATGTCAATTATTTGTTAGACTATTTTATGCCAAATTCAGCTCTAGATAGACCTGAATCCCTCTTCAATATGCCAAGTTTCTTAATGTCTGTAGAAAATAGACAATAAAAAGAATATGAATGATTATTGTAAACTTTAATAAAAGTGACTCTATATTCTTCCAACACTGTGGGTAGTGGTTTAGAATATGCTGATTGTATTCTGTGCAAAGGAGTAAGACCCTCATTAAAAAGAAAAAGAGTATCCTGTCCATGACACTAAGCTGCATCTTGTATGGATCCAGTTCTCGAGCTGTAAGAAGTGTAGAAGACCACTTTATTGCCATTAGTCCCAGGTCCATTCTGACCCACAGTGGTAATACTTGCTCAGGTCCCATCTCTGGGTCAAATAGATCTGTTTGAAAATTAGTACTGGAGAGGAATACATGAAAGCATATAACTTAGTGCAAACAAAGGATTATTATCAAATAGAATTAATGGAAATTGGAGTGAAGTAATGAGATTGGAAGGCATACAAAGAGTGACAAAACTAAGAGTAAGATTACAGGAAAGATTAGAGAAATTAACTAATTTACTTGAAAGAAGAATGAAATAATTAACAGAATTTTTAATCATGAGAGACTTTCTTTTCTGGGGGGGGGTTAAATATATATATATATCTCTTTAAAATGAAAACTTATGATCAAGACATTAAAAAAAATAAGTCTACTTATAAATTTAGATTTTTTTACTAATAGAATAATATCATTTTAGAACTGATTGCTTTATCAGATAAAAAAACAGCAATTGTTTTTTTTTTTTTTTTTGTTTTTTATTAAAAAAAAAAATGCATGCTTTCAGAAAAAGAAATGGTAAGAATTTAAGAGGGCATTTTTGGGAACTATCTGATGAATTACTTTACCGAATTATTATATATTCATACACAATATTTTTTAAAAAGAGGAAGAGAGAACTAACACCTGCAGAAATGAAAATCTATCACAGAATTAAAAAGGACAGGCAGCCCTATCAAAGCAGTCACAACCATATAAACCAAAGACAACACTTCCAAAATCATCAAATGCTCTGATTACAGCGAGAGGCTAGAAATATGCATTAGAACAAAATAAATAATAAAAAAATACATCGTTGTGGACCTATTAATTTTAAAATATATGATTGTCAATGTTCTGTGCAAAGGATAAGTGCGTTCATACCTTTCCCAAAGGTATTTGTCTGAAAGTGAATGTAATAGCGTGACTGGAGTTCGAACTCACTTACTACGATTCCTCAGGCCATCGCATTAACCATTACACCATGAGGACACCCCTCCCCCAGTAAATAGGGGGAGTTCTAGTGCTGGACTGCAGCGTTGAAGTAAGTGAATTCAAACTTTATTTGGGCTATTACATTCACTTTTGGACTAATACCCCTGGGGAAAGGTATGGACCCTTTTATCCTCTTCTACTGTTCTTTGGAATTAAATAGCCCATGAAGGTTGATAGGCCATTAAACAAAGATGAAACCAACAGTAAATATGTGTAATAATGTTACTAATAATGTATTTATTTTTTAACCTATCACATAGCAATTCAAATATATCAATGATTTATTTTAATTCATAGGTAATAACTAGGTAAACTACACTACTTAATCTGGTCTTTGCTTCTGTTTTTATCTCGCTCTCATTTAGTCTTCTCTGTGTCACTTTGTATTCTTTCTTTTTCAGTTATTTTCTTCCAATTCATTCTTTTTACTTGGCTTACTTATTCTTTCTTTCTTTCCCCCCCACAAGTCATTTCAAAGGATTTCATTCTAAATTTACCAACACGAATAGTGCCACCATTTCAAGTCCATAGAATAGCAGAAGTGCCAATCTATATGCAAAAAGAGTATGTATGTATGTATGATCAATGGTGCCTAAAATACATTAACTGCATTCTCAAGTAGCATGTCCTGGCTATAACACTAAATTACATCAAGTTTTGAGGCTCCAATCTTAAAGCATTGGGAAGAAAGAAGTCACCCATTTGTTGTCATTACTCCAAGGTCCACTCTGACATCAAGTACTAGTGCCTGTTAGCGGTCCCATTTATGATAAATGTGTTAGGTTTTTTTTTTTTTTTTTTTTTTTTTTTTTTTTTTTTTTTTGGGTGGTGCAGCAGTGAGTTTTCTGTGGGTAATAACTAGGAAGACTACATTACTTAATTTCTCTCCCCATCTTCTATTACTTGTTCATTTTTCTTTCCATTTTTATTTTTGTCTCTATTCTATAATTCTTACTTGGCGTTATTTTTCAATTTCTATTTCCCTATTTTTTTTCCTTTGCTTTCTTCTTCCTTTTCATTGAGTGATTTCATGGGATTTTATTTGATGGATGCTTCTTGCTTTTTCATCTTGCTTGCACATTTGATGGGATTGACTTAAACCTATGCCCATCAGAAGTGCTAGTCCATGTATAAATAATTCTGTTGCAAACAAGAACTCTGCTAGTTGTGTATATATATATATATATATATATATATATATATATATATATATTTCTTACTATGCTAGTTATATATTGATTCATATTAAAATTCCTCACACTCAGGATGAATATTTAATCTAATGTGGAATTTTTATAGGTTTATAATTTCAGCTGTTATCTACTTGATGCTTACCATATATATTCTGACTTGTAATTAAAGGCATTGGGTTTCTGTTCTGATAGATGTAATTTATAAAAATCAGCAGGATGAGAGAAAGAAATATACTGTTTTTATTTTGAATACTTATAAGAAATTATTTCACAAGGTATGAACAAGAAAACATTAAACTCCAGTGCACATATAGATATGAAAATATAATGACAAACTTAAATTGCATCACCCTGAAGTATGATACAAATTTTTACCTGGACATGGTTTATGCTGACTAATGTGTAATTGATATTCAGTTAAAATTTTCAAATCATCTTTGGCCATCCTGTGATATAATAACTCAAACCAGTTCATTGTATGCCTATCAAAGTACAGGCTTATATTATTTTCAATTCTCCAACCCTGTGTTAATAGCGTAAATATCATTGCAAATGATTTGCAGGCAGTTATTTTGTTTCAGTTATGTATTTACCAAATCCTTCTGCCTGACAGACCAGTCAGCTGGGGCTGTAAAATTCACAGACTGCATCTCTGCCCGTTGTGTAATGGTTATCGTCGCAGGATATGGACACGGCGACACGAGTTCAAATCCTGGACCTGACTGATTGCGTTTCACATAGCACTAATATCCTTGGGAAAGGTATGAATCCAAATATTCTCCCTCCAGTTATGGGTAAATAGTAGGGAAGACTAGGTTCTTCAGCTTTGGTGAGGCAACTAGTCTAGGAGAAAGAAAACTCTGAATTCAAACCTGTTAAACTCCGCTTAAAAATTGACCTTGTGTCATATCCTGCCCGAGCGGAGGGGTTGGTAAATATGATCTCTGCAGAGGGGTAAGAACCCTATTCTCAACGCGTGTCCTGAAATTGACATTAAACCATCTGATGGCAAGGCTCCAGTAATGCTGGATTTTGGGGATTATGGAGTACCCCTTCATTGCTATCACTCCCAGGTCCTCTCTGGCCTAGAGTGGTAGCGCCTGATAGGTCCTATCTTTGGGTCAAATAGAACTGTTTGACTTTTAAACTGTGTGCAAACAAATGACTGATGTTTAATTAAATTGTTAGTGATACATAGCAATACTTGGAACCATTTCACTGTGTGCAAATAAATGATCTCTGGCTCATTTAAAAATGTTATCTAAAAACTATGCATATACAAATCATACATAATACCTATAAAGAGGATTTAACCTCAGATAATTTACAATGATTGATATGACATGAAACCCAACCCAACCAAAAAAAAAAAACCTCTGCCTACAGGAAGATGTTTGAGCTGAGTAAAGTTTATTTCTGGTTGTCATACCAAGGCTAAAAAAAAGCCAGTCTGCCCTACTATTTACTCATGAATGAGAGACAGATAGTCATGCCTTTCCTGAAGAGTATTAGCACAAACTGAAATATATGGTTTCAAGTATTTCTTACTAATACAAATAATTTTTAAACGGATCTATTTCACTCTTAGATGGGACCCTAACAGGTATTATCACTTTGGGCAAGATTAGATTTGAGTCAAGCCACCCCTTCAAATCCTGATTGGACAGACTGGGTTTTCTAGCTTTGCTATGACAACTTGTCTTGAAGCGGAAACTCTGAATTCAAACCAGCTGTACTCTACTTAAAAATTGATTTTGTGATTGGATGAATACTAACCCCTTTATTAATAGTGTAGATATCCTTATCTTACATATGTATTATACTAATCTCTGAATCTTCTATAAGTAATGCTAAATCCCCAGAAGGAAAGAGAATTGAAATAGTTTTAAAGATAAACAGAAACCAAATAAATGAAATGTTCACTTGGAACATCCTGAAAACAATCATAAATATAGAACTTCTGGAAGTTAAAGAATTCAATTACTTAGGACAGATGATAAAATTAGCCAAAAAGATCCCAAGACTGAAATAAAAAGATGTATGACAATAGGTTGGAAGGCATTTAATGAAAATAGACAACATGACAAGCACTTTTTACCAATATGCTTAAAGCATAAAGTATACACTCATTGTATAATACCAGCTGTTGTGTGTGGATGTGAAACATGAAAATTAATTAAATCACAAACTTCAATTGAAAGAGTCATGCCAAAAATAACTATAAGAGATTAAAAGACCAACATCAATCAGAGAGTAAACCAAGTTAATATATATAGTGGAAATTCTTGAAGGACAGAAAAGAAAGTTTGAAGAATACATAGCTAGAAAAGAGAATAACAGTATTCAAAATATAAAAATATAATTTTTAAACTGATCTATTTGAGGCATAGATGGGACCCTAACAGGTACAACCACTCCAGGTTAATGTGGACCTGGGAGTAATGTCAAAGAATAGGTACTCCACGCTTTTTCAGAACTGAAGTCTCACCATCAAATCCAATTTAGAATTGTACTCGGGATACCCACCACCTTTGTCCAGCATATTACTGACAGAATGATATTTGGGAATGTCTTGAAGGAATAAATTTGACAGATATGACTATTTAATGATAAGCATACTGTGACTGTTATCTCTCCAAAACCTCATATGGCCCAGTCAGCTGGAGCTGCAGAATACACCAACTGCATCTCTGCGGAGGGGTACGATCCCCTCCTCAACAAGTCTCTTGGGTATGACACTAAACAATCTGATGGTGAGGCTCCAGTAATGCTGGAGCTTTGGGAAATGTGGAGTACTCCTTTATTGCCATTGTTCCCAAGTCCACTTGGGCCCAGAGTGATAGCACCTGATAGGGTCTAATCTATAGGTTAAATAGAACTAAACTGTGTTTATACTAAACTGGATTGTTTGAAATAGAACTGTTTATATGTAAAAAAATGAATTTGGCATTGAATAACCTATAAGGGTTGATGTACTATAAAACCAAACCTCATAAGAGAAATAATGGTTAAATTTCTGTTTCGTACCTCCAATAAGACTATCACCACCAGTGTTTAGCTTTGTCAGTGTGGGCAATGCAACGCTAGTTAAAATTTATTAAGAATAATGATTGAGATTGCTGCTAAGATGTAACAGACTGACACAATGAAGTAATTAGGAAAAATCTTTGTCCAGTAGTTTATTAGTTTATTCAAAATTGTTGGGTCTCATAAGAGAAATAAAGGTTAGATAAACTTTAAAAGGGCTTCTACCCCCAACAAGATTATCATTGCTAGTGTTTTACTTTGTCAATAGGAGTTATGTAACACTAGTTCAAATTATTTGTAATAATGAATGAGATGAAGTTTGGCAAACTAAAGGTTGTGTTTTATGAGCAGTCTCTGTTATTATGGAATGAATTAGAAAAGACTTTTATCTAGCAGCATATTCAAAATAGATTAGTTTTTGTTGTATGAAGTTTTCTATTAAAACTTCTGTATCTTTCTTCTTAATTTTCCTGTTGGCATCTGCCAAAATACATTTCTACTTTGCCTATCTTTTCAATAAATATATATTCTATAAATTCATATAATCGTATTCATTTAATCTTACAACTCATTTTAAGGTGCAAGCCAAAACAGAAGTGAGGAGTAAAGATTAAAAAACAAAAAAAGACAAATTCAATTACCATATATACAGCGATGCTATCTCATAAAAATGATTTCCTATTTCTGTATGTATAAATCAATTATTTTTTCTTATTCTTATGTGGAGGAATGTTTCTTTTCTTTTTTATTTTCATGTATAATTCAATAGCCACTTTACTATGCATTGAAAGTGTGAAATGATCAGTTTTCAATGTGTGATAGATCATCTTGTTAAAGATGCTTTTAGAACCAAGCGTAAACCTTAGATTTGGAAATCTTTAGCTGTTTAAAAAGAATAGTGGTTGTTGCTGGGGAGAGATGACTCTTTCTGTCGATGTTCTCTCTAAGCTGTGTTGCTGTACACAAGTTTGAATTTTTTTTTTTTTTTTTTTCCCCATCTAAAAAGATTTCAAATCCTAAAACTATGAAGCCAAACAAGCAAATCTCATATTGATCTGGCGGGTTCCCCCAGGAGTGCTCCTGATATGATACCGTCCATCAAATTTTCTCATTGGGTTAAGTGAAAAAACGATGGCAAAAACTATCAAGGACAACCTCTATAAAACGTATGCAATTTTTGTATATGTTATGCTTTTATACAATAAAAAAAAAAAGATACAATATAATAAAAATTCACATATAATCTTGTTTTATTAAAAAAGTTAGCAAGAAAAATTTTTTTAGATATCTCGCAAAACTTAAGTTTTGTGAATTTTGAATAAAAAAAAATGACCACAATTTTTGTTCCAAGCACTTTTCACCATAAGTGGTCATGTTCAAGAGTATAACGAAACTGTTATTTTATTTCTTTAAAATCCAGTAGAGCTTTTCTTTTTAGTATCAGAGATACTTCAATAGATTGTAAATGGTTTTTTTTTTTTTTTTTTTTTTTTTTTTAAAGATTTAGATTGTTGTAGCAAATGTTGGAACTGCTACACACACACACACACACACATATATATATATATATATATATATATATATATATATATATATATATATATATATGAGCGAGAGTGAACAGATGAGAATAAACAGTTGTTTAAAAGAAAAGTGTTTTGTAAATCAGTGCTCAAATGCTGGACTGCAGACCTATTTAACAATCTAAAAGAAATTAAAATCTCACCTTGTATCAACTATGACATAAATGATGCAATTGTCAGATGAAATTTCATTAGCTAATAAAATTTCATTTGATAATTGTCTTCTATCTTTTAGTTGATACATGAAACCTATAAGAGAGGTTATAGTAAGAAAGTGCGTTGTTTTTTTTTTTCATTTTAAACATAAATGCTTGGTTCACAAAGCATAATTATTTGGAATCTCAAAAACCAGATGTGCAGCCTTGATGTAAAAGGTAAGAGATGACTCTGCTGTGATACATAGTCAAACACTATCCCATAAAGTTTTTTAGTCAGCAGTGAGATGCCTTGAGTGAGATTGTGTATTATATGACTATTTACAATATCTTGTGCAAAACCTCATATCACTCACAACTGTTAGTGTCCTCCCTAATGTTCAAATTTGGCTCTGTTTGATCTTTTGGCTTTTCCATAAGCTAAAATCACTGTTGAAAGAGAAACTGCAGATCATGGATAAGATTAAAGAGAATAAGGTAGCTGATGATGCTCCTGAAATTGGGTTTTGAAGACTGTTTTGAAAAGTAGTAGATACTACGGATAGGTATTTGAAAGAGGGGACTAAGACACCTTTTCCTCAAAGTAGGTTTTTTTTTTTTTGTTTTTTTTTGTTTTTTTTTTTTAATTGATATTTAATTGGAAGATCCTTTTCGGACATACGTATGAAAATTTAAGACAAAACTAAAGCAAAATATTTTAAAAGGTGCATGTAAATATAAAATAGCATTCTCTCCTCTTAGTTTAATTTTCTGAAATAATATCCTGTTTATAATTCCACTCTCTTATAGTTAATTTATTTTAAGATCTGTTTTGCACATGTCATAGATGTTTTATTTTTATTTTTTTTATTTTTTATTTTTATTTTTTTTTAATTTGGGGAAAGTCCCTGTGGTATGTTGGACTGCGACATCTTAGTAAGCAAGTTTTGAAATTCAGTCACATTATTACATTCAATTTCCAACTAATACCCCTAGGAAAAGCATGAACCCTTTATTCCCTTTCCCCTCAGCTATGGAGTTAAATAGTACCATTACTCTTCAGCTATAAGGACGGCTTTGACATTAGATAAACCACAAAAGTTGATGTCATCAAATAAAGAAACTAAAACTGGTTTTTAATTCTTACTGTTTTTTATAAATCAAGAACTGATAAGTTTATGAAATTTGAACCTGGAATCTTTAGATTATGATAAAAAGAAATTGCATGTACCTTGTCTTCTGCACATGTCTACAATTAATCTGTGATTCTACCTTTTTTTTTTAGATGTGGAGTTTGGACTGCTTCAATATTAGCTGAACAAATAAAGATTACATTTTTAGCAATAAAAAATGTTTATTTTTTTTTTTTTAGGGAAGAAATGTATTCTTACGCATGCATGTGTGTTATTCCCTCACTAATTGTTGTTAATAAAGGAGGATGAAGAAGTAAGAAGACTAAGATGCCGTTAGCTTTTACATGATAGTTTTTAATGGCAGCATGGAATAAAGACTTTATGTTTATGCTGCAAGTCTCGTAGTAAGGAAACGAAATGAAGTTATAAGAAAGTGGAGAAAGCAGTGCGTGTCATTGGATGTGCGAGGGAGATATGTTCGCCATAGTGTAGCAAAATTTGTGTTTGCTGTTTGAGGAGAGAAACATTGAAGTCACCATCAGTTTGTGGTTCTGGTTGTTTCGGTGAGAAGCGTGAATGTCTCCAGAAAATGTTGCCCAGAGGTGAAGTTGCTAGGTGTCGGAGCAGAATTCTGCATTGCCGTCGACATAGTCAATTTTGGGTGACGTAAAGTTATTCCTGTGTGTGGCGTATTGAATTTATCTAATTCATATTCAACTGGGAGCCCTTGGTCTAAGAGAAATAGACGCAAGGGGTCCATAAATTAGATAGTTTCCCCTCATGGTAGTTGATGCTGCTATTGAAGAGCAGACAGTGAGACATCTGCACTGAACGAAGTTGTTCAGCCAAAGAGGGTGTTTGACAGTTTCCCCAATTTGTGCTGATTAGAAAGGTGGTTCGGGATGAATAGGATACGGTTGAATTAAATTATGCACCAAACAAAAATACGAAATTCCTTCTGCTACACATTATATATGCATGGCTCATAGTTGTAATACTCTTTATGCTTGCAGGCTTCCCAATGAGTCCAGGTAAAAGCTAGGATATTCAATACTGTTTTTCTAGGCAATCATAACCCATGTCCTTGAGAAAATTCTGCAGGTCAAGACTGTCATATCCGAGTCTTGTGTGGCTTCCTATACCTTGACCAGAGTTAGTTCCATCAAGTTATGGAGGACCTCATGATACAATTGGTAGTTAGTGATGATGGGTAGGCTGATAGCTCTAATCTGACAGATTGCCCAGTCGGCTGGGGCTGTAGAATACACCAACTGCTTCTCTGCAGAAGGGTAAGACCCCCCCACCCCACCCAACGAGTGTCCTGGATATGACGCTAAGCAATCTGATGGTGAGGTTCCAGTAATACTGGAGCTTCAGGGAATGCAGTGTACCCCTTTATTGTCATCACTCACAGGTCCACTCTGCCCCGGAGTGGTAGCACCTGATAGGGTCCTATCTATGGGTTAAATAGAATTAACTGCTTACTTATGTTAAACTGAATTGTTTAATATAGAACTGTTTTTGAAATTTAACAAAATCTATACTCATACTAAACTGAATTAGCAGAATTAGAACTGTTTGAATAAACTGAATAACTTGAAATAGAAATGTTTTTGACAATTAAACTGTGTACTCATGCTAAACTGAATTGTTTGAAATAGAACTGATTTATATAAAAATGGATTTAACATTAAATAACCTACAAAGGTTGATATGCCATAAAACACATTCAAACCAAACCAAACTAATCTGACAGACAGCTTTTTTTTTTCTAACTGAGAAGTTGGCCTGCTGCGATTTGTGGTGGGTTGGGGGTGGCATCAGCAAAATGAACTTTGCATATGTCTTCTGCCCTTTACTGAACACTCATTCAGCTTTGTGCCATTTTGCTAAGCTTTGTAACAATCAATTCTAACTAATTAGTCTTGATTCTTAAAAACGTGTTCAGCAGTTGGCTGGGGCTGTAGAATACGGACTGCATCTCTGCAGAAGAGTAAGACCTCCCCCCTCCCTCTCGTCACATGAGTGTTCTGGATATGACATTAAACCATTTGATGGTGAGGCTCTAGACTTGGGAATGTGGAGTTTACCTTCATTGCCATTGCTCCCAGGTGGTAGCTTCTGATAGGGTCCTATCTATAGGTCAAATAGAATTATTTGACATTCAAACTGTGTGGAAACAAATTATCAAATTGAATGGTTAGAAATAGAATTGTTTGATAGAACTCTGTGTAAACAAATGACTGATGTTTAATTGAATTGTCAGTGATGCATAGCAAAACTAGGAATCATTTAACTGTGCAAATGAATGCATAATGTTGAATAGAATAATTAGTGTTTAATAGCAATCGTTGAAACAATTCAACTGTGTGCCTAAATTGAATAATTAGTATTATATAGAAATACTTGGAACTATTTGACTGTGTACAAAAGAATGAATAGTGTTAAATAGCAAAACTTGTAACCACTTCACTGTTTGCAAATAAGATTAAAATTAAAATGAATTATTAGTGTTAGATTGCAGTAATTGAAAACATTTAACTGTATAGAAACACAAGCAATACCAGTGTGCAAACTAATTCATTCTAACTTGCTTAAAAATGAAATCACCTACAAACTGTTCACTTGCAAATCATATGTATAGCTATTCAAATATGTGCAAATTAATGACTGATGTTAAATTGTCACTGCAATACTTGAAACCATTTAACTCTGTGCAAAAAAAAAGAGCTGAGACTTATTTAAAAATATTATCAAGAAAATGTTTTTACAAATCATATATTTAATATATATGTATTGTCACGTGATAGCTCACGGAGACGAAGAGGTAAGACTGATACTATCCTCCCGTGCTGAATTAGCACTATCTAGCAGTCAAAAAGTGACCGTTAAGAGAGAATGTGGGTCACAGAGGGGATAAACAGATGTTGGCACTTAGTGACCTCAGGTCGCTGGACATCGGAAGGGGAAAGAGAGAGAAGCCAAATGATTGGCTGGGACCCCAAAACGGAAGTGGGGCTCCCTTCCCCTCAGCGGAAGTAAAGGACAAGAGTCAGTTTTTGAGCAGGGTTCATAGCGGGCAGACGAACCATAGCCACTTTACTCCGGGTTGAAGACAAAAGATTAACTGAGACATGAGAGACCCGAGTCCCTCAAGCTAGTACTAAAAACCGAACAAAGTCTATTGGCCCGTGAAAGAAGAAAATTCTCCAGTGGAACCCCGTCGAAAATAAGATAAGTAACTTTGGGGACATTTTTCCTTTATACTCAAATTTCGTTTACCACTCTCTCTCTCTCTCTCAATTCGAAGAAGGATAAAAGCCAAGAAAAGACATTTATATTCGTGGACTGTCCAATTATATGTTTTGACACTCTGAACGTGTATATATAAGTAGTAAAGGATTTTATGTATTTTCATGTTACCATGTGGTCTATGTTGTTACTTCATGCTTTCTTTTCAGCTTCTATTCGCCTTATGTTATCTTGCTTAGAATTGTCCTATTAATTCCTAAAGTATCACACGGGAAACCGGAGTTGCCGACTACTACAATATTAATATTATTACGACTAAAACCTGTAGGCCCATATTCTTCTGTTGTCTAAGAGGAAGAAGTTTAGCGGCCTGGTGGGTGTGTGATAGTGTGAAAATTGGAACCCCTTTGCCAGCGGTGGTCAGTCTGGCCCTAAATTATTCCCTCACGGAATATGCCAGTTCTTATATGCCTGAGAGAAAAACTCTGAACAGGACTTATTCTGTAGGGGATCAAGTGCCAACCTGCCCCGTCTTCACACGTGCGAAAATAAAGTCCCGTTTTGGGATTTTAGTCGATTTCGCGTCACACTATAAAGAGGATTTGGCATTAAATAACCTACTAGGGTTGATGCCGTAAAACTCCACCAAACCAAATCCTATATCTTTTAATATATATGTATAAAGAGGATTTGGCATTAAATAACATACTAGGGTTGATATGCCATAAAACTCAACCCACTCAAAAAAGTGTTAATCTTTATTGTAGTGAGAATCAAGGGGGTTTACCAATACTAATTTTGAAAAATGTTCTTTTTGATCTAAGCATATAACGGATAATGCTCAACTCCACTTGAAAATTGATTTTTGTGCCGAAGGGGTTGGGTAAATACTTATATTAGGTTCCTCATTCTTGAAGCATGGTTGATTTTGATATTTGATTAATTATATATTGGTATGCTAGTAAATAATCGATAGCCTATTGATTGCTGTCCATGCTTTCGTTAACCTGGTTTCGATGTCCTTTTCGGTTGATTCGACAGTAACTGAAGATATGAAGTAAGATTGTTATTTTGTCAAGCTTTGTTTTCTTTATTTATGAAATATAGATTTTTTTCCTGTACACTTGGATTATTTTATGCATGTCTGTGTCTATTTAGATTTTTCTGAGTGTGTGTTATCAGGGTGCATAAGGTTTCTTTTTGCCTTACCTACTCTCTTGAGTAGTTGTTATCTACTAAGCTTCACTGTGAATCAGACTAAGAGTACCTGCTGTTAGTAAGTGGTCACTCATATAAGTACTGAGCAGGCCCATCAATGCTTAACTTTAGTGAATTAACAGGAACTGGTGCTTTCTCTGTGACTTTACTATAACTTTTTCCTTTTCTATTAGTTATCATCTTTTTTTTTTTTTTTTTTTTTAATCAACTATGGTTTGGTTTCTTTATTTAATGGCATATCAAACTTCAAAAGTTATTTTAATGCCAAAGCTATTCTTTCAAAGAACAGTAGTGTTACTATTTAACCCATAACTTGGGGGATAAGGAAGTTTGTACCTTTTCAAGAGTATTGATCTGAAAGTGAATGTAATAATGTGATTAAAGTTTGAACTCGCTTATTACAATTTTGCAGTCCTGCAAGCTAGCCACAAGGACTCTTCTCATGTATAGTTTTGTGCTCTGAGCTGTAATACTCACACAAAATAGGAATCTAGTCTTCGTTAAAATTGACATTGTCTAAGAATCCAGGAAATCCTTTGGCTTTCGGTTCCCTTTTGCAACCACACATTGCAGAAACATTCCTTGCAACATACTGGTATATGGTCTCTGTGAATGTGAAACAGTAGAAAGATTGGCGACTGTAGTCGAGGGCGACCTGAAGGCTCTCTTTTCAATAGCTAATATACAGAAGTGTAGGGGAGGGCATGACTCCTTCCCCTGGATTGCTCCACTTTACCTTTGATACTACCTTATAATGCAGAGTGTTAAGCAAGGAGGTATCAAGTATCATTTTTCTAAGTCTTTGGTATGACTCTACCTGGGATTGAACTCTGGTCTCCTGGGCCATTGGCAAACACTCTACCTACTAGGCCAATGAGCAAAATAATTAATTGAAGTCATATATTTGTGAATCAAATATTGATTTCCTTAATTCTTATTTAATTTTTTTAAAATTATCTAAAATAATTTTGTGATGAAAAAGATATTTTTTAACTGTTGATTGTATGACAATAATAACTTTATTTCTTTTCTTTTTTATTTATTGTGTGTGTGTATGAAGAATTATGTGTATAAAAAGCATTGAAGTGTGTGTGTGTGTGTATATATATATATATATATATATATATATATATATATATATATATATATATATATATATATATAGCGTTAAAATGTCTGGCTGTGAACACATAACAGGAAAAGGTTTCCTATTAATGTCTTGTTACTCATGTCACAAAATAAAACCCAGTTCTCATCCTTTCGGGTGGACAAAGTGTCAGGAAATATTGTTGTTTTTATTATCCGTGCAAATGAAAAATTAAGCTATAGGGTTGGATGGTAGGAAGGGTGGCTGCTGTCTACCATGGGAACCAAATATTTTATTCATCATTCTTTCAATAATCTTTTTAAAATTTGATTGCGAATCACATGGTAAGAGAAACTGTCATTTAAACCATATATTTTTTTTGTTCTATGTCTTTTTTTAATTATCTATTTATTCATTCCACGAGGCTGAGCCAAAGACAAAAGTTATGTAAGAGGAAAATCAGAAGTTGATTAATTTAAAAGCATGTCAACCTGTTTGGGGTTTTTATGCCTAGTGGTTAGGATTCTTTGGACATTTAAATTTTTTGTGTTGTTTCTTAAGAGTTTTTGGTACATGGTTATGATATCAAGTATTCCTATCTAATACAAATAATTGGCAAACAGATCTATTTGACCTATAGGTCCTAACAGGTTCTAGCACTCCAGGTCAAAGTGGACCTGGGAGTAATGACAATGAAGGACTACTTCACACTCTCCAGAACTTGAGCCTCACCCTCAGATGCAATTTAATGTCATGCCCAGGACATCCTTACCCTTCTGCAGTGGATACATTCAGCTTATTGTATGTATGCCCTGCTGACAAGGCAGGAAGGAAGTTAAAGAAGAACGGTTTACAACATTTGATATGCACAATTTATTATTATTTACTAATGTTTGCTTAATCAAATGTAGAGCACCTAGTGAGAATCTAAGTCATTATGGTCTGCAAGGCTTGTTTGCTATACTTTGCTCTATATAGGATTCAAATTTCAATTTATGCAGTCTGATTTTCAAGGCTCACATATGAGATAAAGCATTTTAAAAATCTTGTCAAATATTGATTACTTTCCAGATCTACCTAACGTTTATAAATCTGCGGACTTCATATCTCTAACTTTGTGCCAAGTGAGCTTTATAAATGACTACTTAAAATAAATTAATTAAAAATGTTTAATTTTGCTCATGATCCCAAATGTTGCAACAAAGGGTTTTTAGACTATCACACTTGACTCCTTACTGTTACTGTATATACAGGGTAAAGCAGTATTCAAGTAGTGTTTACTCACTTATTCCATTCTGTTAGCTTTGTGACATGCTAGTGATGAGGTATTTTTTGTCAAGATTTCAAGCAGCAGTACAGGAAAGGAGTGGCTTCATGCCTTTTAAGAGCATTAGTATAAAATTTTCATTAACAGAAATTTGAAATTGGTTTACTGATTTCGTTTTGTGTCTTGACCATCAATCTTTGACATCTCTCTCTCTCTCTCTCTCTCTCTCTCTCATTCATATGTATACATGTATGTATTTACCAATTCCTCTGTATGAGCAGGATGTGACACAAGGTCAGTTTTTTAAGCAGAGTTTAAAAGATGTCAACTCATTTTTCCTTCTCCTAGACCAGTTGTCACACCAAGGTTCAAGAGCTTTGTCTGCCTTACAATTTACCCATATCTTGAGGAAATAGTTGGATTTATGCCTCTCCAAAGGATATTAGCATTATCCAGGATATATATATGGATAGGTACTTATATATGATGACTTAACCCTTTACTTGGTTTCATTATACTGAGTAATGGCTTAAGTAATGTAATTTACTAAGCTTTTTGCTTAGATGTGGTACAAGGCCATATTAAAGTGGGCACCCAATGAAACAAACTCACTCATGTAGGTTTGCTAGTCTAGCTTGCTAACCATTACACTAACAGAGGCTCCCTTGGCATAAGCAATATTACATTTTATTATTAGTCAACTAAACAATATTTTATTTTCTACTGTTTCCTACTATGATTTTTGTCCTTAAACTAAAGGTAGACATTAAACTTAATTTTTATAAAGATGTATATAATTTCATAAAATAAAATCTTGCCTCTTTTTATAATATTGTTATTTCTAAAAATTGTGTATTGGTTAAGATACAAACAACTGATAAAACTTCTTGTAGAGACAAGATTTTTTTTTTTTTTTTTTTTTTTTCCAAGTTTTATCTTGCTCAGGATTTGAACATTTCATCTGTGTATGCAAGCGCGCGCACACACACACACACACACATATATATATATATATATATATATATATATATATATATATATATATATATATATATATATATTAGTAATCCACAGACTGTTTCATTGTATCACAATTCTTCAGTGTGGCGAGACATGCAAGATGCTTCAAGCTGGAATTGAAACCCAGCTGATTTTGTCAGTTGGATATCTTACCCATTAGCTCTCGGCATAAGCAAAGGAATTTTTAAGATATATATTCATATATGCTTATCAGCTATTGGTGAGCTCAATTCATGATAAGAGCTTTGCATTTATGTTTATGTGGCAGCTGGCAATTCTTCACTTGAGTGCTCAACCCACAATGGGGAGCATATATATTGTCATCCACAGACAGTTTTGTTGTATCATAGCTCTTCCATGTGGCTAGACATGCAAATATCAATATAGATCAGTTTATAATGAAGGATAAGTGCTCAATATAAGACAGTGGCTAAAAAGCTGTTTTTTATAAAATATATATAATGTATGTTCCCTAGGTTTTGCTTTAGACTATTCGCCTTTACAAAATATCTAAATTAATCCAAATCTCTCTTTCAGGAAGTCATTATCATTAATTTATGAGGGATAATTTTTTGAACATTTGTAGACAACCAATAACCATCTTCTAGGTCTTTTTGTCTTGATGTTGAAATTTGTGGTTTGTCATCTTCTGTAGATGATGTGAAAGGCAGTTTTAATTGCTTAGCCTCAGGCATTTTTCTATCACACTTTATGATTTTTTTTTCCCCTGTCAGCTGGGGCTGTAGAATACATTCACTGCACCTTTGCAGAGGGGTAAGAACCCCCCCACTCTACCAACAAGTTACCTGGATATGACACTAAACAATCTGATGGTGGGGTTCCAGTGATGCTAGGGCTTCGAGGAATGCAAAGCACCCCTTCATTGCCATTGCTCTCAGGTCCACTATGGCTCGGAATGGTAGCACATGATAGGGTCCTATCTATAGGTTAAATAGAACTAAACTGCATACTTATGCTAAACTAAATTGTTTGAATTAGAACTGTTTGACTAAACTGAATAGCTTGAAATAGAAATGTTTTTGACAATTAAACTGTCTTATGCTAAACTGAATTGTTTGAAATGGAACTGTTTTTCACATTGAAACTGTACTTATGCTAAACTGAATTGTTTAATATAGAACTGTTTTGACATTTTAACTATATGTAAACTAAATCTATACTTATACTAAACTGAATTGGCAGAATTAGAACTGTTTGAACAAACTGAATAGCTTAAAATAGAAATGTTTTTGACAAGTAAACTGTGTACTCATACTAAACTGAATTATTTGAAATAGAACTGATTATTTGCATAAAAATGGATTTGGCATTAAATAACCTACAAAGGTTGACATGCCATAAAACCCAAAGAACCAACTGACTGGGGTTTTGGGGGAGGGGGGTTCTTTTTTTTTTTTTTTTTTTTTTTTTTTTTTTTTTCCATTGTAATTTACTAGATTTAATTTGATGGCCCAGCTGGTTGGAGCTCTAGAATACACCAACTGCATCTCTGCCAGGGAGTAAGACCCCTCCCCAACAAATGTTCAGGATATGACACTAAACAATCTGATGGTGAGGCTCTTTCTTTTTTCTTTTTTTTTCTCTCTATCGCTCCCAGGTTCACTCTGGTCCAGAGTGGTAGTTGCTGATAGTCTCCTATCTAAGGGTCTAGTAGAACTGAGCTGTAATTATGCTAAACTGAATTGTTTGAAATAGAACTGTTCATATGTATAAAAATGGATTTGGCATTAAATAACCTACACTAGTTGATATGCCATCAAACCAAATACTAGATTTAGTTTGACAATAGATGAAAAGGAAGGGAGTCCTTTCTATGAATCACTTACTAACAATGGTTTGTTAGTCTACCATGCTAACCATTACACCTTGTGACATACACATCCTACAGTTCTTTGCAGGCACCCAAAAATCTTCTGCATCTTTTCAAAAGTAGTGTTATACTTTTCTACAATCATTGCAGTATTGTTAATTGTAGTAAAAAATTCCACGGTTATTTTTGGGGTCTGAAGTGTTAAAAAAAAAAAATAAAAATAACGATAACTGCCTCCTTGATTTCTGCTTGTGTAAGATTTTAGAAGAATGCTCTACTGTATGATAGCTGGGGAAGTGTGTGGAGGCACATGTTGTGTAATGGTTATTGTAACAAATGGCCACTGCGACCAGAGTTCAAATCTTGGATGAGGCTATTTGCATTTCACATAGAGCTAATACCTTAGGGAAATGTATGCATACAACTGTTCTCCCTCCGGCTATGAGTAAATAAGGCAAACTGAGCTCTTATTCTGGCAAATGCACCTGCCCAAGCCGAAACCCTACTGCATCATCTGGAATGAGCCGCCACAAGCATTGCCTTCCATGTCAATGTGCACAAAACAAAATATATGTGCTTTAATCAAACAGGTGACATTTCCACACTAGGCAGTAGCTCTTTGAAACTAGTTGACAAGTTCACCTACTTAGGAAGCAGTTTCATCAACCAAAAAAGACATCAACATGCAACTAACAACAGCTATTGATAGGCTATCGGTCATATGGAAGTCAGACCTGACCGATAAAATGAAACACAGTTTCTTCCAAGCAGTGGTCATGTTGATACTGCTATATGGATACACTACATGGACGCTAACTAAACGGATGGAGAAAAAGCTTGACAGCAACTACACAAGAATGCTGCGAGCAATTTTGAACAAGACCTGGTGGCAACAGTCCACAAAGCAGCAGCTGTACGGCCACCTACCTCCCATCACGGAAACTATCAAAGTTCGATGAACCAGACATGCTGGACACTGCTGGAGAAGCAGGGATGAGCTCATAAGTGATGTTCTCCTATGGACCCTCTCACATGGCTGAGAAAAATCAGGGCGACTAGCTCGAACCTACGTACTGCAGCTCTGTGGGGATACGGGATGTAGCCCTGAGGACCTGCCAGAAGCGATGAACGATAGGGAGGAGTGGCAAGAGAGGGTCAGGGATATCCATGCTGGTGGCACAAGATGAGATGATGGTTAGCAGTCAGAGTGAAGGAAAACTCTGAATTGAAATCAATCAAATTCTATTTTTAAAAAACTGACCTTATGTCACATCCTCTGTGAGTGAGTATTTAAAAATCTTTCTATCAAAGTTTATAACTTGTTTTCTTTTTACTATAATACTGCAAAATGGCATATTGTGATTGTTTTTTTTGTTGTTGTTTTTTTTTGCATTGTTAAACTGCTGTAATTTATATGAACAATTAATTTACAGTCCAGTTTGCTACATGATGATTATGAGGTGTCTAAGAGTTTGCTAACCCTGAACTTTATAATTTCTTAAGGGAGATAACTGTTAAAAGCTAAACTATAGTCTATTTGTGCTTATCCTATTTACCAACAAATCTACATTTGGCATTACATAACTCATAGTGGTTGATATGCCATAAAACACAAATAACCAACCAACCAAATTCAATAGCATCATTACCAAAATATTGCACAATTTTTGACTCACACTAACATATAAAATCAAATACTACGATATTTACCAATCCCTCCACTTGGGCAGGATATGACACAAGGTCAATTTTTAAGCGGCGTTTAACAAGTTTGAATTCAGTTTTCCTTCTAGACTAGTTGTCTCACCAATGCTGAAGAACCCAATCTGTCCTATTTACCCATAGCTGGAGGGAGAATAATTGGATTCATACCTTTCCCAAGGGTATTAGTGCCATGTGAAATGCAATCAGTCTCGTCCAGGATTTGAACTCATGTCGCCGTGTCCACTTCCTACTACGATAACCATTACACCACGGGCATCTATTTGTGCTTATCTATTTGATATTAATTGCATAAATTCACCAAATAGGATATAACTTGATATCAAGCTTAATGGCCACTGATGGTGACTTTTAAGTGATTTCTAAATAATGGAAAAAAAAAACTGTTTTGAACTCCCTGCCTCCTCCCCACCTCTGCCACAGTTCAGCCTTTTGTGACTTCATGCCCTATCTTTTTTTTTCTCCCTGCTGTGAAACCTTCTCATGTGTACCCTTCAAGTGGGTTCATAACCTCTAATTAAAGAACTTGTGGCCCCCAGACTTTAGCTTAACCTTTCATGAACACCACCCAATTGTGCTTGTAAAGTGTGGAGTACCTTTTATAATTGTGAGAGGAAAGGAGTGATGACTTGTCTCTTAGCTTTTTCAGTGTTTATTGCTTTTTTGCTTAGAATGGGCTGAGTTTATTGCTCACCCAAGAATTTTTTTTTGTAACATCTGAATAGGATATCTGAAATTACCTAGTAGTTTTTATTTTATTTTATTTCTTTCTTACATCATTTGAAAGAAGCATTTATGGAATCGGGGCTTTACAAATATCATTTTTCTCTTGGAAAAAAAAAATGTATAAAAGTAAGCTTATTTTATATATTTAGGAAGTTGTTTTTTAGCAAAATCTCAAATTTGGTTGTGGAAAAACATCCTTATAAACATTAAGTAGTGCAAACATTTGCAGAGGTGCAAATGAGGGGTGGGGAGCTATAGTGTTACTTTAGGCCCAGATTATCTGAGGCAAAATTTCTGTGAAATATTATCAACCCACATTGCACAAGTATACTCAAACACTCACTCTTACATCCACATATTGCCCAATCAGCTGGAGCTGTAGAATATGCCAAGTGCATTTCTGCAGAGAGTTAAGACCCCCCCACCTCATGAGCATCTTGGATATAGCACTAAACCATCTGATGGTGAGGCTCTAGTTCTGGAGCTTTGGGAAATGTGGAGTACCCTTCATTGCCATTACTCCTAGGTCCACTCTGACTCAGTGGTAGTACCTGTTAGGGCCTGATCTAGGAGTCAAATAGAACTGTTTAACCATTTACTATACTTGAGACCATTTAACTGTGCAAACAAATGATTAATAGCTAATTTAATTAGTACTGGATAGTAATGTTTGATATCATTTAACTGTGTGCAAACAATAAATAGCAATACTTAAAACTATTTAACTGTGTGCAAACAAATGAGCTCTGGCTTGTTTACAAATGTTACTTACAAACTATTAATTTGCAA
The DNA here is from genome assembly GCA_963585895.1 of Sepioteuthis lessoniana. Lineage (NCBI taxonomy): Eukaryota > Metazoa > Mollusca > Cephalopoda > Myopsida > Loliginidae > Sepioteuthis > Sepioteuthis lessoniana. Next base: position 95,201,456 of record OY757915.1, on the reverse strand, counting down.
ATCCTATGTATAAAAAGTATTTGGATCCAACCGACCAGCCTACATCCACATAAGATTGGCTATAATGTATATGATAAAAAAATGCAAACAAGTTTTCAGAAGAAAGATTGATGCTATTAAAGCAGAACAGGTGTAAAACCTAAAAAATATTAGAATTAAGAAAGCGAGAAGTCTGTGCCTACCACAATGAAACTTCAAGTAACAATCATCAGATGAAATAATGGACTTCTAATGTTCATTTATTATATTCAGATATCCTAGCTACAATTTTAGGCCACCTGGTTATATATATACTTCTAGGTAGCAGCAAAAATACCAACCACTAAGGTTTTTAAATTGTCAAGTGTGTTAGAATTGAGATATAGATATATATATATATATATATATATATATATATATATATATATATATATATATATATATATCTCATGTCACTCTGCTAGCATGTATTTCTCTGACTCTCTCTTGCCATTCATCCCTATCTTCTGTCACCTTCCAGCAGGTCTCAAGACTACATCCCGTGTCCATACAGAGCTGTTGTAGATAAGTTCTTGTTGGTTGTCCAACTCTTGCATGTCTGTTAAAAGGGGTCCATAGAATGTTGCTTATGAGTTTCTTTGCTTCTCCAACAATGTCTTACATGTCTTATCTTATTGGGATGGTTTTAGTGATGAGAGTTAAGTGTCTGTACAGCTGCTGTTTTGTGAGATATTGTTTCCAGGATTTGTTCAATATAGCTTGTAGCATTTTTATATATATCTATATATATATATATATATATCTATATATATATATATATATATATATATATATATATATATATATATCATCATCATCATCATTATCATATCGCGCTGGTAGCACGGATATCCCTGACCCTCTCTCGCCACTCCTCCCTATTGTTCATCGCCCTTGGTAGGTCTTCAGGACTCGAACTGACGAAGAAAAGAAGCAGAAGATACCCCCGCAACAACAATTACCGATGCTGACTACGCCGATGACATAGCGATACTGGCAAATACATCTGACCAAGCTGAAACACTACTGCATAGTTTGGAACGAGCAGCAACAAGCATAGGCCTCTATGTTAATGCACACAAAACGGAATATATGTGCTATCATCAAACGGGGGACATCTCCACTCTAGAAGGAACCCCTCTTAAACTAGTAGACAAATTCACATACCTAGGAAGCAGCGTCGAATCAACCGAAAAGGACATCGAAACCAGGTTAACGAAAGCATGGATAGCTATCAATAGGCTATCGATTATATGGAAATCAGACCTAACCGATAAAATGAAACGCAGTTTCTTCCAGGCAGCGGTCACTTCGATACTGCTATATGGCTGCACTACATGGACGCTAACAAAACGGCTCGAGAAGAAGCTAGACGGCAATTACACAAGAATGCTACGTGCAATCTTAAACAAGTCCTGGCGGCAACACCCCACAAGACATCAACTGTACGGCCACCTGCCCCCATCACGAAAACTATTCAAGTTAGACGAACCAGACATGCAGAACTCTGCTGGAGAAGCAGGGACAAACTCATAAGAGATGTACTCTTATGGACCCCCACACATGGCCGTGCAAAAGCAGGACGACCAGCACGAACATACATTCAGCAGCTGTGTGAGGATACGGGATGCTGTCCTGAAGACCTTATATATATATATATATATATATATATATATATATATATATATAATCTCATTCAAACTTATACATGTTAGAATAGTGTTCTCATGGTCAACAGCACTCGGTGATAGTCAGTTTCTCGTCTCCATGATCATCAGATCAAGATACACTCTCACATGCAATGAGAACTCTAGTAATATAAGGTTGCATGTATATGCACACATCTATATTATTAAAGCTAATTTATTGCCCTTACTGAGATCCTGAACTTTTTCATTTCTGATCTATCAGCCATTAAATGTAAAAGCACTTCACCCACCCACCAACCAGAGAGTCATTTTAAAATGTCTGCTTCAGTGATCACAAAAAACATGCTCACATAACAAAAGTAATTATTAGACATAATAGTTTTCTGTTATGGTCCCAGTAAAATGAAATCAGTTAAATTGTACAAACAATTTTCTTGCAAAGAGAGGTGCTTTTGTTGAGTCTATAACAGTCTGTTTAAAACAGTAATTGCAACCCAAATGATGACTGCAGAGTATTGTGGGATTGCTTAGAAAAAAAATATTGATAGAAATAAAAAAATAAATGTTAAAAGTGAAAAGGAAAAAAAAGAAAAATTTAAGTGCATATACATTTGTCACCCATTTGAAATATACAGCATCATTGAAAATATGCAAGAGGAAAAGAGTTTTGAATAGCTCAGCAGTAGCAAAAAAACAAAAAAATAGAATAAAATAAAATCTATGAAAACTCCTTATGTGTTCCAGTTTGTTTATGTCCAATACTTACATGCTGAGTCAGCTAAAGTCTGATGCAGTTGCTTTTTGAGATGACTGACATTTCTGATAGACATCCGATACATTTAAGATATTGTACCTTTTCATGTTTTTTGAGAAGACATTAGAAATATCAAAATTTATTGATTATTTAAATAAAATTCGGTAAAATATATCTGATAAAACTAAATGAAAAAAAAAAAATTCTTTCCACTCTTTCCAAGGGTTGTTAGGTCTAGAAAGTGTTTTTAGAGATGCAGCCAAAAGCATTTTCAGGAAACACTACTTTAAAATAATATTAAATCATTTTAATTTAAAAAAAACAAAAAAATGATCTTTACTAAAAATCAGAACTCTCAATTTGCCTGGGTTACTTTTTTTCTTTACTTTTTTTTCAAATGCTGCTATTTTCTGTTTAAGTATGTAGTGACTTGTATAGCTGTTATTTTGTAAAGGAATTATTGTTTAAGAATTATTACTTCTCTCAAGAATAAACCGAGGAACAATTATATACAATTGACAAGAAAATGTTTTGTCATTGAAAATTAATTATAAAGAATACAAAAGGGTAAATGTTTTTTTATTTATCTATTTTTTTTTTATTTTTTTTTTATTTTTTTTTTTTTTCAGTGTCAACCCTTTTTGGGTCTTTTAACACTAAATTAAGTCATTTTGGTTTGAGTTTTATAGCATATCAACCACTGTAGGTTATTTAATGTTAAACCCATTTTTATACATATAAACAGTTCTATATTAAACAATTCAGTTTAGCATAAGTACACTGTTTAGTTCTATTTAACCCATAGATAGGACCCTTTCAGGTGCTACCACTCCAGGCCAGAGTGGACTTGGAAGCAATGGCAATGAAGGGATACTCCACATTCCCCAAAGCTCCAGCATTACTGGAACCTCACCATCAGATTGTTTAGTGCCGTATCCAGAACACTCGTTGCCAGTTTTACCCTCTGCAGAGATGCAGTTGATGTATTCTGCAGCCTCAGTTGACAGTGTGTGTGTGTGTGCACATTACGCACGCGCGCGCACACACACACACACACACAACTGGCCCATTGGTCTAGTCTGTAGAGTGTTTGCCAATAATCGGGAGACCAGGGGTTAAGAATTGTACCAAAGACACAAAAAAAAAAAAAAAAAAAAATGGTGCTTGATGCTGCTTTGCCTAACTTTTAGTATAAGGTTCGGATTAAGAGTAAAGTGGAGCAATCCAGGGAAAGGAGTAGCACCCTCACCTACTCCTTCAGTGTAGTAGCTAATGAAAAGGAAGTTTTCAGGTCGCCCTCGACCACATTCGCCAACTTTTAGTACTTTATATTTGATACACACACACGCGATATATCTATTTAACATTTATACTCTTTCTGCATATCTTTAATATGCACGTGATCTCATATGCAGTCAATAAACTTCTTTATGTACATTTTTCCAGCTTTATCAATACCGCACCCACCCCATTAGGAAATGCAATTGCAAGTTGTAGTATATGTGATACAATTCTGAGAAAATTATATAGACCACAATTGTTTAGTTCTTTTTGGGCTTTTTCTTAAACAATGAGAAGTTGGGTGTGGTGGCAACAATAATTTTATTGAGGATCAATTTTGTAGTAGGCACACTACAGACCATGTTAGATTTTTTGATACAATATTCCAAAAAAACTAAACAAGCAGAACACAGTGACAACCTAGCTCAGATTTAAAGTGTTATTACAGAAAACCAAAGTCAGAATTTTCCATCAGTTAAAACTTTTTTAAAAAAATTTTTAGAGGGTGGGGGCATGTTTTCTGATAATTGTTCAATTTTTTTTTTTTTTTTTTTTTAATTGTTATATTTTTATTCATTGACTAGAAATGCAGACATCCTAGCTACAATTTAGGCCACCTGGTTATGTATACTTCTAGGTAGCAACACGAATTCCAACCTCTAAGGTTTTAAAATTCTCAAGTTTTGTAATTTAAAAATTAAAATTTAGCTTGGATTTTCTGACATCAGCATTTCAGACAAGTGTCTTAACTTTGTGTGTATGCTAGTATACAAGACAACGAGTTTAACACAATGACAGACATGAAAATAAGTTTCTATTACATAACCGGCTCATTGGGCTTGTGGGTAGTGTTAACCAATGGTCTAGGAGACCTGGGTTCAATCCCAGGTCAAATCATACCAAAGATTTTAAAAATGGTACTTGATAACTCCTTGTTTAACAGTCAGCAATATAAGGTATGAATCAAGGGTAAAGTGGTGCAATCCAGGGAAAGGAGTAGCACCCTCTCCTACACCTCAGTGTAGTAGCTTTTGAAAAAGGGAGCCTTCTAGTTGCTGTCAACTACAATCACCAAGAACATAACACCACTATGTAGAGAAAAAATATCATACCCTAAAATTAAACTTAAGGTTAGATGGTTGAGTTTTACAGCATGTCGATCTTTGAAGGTTACTTCATGCCAAATCCTATTTATACATATATTAAATATATGATTTGTAAAGTTTGAAGGTAACATTTTTCAAGAAGCCAAAACTCATTTATTTGCACAGTTAAATTATTTCCAGTATTCCTATCTAACACTAATAATTCTATTTAATATTAATCATTTGTTTGTACACAGTTAAATGTTTCAAGTATTGCAATGTAAAACTCACAATTTAATTTAACATGTCATTTGTTTGTACTCGGTTAAATGGTAATACATGATTTCTAAGTGAATAGTTTGTAAGTAATTCCACTTTGCATACAGTAAAATGGTTTCAAGTATTGCTACTTAACACTAATAATTCTATTCAATGGGTGTAATGACAATAAAGAGATGCTCCACATTCCCCAAAGCTCCAGGATTGAAGTATCACCATCAGATGGTTTAGTGTCATATTCGGGATACTTGTTTGGGGCTAGGATCTTACCCCTCTACAGAGATGCAGTCGGCGTATTCTACAGCCCCAGTCGACTTATACATTAAAACTGTGTACTAGATTGGGTTTTATGGTATATAAACCTTTGTTAGTTATTTAATGCCAAATCCATTTTTATACAAATGAACAGTTCTATTTCAAACAGTTCAGTTTAGGATAAGTACACAGTTCAATTGTCAGAAACATTTCTATTTCAAGCTATTCAGTTTAATCAAACAGTTCAGTTTAGTATAAGTATAGTTTTTGTCCACATTCAGTTAAATGTCAAAATAGTTCTTTTTCAAACAATTCAGATGCATTTATTTCTATTTGACCCATAGATAGGACCCTATCATGTGTTACCACTCCAGGCCAGAGTGGACTTGGGAGTGATGGCAATAAAGGAGTGCTCTGCATTCCCCAAAGCTCCAGCATTACTAAAACCTCACCATCAGATTCAGTGTCATATACAGGACTGTCGTTGAGGGGGGGGGGGTGTCTTACCCCTCTGCGGAGATGTGTATTCAACTGCCCCAACCAATTAGACACCTGTGTATTAGAACTGTTTTGACATTTAACTGTGTGTAAAAAAAAAAAAAAAAAAAAATAATAAATAAATGAAAAAATCTGTACTTCTAAACTGAATTGTTTGAAACTTTTTGTAAAAATGACTTAATTTGGCATTAAATGACCTGAAAAGGGTTGATAGGCCATAAAACAAAATTAGCAACACACACACACACACACACACAATCTATAAACAGCTATAAATTAGTAAAACCTGACATTTTTTTTAACTAAGTAATTAAGGCTTGGAGGAAATATCACAAAATTAAAATATAAGAAATAAAACCAAGGCATGAGATTCACATTTTTGATTGTCAGAGTAGCTACTTTCAGCTTCCCTGATCTGACAATTGTGAATGTAAAATAAGTTGCTTAGTGTGTGTGTGTGAATATATATCTCGGCAGAATTTTCTCTTAAATTTGTTTGATTAAATGGAACAGACACTTTCTCTGCCTATTCTTTGATTCATTTAAGTCTTCATCCGTGTCATTTGACTTTTGGATGGAACGAATTTAGGAAGGCCTTCCTAAAAATGTGTGTGTAATAAATAAGCCCCACCACACACAAAAGTTGATTGTATTACTGATGAAAACACAAGTGACATAAGTTACAATTTTAAGTAACAACCTTGATATCATCATGTCGTGCTGGTAGCACGGATATCCCTGACCCTCTCTCGCCACTTTTCCCTATCGTTCATCGCCTCAGGCAGGTCTTCAGGACAACATCCTGTATCCTCACATAGTTGCTGAAACCTTGATATATCAAGTTTAAATCTTGTTTAAGGCAGTATTGATATAGTTGGGCAGACTGGGCTCTCTAGCCTTGGTAGGGTAACCAATCTTGAAGAAAAATTTGAATTCCAAACCTACAGCTGACAATATTATTCTGGTAACTTTTGAAAATTACATTGATGACGAGTTGTATCACCCTTCCTTTGGACAGTGTCAGTGTTGTGGAGAGTGAGAGAGCGAATGCACTTCCTGTATAGACAACTGCTGGTCTTCCATACAATTTTTCTCAGGCCAAAGTTAATTTCTGGGTGCAAATTTATTTTTTATTTATTTATTTATTTTTTTAAATATTTCTCTTTGAACTGAAAAATTGTTCAGGCATATTTTAAAAACTAAGTCTACTAACCAATTGGATTTATTTGCTAATAGAGTAATACATTTTTGGAATAAATTGTCAAATTAGATTTAAAAAAAAAAAAAAAAACAAATGTAGAAAATTTTTTTAGATTAAATTGGATGATTTTAGAAAAAAAAATGGTAAAAGAATTTAAGAGAGCATTTTTCGGAACAATCTGATGAATTACTGAACTGAATTTGATCTGTGAATAAACATTGTATTAATACTGTTTGTTCTGTGTGTGTGTGTGTATATATATATATATATATATATATATATATATAATCTCTCTCTTGTTTTTAAAAAAAAAAAAAAAAAATTTAGAAATTGTTTTCTATAATAAATTTATTTCGCTTATTAAAGCTCGTCAGATGGAATTTGGTTACTTTTTTCCCCGTTAAACGCCGGCAATATATTTCACATGATATCGCGTTGTAATTGCTTCTCGGCCGTCTGGCATTCGTGCCGGATGGGTGATCGAAACCAAGAGCAGACTCAGGGCCGAATAGGCCCCCAGCTTTGGCTGGGCAGCCTTCGGGTGGGTGAGCTGCTTTTTCAGATCCATTTTGCACGCCTTGTATAGCACTAGATCTCACGGTCTAGTTCAAGCTATATTCTGGCATACGTGCCCGGATCTAGATTTAGGTCCGTGATACGGCTTGACTCATTAGATCCACATTGCACTTAGTGGGTCAATGACTAGCAGGGTTTGAGTCTCGGCTCGTTCCCGACCTTCCCCTTCCCTTTATCCCCACTTTAATCGGCCTTCGGGCTTTTGACCTTGTGTCAAGTCGTGTCTGGTGGGAGGCAACGACAAATATCGCTTCTCGGCCTTTCGAGAGGCATTGTATCCAGTTGATGAGACACATTCGGCCGGCCGTAATGCGATGGGCGGTTCAGGTCGGATGTGTCTTGTCACTGGATATACCTCTGGCCTCAGGGGGCCGTCCCCCCAGGCTTTAACCCTCTTCGGAGGGGTTGGGTTTATCGCCTGACGCCTGAGGTGCCCCTTTTAAGGGGAATGCCGACGGGGTCCTAGGCATTTTTGGAAATGCCAGGCGCGTGTGGGCTAAGGCTCTGTGCCTAGCCCCGCCCTAAAAAAGCCTTGTGCCATACTCATCCGGTTGGTGGGACGGAGAACAAATACCATCGCGTTGTAATCTATTATACTTAAAAGAAAAAAAATTAACGACTACGAAATTTTTTTTTTTAATTTACGTTTTTGTTATCAATTTTGTTTTTCATATTAGTAACCTGATTTCAGGTTTATGAGTATCGGGTTTTTGTAATTTTAGTTTAATTTGAAAACTTTTTACAATTTGGAATATTTTTTAAAATTTATTAGTAATTTTTCAACGTATTGAATTTACTTGTTTCAAAGAACTATTCATCTCTTTATATTTAAACTTTAGTGGTATTGAGGCTCTATTCAAAGTTTTTATTATGTTTTAGTTCTGTATATAAAATTGTTTTTTGTTGTAGTTATTGATTTCAATTTTTTAAATTTTATTATTTAAGGAAAGAAGTTTTTAATTATATTATTATAAAGACTTAGTATGTAGCTAAAGTGTAAGAGAATTAATTCAGATAATTATTTTAGTTTAAAAAAAAAAAAAAATAGGTGATATGTTTTTTTATTATCTATATTATAAAAATTATAAATTGCTTAAACAAGATTTGAATATAAGAATTGATATATTAGGTATTTATTCTTAAGTCTACATTCACCTATAAATTCTTTTCTTTCCTTCAATAAATTAATAGTATCTTTATATTTTACAATACTAATTTTTTTCATCTTGGCATAAATTACACCTACCTTGTAAGCTACTTGTCATAGATTTTTTTCAAATTTTTCCAATTTATTATTGGGGTTAACCCTTAGTCCTTTTTTTCCTGTAGTATTTTGAGATATATTATTTTTTAATGTGCCATTATATTTACTCATTGACAGAATGTGACTCAAGGTCAGTTTTTAAATGGAGTATAATTGATTTGAATACAGAGTTTTCCTTTAACTTTTCATTTTTCAATCCTGTTTCTCATATCAAATGAATGAATGTTTACTCACTCCTCTCTGGCAGTCTCATTACTATCACTTTCATCTTCTTAAAGTGTATGTGTCATCATGTCGTGCCGCCAGCACGGATATACCTGATCCTCTCTCGCCACTTCTCCCTATCGTTCATCGCCTCTGGCAGGTCTTCAGGGCTACATCCCATATTCTCACATAGCTGCTATATATATATATATATATATATATGTGTGTGTGTGTGCAATTAGATTTTTGGTTTCATCTTGTAGACTTCAAAACATTTAAGTATTTTTCTTTGATACTCTTTGTATAACTGCATTTCCTTTTGTTTTTAATTCATTGAAAGAGCAACTCATTATTTTATAGATAGTATATGAACCAAATAAAGCTATACCAAACTAATTATGAGTACAGTATAGCCCAAAATACCAGACATTGGCCTAGGGGTTAGAGTGTTCGCCAATGGCCCGGGAGACCTGGGTTCAATCCCATGTCGAGTCATACCAAAGACTCAAAAAATGGTACTTGATGCCTCAGCATTATAAGGTACGGATCAAGGGTAAAGTAGAGCAATCCAGGGAAGGAGTAGCGCCCTCCCCTACACATTGGTGTAGTAGCTATCGAAAAGGGAGCCTTCGGGTTACCCTCGACTATGGTCGCCAACTTTACTTACTTATAGCCCAAAATCTAAATATGTTTTACTCCAAAAATAGATACACTCCTATGTAAAAATTCTATGTATTAAGTATATTTCCAAACCAAGGTTGATTTTACTTTTCTTGATTACAAAATTTTGATGCTGTAGTTTAGTAATGAATAATACTTAATAACATCAATGGTTTCAGTGAACTTGGATAAAACAGAGTTCGTGTGTTTTAATCAAGGTTAAGTGTCATCTCATTAAATGGCAAGCTTTTGAAATTAGTAGACCTGTTCATATACCTTGATTGCCCAGTCAGCTGGGGCTGTAGAATACACCGACTGCTTCTCTGCAGAGGGGTAAGACACCCCCCCCCCCACAACGAGTGTCCTGGATATGACACTAATCAATCTGATGGTGAGGTTCCAGTAATGCTGGAGCTTTGGGGAATGCGGAGTACCCTTTCATTGCCATTGCTCCCAGGTTCACTCTGGCCCGGCATGTTTTTGACAATTAAACCATACTTACATTTAAACTGCGTGCTTATGCTTAATTGAATTATTTGAAATAGAACTGTTTTTCGACATTAAAACTATATTTACACTTAACTGAATTGTTACATATAACTGCTTGAATAGTTTGAAATAGAAATGTTTTTGACAATTAAACTGTGTACTTATGCTAAACTGAATTGTTTTAAATAGAACGGATTATTTACATAAAAATGGATTTGGCGTTAAATAACCTACAAAAGTTGATATGCCATAAAACCAACCAAACCATATACCTTGGTAGCTGTATCTCATCTACTGTTTGCAATGTCAACGTATGAATAGGTCAGGTAAGGACTTCTATTGGCATGTTATCAACCATATGGAAATCTGGAAGAATTCTTGTTTCATTAGAGATCAAACTGTAGCTTTGTCAGTACTACTGTGTGGTTGCACCACTTGGGACTCTTATGAAATGCTTGTAGAAAAAAGTTAGATAGGAACTTCACAAGAATGCTGTATGCTGTTTGGAACGATTCCTGATACAGCACCATACAAAACAGCAGCTGTATGGCCACTTACTTCCCAAATCGCAAACCATCAAAGACGAACAAGTTATTCTGGGCACTGCGGGAGAATGAAGTATGAACTCATAAATGACATTCTCCTCTGAACTCCTACACGTGGACACGCCAGTGTTGGCTGACCAGCAAAAACTTTTGCTCTATGCTGACACTGGATGTCGTCTAGAGGACATACCAAGAGCGGTCGCTGATAGGATGAATGGTGAGTGAGTGTCAAAGAAATTCATGCTGTCAGCACGGCTTGGTGATAATGTTCCATAAGTAATCATGAAAGAAAATAAACTTTTTATTAAAATATTAAGGTGTACTTCTTATTTATGAATAGGGCTGTGTATATAATGTTTGTGTTGGAAAGGAATATCTGCAGATTTATCTAAGTAGTAAGCATTAACCTTTTTCTTTAATTTGTACTTAACACTGTCTTGCATATCTCTGTTCAATTAAGTTAAAAAAAATACAAGCAGCCTTATACAGTCTCTATAAAAAGCCGAATATTCATAAGCAGTCTCTCCCCCTCCCTATTTGCCCATTCTTTCTTTCTGTTTATCTGTCCGTCTTTCACTTTCTGCCTTTCTTTTCTATTCCTGAAAGGATAGTAATGAATAAAAAGTTTTTCGGCTTTTTTTTTTCTTTTTCTGGGAGTGTAAGAGGATTTTTATTCCTCTTCCCACCCGATATTTATGGTGACAATTTATTCTTGTTTCTCAGTTGTCTACTCATTTAATGATGGAAATTTAGATACATGAAATTGTTTCATGCTGATGTTTTATTTTCTGTCTGATGTCTATCAATTCACTGGTTGATATCAAATTGTTGTACACGAACCCAAACTAGTTCTTATCAGTTGCTCTTTGCTTTTATCTGTCTCCATCTAACCACCGTAAAACCAAAACCTTTTTACATTACAGCATAAATTGAAACTCGAATTATATAGCAGAGGGAGACACAAATAAATAAAACAATTTTTGTGTGGCTTAGATTTAACATTTAATAAAGATATACTAATATACAATTACTTACTTTATCTATAACATTAAATTTCTGTGTCTGTTTGTTTTTAACCGAATTATTGGGAAAACGAAGCATTTAGCATAAACGTTTCTATGATAATGAACTTGATTTGATCAGCAATAAAAGTTAAATTTGTTTTGGATTGGTTTGGCTACTAGAGGCAGAATTATGGGCAATTTTGGATCATCCTAACTTTGAAATTATTTTTTCATTTCAGTTATCTCCCTTGTCTCATTAGATGCCCCATTCATACGGCCTTGTGCCACATTCACAGCAAAAAGTTTGGTAAATTGCTACAGTTATCCCCCTTGCCTTTCACTTTTTGAAATGAAATCAAGACTGAAATAAATTTAACATGGCATTGTTCGGCCTTCGGGCTTTTGACCTTGTGTCAAGTCGTGTCTGGTGGGAGGCAGCGACAAATACATGGCATTGTTCAAAGTATGATAAATTAGATGAATAATAATTATATATATCTCTCATTCAGGGTTTTCCAGCTATTGTCTTCATGTTTGTTATATTCACAACGTTTTGCCGATATGTCCTCCGGCCTTCTTCAGGTGTTTGTTGTTGAACTCAGGAGCCTACTTGGAACTTCGAATCGCATCCTTTTATTTTATCCACTGGTCGGACACTTAGCGTCACGGTTATAGGCATTGGTTCCCTAAGTTTCTAAGGAGACAATCATCTGGAGGTTGCAGGTTCAATCCTGACTGCAGACGAGTAACAATACAGGAATACTTAACACTTGTACCCAGTTATGATTAACGGAATCGGAGCAAGCGACCTCTGTGGATTAAATAAAGGACGTGGTTTGGAGTTCCATGTTGGCTCTCGAGTTCAAGAAACAACTCAAGAAGGCCAGAGAACATATCGACCGAAACGTTGTGAATATAATCCGAAAAATGATAAAAATCTTCAAGCTTCGTCTCAGAAATTAAGACAACTAGATTAAATGATGTTCTGTTATTTTTATTTATTTATTGATAAATAAATATTAATTTGCATTAAAAAAACAACAACAAAAAAAAAACAGGGAAATTAACCATCATTATTTCATAGACTTTGTAATATTTTATCTTCTATGCAAAAAAAAACAAAACAAAAATATTGGGAATTAAATATCTATTTTTTTTTTTTTTTTTTTTTTTTTTTTTTTTTTTGATACAGCTAATAATTTACGAAATTGTTTTCGTGATAAGTTTCTTAAAAAAACAGTTGTTTGTATTTTCATCTTAATATCTTCACTTGTTGATTAGTTTTGTCTTCCGTGTTCAATATTTGGTAATGGATGTAATAATTCTTTTATTTACAAAAACTTTGTAGAAATCTTAAAATAGTTTTACACACACACACACACACATATATATATATATATATATATATATATATATATATATATATATATATATATGTGTGTGTGCTTTGTGTGTAACTTTATAAGAAAGCCATTAAAAAAAATATTGGCAAAATTCTTAAATGTTTTCTCATTTACATTTTCTTCATTCAGCAACAAGATGACCCCTTTTAGGGTTATTCAATAAAGTGAATCCTTTTAAGAAAATCAATAGTGATGGGTCTTTCCTTTTCCGAAAATACTATTAGCATGACTTCTTTGTAATGACTGTTGCATCTGGAACTTTTTTCTTTTCTGGAGAATCGATGTGTTTCCACTTCATGGACGAGTCTTTTTGACTTATGCTCAGAGAGGCAAATCCATGTTTAGTTCCATTTGTAAATAGCTTCCTTTTTTTTTTTTTTTTTTTTTTTTTTTGAATAGCCTCTAAGCTAATATTTTTGTGAAATCAAAATAAACTTTTGCTATAAACCTATTCCAAATAATGCAGAGTTTACTTTAATGGAGAAAAAAATTCTCACTTTATTTGTTTGTTTTTTTAACTTTTATTTATTGAATGACTCTTACATGTTTTGATCTTGGGGGTTTTTTTTGGGGGGGGGTTGTAAGATCGACTTTTAAATTTTAAGAAAAAATTAATGTAAATGAGATATATTATTGAATACATATCTTACTATATAGTTGTGTAATGTTATTCCCCCACATACACACACACACTTGGGCAATACCAGGTTGCCCTTCTAGTTTCTATGTTTAAAAGTTACTCAGTTCATCAGTTTTCAAGTTTTAAGGTTGTCAGTGTATTTCTTGAGCTCAATCTTCATTTTTCATTGGCCTAATGAGTAGAGTGTTCGCCAATGGTCTGGCAGACCGGAGTTCAATCCTAGGTCAAGTCATACCAAAGACTCAAAAAATGGTACTTGATGCCGCCTTGTTTAACATTCAGCATTATAAGGTATGGATCAACGGTAAAGTGGAGTAATCCAGGGAATAGAGTAATGCCCTTCTAAACACCTTGGTGTAGTAGCTATTGAAAAGGGAGCCTACGGGTCACCCTTGACTAAGTTTGCCAACAACTTACTTTACAACCACTAAAAACACATGCTTGCTCCTACTGCATTGTTTCTGTCAACCTCACTTCTATTCCCCCTGCCCACAACAAATATGGAGAGTAAACAATGTCAAGCAGGCTTTCTCTCTTGTCAGCCAAATAAGAAATTTTTCTGGCCATGAATTTATTGAAATTCAAAATACTAATGTGAGGAACAACTTGACTGCTCTGCATGTTTTGCTGAGGTTTTGAAGGTGACTCATCACCCAGGACTGTGAGATGTCATGCTCTCCTGATACTCTCCCAGTGTTACTCAATGGACTTGGGTCTAGGCCTACCTGACTTATTCACCTTGTTGGTGTTCTTGCAACCCGAGCAAAATTTCTTAAACCGTCTGGTTACTGTATTATAATCGACTGTACCTTCATCTTTCGTACAAATGTTTTTTGTTGATTTTATCAAATTAGGGTTTTTTTCAAACTCACAAAGCATAAGTTCCCGAATTAGACTGTATGTTCATCTGTGTGGCTTTTAAGTCACACACAGTAAAGCAATGCACAACATGTCAGCACACTAACTACCATGATACTACCTGCCACAGTGGGTACCTACATTTGATATATGCCCTTACAAACGAGCATGTATCAAAATATTGCAAAACTTTTGACTTGCTCTAGTAATTTGTAAATGGTGAAGATATTGAAAGAAATCATTGGTTTGGGGTGAGAAATTTCTTTGTTTTAGGACTTCTTAGTCTGGCAATAAATTGCATGGAGACTTAATACAATGAAAGTTCATAATATCATTGTACTGTGTACTTTCTTTGCATTAAGTTTCTATGCAATTAGGAAATAAAATAAATCTTGGTGAAAATATTCCAAGACGATTATGAAGTTTTGAAAAATAAATTTATCTGTACCATCAAGATGAAAAAAATCTAATTTTTTTAATAAACCAGTTTGCTTTAACTACTGAGTTATAGCTTATATTTCAGCAGTGACTTTGTTGTACTCTGGAATAAAAAAAAAATGCACATTTTGTCTTCAAGATGGCTGCCAATAAACATCTGTCATGTTTTTTGTTTTTGTTTTTTTTTTGGGGGGGGTGTTTTTTTTCCTTGACATTTTATCTGTCACTAATCTACAGCCTTGTGATTATGTAAGACTTAGTTGGGTTGGGTTGGATATATTGTTGATATTCTGCTAGAAATGTTTGCCATAACATTGTATCCATACCAAGGAATTATGCAGAACTGGTATTAGTCCAACAGCAAACATTAGCCTACTGTTAGGCCTCTTGGCACTGTCTGCTCAATTCTTTCAAAACTCTAGTGTTCCTCTAAGAGCTATTTGAAGTGGTGATTTTTTTTCTTTTTTTTTCTTTTTTTTTTATTTCGGCTCATTGGCCTAGTGGGTAGTGTTTGCCAATGGTCTGGGAGAACCGGGTTCAATCCCAGGTTGCATCATACCAAAGACTTTAAAAATGGTACTTGATACCTCCTTGCTTAGCACTCGGCAATATAAGGTATGTATCGAAGGTAAAGTGGAGCAATCCAGGGAAAGGAGTAGCGCCCTTCCCTACACCTCGATGTCAAAGCTATTGAAAAGAGAGCCTTCTGGTCACCCTCAACTGCGGTTGCCAACTTTACTTT
Organism: Sepioteuthis lessoniana; assembly: GCA_963585895.1. Lineage (NCBI taxonomy): Eukaryota > Metazoa > Mollusca > Cephalopoda > Myopsida > Loliginidae > Sepioteuthis > Sepioteuthis lessoniana. The sequence goes on along the minus strand of OY757915.1, from coordinate 95,185,613 downwards.
ACTCATTACCACTATGTTTGGTTGATTGATTCTTCTGACTTCGTCAGGTAGGTATTCTTTCTTGGTAGTTTTTAGAGGAAACAAAAAGAAAAAATGATGCATTCTTCTAACGACTGCATTTATGCCAATTCTCACAGTAACTTATGTCATAGATGATTGCATATTTCTTTAAAAACTTTTATTTATTCATTTTACAACAGGATTTCTCTCCCTTTCTTTTGCCCTATCAGCAGGACTTAGAATATGCTGACTGTATCCCCTGCAGAGGACTAAGACCTTCTCTCCAAAAGGGTTGCCCTGAGTATGACTCTAAACTGCATCTGATGGTGAGACTCTTTCTGGAGCTCTGAGAAGTGTAGATTACCTCTTCTCTGCTATTGCTCCCAGGTCCACTCTGACCTAGAGTAGTTGTACCTCTTTGGATCTAATTTATGGATCAAATAAATTTGTTTGGAAAATTACTTATATTTGATTCGATTGTGTTAAAAAAAAGTCATTAAAAAAACAATTTCACAAAAGATGTAAATATAAATGTACAATAAATGCAATTCCCTTACCTCTAGGAATAAAATAACCCTAGACAAGTTGACAGCTCCTATTTTTGTCTTTCTCCCATTATCTACCAGTGCCATATCATGATATGATTAGCCACGTCCTCCCTGCCAAAATATGATAATCTCTTATGCATTTAGTATTTTTCATGAATTTACCATTTTTGAGTGTGCAGTGTTCATTAAGCATACCACATATACACATCTCTGGAACTTGAGTTTTTCATTTAACAGCTTCTCTTTAGCTTGTTGAAAATTTCAGCGTCACTAGTTTTGCTTTTTTTTTAAATCATTATTAACTAAATGTGAGTGAGTTTGTTTAAACACACCTGCTGCTCTACCAAATCAGCTACAGTCATTGGTTTTTCTTTACATCTAAAAATGACACCTGTTTTTCTCTGTTCACATTTCTATCATTCAATTCATTTTTTTTTTTTTTTTTTTTTTTTTTTTTTTCTAAATTGCATATTTCTGTTACTTGTTATTTACTTGGCTTAGTTCAGCACAAAAAACAGAAGTATGAGGTACCCAGTGAGAATCAAACCCACTAGTAACAATCAACTAGCCTAGCTCACTAACCATTGCACTTCATGAGACGCCCCTAAGCCATTTTGTCAGTGGAGCTTAGATTACACTGTATCTCCATGCAGAGGGGTAAGCCTCCCCCCAAGTGTTCTTGGTATGACACTAAACTGCATCTGATAATGAGGCTCCTATTTTGTAGCTCTAGGGTGTGTGGAATTCCCCTTCATTGCCATTATTTCCAGAGTGGTAGTACTTGTTAGGGTCTCATCTATAGATTTAGTTGTCTAAATTTCTGAGATGAAGCTTGATGATTTTTATCATTAAGGGTTTTTGGACTATTGCCTTCATCTTCATTATTTCCACAATGTTCCGCCCGATATGTTCTCTGGCCTTCTTCAGGTGTCTGCCGAACTCGGGAACCTACACAGAACTTCGAAGTACATCCTTTATTGAATCCATGGGGATTGCCTGTTCTGATTCTGTTAGCCATAACTGGGTACAAGTGTTAAGTATTCCTGTATTGTTACTCACCTGCAGTCAGGATTGAACCTGCAACCTCCAGATGATTGTCTCCTTAGAAGCTCAAGGAAGCAATGCGTATAACCGTTATGCTATATGTACTGCTGCAATAGATTTGTTTGAAAATTATTTGTATCTTGTGCAAAAAAACAAAACAAAACAAGATGAACAATAAACAAGATTCCCTAACCTCTAAGCATAAAATAACCCTAGGCAGAGTGACATATCATTAAAATCAATCAATCAACCTAATCTACTTGGTGGGGATGTCCTCGTGGTGTAATGGTTAAAGTGATGGACTGTGGAATTGTAGTAAGCGAGTTGAAATTCCAGTCATGCTATTACATTCACTTTTGGACAAATACCCTTGGGAAAGGTATGAGCCCCCTTATACCTCCCAGCTATAGGTTAAATTGTACTTCTACTGTTCTTCTAGAAGGATGGCTTTGGTGTCAAATAACCTACAACTGTTGATATACCATTAAACAAACTAAACCTAATCTACCTAGTTTTGGCATAAGGCCAGAAGTATGTTGTACCCAGTGAGAATCAAACTCATTAGTAATGGTCTGCTAGCCTGGCTCACTAACCATTTACAGTGTGAAAATTTTTTGTTTGTTTGTAACACGTGTTTCTGTTTGACTTCTCTGTTGTATTTTTGTTTCTTCTTTCTATTTAATTATTAGAAAATGCCTTATACTTGCCTGTGGAAACCACTCTTCAAGACTCCTCCCTATTTTCCTTTTATCCTTTTTTTCTTTCTTTCTTTTTTATTATACCCTAGAACATTGTATCACCATATAAAATTCTATGTTACAATAATTGCTTACTTTTTTTAATCCTGCTTTTCAAGTGAATATTCTCATCAAACTGTTTTTGTACTTCCCAAAATTTCATATCTCCATTGTGTATACTGCAGTCGGCATATCTACGGAGAATACATGTGTTCCTCTCATTACTTGTGTAAAAGTTGTTTTTGAAGGTGTTCCATGCAGCAGAGTTGTCTTTATCTCTTGTGGTTTCCTTCCATATTACGAGTGCCAAATTTTTGCCCCCCTCCCGCTTTTTTTTTGTTTTTTTTGGTTGGGGTAGATCTTGGTTCTACAATATTAATATGCAAACTCTTATTGTATTTTTTTTCTTCCTTTTCCATATTAATATTTATTTGAAAAACAATAAAAATAGAATATGAAGAATAGCAAATTGTTAAAATATAATTACTTAGGACAGAATAAAGAAATAAATTCTTCTAACAACAAGTTATAAGAATGAAACTTTTCAAAGGCATTTAGTAAAAACTAGTCGACCCGTGGATTTAATCTAGTGTACAATGAAGTAAGTGCTCTTGGTGTAAGTATCATCGGAAGTGGAATGAACTACTTGAGTACAAATCCTGAATGTGGTTGTTTACAACTATTCTCCCTCCAGCTATGGATAAGTAGTAGGGCAGACTGAGCTCTTTGACCATGGCATGGCAACTGGTCTAGGAGAAAGAAAACTTAATTCAAAACAGTTGTTGATCTGGAAAGGGATGGGCTCCATCAGGTGATTACCTGCCAAAGACATTTATTTTTTTTAATTGAAGTATATATTCAGGGAGTTGCAATTTTTTCTGTTGTTGTATTTACTAAACTTATCCTAATCTGATCAGACTATCATATCAAAATCTATCTTAATTACCATGAAAGGGTCACAGACACCATCGTGTGTGTGTGTGTGTGTGTGTGTGTGTGTGTGTTAACATCTATTGCAGTTGTCTAAATTTCTGAGACTAAGCTTGATGATTTCTTATAAACTTTTTTTTTATTAAAAAGGTTAGATAAAAAAAAAATCTGAATATGAGCACAGGTAAAAAAAATCATACATAATAGTAGTAATCCTAGTCAAGTAAGAACATTAAGTTTATATCCCAAAAATTCACTCTAAACTGTTCAACAGGACACATAGCGTAACGGTTATAGGCATTGCTTCCCTAAGCTTCTAAGGAGACAATGATCTGGCGGTTGCAGGTTCAATCCAGACTGCAAGCGAGTAACAATACCAGAATACTTAGACGTAACTGGGTACAAGGGTTAACGAAATCAGAGCCGGCGACGACCCCCCCCCCCGATTCAATAAAGGACGTAGCACCTGAAGAAGCCCAGAGAACATATCGGCTGAAATGTTGTGGAAATAAAGATAAAGACAATAGTCCAAAAATCCTTAATGATAAAAAATCTATCGCAGTAATTTGATGTATCTAATAATAGAGGCTTATATCAATGCCCAAGGAGGATATACAATGTATTGATATGAGGCCTAAGTACTGTTGATCAACCCCTTATTTTGGAACCTGTATGTACTTATCTGTATATGTGATCATTTAGTACAATACAGTTGTATGAACTCTGTTTTATCTAGAGTAAAGTGAAGTACATATTCAGGGAGTTGCAATTTTATTTCTATCTTGGTATTTACTAAACTTACCTTAATGTCATAGACTACCATATTAAAATTGATTTATTTCATATATATATATATATATATATATATATATATATATATATATATATATATGTGTGTGTGTGATGTGAGATTTTTCTTTTCTCATGAACAAATTATCTTGTATCAGTTAATACTTACAAGTTATCTTCTAAGCATGGATAGTGAAGTGTGAAAAATCTTCCCTTCCATCTTCTGGATTAAATAATAGGTTCAGCCCTAACACATTTTAATTCTCCAACCCTCTGTTTATAGTGTAGATATCCTTATGTTACAAATAATACAAATAATTTGCACATAGTTATACGGTTTCAAGTATTCTTTTGTAATACTAATAATTTTCTAACAAATCATTTTCACCCATCGATCGGAACTTAACGGATATTACTACTCTAGGCCAGAGTGGACTTAAGAGTAATTAGCTATGAAAGAGTGACTCTATACTCTCCAGGTGGCCCAGTTAGCTAAGGCTGTAGAATATACCAACTGCATCTCTGTAGAAGGGCAGAATTCCCTCACCAACTAGTGTCCTGATATGACGCTAAACAATCTGATGGTGAGGCTCCAGTAATGCTGGAGCTTTGGGAAATGTAGAGTACCCCTTTATTGCCATTGTTCCCAGGTTCACTCTGGCCTGGAGTGGTAGCACCTGATAAGGGTCCTATCTATAGGTAAGATAGAACTGTTTGTCATTTAAACTTTATACTTTGACATTTAAACTGAGTGCAAACAAATGACTGATGCTAAACTGAATTGCTTGAAATAGAACTGTTTCAGCATAAAAATGGATTCGACATTAAATAACCTACAATGTTTATATGCCATAAAACCAAACCAAACCAAACTAAACCAAACACTTCCCAGAACTGGAGCAGGGAGTCCCCCATGGCATTATGGCTGAAGTACTGGATTGAATCCTCAAAGGAAGAATTTGAAATTTATTTGCATTATTATGTTCACTTTCGGATGAGTACCCTCAGGAAAGTTATGAACCTCCTTATCTCATTAACTATGGGTTAAATAGTATCACTTCTGTCCTTCTACAAGGATAGCTTTGGCATAAAGTAATCTATGAAGGTTGACATGCCATTAAACAAAAATTTCAATCCAGAATTGGAACTTCACCACCAGATCCAGTTTAGTGTCATACTCGAACCCTCCCCCCTTCAAATCATGGATGAAACTATTTGTATTTCATTTCACACTTTACGAAAGGCATGAATCCATCTGTTCTTTCTCCAACTCTGAGTAAGTAGTTGGACAGTTTTGTTTTGTTTTTTTAATTTTTACCCTTGATAAGGCAACAAGCCTAAGAGAAAGAAAACAAATTTCAAACCAACTTTACTCTGCTTAAAAATTGACATCTCATGGTGAATTGGTGGATGGGTTAGGTAAATAGACACCCCCCCCCGACACACTTTTTTTTTTTTTTTTTTTTTTTTTTTTTTTTTTTTTTGTAGGGATCTTATCTTAGTGCAAAGAATGCAGTATATTAATAGGTCTTGTTAATAAGGTGCGTGTGTAGATGCAGATAAATGTATATGAGAGATAAACGCTTTTGTTATACATTATTCTTTTCCAAATACTTTAAAAATTTATCAGAATATTCACTACTCCCTAACATGCATATAAAGCACTCAAGTTAAAATCTGTATCCTTCTTCAATGTTGCAATTTAATTTTCTGTCTGACACTCACCTACTTGAGAATTTTGTAAGTTTTTTCTAATTTGTACCTAGTTGAATATTTAATTTCTTAAAAGCATTAAAAATAAACATCATACTCTTTCCCTCTCTGCTGGTTTTTTTTAATACAAATTCCATCTCTGTCAGGAGATATTAATACTTATCTCACTTTCTCTCTCTTTCATATACATGACTTGTAATTAGGATTAAATAACAGTATATATTATAAACCTATTAAAAAAAAATTCTGCTTTAGATTCATTCCTAAGAAAAAACAGAATTTTAATATGAATTTATATATAATGCTGAGTGTTAAGCAAAGTGGCATCAAGTACCATTTTTTGTCTTTGGTATAACTCAACCTGGGATTGAACCCCAGTCTCCTGGACCATTGGTGAACACTCTACTCAAAAAATATATATTACATTAACAGTATAATTCCTTTCATAAAAGTTTTGATTTTTAAAAATTTATTTTTAATTCTAATTTCAATTGTTTTTGTTATTTTTATCCAATGAATCAGATTTTGCTTGAATTTTTATTTAATTTTCTTTTATTTTTCCAGGTAAGCCATTTGATCTCTGATTTAATAAGTCTTCTAAAAAGAAAAAGAACAAACTAAACAGTTCTTTCCTTTGGGAATGGTAAGTTAAAACTTTATATGTTCCAGATAAATAGAAAAAAACATTTTCTTTCATAATTTTGAATTTTCTCAAGTTTGACAGCTGTAAAAACTATTTAAAAAAAAATCATTTTCACCCCAACATCACAAAGTAAAACATTGAAATGAAAGAACCTAAAATTCATGTATAATCTATACATTAATACTTTTGTAACCACCTAACTAACTTAGTCCTTGGCATTTGTCACAGTTAGTCTATCCATCGTCTTTCCGAACTAAGTAAAACTTCCTCTTATACTCCTATATATTTAACTGATCAATTGTTTTAAATTTAATTCTTGCAACACTAGTTCACTCTCTTTCTTTCTCTCTTTGTGATGACTTTAATGAGACACCTGCCTTAAGCGTATTAATTGATGTTAACATCTTATTCCTATATTTACATAAATACTCACATACTTTTGTAAGACAGACTTTTGAATCTTTAGATATTGAATTGAAGAAAAAAAAAATTGTATACATTATTACTATAACAACCTATCTCTTTTCCTCTTCAAAATTTGGCATTCATCATACAAAGAGATTTAGCTGAGTAGAACCTAATCCTCACTCCCTTTAGCACACCAGCTCTCCTTGTGATGACTTTATTATGATACCTATCTTAACCAACTGTTCTTCACCGTATTCTCTTGCTTACACAGCATTGGAATTGTAACTAACAATTGTTTTATATAAATTTCCGATGTATCTTTCTAAATATGCTTTTTAATATTTTCTATATCCTTTTATATGTAATCACTATTGAGAAGCAAAGTTTTGGTGTAACTATTTAATAATTCCTACCTATAATATCATGGGTTACATGACTGACAAGAGAAAGAAAAAGGAATGTTATTTATCTGGGAAGACCAGCTCCAAAATAGAGGAGATATACAGATTACAATTGAGCAACAGCCATCCAGTGTTGAACTTTTAATTCTAATCACCCCACTCATCACTTCAGTATCTTTTAATGTTTTAAAGATAAGAGCCAATGTTCTTACATTTTAGGATGAAACAAAGAATTTTTCAAATTAGCAGGATTTACCCACATTATATTTCCAATACATCTACAGTATTAGACAAAAAAAAAAAAACTGAACCAGTTTTTTTATCATTGCCACAAATCTTAAACTTTAAATGGCTTAGACACAGGAAGCTTTTTTTTTTTAATCTTATTGTTAAAATTCCCTTAGAGTGAAAAGTCAATTTTTTCAGCCAATATTATATATTTTCTCAGCCTTATCTTGTATAAACTACAACATAATTAAGTATTAAATAATCACTTGCTTGATATATTCATTATATTTGTTTACGTATGTTGTACATTTTTGGATCTGCTTCCTTACTAGATATCTTTTTAATACTTGCCTGTGTCAATATATATGGAATCATTAGAAGAAATAAAAGTAAATGTTTGGAAATATTAGCCTCGGTTTCCTTATAAATATTTTGCATTTGCTTGTGTTATTATAAATGGAGTCATTAAAATGAATGAAAGTAAATGTTTAATGGAAATATTAGCTTCTGTTTCCTTCCTAAATATTTTGCTGTGTCATTATTTATGGAATCATTAGTTCAAAGAATTCTATGCTGCTTTCATTAATGAATTTAAACATTCAAGTCTTATTAAAGGAAGTCATATTCATGTTGTTTTCTAGATCAAATTGATAAATTCTATGTTTGTATACAAGGTTGCTCATAAGTAGACCTTAATTTTTTGATAAAAAGTTTTTCTCCTAAACCAAAGATACTAAAATTTTATTTGTAGTGGAATCCAAACATCATTTTCAAACCAAACTTGAAATATTTTTTTTTTTTCTTCCTTGGTTACAAACAGCATAAATGAAAATTAGTGTTTGCCAATGGTCCGGGAGACCAGGGTTCAATCTCAGGTTGAGTCATACCAAAGACTAAAAAAAAAAAAAATGATACTTAATACCTCCTTGCTTAACTTTCCGGATTATAAGTTACAGATCAAGGGTAAAATGGTGCAATCCAGGGAAAGGAGTAGCATACACCTGAGTGTAGTAGCTCATGAAAAAAGAGCTTTTGGGTTGCCCTCAACTATGGTTGCTAACTTTACTTATACTATATGAGAAGCAACTGAAAATGAACTGATGTTGTTTATCCATTGAAAAAAAATAATATATATCAACTATTTTGAAAGCTTTTCTCCTGACAATGATCTACCAATAAAAAAGACAATAACCTAAGAACTAAATAAAATATTAATCAAGAAATATTTCTATTCATCTTATCCCTTTTGTTCATCTTTTATATATTGTCATCATGTCGTGCTGCTAGCACAGATTTCCCTGACCCTCTCTTTCCACCCATCTCTATCATCCATAGCTCTCAGCAGGTCTTCCAGACTACATTCTGTACCAGCACAGAGCTGCTGTAGAAAGGTTCTAGCTGGTCGTCTAACCTTTGCTCATTTATGTGAGGGGGGTGGTCTACAGGTGTACATTGCTTATGAGTTTGCCCCTACTTCTCCAACAGTATTCCACATGTCTGGTTTGTCTAATTTGGATGGCTTTCATGATGGGTGGTAGGTGGCCATACAGCTACTACTTTGTGGGGTGCTACCTCTAGTTTGTAGATAACATTTTTTTTTAAATGAGCCAGAGTTCATTTGTTTGTGCAGGTATTTTTTTTTTTTTTTTTGTATTTATGTGACTTTTCTTTTTGAAAAATTGACTTTTCACTCTAAGGGAATTTTAACAATAAGATTAAAAAAAAAAAGCTTCCTGTGTCTAAGCCATTTAAAGTTTAAGATTTGTGGCAATGATAAAAAAACTGGTTCAGTTTTTTTTTTTTTTTTTTGTCTAATACTGTAGATGTATTGGAAATATAATGTGGGTAAATCCTGCTAATTTGAAAAATTCTTTGTTTCATCCTAAAATGTAAGAACATTGGCTCTTATCTTTAAAACATTAAAAGATACTGAAGTGATGAGTGGGGTGATTAGAATTAAAAGTTCAACACTGGATGGCTGTTGCTCAATTGTAATCTGTATATCTCCTCTATTTTGGAGCTGGTCTTCTCAGATAAATAACATTCCTTTTTCTTTCTCTTGTCAGTCTTAATTTAATCTACCATTGATCAGAGGCCATGGCTAGAAGAAACTTTCCCACATTAACATTCCATCTGATAATTTATCTTGTAATCTGTTATGGAGGTTGCTAAGTTGATAAAGACAGAAGGGCTGAGATCTGTCAAGGATTTGGTCAGGGGCAAGAGATGACATTTCCTGAACATCACTTATGAAAAAGACTCTCAATATCTATCTCAACAATTTCATCTGTTCTCATTAAGAACAAGGATGTGAATTTTAGAGTTATTGACCTGGAAATTTGGTATGGAACAGATTATCCATAACATTTTGAAAAGGTCATTGTCAAGTCCAGATTGTAATAATAAGAGAACAATTTCTAGGTGACTGAATATTTGTTGCTGTGTTAAAAACTGAGACAATATTTAAGCAAATGTTTGTGAAAGCAAACAAACATCTTTTGAATTGCATCAACATCATAGATTTTACAAAACTTTTTTTTCTTTTTTTTCCATTTTGGCTTGATATGAAAGTTTTCATTTTTTTTTTTTTCTTCTTATAAGTCTAGAAATTAAATGTTGTTTGGACAATATTGAAACCTGAATGCTTTCTTTGAAAAGCAGTTTTTCATAGAAGAGTTTGTGGGAACAAGACTATACTGCTTAGAACTTGTAATTTGAAAAGCCATTCTTTTGGTTTATCAAATTACTTTCACAAATGTTGTTTATATATTTTTATTGCATTTTATATATATATATTTTCATTGTAGGTCCAAAGAGAGAAAGAAATATTTTAGAATGAATAAGTCTACAAAGAGATTTGAATTTTTAAAGATTTCATTCTTACATATGTGTAAGTTTCTGATGAAAGCAGTATTTTTTAAGTTTTATTACATTTTTACATGTGTGTATATTTCCAGCTTGTTGCTTTCCTCAGAAACTTACACATATGTAAGAACAAAATCTTTAAAAAAATACAAGTCTCTTGGTGGACTTATTCATTCTAAAATATTTCTTTCTCTCTTTGGACCTACAATGAAAAATATATATATATATATATATATATATATAAGTTGACTCTATCTCTACAAAAATTTAACTCATTATTATTGACCACGTGTCATTGTTTGTGCATGGATAGCTTAGAAAATTTCTTCCTTTGTACACATGAATTTCTCTTTTCCAGATCTCTCATGAGAAAAGGAAGAAGCTTGAATTTTAAGCATGTACATTCGCAAAATTTTTTGCTTAACTTGGAGTGTTTATAGTTTTTAAGGTGTGAACATTTTGAGTTGAAATTGTTTGAAGTTTTAAACATTGTGGGAATAAACATTTACAACAAAGAAAAAAAGATATCTGAAAATTATAAGTAGAAAATCCCATGTGTTGCTTTATTATTATTATTGTCTTGGATTAAGTGTTTAAAATGTTTTTTTAATAAAGTGGTGTTCTTTATTTATTATCAACTGAAGCTGAAAATTTAAACACAAGAGAAAACCTGAAAGTGGATATGTTTGTTAACCTTATTGCAAATTCAGCATATGCAAATTGTAATATGTAGCTTAAAAATAATCAAAGAACATGTGTTCTTATGGTATATTAGATGTTGTGTCATAGTTCAAACATTATTCCTTACTTCCCATGTTCTAATTCAAAATGTTGGCCATTATGTTTGTTTTGGTAAACATTAATGAAATAGGAATAGTATTCGTCTTAAATTATTGAATTTCTTAGATGAAGCATCATTTTTCATTAGTTTTTGATTAATTTTATTCTTGTTTGATTCTATCCTCATGGGAACATAGCAAATATGATGTCTAGAAACATATCTCATTGGGTAGAGTGTTTGCCAATGGTCCAGGAGACCTGGATTCAATCCCAGGTCGTGTCATACTAAAGACTTTTAAAAATGGTACTTGATACCTTCTTGCTTAACATTCAGTATAAGGTATGTATCAAGGGTAAAGTGGAGCAGTCCAGGGAAAGGAGTAGCATCCTCCCCTACACCCCAGTGTAGTTGCTATTGAAAAGGGAGCCTTCTGGTTGCCCTCGACTAAGGTCGCCAACAACTTATTTTTTTATGGGTCAGAAAAAGAACTTCCTCTATTGAGATTTGAACTTGTATCTCATAGCTATGTGGCCCTATCCAACATGTAGCATTTCATTTTGTTCATGTCTTTTTTTTTTTTTTCTTTTTCTTTTTTTTTATAAAGGTATTCTAGTTTTGGAAGGGCAATGCTGGAAAATTAGTTTTCTTTTCCAGAAGTCAAAACCCCATTTACTGAAGGGAACAGTCAGAAGTTTAACAGGGTAGTAGCAGTTTGAGAAACAGGCAGTTAAGGGGTGGTTGTTGGATAGAACTGTAGTAGTTTGAGATCAGTTAGGATTTGCCCATTAGACAGAATGGGATAGAAAACTCTCCATATCACAATGGTTAGTCTACTTGCTAAGGCTGAAGATCAAAGTGTCACATCTGATACCTCCCCACGGAGGAATGCCTGTTTTTTTTGTTTTGTTTTGTTTCACTTGCTGGTGCTAACCCTTGGCTGATACCATTTTGACCAAACCTGATAGCTGACAGACCTCATTTTTAAAAACGAGCATAAAATTTGGTGGTGGAGATCACTTAGCTAGCAAAAATGTATGGGCTGCAGATTGATACTGCCACACAGACAACTGGGCTGAAAACCTGCAAATTCATATCCCAGACTGACCATCAAAGTAACACAAGGTATACAGAGGCTAAGAATTTTCTACAATGAGGCAATCACCAGAAGATAATCAGTTGCATTCAGTGATGGACAGAAAACAATAGAGCAAGTCTAAAAATTCTGAATTTTTTTTTTTTTTTTTTTTTTTTAAGTGATGATGAAAAAAAGATGAAAAAATAATAGTAAAAAAAAAATAAATGCTATCTCCAGTTTTTATTTTAATATCTTTCCAATATAGTTTGTGCACTTAAAGACTGAAAAATGGCCCCTTGGGAAAAATATCCCTCTCTCACTCACTTACTCGTACACAATGAGTTCATTATCAGTTGGAATGATAACTGTTCTTAAACTTATAGAAGGTATCTTTACTGTGTCTACATGTCCTCCTACTGACAATGTCATGCATCTTAATCCAAAATTCATCTTCATTACCTGTTGTAATGTTTTGTACTTCCCAATCTATCATGTGGACATATTTTTTTGCAAAATGGACATTCCATTTTTTTTTTTTTTTTTTTTTTTTAACAAACAAGCTTCTTTAAAAGACACTTGACAGCTTGATATATAGTCATTCACATGTTACAAGGTATGTTGTCCGTATTTTGAATGACATGCAATTTGTTCAATTTATTCATTGTTTCTGTGAATATTGACTTTTTTTAGAAGGCTTGGTTTCTGGTTTAACACTCAACACTCCTTTATCAGACTGGTTATAGTAACTACCAAGTTGTAGTTTGTTTTGTTTTTTTTCGGTCTGAGTAACCTTCTCATTGTTGTCTTCCATCTTTGTCAACAGATCAGACTGATTGATTGGTTAGCAAGTCCTTCCAATTGGGCAATATTTCCTTCTATTTTGAATCGTACTGAATTTCTTTATCGAAAATTTCTAAAGTTCATACAATTTTTTTTTTTCAACATAGAAAAAGTATCATACTGTCATAATGCAATTAATGCAGGTAAAGCAAGAAGCAGGGGGATTTCCTGTGGTATAATGATTAAAGTGTTGGATTGTGGAATCTAAGTAAATGAGTTCAAATTTCAGTTAGTCTAAAAGTGAATGCATTAGATTAATACCCTTGAGAAAGATATGAACCCCCTTATCCTCCAAGTTATGGGTTAAATGTCTTCTGCAAGGATATCTTTGGAATTGAATAACCTGTAAAGACTGATATGCCATTAAACAAAGAAACTAGAAACAAGAAGCAGATCAAAACAAATAAATAAAAAGAAAATATTAAAAGATCAATTATTGTTCATTAAAGATAAAAAAAAATAAAACCTTGCATTCGCTAATATATATATATATATATATATATATATATATATATATATATATATATATATATACTGGAAATATACAAAATAATTTAGAGCCATAGGATGGGCATTTCAGGCCAAGTTTCAAAACAATCCAAACATCAACTGGTGTCAAGGAAATGCCAGTGCAACAAGTCCACAATAAATTACTACTACATTGGTAAAATAGTTAAATCAGTAATTCCCAACATAGTGTGCATATCCCACCAGTGTGGCTTGTTTAGAGACCAAGTTTATAGCCTTTTAAGTTTCACTTCATGTAAATTGCAGTAAAATTTTGAATATGTAAGAATCAAATATTATAGGGAGCCATCAGAATTTTAGAAACTGCAATGTTGGGTATGGCTCAAAATTGGTTGGGAACCACTGAGTTAGATAGTGAAAAGATATTGAACTTTTTTGGCAGATGCTTTTGAGGTTAATTTTTAATTGACTGCATATAGTAAACGCTAGTTAAAATAGACAGGAATTTGTTAGGGGGTGGGTATTATGTTTTATTTGTTTGTTTTTTGTTTTGTTTTTTGTTCTTTTTTGTTTAGTTGGGTAGCATTTTATTTTACTCATTAAACTTAGAATTTCCCAATATCATTTAATATCTGAAAGTATTTTGAGCAGACGATAGTTAATTTTTTTTTTTTTTGCAATTTTCTTGCATATATATATATATATATATATATATATATATATATATATATATATATGTATATGAGAGAGAACAGCATTCCCAAGGATTAAAAAATGTCTTAAGCTATTCCATAACTTTATAAAATAGAGGTGCTCATGGTGTAATAGTTACCCTTGTAGGAGATGGGCATAGCAACCCAAGTTGAAATCTTAGATGAGGCTGTTAGCATTTTACATAGAACTAATACCCTTGGGAAAGGTATGAACCCAACTATTCTCTATCCAGCTATAGATAAGTAGTAAAGCAGATTAGGCTCTTTAACCTTTGTGTGGCAGCCAGTCTAGGAAAAGAAAACTTTGAATTGAAACTGTTCAATTCAATTTAAAAATTGACCTTGTGTTGCATCTTGTTCCTGTGGGGGGGGGGGTCATGTAAATATGAACATACATGATTTTTATTTATCTTTTTAAAAAAATTTTTTTTATAACCTCTTCAAATGAAATAACCCTGGACTGTTTGATATGCCATTAAAATCAATCATAATTTTGAAGGTGCCCGTGGTGTAAGGGTTATCGTCGTAGGAAATGGACACGGTGACATGAGTATTTATTCATCCCCCCCACCACCACCAGGGTGAATGAAAATGGACCACTTTGAGAAGCCCTGTTGTAAACTTTTAATTTTTCGCAAGAATTTAATGCAAAATAACATGTAAGATTATCAGGTGCAATAATTCCATCAAGAAAGACAGGACTCCTCTTTTCCTTTGTGCTCTATTCCATTTATCAAAATCTATTTATAACTAAAATTTTCTTTTTCTTTCCCTCTCTTTTTCTTTCCCTCTCTCTCTTCTAAACCAAAGCTACCAGAATTAGGTATTATTTATAATCAAACTTTACAGCAATGAAAATCCAGAGTCCTAAAATAACTACCCTCCTTTTATCATTGCAATTTGCTTTAGTTTGTCTGTTTAGTGGCACTTCAACTCTTTGGGGGTCATTTCAAGTTTGATTATAGTTGGTCTACACTAGGCCCTGCGGTGAGAGTGGAATTTGATTTTTGGTTACTTTCATTGCTGTGAAGTTTGAAGATAAATAATTGCTAATGATATTCATTTTGATTGTATGTCTTAGTAGAAATAATAAAATCCTAGTATCTTTGCTTTAGTAGGAAAACAACTTTTTTATTTAAAAAAAAAAAAAAAAAAAAAAAAAAATGGTAAAGGGGATACTACATGCCATTATAACCCAGCAAAAATGGCACATCATAGCTATATCTCCATTAGAGCAATATTGCTTTATTCTCCAAGTTAGAACATTTGAAGTTTAATTGACAACTGAATAACTGTAGTTTGAAAAACTTGACTAAGTTACAGAAACACGCAACACGTCTTCCGTTTCAAAACTGTCTCCATTTCTTAGTCGGGTTTGATAAAAGGGAACTCTATCTCATTTGCATGAGATACCTGAGAGTCTGCGCTACTTTAAGCGAGACTAAACAAGTACAAAAGCGACTGCGTCACCATTTTGGCTCTTTTGTTTTTCCTTTTCAGCCACGCGCGAGTCCGGTAAGTCAAAGTCATGATTTTTCCGCACAATAACTTTGTGGGGTCTGTATTTATACTGAATGTCATTACTGAATTAGACAAATTCTTGATATAATAGAGATAATGATGAAATACTAATTGGAATCTTTTAGTTCTTCTTAAATAGAAGCATCGTTATCACCATGGACTGCTATTATAATGGGAATCCAACAGGTTTATGAGTCTCTAGTTTTAATAAAATAGAAAATGATGCACAATACCTGTCTTGTATATAAAAGTTTGATCCATATAGTAAAATATACTCTTTTCTAATCACAATAATTTTTATGGATATTGATGTTGCTGAATAAAGATGTCATTGAAGACATGTGGAAGCAGTTATGTGATGACCTGGAAAATGACTCCAATGTCATCGGGTTCAGGTTGAAGTGTAAATGTTTTTGGAAACACTTGGAAAGAAGGTGTCCTGGATACTAAACTGCATCTGATGGTTGGACACAAATCTTAAAGCTTTGGGAAATGTGGAGTACTTCTCCACTACCGTTACTCTTCGGTCCTCTTTGACCCAGAGTGCTAGTAGTCATTGGGGTCCCATCTACAGGTCAAATAAGTTTTATTTACTTTACTTGGAACCATTTAACTGTGTGCAAACAAATAATTAATATTAAATTGGAATTAGGTAGCAATACTTGAAACCAGTGTGCAATAGAACTGTTAAATTGTTTCAAGTCTTGCAAATAAAAAATAGCAACACTTGAAACCAATTAGCTGCGTGCAATCAAATGAGTACTGGCTCATTTAAGAAAAAAAAAATGCTACTTACAAATTATTCACTTAAATATCATATGGGAGAGGTGTCTTCATTGTGTAATGCTGGACTGTGGAATTGTAGTGAGTGAGTTTGAACTCCAGTCGCACTATTACGTTTGCTTTCGGACAAATACATTTGTGGGGAAAACATGAACCGCCTTATCTTCCCAGCAATGGGTTAAATTGTACCACTACTGTTCTTCTAGAAGGATGGCGTGGGAATTAAATAACCCAAGAAGGTTGACATGCCATTAAGCAACAAAAAGAAAAAAATCATATGTATGAACTGGATTTGGCATTAGCTGACCCCTAAGATTTAATATGCCATAAAATCCAACTAACCAACCAGAAAGAAGCTGGAGAGTAAATAATTTATCCTCTACACATTGTTTGTATATATCTAACCACCCTGCCAGGCACAGGATGTGACACAAGGACATTTTTTTTTTATAGTGGAATAAAGCTGGTTTGAATTCAGTTTTCCTTTTTCTAGACTGATTGCTTTTTGAAGGCCAAAGAACCGAGTCTGCCCTACTATTTACTCGTACCTGAGGTTGGAGAACAGACGGATTCATGCCTTTCCTTAGGGCATTAGCACTAATTAAAATAATAACAGCCTTACCCAAGACTTGAATTTGGGTCATCGATTCCATTTCCTATGATAACTGCTACACTAAGCATACTGTTGTGGAATGTGATGACCTGGAAAAAGACCCCAATGTCATCTGGTGCAGGTTGAAGTTCAGATGTCATTGAAAACACTCGGACAGAAGCTAGGGAGTAAACAATGTGTATGAGATACATTGTTTACTCTCCAGAAACTGAGAAGCAGAAAACCAAGCTGGCGAAGATATAGACTCTGCTGGAGGGAAACATTTGTTCAGATTAGCAGAGAAGGTTGAGTCACTCGTGACACCCAGGAAAGAGTAAATAATTTGGAGATACAGGACAAAGAAGTTCTATCTGGTGTTAGATTTTGCAGTTAACCGAAATTTGTCAATTGTCCTGAAGATCTGTCATCAATACCCTCAACCAAACTCTGAAATTAATAGTTTCTAAGATTGTTTAGAAGACTTTTCTGTTTTTTAACCAACTCAAGATAATCACTGGACAATGCGACAGATATTTTGTATTAAAAGATCTTTGTTTATTGGGGGGGGGGTTGTAGACACCCAGATGCTTTTTACTTAAGTTTTCTGATTTGCTGATTAATTTTAATGAACAAAAAAATGTGTAGACAATTAGGTTTTTGAGGACATAAAATAGCACAGGAAGTTGAATACTGATTCCAATTAAAAATTTTGGGGTGTTATTCTACACGTGCACCCATTCACGTTCATTAGGATCTCCTCTTTTTTTTCTTTTTTTTTTTTTTCTTTTTTTTTTTTTTTTTTTTTGTGTCTAATTTGAATTAATTTGACTCTTAAACTCTGCCAATTTTTTTTTTTCATTTAAAATAAGAAATAAAAAAATTTTACATTTTATAAAGAGGGTTCATTTTCATCCAATTCTATATAGAATGATCATCCATTTCTGGAACAAATATTAGGACAAATAATCAGTTCAATTTATTATTATTACTTTTACTCCCCACCCAACCAAATAAAAAAAACAATAATAAATTGATTTGTTAGATTTTTTTTTTCCTTTTAATTCTTGTCCCGTAACTGGGTGATCATTCTACATTAAATTAGAATGTGAAAGTGAACCCCCTATAAAAACTGTGCAAACAAATGACTGATGTTAAATTGTGACTGTTATATAACAATACTTGAAACTATTCAACTGTGTGTAAAAGAAAGAGCTCAGGCTTGTTTAAGAATGTTATCTATAAAATGTGTTTACAAATCATAGAGAGAGAAAGAAAGAGAGAGAGAGAGAGAATTTAGCATTAAATAACTTACAATAGTTGATATTCCATAGAATCCAACCAAACCCCCCCTTATAAAATTCAAAATGATTGTCTTGTTTTTTTTGGGGTTTTTTTCCTTAAAAAAAAAATTGCAGTGAGTTTGAGGTTCAACTCAAAAGATTTTTTTTTTTTTTTCCCCCAATGAACTTGAACAGGTAAACACATAAAATTTTACTGGAAATTAAATGCTGATTTCTATTTAAAACATTCTTCTATCAACTTTGTCTGGCTAGCCGTAAGAAGAATATATTTTTTCATTTTACTTCATGTTAATCTTGCACTAAATATGCCTGTCTGCTGAAATGTTTTCTTTATTTAAGCCGCTGGCATTTGAGAATTCAGGCATCTATGGTGACGAGGCAGAAACTGTTATCAAAGGAGATAGACAAATGCCTCCCTCAAACATCTGACCCAAGAGAAACCTCCCCCCCCCCAAAAAAAAAGACTAGTCCTCAACATTGAGGAAATACTGTGGCTATTTCTCTGGCTGGTAGTGTGACTCTGTTAAAAAGAAATTACCATTTTTTTTTTTTTTTTTTTTTTTTTTTAAATTTTCAAACTACAGTTTTTTTAATTAAGCTTAATAAAAATTGTCTTTTAATTGAAATACTTTTCACATCACTTAATCATACAACTGTTGATTACTTTAAAGACAAAACATGGCCTCATTGCTATTACTTAATATATAACTGAAAAATTCATAATAATTACTTGGTCTGAATCCTTCTGAAATAAGAGTGAATAACAGGTGGCTTTAAGTTTTAAAATTGTTTTTGTGGCTACTTAAATACCAAATGCTAAAGAAATTAAATCCCTTCCACCAGATGTAAAAAAGAAAAAAAAAATTTAATAGCTGCTTTGATAATGCTAAAATTTCAAGATCTTTACACATTTCCATTTTGTGCATACAGTATTGTATATTAGGTATGTTTATGGGTTTCTGTGTATGTAGTATTTGATTTTATAGAGGAGGTGCCTGTGGTGTAATGGTTATCGTTGTAGGAAATGGACACGGCGACATGAGTTCAAATCCTGGACGAGACTGATTGCATTTCACATAGACATAAATCCCCTTGGAAAAGGTATGAATCCAATTATTCTCCCTCTAGCTATGGGTAAATAGGAGGGCAGACTGGGTTCTTCAGCCTTGGTGAGGCAACTAGTCTAGGAGAAGGAAAACTCTGAATTCAAACCTGTTAAACTCCGCTTAAAAATTGACCAAGCGGATGGATTGGTAAATATCGTTGTATTTGATTTTATATGTTAGTGTGAGTCAAAAATTGTGCAATATTTTGGTAATAATGCTATTGAATTTGGTTATTTGTGTTTTATGGCATAATCTAGATTTATTTATATATATATATATATATATATATATATATATATATATAATTTGTAAACATATTATATATAGCACACTTAACAAACCACAGCTCGTTTACTCACACACAAGTAAATGGTGCTATTGAATTGGTGAAGGTTATAAACCACACTGTACTGTGAGTTGCCTCTATGGCTTGGAGCACTGTTTCAGAATCAATGGTTTTAAGTCTACTTAACTTTGCTTGATTATCAAGTTTCTTGCAAAATGAGCAAAATTTCTTGAATCATCTGGTTACTGTACTGTAATCAATTGTAGCTTTTATCCGACAAATGTTTGTTTCTTTGGCATTTATAGCCCAGTTTAAACTTGTAAAGCATAAGTTCCCAAATTAGACTACCTGTTTCCAAATCACACACAGTGAAATGATGCACATGTCAGTGCACCAACTACCATGATACTACCAAGCACAGTGGGTACCTTTTTACAGCTTGAACTGCTTCGATCATGTAATATATGGACCTGGATGATTTGCAAGATAGGAGGTAAGTGACTGTGGAGTACTGCTTCCAGGATTTGTTCAAAACAGCACATACCATTCTTGTGTAGTTCCCATTTAGCGTATTCTCCAACTAATTTCATTAGTTCAGGTAGTGCAACTATACAGTAGTTCTGACACGGCCACAGCTTGGATGAAATCCTGTTTTATTCTATCAGAGCGATCAGATTTCCAAATGCTCAACATCCTGTTAATAGCAGTCTATACCTTCTCTATATATGTTGACATCACTTTCAGTAGATGAGATATTGCTACCAAGGTACTTAACTGGTCTACTAAGTTCAGAAGTTTACCACTTAAAATGAAGATAGCTTCATTTGCATCCACATAGAGGCCAATGTCTCTTGCTGCTTGCCCAAGACTATGTGGCAGGAATTTGGCTTAGGCAGCTGTATTTGCAAGAAGTTCTAGATCATCTGCATAGTCCGTATCTGTCTTAGTTTCTGCAGGTTGTTTGCTTTTTCCCTTTTTTTTTTTTTTTTTTTTTTTTTAATGTGAAATGATTTTCTTTTTTATTTTCTTTTGACACTTGTTGTAATCTAGGCAGATTATAAATAAATATGGTGCTAATGTATCTCCTTGTAAGACTGAAATGAAACTTGTACAAATATAGATTTTGAGGTGGAGGGGGCATGAATTATACCCCTTGGACAGACAAACACCTGGATATAGCAGAGAAACCATCTTGTCTTGTATTCTAACAGCATATTTTCATTGTGTATTTTTGAGCTAAATAAAGCCTTAAAAATGAAAGTATTTTATTTATGTCAATACTGTCAAAGAATCCAGTAAATGAATCTTTGCTTTTGTGCTTTTTTTTTTTTCTTTTTCTTTTTCTTTTTCTGTAAAGAATCATTATAGCAGTAACAATTTCTTTGGAGACCATATGCAAGTAGCATTTGCTCCATCTTTTCACTGTGTATGGAATCAAATGCTTAGAAAAAAATCTATGAAGTGTTGCCTCGAGATGTCTTGCATGTACTTCAAGTAGTCAAGGACAGGTTTAAAATTCAAAATATTATTTTTCATCTGATGATTATGTGTAACACCTGAAACCGAGAAACAGACTGAGCTAAGTAGGGAAATAAATTAGAACAGAATTAATCTAGGAGATTGAAAAGGCAAACTGACATTGTTATTTTTCCTCCTTTTTTATTTTTTTTTATTTATTTTTTTTTTTTTGTCACTTTCTTTTTCTGTTTTATTTTCTATTCTCCCTTTTTCTTTATTCTATCAACATGTGTACTTTTCTTACAAATAATTAACTTTATCAAAAATCTCCTAAAGTTACGATGACACATGTGGTAACTGTGAATTGTAGGATTTCAAATAAAGCCTCGTAAAATTTCCAAGATTAAATAACTGTGCAAGACCATCAAGTTACCATGTGGAAAAACACTCTCTCTCATGCACACACACACACTATAATGATTTCATTATAAATGCAAAGCTGAAAGCTGAATTGTTCATTTTATTTAACTATTAACTTAAGAAGGAAATGATTTTATACTAGCTGTGTGTTATTTATAAATTTTCAATCGAAAATGAGTTGAGAATGATTCTACTTGAAATCATCATGTTGCGCTATCGACACAGATATTTCTGACTCTCTCTCGTCCATTACTTTTGGCAGGTCCTCAGGGCTACATCCAGTATCGGCACAGAGCTGCTGTATGTAGGTTTGAGCTGGACGTCCTGCCTTTTCTCCTGTTGGACCCCTTTACATGGACAAGCAAAGGCAGGAGACCTTCTTAATCCTCTGCAATCCTCAATGCATGTCTATACAGATGCACACTTATAAATATATAAGAGGATTCTTACAAATCTCCAGGAGTGATCAATGTATGATAATGAATAAATTTCTTACAGAGGTGCCCATGGTGTAATGGTTATCGTCGTAGGAAATGGACACGGCGACACAAGTTCAAATCATGGACGAGACTGATTGCATTTCACATAGCACTAATACCCTTGGGAAAAGTATGAATCCAATTATTCTCCCTCCAGCTATGGGTAAATAGTATGACAGACTGGGTTCTTCAGTCTTGGTTAGGCAACTAGTCTAGGAGAAGGAAAACTCTGAATTAAAACCTGTAAAACTCTGCTTAAAAATTGACATTGTCATATCCTGCCCGAGCAGAGGGGTTGGTAAATAGGATAAATTTCTTCTCCAGCAGTGTCCTGCATGTCTGGTTCGTCTAACTTGAATAGTTTTTGTGATAGGAGGCAGGTGGCCATACAGTTGGTGTCTTGTGGGGTGTACCTGAATAATAACTAACAAATATTTCACAATTGAAATTCATAAAAAAAGCATTTAAAAATAATGAATTGTTCTTTTTAATAACTGAAAACAAAATATTTTATACAAAGAATTGAATTCAAGTATAGAATTACTTTAATACCACTTTGAAAAATACAAGGTGAATTCAAAATGTATCTTGACTGAAACTGTACCCAGATGTAAATTGCCCAGTCAGCTGGGGCTTTAGAATACACCGACTGCACCTCTGCAAAGAAGTAAACCCCTCCCCCTAATGGGTGTCCTAGATATGACACTAAACAATCTGATGGTGAGGTTCCGGTAATCCTGGGACTTTGGGGAATGCGGAGTACCTCTTCATTGCCATTGCTCCAAGGTTCACTCTGGCCCGGTGTGGTAGCACCTGATAGGGCCCTATCTATGGGTTAAATAGTTTATGCTAAACTGAATTGTTTAAAATAGAAATGTTTTTGACAATTAAACCTTACTTACATTTAAACTGCGTACTTATGCTAAACTGAATTTTTTGAAATGGAACTGTTTTTTGACATTGAAATTGTACTTACACTAAACTTAATTGTTTAATATAGAACTGTTTTAACATTTAACTGTATGTAAACAAAATCTGTACTTATACTAAACTGAACTAGCTCTGCTTGACTAAACTGAATTGCTTGAAATAGAAATGTTTTTCACAATTAAACTGTACTTGCATTTAAACTGCGTACTTATGCTGAACTGAATTGTTTGTAATAGAAATATTTTCATGAAAATGGATTTGGCATTAAATAACCTACAAAGGTTGATATGCCATAAAACCCAAACCAAACGGACATAAATTTAATCTCCATTTAATAGTGAGGCTCAAGTTCTGCAGAGTGTAAAGTACCCATTCATGGCCACTCCCTGTTCTACTGAGTGGTCGTACCTGTTAGTCACATCTGTTTAAAAAAGATTTGCTTAAAAATTATTTTTATTCAATAGTAATGTACAAAAATACTTTCAGAAACAAATATATAAAAAATGTCAATAGGAATATACAATGAATGCAATTCCCTAACCTCTAGGCATAAAATGATCCCAGACCAATTAATCAGTCGGTGAATAGAGACAATATACTGATTGCATTTCTACATTGGGGTAAGATTGTCCCCAGAACAAGTGTCCTGGTTATTACACTAAACCATCTGATGGTGAGGCTCCAGTCCTTGGGGAATGTGGAGTACTCTTTCCATGCCATTACGAGTTGGTCCACTCTGACTTGGAGTTGTAGTAGCTGTTGGGGTTCCATCTGGATCAAATAGAACTGTTTTACCTTTTAACTGTGTGCAAACAAATGACTGATGTTAAATAGATTTATTAATGTTAGATAGCAATACTTGAAACCATTTAACTGTGTGCCAACAAATGAGTTCTGGCTTGTTTAAAATATCGCCTACAAGTATTCATTTACAAATTTATATATATTTATATATGTATGTATAAATAGGATTTTTCATTAAATAACCAATAAGGGTTGATATGCTATAAACCTAACCAACCTGAGACTACTGATTTAAAAAAAAAAAAAAGAAATTGGCACTGACCAATTCACGCAACAGTCTAGACATTTGGATATCATTTTATTAAGTTACCTTGGTTGGGCAAGTTTTCATTTAAATATTAGAATTCAGAATAAAAATTAATTTTCGGTCTAAATAGTTTTATTACATCCTCTATTTATTGTTTGATGTTTTTCTCTATAGTATAAATAAATAAAATAACTTCAGCAGTTTGACATATTTTCTTTAAGAAATTTCACAACTTTATATGAACAGAATTATACATTTTCTTGCTAGTTAGTCCTGTACCAGCTGTCCAAAATACAAATGCCTAATTATTCCGCTGTGACATCGACATATGCGTCAGCATGTACCACTTGGGACCAACTCTTCAGTCAAGTACCTAAACTTCCTTTAATGTTGTCTGACTTACATATGCCTCTTAATCGTGTGTAAAGTTTGTTGTAAACTGGGTTAGAAATTTTGCTGATTACTTTTTTTTTTTTTTTTTTTTTTTTTTTTTAATTATTGTTATGGCAGCTGTTGTAAGATGGGTGGAGAAGTGCGTTAAGAAAAAAAGTATTTTACATCCAAAATTAATTTTCTTCTCTTCTAGTTAACTGAATTTCTTATTGAAGCCCCAAAATAAATAAGTAAAAAAAAAAAAAAAGATTTAATTTGTCCCATCTCATTTGTGATATGACCCCTGTCCCATAATAGCTGTTACATTTGAATACAAATTTTATACTTTAATGTAATAACCGTTATGAGACAAAGATAGTTTGATTAATCTCTTTTTGGTCCTATAATAATTGTAATATCTAAATAATTGATTGGTTTTATGGTATGTCAACCCTTATAGATTAAAGCCAAATCATGTTTTGATTTTTATGTAATTTTTCACCTACCCTCTGCACACGCAGGATGCGATATGGGGGTCAATTTTTGAGTGGAATTTTAACAGGTTCGAATTAGGAGATTTTCTTCTGAGCCCTGTATGTCCTACTATTTACCCATAGCTGGAAGGAAAATAATTGGATTCATATTTTTCCAACGTTTATTAGCACTATGTGAAATGCAAACAGCCTTGTTCAGAATGCACTCATGTCGCCAAGTCCATTTCCTACAATGGTAACTATTATGCCACAAACGCCTTTTCTCTCTCTCTCTGTTTCTTTTATATATATATATATACACACACACAGGGTGCAGAAGCAAAATATGGAATCATTTTTAAAACTTTTTTTTTTTTTTTTTTTAATTTTTTTTTTTTTAGTCTGATTAGTCCAAATTTTTGGAAAATTGCAATAAATCTAAATTTTTCAGGATTAGTTCTATTATTCAAGCATTTTTTTTTTCCGATTGAAATTCAGCCTGATTTGTGTGAGCAAGAAAAGAATCTGATTTGCTTAATTAACACTGAAACTAAGCCAAAGTTTCTTTGTCTACTGTATATAAATCAAAGAAATACTTTTTACTGAAAAAGAGCTTTCTTGCTATGGCAATTTTCTTCTTTTTTTTTTTTTTTTTTTTTTTTTTTTTTTTTTTTTTTTTTTTTATGTATAAAGACCCTCACAACATCAATAAGAAAGAACACTAATGAATTGAAAGTTTACAAGAAAACTGAAGACAGCAATTGAACAAGATTAGGCTACATAGGGTGTTTTAGAAAACACAACAAATGCAACTTCCCATCTAAATATTGGTTTGCTTAAGACTGTTATTGAGGAGGAATAGAATAAAATGTCTACAGAACTTACTGTGGCCCTATCTGAGAAGCAGATGTAAGGCTCTGAATATAGAAACACAACGTGGATTAAGAAGATATAGTATAATGATAGTCCTTCATCTTTTAGTCTCTCTCTCCCTCTCCTCTCTCACTTGCAGCATTTTGACCCTTTTGTAAATAAATACAAAGTTTATATTTTTATTTGTTATGGTCTCTCTTTATTCTGGCTATATAACATTTGCACCATTTCCTGTTTTATATCTCAATAAAAAGTCTCTCATTACTGACATAAGGGGTCTATTAAAATCTTAAGCTGTATTTACCAAGATTAATTTCCCTTAAAACTTTTATTTTATTTATTTGGTGCAGTGGGGAG
This sequence comes from Sepioteuthis lessoniana, assembly GCA_963585895.1. Lineage (NCBI taxonomy): Eukaryota > Metazoa > Mollusca > Cephalopoda > Myopsida > Loliginidae > Sepioteuthis > Sepioteuthis lessoniana. Next base: position 95,159,428 of record OY757915.1, on the reverse strand, counting down.
GTTTTGCCTCAGTCTAAGGACGACATACTCCACATTTTTTTGTACTGCCTGAAGACAAGAATTTCTCAGTTGTGCTTCATAGTTCTATATTAAAATCAAATTTCTTTTTCTTTTCTTTTTTTTTTTTTTTCTTCTCAATGAATTTAAGTAAAATATGAACTGACTTATTTACAAAGGATTATCATCTATTAAATGAAGCCAAAATAATTGCTTGCAATAAGAAAGGAAAAAAACCCAACAAAAACAAGTTATATACAATATTGAATACGAGTAGATTTAGGATAGTTAAGGGTCTGCAAATGAAGAAAAAAAACTTTTATACATACATACATATATATGTGTGTGTCACAATTTTTAAAATAATCTGATTAATATCCCTTAGAAATTTCTTTTTAAATGAAATTTGGTAAAATAAGTCAGATTGTAGTAATTTTCATAAATTCTAAACTTATAAAAAAAAAAAAAAAGACTAGTGTGTGTTTGTCTTTGCTGAGACAAAAATGTTTACAGTACCTGGTATTCCCTGGCAGTGATCGGACAAGAACTGGTGTGTTCAATGGGATTTGGCTGTATGACTTATGTCTATCTATCTGTGTTTATATATAAATATAAATGAATTAAATACTGCATCCATGGAAAGCCCTTAACGATCCTAATTCTACATATATATAATACTGTATATACAAAATTGCAGCCTATAACTTTTTTTTTTTTTTTCTTTTTGCAAGCAATTATTTAGTGTCATTTAATAGATGATAATCATTTGTAAACAATTATCTTCAAATAACAATTCATCATCAAGTCACACTGCTAGCATGGGTTTCCCTCTCTCCATCCGTGTCTATTATCCATCGCTCCTGGCACATCTTCCAGACTACATCTTTTGTTTGCACAGAGCAGTTGTTTGTAAATTCTTGTTGGTCAGCCAACACAACATCCTTTTGCAAGGGTCCATAGGAGAATGTTACTTATAAGTTTGTCCTTGCTTTGCTAGCATGTCTTGTTTATCTTATTTAAATGTTTTATAGGTTGGTGGTAAGTGGGTGTAGAGCTGTTGTTTCATGGGGTGTTGCTCATAGCATTCTTGTGCAGTTCCCATCTAACTTTTTCTCTACATGTTTGGTCAGCATCCATGAGGTGCATCCATACAGTAGTATTGACACAACAGCTGCTTGGAAGAAATCCTGTTTTATTTGATCAAATAAAACAGGATTTCTTTCAAGCTGCATTTTAAAAAAAAAAAAAAAAAGACTTAGTTTACTTTTTAGAATTTTTATTTTATTTAATGAGTTTAGATGCAGCAAATTTATGTGACTTTTATTGACATAAATAGGACATTTGAAAATGTATTTATATTGTTTGTGGCATCATACCAGTCTTAGAGATCAATTATAACTGAATATCGACTTTTGTCCTCATTGATTGACCTTTACTTAGAATTGTCACTTAACTTACTTGGGTCCTTATTGATTGATTGACCTTTACTTAAAGGCACTTTTTGTATAACTGTTATTTTTGTAGGAAATAGACGGTGACCAGAGTTTAAAATCCTGGATAGGACAGTTTGCATTTCACATTGCACTAATGCCCTTGGGAAGAGTAAGAATCCAACTATTCTCCAGCTCAGTCGGCTGGGGTTGTAGAAAACACTGACTGCATCTCTGCAGAAGGGTAAGACTCCCCGCAACAAGTATCCTGAATAAGACATTAAACAATATGATGGTGAGGCTCTAGTCATTGGAGCTCTGGGGAATATGAAATAACCTTTCATTGCCATTGCATCCAGGTCCACTCTGACCTGAAGTGGTAGCACCTTATAGGGTCTTATCTATGGGTCTGTTTGACATTTAAACCATGTGCAAACAAATGACTTATTGTCTTTAATTGGAATCATTTTGAGATGAGGCTTCTTAATCTGAGAATTGATTTTTATTTATTGCTGTCTTTTTGTCCTCATCTTGGTAGTTTTTGTGTTGTTTCTTCTTTCTCTACGTTTCAACCAAATTTCACCTCTGGCCTTCTTCAGGTGATTTACCGTGACCTCGGATAGGAATGCTGAGTCTTGTAACTGTGGCGCAGCGGATATAGGCGTTGAGTCTCTACGGTTCCAGGTGAGCATTGTCAGAAGATAGCAGTTTCAAATCCTACCCAAGCTGGCCAGAGGTTTACTTTGTCAAAAAACGTGGTGCGATAGACAACAATTATGGAAGGCAGTAATTACGGTTACAAGACTCAGCATTCCTATACGAGGTTGCGGTAAATCACCTGAAAAAGGCCAGAGGTGAAATTTGGCTGAAACGTAGTGAAAGAAGAAACAACACAAAAACTACTATTAGAAATAGAACTGTTTGATCATTCAACTGTGTGTAAACAAATGACTGTTTAATTGACTTGTTACTCATACATAGCAATACTTGAAATTCTTTAAGTGTGTGCCTAAATTGAATTATTGGTATTACGTAGCAATATTTGGTACCATTTGACTGTGTGCAAATAGTGAAGTGGTTACATGCATTTCTGTTCAACACTACTTGTCTATGTGCAAATAAGTGATTTATATTAAAGAGAATTATTAGTGTTAGTAATAATTGAAACTATTTAACTGCAGAAACAATAGCAATACTAGTGTGCAAACAAATTACTTCTCAGTTAAAAATGAAATTACCTACAAACTGTGTGCAAACAAATGACTTATGTTAAATTGTTACTGTTACATAGCAATAAGTTGACTGTAGTCAATGGATGGGTGGGGGTCCTTGTGGTGTAATGGTTAAAGCGATGGATTGCAGAATCGTAGTCAGCGAGTTCGTACTCCAATCACGCTATTACGTTCACTTTCGGGCAAATACCCTTGGGAAAGGTATGAACCCCTCTATCCTCCCAGCTATGGGTTAAAAAGTACCACGACTGTTCTTCTAGGAGAATAGCTTTGGCATTAAATAACCTACAAAGGTTGATATGCCATTATATAAAGAAACAAAACTAAATGTAGTCAATGGCGACCAGAAGGCTCCCTTTTCAATAGCTACTACACTGAGGTGTAGGGGAGGGCGCTACTCCTTTCCCTGGATTGCTCCACTTTACCCTTGATATGTACCTTATAATGCTGAGTGTTAAGCAAGATGGTATCAAGTACCATTTTTAAAGTCTTTGGTATGACGTGACCTAACATTTAACCCAGGTCTCCCGGACCATTGCCGAACACTCTACCCACTTGACCAATACTTGAAACCATTTAACTGTGTGCAAGTAAGATGAGCTCAGGTTCATTTAAAAATGTTACCTACAAAATGTTTATAAATCTTATATTTAAATATATATGTATAAAGAGGATTTGGCATTAAATAACCTACAAAGGTTGATATGCCAAAAAACCAAATCGACTATTTTCCCCACTATGGGTCAATTGTAAGGCAGATGGTAAGATTGTAACTGTAGAGTAGCAATTGGTCTAGAAGGAAAATTTAGTATTCAAACATGCTGTACTCCACTTAAAAATTGACCTTGTATCATACCCTGCTCATGGCAAAGGGGCTGGGTAAATATATTCTTGCAGACTTGTTTAGTAAAAATTGGATGCCTTGTGTGGTGTATTTCTTTAAAATCTGATCAAATATAATAATGCATATAATAAAAAAAAATCCATACCCTAAAACACACAGAAGTAAACAGAGGTTGATATGCCATTAAATCAAACACAAACTTGTGTGGTGTAATATTGAGTGAACGAGGCTAACAGGCCATTAATAGTGAGTTTGATTCTTACTGTATACCTCATAGTTTTCTCTCATGCCAAACATTGTAAATCTCTATACTGTTTAAAGATAATTGAATGAAATATAAAAGAAATTCCTACATGCAAAGATATAATTTCAAAGATACAGTTTAACTATATAGAATTGCCCAGTTGGCTGGGGCTGTAGAATACACAGACTTCACCTCTACCCCCCCTCCGCTGCCAAGGAGTGTCCTGATATGATACTAAACAATCTGATGGTGAGGTTCCAGTAATGCTGGTGCTTTGGGGAATGCGGAGTACCCCCTCATTGCCATCGCTCCCAGGTCCACTTTTATAGCACCTAATAGGATCCTATCTATGGGTCAGAACAACCATGGTTTCGAGAGGTTACTGTTTTTTTGCATTTAAACTGCATGCTTATGCTAAACTGAATTGTTTGAAATAGAACTGTTTTTGATATTGAAATTGTACTTATACTAAACTGAATTGTTTGAATTAAAATTGTTTGACTAAACAGAATAGCGTAAAATAGAAATGTTTTGACAATTTGACTGTGTACTCATGCTAAACTGAATTGTTTGCAGTTGATATGCCATAAAACCCAAACCAACTAACTACATAGAAATGATTTTTCTGACACTTAGCATTTATAGAAATTCTAGAATGCCAGTAATAATCTCTTATCTTTAATTTTATTTTTTTAGATGAAGCATTGTCATTAACATTTAATGTTTTGCTAGTTTTTCTTTCATCTTATTTTTGTTACACCTAGTAATCATTTACTAGCACCCAGTGAGAACAAAACTCACTAACTATAGTCTGCTAGCTTAGCTCGCTAACCATTACAACACACAAGGCACCCAGACAGTCTAGAATGTTGTTTGCAAATGTCAATGTTTTCTAGTTTATATTTAAATGTTTTTATTTTTCATTTTTTTGTTTTGGTGACGGAAGATATTTTAATATTTGTTGATGTCAGGCCGTTCAGAAGATTTATTATTTAAACGCCCTTTGAATGACCACCGCTGGGGTGAGGAGTTGGTTTGCCTTGTAGCAAAACTTCTGAAATGAATCTCTGTTGGTTGTTTATTATGTTTATTATACAGGGTGTCTCAATATTGATGCAACCCATTAATATATTAATAATAATTTATTACTGAGACAAGTGCAATGGTGGTCATTTGGAATATGTCCTGTAAAAAATGAATCCTTTGAACTAGACATCAAATCAATGTTTTGTTTTGTCTTTTTTAATTGTTATTATATCAGCTTCCAGGACATCCAGTCTTTTTTTTTTTGTCTCAGTAATAAATTATCATATTAATGTGTTGCATCTATTTTGAGATTTTTGAATGATTTTGTTTTCAAATAAGTAAAATTGGACGACCTTAGTTGAGGGTAACCCAAAGGCTCCTTTTTCAATAGCTACTACACCAAGGTGTTGGTAGGGCACTACTCCTTCTACTGGATTGCTCCACTTTACCCTTGATCCTTACTTTTATAATGCTGAGTGTTAAGCAAGGCGGCATCAAGTACCATTTTTTTGAGTCTTTGGTATGACTTGACCTGGGATTGAACCCCGATCTGCTGGACCATTGGCGAACACTCTCCTTATTTGGCTTAAAGCCCAGTCTAAAGCAAAATATTTTTTCCTCTTGTTTAAGGCATTGTAATGGAGGATTAATAGTTGTTATAGTATACTATTTTCAAATTTGAAACAAAAAAGAACACATTTACATTTTTGACTATTGTCCTCATCTTTAAACATGTCTTGTGTAACTAGAACAGTCTACCCCGGTAAGCGAAATAAAGGGTTAATTTCCACATTCCAACCACCTGAAGAAGGCTGGAGCATACAACAGCCAAAAAGTTGTGATAAACATGGCGACAAAGATGAGGACAATAGTCCGAAAAATGTAAATAATACCTCATCTCAGAAATATAGACAGATGAAAAGAACACATTATTATTTGTAAAGTTATTAGCAGTCACATGGGTCCCATGTATATTGAGACACCCTATACGAGGTCCATCAGAAAATACTCATTTTGAATCTCTCAAAAATTGGTTTTGCAACTTTGATGTAACTTGGCAACAAATCACTGAGGACCTTACTGCACATGCATTGAATATTCACATGGATCTACTCTGTCTCTCTAGTAATTCAGTTTGCCTAGTGTATGACTTGTGCCATGCTTGGCAACATCGAGCTGTCATATTTCACATGTGTGGTATGATGAACTGAAAATGTCTCCAATGTCATCAGGTACATAGTAAAGGAATGCAGGTGTCACTGAAAAGCACCCACAGAAGAGTCGTAAGGTAAACAAACTGTCCTGCTGAGTGTCATCGTAATGATAAACATTTGTGTGCACACAGTATCAGATAGAAATACTTGAAAGCATATACTAAAAATTTGTGCACAGTTATATGGTTTCAGGTATTTTGAGCAATTATATGGTTTCAAGTAACCAGAAAAGAACATGTTAACTAGTAGATTTTGTCTTTCAAGCAGACCATAGGGGGGAAAAAAGAAGAAAAAAGTTGATAAATACTTGGATCTTGCCAGAGAGCTATAAAAACTGTGGAACATCAAGGTGATAGTGATAGAAATTATAGTTGTTGCTTTTGTAACTGGAATAGTCCCACAAAGACCTGGAAAAGAGATAGTGGGGGGGGGGACTGGAGACCATCCAGGCCACAGCACAGTTGCTATTCAGCCAGAATACTTTAAGAGTCCTGGAGACATGAAAAGACTTGCTATCACTCAGAAATCACTAAAAAACCACAGGCTGAAACTGAAAAATTTGTAAGGAGTAAAATAACAATTTAATAAGTATAATTGCAAGTGACTATTCTTAATGAAAATAATTTAGTGATGTTACTAGTGTTTTTATTCTTTTTAGAGTGATATTATATTAAAGTGAAGCCATGCCAAACGTTATTGGTAATTTTCACTAGTATTTTTCATCTTTCGATTTTTTTTTTTTTTTTTTTTTTTTTTTTTTTTTTTTTTTTTTTTTTCACCACTCATTTTGGATGTTACTTCTACAACACCAAAGATCATGCATTAACAAGAAGAATATAGAATAGGCATCCAGTGATCTTATTCTTTATTCTGAGGCAGAAAGGATCTGGGTTCAAATGTCACCAGATTATTCTTTAATATTGTTTTCAATGTGTACCACTCCTCACTGTCAGCAAAGTGATGTTTCAAGTGGGTTGCAGTAAAAAGCAATGAGAATTAAAATAAAGGATAATATTATTTGTTAATAATAAAATTATTTATTAATAATAATAATAATAATAATGAATGTCTGTTCTGTTTATTTTTATTTATTTTCAAATTATTTCTTTTTTTTTTAAGATCTACAAAAAATTTGCTACATATGAATGTGTTTAGGGAAGTTTATTAGGGACAAACTCATAAGTGATGTACTCCTATGGACCCCCATATATGGCCGAGCAAAAGCAGGACGACCAGCCCGAACATACATACAGCAGCTCTGTAAGGATACGGGATGTAGCCCTGAAGACCTGCCAGAGGCGATGAACAATAGGGAGAAGTGGCGAGAGAGGGTCAGGGATATCCATGCTGGTGGCATGACATGATGATGATGATTAGAGAAGTTTATGAAATGAGTAACACTTTAAAAAAATTATCTGAGGCTTTAAGAGAAAAATTTTTTTTAAAAAGCAGCTTTTTATTTCTGTATTAAAAAAAAAATGTTCTATTTTTATTTATTTTTAAACCATCTGATTTTAATCTCTGCTGTGTTTTCGAACCATACAACTGGTTTACAGATAATGTTAATACGTCAAGAGTGTGTATGCATCTAGTTGCTGATGTGTGTCAAAGAACTTGACAACTAATTACAAACACGTGGCAAAACAAGGAATCTTTTTAAAAATCTGACAGCTTGGGTTACTGTGGCATAATACAACCTGCTATTAGCATCATCACAAGCAAAGATTTCAAACGCTTTTTGTTCTAATCATCTGTCCTCTGTCAAGGATCAGTGTCACTCCCCACTCTTCAGACTAGGATCAATGTAGTATCTGTGCACTTTGCTTATCTTAGTATTTTCTAGTTAATTTCAGTATGCTGTGCAAGCAGCTAAATGCTTGCATGGTGAATATGTCACTTGCTTACTTAACTCCAGTCCATCAAGCAAATTGATGCTGGGTTCTCTTTTTAGTTTTATACATTTTATTTTGGTTGGTTGGTTGGTTTTTCAGCATGTCAACCATTAGGTAAGGCTGAAGTCATTAAAAAAAAAATTATAATCTATTATGTTTTCAGCTAATTAATAATAATTTCTTATAAAAAATTATAGTTTAAAGTAACTATTTTTTAATACAAATAATTTATACACAATTATATGGTGTCAAGTATTCTTATCTAATACTTTTCAAATAAATCTATTTGACAGCAATTAAGACTTCAACAGCTAACTCTGCTCCAGGTCAGAGTGAACCTTGGAATTGCAGCAGTGACGAGAAATCTCCACATTCTCCAGAGCTTCATTACTGAATGCATTTTGTCATATCTAGATACTATGTGATGCTGAGGCTCCAGTCCTGGAGTTAGGGGAATGTGAAGTACCTCTTCATTACTATTACTTTTGGGTCCATTCTAAGGTGGAGTGGTAGTACCTATTATGGTTCCATCTATGGGTCAAAAATATCTGCGAAAAAATTATTCATCTTCAGTGTGCATGTGTGTATGTGGTGGGGACCCCCCCAATTTTAAGCAACTCCATAACAGTTCTATTTGGCCCATAGATGAGGCAAATAGAACTGTTAAATCACTTACTAAGGATCATTATTATTGATTATTTGAAATCCTATTTAGAAAAAAATGATGCTGTGAATTGTGGATACTATGGCTAATATATATACTTCATCGTCAGGTATTTTGAGTCTATGGGTGGACAAAGAGAAGGGTTGACATGCTGCAAGACCCTACATATGGTGCTATGGGTAGATTGTCTTAATTATGCAAAGATGAAAATAACACTAACATTTCACTTTATCAGATGTAAGTTGGTGACCATAGTCAAAGGTGACTCGGAGGCTCCCTTTTTATTAGCTACTATACCAAGGTATAGGGTAAGGTGCTACTCCTTCCCCTGGATTGCTCCACTTTACCCTTGATCCGTACCTTATAATACTGAGTGTTAAACAAAGCAGCATCAAGTACCATTTTTTGAGTCTTTGGTATGACTCAACCCGGGACTGAGCCCCAGTCTCCTGGGCCATTGGCGAACACACTACCCACTAGGTCATAGCCTCCAGATAATTTTGGAATCTCTTGCAAGCCTTTCTAACAATCTCCTTGTTTAAATTGGTAAAAGCTGCCATTATTCTTCCTTTCAGTTCATTTTTGTTTGACTCTCACTCAACTGTGCCTTACAAATAATAATCAAGGGGATTGCAATCTGGGGAGCTAGGCAGTCAGATAATTGGGATGATGTAATTACAGAAATTTTGATAGCCAACACTTGGTTCTTCTGCTTGTGTGACAAGACACGAGCCTATGGCCAAACTTTAGGTCTTCCAGCTACCATGCTCTCAATCCAGTGCAGCACTACCTCTGCCAGGCACTTGATATAGGCCTCTGTGTTTGGGGTATAACTCTTACATCCATAACGACCAAGATATACAATGCTCTACTACGCAACCGCATAGAACCCAAAATTGAGAACATACTTAGGAAGAACCAAAATGGTTTCCAGAGAAATCGATCCACAATGTCTCAAAATTTGACTATCCATTGAATTCTTGAAGATGTATGTGCAAAAAAAAACCTAGCAGCAACAACATTATTTGTCGACTTCTCCAAGGCCTTTGACTCCCTACACAGAGCGAAGATGGAACAAATGCTACTCACCTACGGCCTACCCAAAGAAACCATCGCAGCCATAATGATGTTATATAGAAACATGAAAGTAAAAGTCTGCTCCCCGGATGGAGACACAGACTACTATCATCAGTAGTGACTACTCCAAACACCAAGATGTCGACTGGGTGTTTTATTTTCATCCCTATCAGTACATCTGAGTTGTTCTGTGAGTTAACATTTTGGTCCTGGCAGAAATTTTTCTCATCTGAGAGAAAAAACAAAACATGTGATGCTTCAGTTTGTTCAAAAGTTTTGCAACACAATCTTGTTCTTCATGGCTCCAGATAAAAATTGGTCCTCTCTCTCATCTTGTATGAAAAACAGTGAATGTCTTCATGCATGACTTGCCTGATAAGAAACTCAAACATTCCCATGGACCAGACTTACTGGCTGGGATCATTGTCAAACATGGTCTGAATCTCACCAACAAATTCAATTCTCATTAGAAAAATCACTGGGAGGCGTCCAACTTGCCATACCTTTTTTTTTTAATCAATCACCATTGAACTCATTCAACTCTTTTTGAATTCTCTATCATCATTATTATCATTGTGTCATGCTGCCAGCACAGATCTCCCCAAACCTCTCCTGTCACCTCTCTATTGTCCATCGCTTCTGGTAAGTCTTCAAGGCAACATCCTGTATCGTCACTGAGCTGTTGTATATAGGTTCTAGCTGGTCATCCTGCCTTTGCTCGTCCATGTGAAGGGGTCCATAAGTATATGTCACTTATGAGTTCATCCCTTCTTCAACGGTGTCCCACATGTTTGGTTTGTCTAAGTTGAATAGTTCTCATGATGGGCGGTAAGTGGCTGAACAGCTGCTGCTTTGTGGGGTGCTGCCTATAGGACTTGTTTAATATAGCTCTCAGCATTGTGCAATTGCCATCAAGCTTTTTCTATATACGTTTAGTTAGCGTCCATGTAGTGCATCCATACAGGAGTATCGACACGACCACTACTTGGAAGAAACTGCGTTTTATTTTATTGGTCAGGTCTGACTTCCATATGACTGATACCCTATCAATAGCTGTCCAAGCCTTTGCTAGTTGCGTGTTGATGAGACCCTGCTTCCTAGGTTGGTGAACTTGTCTACTAGTTTCAGAGAAACTACCATTTAGTGTGGAAATGTCGCTTCTTTGATTAAAGTTGCCCAGTCGGCTGGGACTATAGAATGCAGGCTGCAATGACTGCCATCACTCTAAGATCCACTCTGACCCAAAGTAGTAGCACCTGATAAGGGTCCTATCTATGGGTTAAATAGAACTAAACCGCTGTTTCTTGAGTTTACTGTTTTTTGCATTTAAACTGCGTATTTATGCTGAACTGAATTGTTTGAAATAGAACCGTTTTGAAATTTAAACTGTGTACTTATGCTAAACTGAATTATCTGAAATAAAACTGCTTTGAAATAGAAATGTTTTTGACAATTAAACTGTACTTACATTTAAACTGTGTGTTTATGCTAAACTGATGTTTGAAATGGAACTGTTTTTGACACTGAAATTGTACTTACACTAAACTGAATTGTTTAATATAGAACTATTTTGACATTTAACTGTGTAAACAAAATCTGTGTTTATACTAAACTGAATTAGCTGAATTAGAATTGTTTGAATAAACTAAATAGCTTGAAATAGAAATGTTTTTGACAATTAAACTGTCTTCATGCTAAACTAAATTGTTTGAAATAGAACTATTTACATAAAAACAAAGGATGATATGCCATAAAATCCAAACACCCAACAATCTTTGATTAAAGCACATGTATTCCGTCTTGTGTGTTTTGACATGGAGGCCTATGCAGCTGCTCATTCCAGACTATGTAGCAGGGTTTCAGCTTGGACCGGTGTATTTGCCAGAAGCACCAATCTCATTGGTATAATTATATGTGCAGGGTATCTTCTGCTTCTTTCCTTTTCATCTTGAAACTGTGGTCTTTCATTTTATCAGATGTTCTAAGCACATAGTCCAGACAGATGATAAAGAGGTATGGGGCTAATGTGTCTCCTTGCAGTACACATGCTACAATGTCAAAGTAGTCAGTGTCTGCATCCGGAGAGCAGACTTTTACTTAGGTGTTTCTATATACCATTGTTATGGCTGCGATGGTTTCTTTGGATAGGTCATAGGCAAGTAGTATTTGCTCCATCTTCCCTCTGTGTATGGAGTCAAAGGTCTTGGAGAAGTCAATGAATAATATTGTTGCTTCTAGGTTTTTTTGCACATACGTCTTCAAGAATTTGATGGATAGTCAAAATTTGAGATATTGTGGATCGATTTCTCTGGAAGCCATTTTGGTTCTTCCTAAATATTTTCTCAATTTTTAGGTTCGATGTGGTTGCGGAGTAGAGCATTGTATATCTTGGCCGCTATGGATGTAAGGGTTATACCTTGGCGCTCCTTGGCTAATCCAAGGTCGCCCTTCTTAGGGAACGGGAGGATGCATCTCTTTGTCCATCTGTCTATTGTATTTTGATTATATACTGCATTATAGTGTCGGAGCAGTATGTCGTCGAATTCCCTGGTCTTTCATATTCCTGGGGGTATTTCATCAAGCCCTGCTGCATTCCCATTTTTAATTTTTCTTAGTACTGAGTCAAGTTCTTGTTGCATAAACTATCCTAGTTTGATGTCTAATTGTTAACTGATAATTCTCATGATTAGTTCATGTGTAACTTTTGAAGGGTTTAAATCTCTGTATTGGAGTTTCTGGTGTGAATTTCAAACTATGCAGTAGGCCTTTTTCTTAAAATAAACAGAACTCATGCAAGAAATTAATAATTTAAAGTGACAAAACTGTATGGGAAAAAATGAGTTAAAAGCAGAGCTGGTTTAAAACCTAAAATTTTAAAATGACAACTATAAGGTACTCTTTCCATTTAATCTGAATTTCACATGTCACCGTGATCATCAGACTGAAATTATATATAAATACTGAGCAGCTTCCAATTTTCTTCCTTATTCATGACATTTTACCCTTAACACTTGACTTTATCCACTTGTCACCACCCAATGTCAAACAGATTGGTAAACAGTTTTAAATTCTCTTCCTCCTGTTTACTCTGATGAAGTCAAACACTTCAAACACTTGTTGGGGGGGGGTAAATTTTTGCGATTTTGTAATTGCAGGACTCTTGAAGACGTTATCATTTTTTTTTTTTTTTTTTTTTTCTAATTATCAATCTTCTTTATCTGCTTTCTTTTGTCTTGTTTTCTTAATGTTATTTCTTGTTTTCAACTTTGAGTTTATTTAGATGGCTTTTTTGGTCTCTTTCATTCTCTTATTCCTAGAAAGATATAACATCTGTTATGTGTAAAGTAAAAAAACCAAAAAGAAACTGGAGACAATATTGTTTTTTATAGACCAAATTGATCCTATTAAAGATAAAGATTTTTGGTGTTATTAGAAAATCATTAGTTTTACCAATTATGAAACTCTCACACTTTTTATTTCTCTCATATAAACTGTTGTTATTTGGATCTATCACTTTATAGATTTTAGCCAAGTGTCTCAAAATAGAGCATGTCCTAAAGTTAAAGAAACACTGGGAGACCTGGGTTCAATCCCAGGTCACATCATACCAAATACTTTTAAAATGGTACTTGATACCTCCTTGCTTAATACTCAGCAATATAAGGTATGTATCAAGGGTAAATTGGAGCAATCCAGGGAAAGGTGTAGCACCCTCCCCTGCACCTTGGTGTAGTAGCTATTGAAAAGGGAGCCTTTGGGTTGCTCTCGACTATAGTTGCCAACTTAAAAGTTAAGTAGTATATAGCTGCAAATGATACAATGGTTATAATTTTAAGAAATGGACTTGATGAACCAAGTTCAAGTCTTGAATAAAACTGTGCATTTCAATTTGTACCTAATGGATTCATGCCCTTGGGAAAGGCATGAATCCATTTGTTCTCCCTCCCAACTATAAATTCAAACTAGCAGTACTTAAAAAAAAATTTACCCTGTTACGTTATGCCTGTATTGAAGAAGTTCAGTTGGTTGGTTTGGTATTATGCCATATCAACCATTGTTGGTTATTTAATGCCCAATCATATATATATATATATATATATATATATATATATATATATAAGTAAAGTTGGCAACCATAGTTGAGGGTGACCACAAGGCTCCCTTTTTAATAGCTACTATACTGAGGTGTAGGGGAGGGCGCTACTCCTTTCTCTGAATTGATGCACTTTACCCTTGATATGTACCTTTATATTGCTGAGTGTTGAGCAAGGAGGTATCGAGTACCATTTTTAAAGTCTTTGGTATGACACGACCTGGGATTGAACCCAGGTCTCCTGGACCATTGGCAAACACTCTACCCACTAGGCCAATGATATATAACATATTTTTCATACACACAATTAGATGATCAAATGGTTCTATTTCTAACAATTCAGTTTAACATAAGTCAACAAAGTTAAATGGTTCCAAGAATGGCTATCACTTACAATTCAATTAAACATTGGTTTGATTTGGCTTTATAGCATATCAACCATTGTAGGTTATTTAATACCAAATCCTTTAAATACATATCTACAAAATGTATTTAGAAATCATATTTAATATATAACATTTTTAAATGAGTCTGAGCCCCCCCCTTTTTTAAACAGTTAAATGGTTTCACTTATTTCTATCTAATAGGAATAATTCTATTGACTTTAATCACTTGTTGTTTGTACGCAGTGTTAAATAGCAATACTTGAAAACATTTCACTAACAACTCGAACATCTGTCATTTGTTTACACATAGAACTGTTTGATCATTTAACTATTTCAAACAATTTAATTTCGCATAAGTCAAGTTAAATGGTTCCAAGCATTGCTAAGAATCACTCACAATTCAATCAAACCTCTGTCATTTGTTTACAAGGTTACATAATCCAACGGTTCTATTTTAAAAAATTCAATTTAGCATAAGTCATAAAGAAGTTGAGAGAGAGAGTGAGTGAGTGTGTATATATATATATATATATATATATATATAATCTCCAGACAGTTTCATTGTATCACAACTCTTCAGTGTGACTAGACATGTTGGACGCTTCAAGCAGGGATTGAAACCTACCCAACTTTACGTTAGGCTTAGTATCATACCACTCAGCCATCAGTCGACATACATCAGCTCGGGAATTATAAAGCATTATATAGTAGCTTTCATTTGTTTATATTTTGCCTTACCGGATACCCGAGTGCTCACTTCATTCAAAAAGCTTTGCATTTCGCGGGTGGCAGCTGTTAATTTTTTGCCAGAGTGCTCAACCCTGTAGATGGGGGAGCAGGTGTGGTTTGCTATATTTATAAATAGTACTCAATATTGGTTGTAGAGCATATATATATCTAAGTTAGGATAACACAGAAACAGTTAATGGTGCTTGCTGAATGTCAGTTTCTCACCTATGTGATCATCAGCTCAAATCTGGTTACTGCTTATTTGAGAAACTAACAGTCACCAAGCACCTTTTGGGGGGGGGTCATCCCATGATGTAGTGGCTAAAATGCTGGACTGCGACATCATATTAAGCAAGTTTGAAATCCAGTCACACTATTGCATTCACTTTGGAGCTAATACCTTGAGAAAAGATTTTAAACACCCAAATTTTCTCTAGCTATTGGTAAATAGTACTACTTCTGTTCTTCTACAAGAATGGCATTGGTATTAAATAACCCATGAAGGTTGGAACAAAGAAACCAAACCAAACACTGTAATCCAGTTAGCTAGGGCTACAGAATATGCCAACTGTATCTCTGCAGAGTGGTAAGACCCCCCACACACACACACACACCTCAGTGAGTGTCCTAGTTATGACACTAAACTGCATCTGATGGTAAGGGTCCAGTCCTTGAGCTTTGAGAAATGTGGAATACTCCTTCATTGCCATTACTCCCAGGTCCACTTTGATATGGAGTGGTAGTACCTGTTAGGGTCCTATTGATGGGTCAAATAAAATGGTTTAAGCATTTACTATACTTAAAACCATTCAGATGTGTGCAAATAGATAATTAATATTAAATTGAATTATAAGTATTGGATAGCAATGCTTGAAACTATTTAACTGTGTGCAAACAAATGACTTAACTCATTTTTAAAAAATTTACCTACAGACCTAATCATATGAAATATGTATAAACAGGATTTGGCATTAAATAATCATCCAGCCCAGTCTGCATCTCTGCAGAGCGGGTGTTCTGGATATGATACTAAACAATCTGATGGTGAAGCTCCAATCCTAGAGATTTAGAGAATGTGGAGTACCCCTTCATTGCCATTACTCCCAGGTCGAATCTGACCCAGGAGAGTGGTAGGACTCATTAGAGTCCTCTCTTGGAGTCAAATAGAACTTTTTGACCATATTAACTATGTGCAAACAAATGACTAACTTTAACTTTAAATTGAATTGTTAGTATTACCTAGCAATACTTAGAACCACCTAAATGTGTGCAAGCAAATGAAGTGTTCGATAGAATTATTTGTGTTAAATAGCAATAATTGGAAACATTTAACTGTGTGCAAATAAAACTATTGATGTCATAAAACCCAACCAACTAGCGAAATATTCATCAAGGATTGATATGCCATTTAACCAAATAACCATAGCTCAGTAGGCTGGGGCTGTAGAACACACCCAACTTCATTTCTTAAGAGGGTAAGACAACAATCTGATGGTGTGGCTCCAGTACTGCTGGAGCTTTGTAGGATGTAGAGTACCCTTCATTGCCATTGTTTCCAGGTTCACTCTAACCTGAAGTAATAGCACCTCATAGGGTCCTATCTGTGGTTCAGATAGAAATGTTTGAAATTTAAATTGAATTATTTGAAATAGAACTGTTTTATCATTCAACTGTGTGTAAACAAATGACTGTTGTTTAATTGAATTGTTTGTGATACATAGCAATACTTGGAACCATTTAATTTTGTGAATTGAATTACCATGACCAGAAAATCCGGCAAACACCTATGCATGACACACAGAAACATTGTGGTTACTGGTTCGATCTCCAATGGTGGAGATCATGGTATACACTGCTGATGAGACCTAATAAGGTCGAAACAGCTGCCCAGATTGCAGTGCCAAAACTCTACAACTGAACCATCAATTCATATCGCACACAAGTGACACCAAATTAATTAGTCATGGTAATTGCACTGCCAATTGACCCAAATATGTCTTGCAAGTTACATGAAAAAAAAACAAAAAACTTTGACTTATATTTACAAATTATATGTATAAAGAGAATTTGGCATTAAATAACCTACAATGGTTGATATGCCATACAATTTAACCAAATGCTGTTGAATTTGTCCATGCTATGTTAACTTAGATATGAGTAAGTCAAGTTAAGTTGACGACCTTAGTCGAGGGCGACCCAAAGGCTTCCTTTTCAATAGCTACTACACTGAGATGTAGGGGAGGGCGTTACTCCTTTCCCTGGATTGCTCCACTTCGATACATACCTTATATTGCTGAGTGTTAAGCAAGGAGGTATCAAGTATCATTTTTAAAGTCTTGGGATTGAACCATTGGCAAACACTCTTACTAAATTTTTCTTATCAGTCATTTTATAGAATTGTTTCAGTGTGACACATTCAAATGAACAGACTTAGAATTGGTATAATTTTAAACTGTATACAAGGGGTGCAAATCTATCATTATAACCATGTGGCTATGGAAACATTTACTAATGTAAATATGATTTCTAATTTCTATATGTTGAGTTAAATGTTACTACATAATTATTAGAATGAGTTATTAATTAATCATTAACATACTAAAACTACTGCAATATTTATATTTTAAAGCAGTTTTATATGTACATGTAAAATTAATCAGACATTCTTCATGGCATTTCAAGATCTAGTGTAAACAATCTATAAATAACCTTTTGACAACAAAATTTATAACTTGTATATGATGGCCTCTCTCCCCCCCCACACACACAAAAGAAGCATGAATGGCAGAGTGGGTTTTGTCGAGGAAAATACAAATTCTTGATAAAGTTGTTTGCATTTTACTTCACAGTTGTGCCTTGATGAAAGGCATGAACCTGTATTTTCTTTCCCACTCTAATTGAAAATAATTGAGCAGAATAGGCTCTCATTCTGGAAATAGTCTCTTGGACATTTTGTTAAAGTTTATTTTGGTAAAAACATCAACACTCATTAAAAGTTGTGTAGTATCTTGCTCTTCCTTTGAACATATTTTCCTCAAAAGGGGAGACTTGCTGCATGGGCAACTTTTATATAACCTTGCCCAGGCCTCTGCCACAGTTTGGATGCATAGATCCATTGTCTTTTTAAACTGATTAAGGCTATAATATTTTCCCCCTAAATGGCTTAATATCTCTCGTCTCCTACAAAATTGAGGTATCTGGTAAGCTAATTAATGTTTAACCAGATGTCATAGGTTAATAAATAACAGTTGTCTAACTTAAACCCATAAACAATTACATTTAATGATAATATTATGTCATCAAATACAGTAGTTTCCAACTTCTCCTTCCAAGCAGCTTTCACAAGAAAAGATTAAAACTAGATGTTAAGATCTATGTAATATCAGGTATCTGTAATTGAAGATATAAATTAGGAGTGAGACGTCATTATCAAATAAGGTAGATATAATTCAAAATGAAACTTAGGTGTATATATCCTTCAGAAGACAGTTACATGTATTATATTTAGTCATTTGTTGAAAGTTTTGTTGAATGGATAAATGAGGTTTCCTTGTTGTCATAGATTTATGTAGTGTTGTGGTGTCTTGAAGAAAGTTGGAAGACAAAGTCACAATGTGATTTTTTTTTTTTTTCATATCGGGAAAGGAAAACTTGGACACATGGTCAGAGAAAAATCTTACTTTATTGCCAATGTTACAACTTCCCTCTGGGCTGGACTCAAAAATGGGAAGACATGAAGTGATATCCTCAAATCAATTAAGTCAAGATCCATTTATTCATTGACAAAATACTGCCAATGGGAGCTGGGAATTTTTGCTTGGTCCTAAAATTCCTAAATTTGTAACCTGCTGCCCCGACCCCAGCAAACACAGAACTAATTCCTTTGAAAATCTCCAAATCTTATGCCTGACCATCTCTTACAACCTACAGTTTGCTATGGGTCACCCAACCAGGCACTAGGGTCACTGGTGATGGGGAAACCCTTACAATTTACAAAGCATATCAGTGCAATATAGTGATTTGAAAAAGAAATGCAAGAAAATATATACAAGTACAAAGGATGTCATGGTTATTATCGTAGGAAATTGACACGATGAACTGATTTCAAATCCTGAACAAGGCTCTAATACACCTGGGGAAAGGTCTGAATTTATCTATTCTCCCAATCTATGTGTAGGGCAGGAAGGGCTCTTTAACCTGGGTATGGGAACCAGTCTAGAAGAAAGAAAACTCTGAATTCAAACCTGTTAAACTCAGCTTAAAAAATTTAACTTTGTGTCACATCTAACTTGAAATGGGGTGTGTGTGTGTATATATATATATATATATATATATATATATAACAGAAAATGACCCAGAATCAAGAAATGTTTATATATTCATCTTGGAGTTCAATACACTTGGCAAATCATTTCTCAAGTATTTTTAAACTCTTCCAAAAAAGACCTCATGGCATAGTGGTAATTTACTAAGCTTTTTGCTTAGATGTAGCACAAGGCCGCATGACATTGGGCACCTAATGAGAATCGAACTCACTCGTGTAGGTTTGCTAGTCTACCTTACTAACCATTACACCACCCGAGGTGCCCTCTCATGGCATAGTGGTAATTTACTAAGCTTTTTGCTTAGATGTAGCACAAGGCCGCATGACATTGGGCACCTAATGAGAATCGAACTCACTCGTGTAGGTTTGCTAGTCTACCTTACTAACCATTACACCACCCGAGGTGCCCTCTCATGGCATAGTGGTAATTTACTAAGCTTTTTGCTTAGATGTAGCACAAGGCCGCATGACATTGGGCACCTAATGAGAATCGAACTCACTCGTGTAGGTTTGCTAGTCTACCTTACTAACCATTACACCACCCGAGGTGCCCTCTCATGGCATAGTGGTAATTTACTAAGCTTTTTGCTTAGATGTAGCACAAGGCCGCATGACATTGGGCACCTAATGAGAATCGAACTCACTCGTGTAGGTTTGCTAGTCTACCTTACTAACCATTACACCACCCGAGGTGCCCTTTCATGGCATAGTGGTAATTTACTAAGCTTTTTGCTTAGATGTAGCACAAGGCCGCATGACATTGGGCACCTAATGAGAATCGAACTCACTCGTGTAGGTTTGCTCGTCTACCTTACTAACCATTACACCACCCGAGGTGCCCTTTCATGGCATAGTGGTAATTTACTAAGCTTTTTGCTTAGATGTAGCACAAGGCCGCATGAATTGGGCACCTAATGAGAATCGAACTCACTCGTGTAGGTTTGCTCGTCTACCTTACTAACCATTACACCACCCGAGGTGCCCTTTCATGGCATAGTGGTAATTTACTAAGCTTTTTGCTTAGATGTAGCACAAGGCCGCATGAATTGGGCACCTAATGAGAATCGAACTCACTCGTGTAGGTTTGCTCGTCTACCTTACTAACCATTACACCACCCGAGGTGCCCTTTCATGGCATAGTGGTAATTTACTAAGCTTTTTGCTTAGATGTAGCACAAGGCCGCATGAATTGGGCACCTAATGAGAATCGAACTCACTCGTGTAGGTTTGCTAGTCTACCTTGCTAACCATTACACCACCCGAGGTGCCCTCTAATGGCATAGTGGCTTACATACTGGACTACAATTGTTGTATACAGGGAAGAAGAACAAAGATGCAAATGTATTAAAATATGATCTCCTTGTTTTTTGTTTGTTTTTTTTTTGTTTGCTTTTACTCTAACCATATGTACATTTCAGATAAGAAAAAAAACAAGTTAGAGATGGTTGAAATGCCCATACAAACAGATGACAGTTTTTTTATGAAACCTCTTTGCCTTTATGCTTCATTCTACTTGAGTTGAAATTTTTCCTGGTTTTACAAAAAAATGTTTAAAAAAATACTTATAATAAATGTTTAAACAAAAATGTACATTTTAAAAAAAAAAAAAAAAAAAAAAAAAGTGTTCAAAGAAATACTTATGAAAAAGATTTTTTTTTTTTTCCACAAAATATACCAAAAATATAATCAAAAAATAAAAAACCACCAACTTCAAAAACTCAGCCGGCATTAAATGACCCTTTGAGGTTTATATGCAGTAAAACAAAACAAAAACAATTTTCCTGATTTTCTGGACATCCACACAACAATCCTCTTCTTTACCCGTCCCATCTATGCATTGCATATGGACACACCTCCTGTCTAGCATGCCACCCTCACAACTTCCACGGCACTTCTGCTGGAGAATACCTGCGTCCTGTTTACTTTAGGAAACTGGTGCACATCCTGTAATGCTTTCCACCCAACACAACTTAAGCAGCATTTCTGTTGGGGTATCGTCCTGTTTACTTTAGGAAACAGATGTACATCCTGTTATGCCACCCATGTGACTTAGGCAGCATGTGAAAGGAATCTTGTTACTATCCAACTCAACATCCTGGTGAGTAAGTTTGAACTATAGTTGAGCTATTTAGTCTAACACCCTTGGAAAAGGTATGAGCCTCCTTATCCTGGGTTAAATAGTACCACTATTGTTCTTTTACAGGAATGGCTTTGGCATTAGATAATCACAAAATTTGATGTGCCATTAAACAAGGTAACCACAACCCATTTCAAGAGAAGAAATTTCCCCTTAGTTGGAATGAGAACTTTTAAGTTCCTCTCCATTTAGTCGTCAGATAAGTAGTGCAGGATGATTGAAGGCATTAATTCTGTTGTATGATGTTAAATGTGTATTAATTTTTGTGGGTCAAGAAACTTAGTGCAGCATCTTCAAGTTGAGTCAGGCCTCTTGTGAAAATAGCCGTGGTCATTAACAAAAACAAAACAACTTTAAAAGTGTGAGTAATATGAATAAGTAGTAAAGAGAGAAATAAGAGAGAGAATGACACACCCCTCAAATAATCAGTGGGTATCATCCAAAGATAAAATTGCCATTCCCTAATAGTCATCACAAATTTTCTTGATATAAGGTCAGTCTGAACTTTTTAAAAAGATTTACATTGTTTTTTTTTTTCTTTGTAGAAAGTTGGAAGAAGTCTACAGTACAAAAGATTATTTTTAATGGGTTTTTTTTTTTTTTTTTTTTTAAATTAATCTACTGAACTTCTGAACTAGTTCGGCCCCAACTAAAAAAAAAAAAAAAAAAAAAATACAATGAAATAACAAATTTGGGGGATTAATTTTTTTAATTGTTGCCCTGAAAAATTTGAAAGATTAAAACCCAAAATAATTTTAGAAATTTTTTTCTCTCCAAGAATTTTAGCCAAGTCATCAACTTATTTTATCTAATTTTGAACCTACCAAAATGTACAAGTTAGTGAAGTAATAAATATGTCTTCTGTATTGAATTATTACTTACTCAACTAACAGTAGAAATGGAATAAATTCCATTATCTACCCAATCTTTTGATTTCTTCTGAGAGAAAATCTTACAAGAATATATTTCAGTACCTCTTTTATACTGGATAAGTTAGTATTTACATAGATATTATTAATACTTATATTCCTGCATAAGCTTGCTAATGAAAAAAGCCACAGCCATATATACATTTTCTCTCTCATATAGTGACAAAATTATGTAAAAAAATTTTTATGCACCCAAAATATGTCCCTTTATTTAAAGCTAACAATTACCGCTATACTTTATTTTACAAATCTTAACTATCTCTATTTAAAAATATCTAGCTTCTAACTAATATTATCTTTGCTTACAAGAAAAGATTTTGTACTTTAATTTTTCAGAAATCTTTTCACTTGATTTAAAGAAATAAAATTTATAAATTTGTTGATCAGATTTTTATTCCATCACTCATCTGCTATGTATATAAATATTCGGTGAAATGTAGCAAGGGTTTTATAAGATTAGATAAAAAAAACACATGGATGGATTCATTTAGCCCCTATAAGAGATCATGAATTTGAGTTATGTATTTATTGAACCATTCTTCAAGGAAGCTATTTTGGAGAAAATCAATGCGTACAGGAACTGTTTTATCAGGGTTATAAATTAATAAACAAGTTTAAGGATATGAGTTAAAATCTCAGTGTGAGTTTATCCTTTATTATTACTGATTTGAACCATTTCCTTGTTGTCATTGATTGCTATGAAGAGTAAGTTGTAATTAAAAACAACTAAGAAAAAAAATGCAAGAAAATATATACATGTATGTAAGATGCTGAAAAGTGTAAAGTTCAATCAAAAAGGTAATAACTTGGAGCCTTAAAATGTACGTATGAGGGTCATTCAAAAAATGACCCTCGTGTGTGTGTGTGTGTGTGTACACATGCACAAGGCTCATTCAATAAATTAGATAAATTTTGCCAAAGAAGTTGGCAATAAAAAGCCGTTTACAGTTGCACCTTTTTTAAGAAAATCATTAGTCTGTATTTCCACTCCATGAACTGTCTTTTTGACTCTGGCTCATCATGGCAAACCCATGCTTAGCCTATTTGTAAACATTTTTTGACCAATACATACTTCTTTATACATTGTATAAATTTTATATGGTTTTTAGTTCTCAGCCATCCAAAATTTGATGACAGACCTCTGTTCAAGCCAATAGCACTGTGTTTAATTTGTCACCATTTTGAATAGCCTCAAGAAAAACATTTTTGCGAAATTAAAATAATTTTTGCTATAAGTCAATTCCAAGCAATGCAGAGTTTACATTTCTGGAAAAGAATTCTAAAAACAAAAAAAAATTTTTTTTTCTTTTTTTTCTAAATAACATTCTGTTTATTTATTGAATGCCCCTCATACATTCAAATTCTAAGTTAATTGGCAAGTCATTTTTCAAATATCTTTAATCCTTCAAAAAAAAAAAAAAAAATCTAGATAAACAAAAAGAAAAGTAACAATTTCCTTAGTTAGCCCAGAATTTGTCTGCACCCACCTCCTCCCTTTATTTCATGTGCAGAATCTACCAAACAATTACCCAAATAATTTACAAACAGTATATGGCTGTCACTAAAAACAAATAAAATGCGTTAGAGGTAGAATGGGAAGATGCTAATGAATGTATAGACAGAAAGCAATGTCTGCTGAATTTCACGCATGGTAACTGTTTTTGCACTGGAATCTTCTTGCTTCCAAAAAAGAATATCAAGTCTGCATCTTCCTTTCATCTTTTTCTTGCTTCTGAATATTCAGCAATGATCCACATAATGAACTGGCACTCAAAAGAACCCAGTAACTAATTGTTTAGAAATACGAGATATGTTCAAAACACATTTAGACTGAGGTTGTATTTCCCAATCCTGAAATGAATATTGAATGAAATGTTAATTTCATGTTATTTTAAAATATAATTAAATTTTGTATTATTAATTAATTATAATATTCATTAAATTATAATACATTATATTATATACAAGGTTGGACTGAAAAGTTCATATGACATCATATCTACTGTTGATAACTTTTTTGACCAACAGGATCCAAGCAGTGCAACTGCTCGGGTACTGTTGGAAAATAAACCTCATTTGGTTACATTCCATGAGAGTATCTTAGTTAACGACTAATGTATAAAATATATTTATATTCTTACTGGGCTCTTGAGCCTTAGTAAGGTAACCAGTCTTAATAATATATGGTCAATAAGAATATATTTTAAGCTTACAAATAAATTTTAGTTTTTTATATAGTACAGTAAAAAAGTCATGTAAATTTATGAATACATGTACATACATACTTGTAAATGTAGAGGTTTACAATTTGGCAATGTTGGACTCTTTATTTGTGAATGTGGTTTGCTCTAAGACATTATGAAATAAAATGATTTTGTAAGGTTAAATAATGAATATAGTTATTAAAATTATTTTGCGATAGTAGAAAATAAACTAATTTATGTTGAATTTACCAATATTTACATTCAAATTGATTATTTACTTTGTGGACATTGATGGCTGTGGATTGTTCTGATTTTATATACTTTTAATCTTATTCATTGTACAGTAACAGGATTTTAAGTGCTTTAAATGCTTTTTCTAGTGATATTACAACTTCAATATTTGTGGTGGACAGATGTGAAATCAAATAAAATGACTTAAACTTGATTTTTATTTTTCCATATATATATATATATATAATATTATTATTATTTTTTGACAAGTCATTCTCAAGTTAAACGATGTAACCCAAGGTATACCTTCACATTTAATAATGCTTAGAAAGCACACTTAGCCTAAATGAAATTGGCAACCCAAGTTCTAATCCTGGACATAGCATGAAGCAAACTGCTAATGCCCTTGAAAAAGCATAAATTCATTTCTTCTCCCCCCCACTATGGTTAGATAGTAAGACAGAGTGGGATCTTTACCCTTAGTTTGGCAACCAGTCTAGGAGAAAGATCTCTGAATTCAGGCTAGCTTTACTTCACTTAAAAATTGACCTTGAGTCACATCCTGCTTGTTGAAGGGGTTGGGTAAATTCTCACACTTAAAATGCTGTTAGAGAATAAAATAATTCCTGTTGAATATTTTGAGGTCTTTTATTTTTATTCATCTTGATTACTGATACGACAGAGATAACTATGGAATACTGATTAGAATCCTTCAATCATTCCTTGATAGACATCGATATTATCATAGATGGCTGTTACATTGGGTTTACTAATCATAAAGTACATGATAAAGGAATATTTATCAAGAATATTTGAACACAATTCCACCTGATAAATATATTTTCCTAAAAAGAATGAATTGTTTGCCTTTTCTTGGTTAATGCTTTTCCAATCCTTTTTGTGTCAAGTGGTTGCAAGAAGTTAATCTAAAATTGCTAAACCATATGCAAAACAATATTTGTACATAAGTAAAAGTGGGCAACAAGAAGGCTCCCTTTTCGATAGCTACTACACTGAGGTGTAGGGAGGGCACTCCTCCTTTCCCTGGATTTCTCCACTTTACCCTTGATACGTACCTTATATTACTGAGTGTTAAGCAAGGTGGTATCAATTACCATTTTTTTTAAGTCTTTGGTATGACTCGACTTGGGATTGAACCCAGGTCTCCCGGACCATTGGCGAACACTCTACCCACTAGGCCAATGAGCCGGTACCCATCCTACATTGATGTATCATATCAGGTCCGTACCGAGTGGATATTATTTGTCCAAATTTCTGAGATGAAGCTGATTGACCTCATCTTTATTGTTATAATCACAATGTTTGGCTGAGATGTCCTTTGGCTTTCTTCAGGTGTTTCATGTTGAACTCAGGAGTCCTCACAGAATCTCTAACGGAACCCTTCATTTGAATGATGGGATAGATTGTTTCAATTCTGTTAACCATGACCAATTACAAGTGTTAGGTTATTCCTACCAATTGTTGGTATTGAACCTGCAACCTCCAGATGATTTCACTCAAAAGTACCTTCCAACCAAGCACCTTATCCACTGCAACATGTATCCTTGATGGACAATTTATCCTCAAAGGCATCCTGGATACAATACTCTTCTGACCTGGGGTCGTACTACCTGTTAGTCCCACTGATGAGTTAAATAGATCTAGCCCAGTTGGTTGGGGCTGTAGAATACAGACTGCATCTCTGTTAAGAGGTAAAATCCCCCTCCCCCAATGAGTGTCCTAGATATGACATTAAACTGCATCTGATGGTAAATCTCCAGGAATGTGGAGTAACTCCCAGGTCCACTCTGGCTCGAAGTGGTAGCACCTGATAGGATCCTATCTATGGGTCAAATAGAACTATTTGACATTTATACTGCATGCAAATAAATGACTGATGCTTAATTGAATTGTTAGTGAATATATAACAATACTTGGAACCAATTAACTTTGACTTATGCTAAATTTAATTGTTAGAAATAGAACTGTTTGATCAGTTAGCTGTGTGTATCTACAAAATGTGTTTACAAATCATATATTTAATATGTAAAAATAGGATTGTTGGTATGCCATAAGACTAAACCTAACCAATCAAATAGATATTTGAAAATTATCAGAATTGAAATCATATTACAAATAATTTATCATTGGTTACTTGGAATCATATTGCTTGTAAATAAAATAAAAATAAAAAATTTAACTTTGGCATTAAATAGCTATAAAAACAAGCCAACCAATCTGACAGAAA
>OY757915.1:95050027-95120027 GCA_963585895.1 Sepioteuthis lessoniana | reverse complement strand
GCCATAAAACCAAACCAATTTTTTCTTTTTGCAAGCAACTGTCTAGTTTTGATAATTATTTTCAAACAATTATAACTTCCAGTAACTTTTCCTAATACAAATAGTTTGCACACAACTCTATGGTTTCAAGTATTCCTCTTCTGTCCCTTGGTGCATATCTGTATGAGTATGTATGTGTATAGATGTAGCATGATCTATATGGGTGTGTAAGCATAGCATGTATGCATGTACGTTGATGTGTGTATATAGTCATATTAAAGGGATAGCTAAACAAGCTAGGGAGTTTGACAGATTTTAAAAGATAATAAAATAGAAAGATTTCTTGAAGGGGTTGTCTTTTTTGTGTGTGTGTATATATATATATATATATATATATATATATATATATATATATATATATATATATATATATATATATATATATATATATATATATATATATCTCACTGAAGACTAGTCTTCAGTGCTGGTATGATCAGAGGTCATCAGAAGAAGGTCCAATTTCTTTTATCATCTTTGATGCTAGGTGGGGAAAAGCAGTTTTCTTTCCCAGAACTCAAAACCCCATTTATTCAAGGAAGTAGTTCAAATCTACTTAGATGTTGGATGCAGGAAAAAGGCTGCCAGGCCAAGCTAATAATCTGTTGGTGATTTCCTCATTCTACTACAATGTTAGTGTACCATATTAACAATTAACACTATGTGCAAATTGGACATGTAATGTTCATTACGATAGATTTAGAAAGAACATAGGAATCTCGGAATTCGAAAACACGTAACGACTTCTTGTTCAGGTACAAAACCTTTTTATTTACTTTGAGTTAAAGGTTTCGACGTAAGGAGGAGAGACACAATCTTCTATGCTGTCTTATTCATTTGGCCCCCAACTCAAGCGCCCCCCCCCCCATAGAGTGCACGTTCGCCTCGCGCCTGCGAGCTCCAAAAATCGATCCTTCTCGTTTGGCGTCTAGTACCCGACTCTTTCTCTCTTCAAATTCTTACACAAAACCTCTGCGTGCTTCCGGTGCGTGACGTCCCCCGCACCTTGTCACCCAGTATCGTCTCGGACTATTATGACATCTGAGTGACACCTCCATCCACCCGCGTGCACCCGCGTTAACACCTGCTTCAATGTTACACCCAACCAACCCAAGTGCTGAGCTGAAAGGTTCTCAGCCTAACTAAACTCAAAGGTATGAACCGAAATCCCTCGGCTATTTTATAACATTAGGATCAAATTGTAGCTAGACACAGAATGAGATAAGGAACAAACCAGTGCCTAATTCTTCACCTGCCATATATATATATATATATTATATATATATATATATATATATATATATATATATATATATATATATATATATAGTCAGCTTGCATGAAGTTCACTTTTGCTGTCCACCCTAGGATTGTTTTGAACTGGAAATAATGACAATATGACTATGATATTGAGTTAATTTTTTTTTCTTTGTGGACCTGACATGAGACTTCACCAGTTTTAACTAAAACTGGCTGTGTCCTTTTTTTTTCTTCTTTTTTGTGACACCTGCTAACCAACCTTTCCTCACTTTGTGTAAGGTGAGACAGGCTGCAGATCAGTACTGCCACATGCCTATCTCATACAAATACTTTTCAGATCTATTTAATCAATAGATGTAATCCTAACAGATTCTGGGTCAGAGTGGACTTGTTTGGAAGTAAAAACAACAAAGTATTGACCCTACACACTCCAGATCTTGAGCCTCACCATTGAATGCCATTTAGTGTTATACCCAAGATTCCTCCCCTCTTTTTTTCTTTTTAGGTAGAGGAGTGTGCAAGGTCACTTCTTCATTGCTATTACTCCCAGGTCCACTCTGATCTGGTATGGTAGTACCTGTTAGGATACCATCTAAGTCAAATAGATCTGTTTGAAAATTATTTATGTTCGATAGGAATACTTGAAACCCTATAACTGTTTGCAAACAAATTATTATTAGGAATAGTTACTTGAAACCATGTAACTGTTTTCAAATGATTTGTCAGTCCAGTCTGTTGGGGCTGTAGAATATACTCTTCAGCAGAGATGCAGTTGGTAAGACAAAACAAGTGTCCTGATATGACATTAAACCATCTGATGGTGAGGCTCCAGCCTTGGAGATTTGGGGAATGCAGATTACACTTTCATTGACATTGGTCTCAGGTCCACTCTGACCCAGACTAGTAGGACCTGATAGGGTTCTATCTATGGGTCAAATAGAACAGACTGTGTAAATAAATGACTGATTTTAAATTGTGACCATTATATAGCAATACTTGAAACCATTTAACTGTGGGCAAAAATAAAAGTTTAGGTTCATTTTAAGAATGTTATCTGCAAGTCATATATTTGATATATATGTATAAACAGAATTTGGCATTAAATAACCTACAACAGTTTATATGCCATAAATTTAACCGAACCAAATCATTTGTATTAGATAAATAGTTATGATTTTAATCAGACATTTAATGCTAAAATCCAATTCATTTGAAAATGATTCATACAGTGTTGATATGCAATTAAGTAAATCAACCTAAACCTTTACATTTTACTGTTGTTTCTATCATTGTTACTTTGTTATAACGGGTGTCTCCTTGTTTCAGCTGATGATAGTGGAAAATATCTAGTGAGTGAAAAACATGTCTTCAACTTTGCATATGGATAAAGTATTGCTGATAAATATTTATATCTCCCTAACTATTTTTTTGTAAAAAGTTAATTATGTGGCGAATCCGATTTTATCTTAAAGGTGGCGGTGGGTCAATTACACTAAGATAGCAAAACTTAATACCATTTAAGCTGCGTGTAAATAAATGATTAATATTGAATAGAATTATTAGTATTAGACAGCAATACTTGAAGCCATTTAATAAATAGAATTATTAGCAATACTTGAAACCATTTAACTGTATCCAAACAAATGGGCTCTGACTTATTTTAAAAAAATAGTTACCTACAAACTATTAATTTCCAACACACACACATACATATATATATATATATATATATATATATAGACATTAATAATAAAAATACCAAATAAATTTTTATTTTAATCCCAAGATACTGAGATTTTCTTGCTGGCAACCTTAGTCAAGAGTGACTGGAAGGCTCCCTTTTCAATAGCTGCTACATCAAGGTGTAGGGGGGAGGGCACTACTCCTTTTCTGGATTGCTCCACTTTATTCTTGATGCTTACCTTACAATGCTGAGAGTTCAGCAAAGCAGCATCAAGTACCATTGTTTTGAGTCTTTGGTATGACTCGATCTAGGATTGAACCTCGGTCTCTCCGACCATTGGCGACCACTCTACTCATTAGGCCAATGGCCTGGTAGTGGAACATTATACAGTCAAAATGAATATTATTAGGTATTATTTATTAACAAACCCTTCTATATTGAAACTGTAATCAAAATTATAGATAAGTAAACCATTTTAGAATATTCTTGCAATTTTATTTTTAGTTATTCCCACAGAATGTCATTTTTTTTGTTAACTGACATTTTCTCAAATTGAGGCATATACTACACCTCCCTTTTGTTATAAGCTTTGGTATTAAGGAAACTAACAAGATTTAATGTAAAACAAGCATTAACAGTAAACTCTTCATCTTCTGGATTCAATAATTATCTTTTTATTAAATTCCATTTGACTATGTGACACTATGACAAGTATGAATTTAACAAGTAAAACGTGGAAATAAAATCTATGGTTGATGGCTTGTCTGAATGAGATTGACCTTGTGGATTTGATATGAAAAAGAATCAGTGCCAAATTTGGTTACTTAGATTTTACAAGTAAATAAGTATTGAAAAGCTAAAGTTACATCTAATGTAGATCTGTAGAAGTTTGATAATTTCAAAACTAAAACCAACCTACTTTGAAATCTAGAGGAGATTTGTCATAAAACTGAGAAGAGTTATGTGCAGGGAGAAACAGAGCCACATATATTCCTATTTAGTAGACACTCAGTATTCATGGAAATGTCGGACATAATTATGAAACACTAATGACAAATGTTGGGTCAGTGGGTGCAGTATGCACTCTTATAACAAATTGGCCTTGATGAAAGAATTTGCAACAAATTTGTAGTTTTCTGTATTTTTTTAGAAGCTCCATTTTCTCAGGAGTTGTTTTAGATTTGACCATAAACATGTCCAAAAGTTAGTCATTAAAAGGTGGTCCCATTGTGTTATGGCTTGAGTTTAAATTCTATTTGTTTTATTATACTAACTCTCCAAATGCCCTTCAGAAAGATATAGAACCCTTTTATCCTTCGACCAGTTAGGGGTTAAATAGCATCATTGCTGTACTTCTACAGGGATGGTTTGAGCATGAAATAACCTACAAAGGTTGATATGAGAAACAAATGGAGTCTAAGTAAATGGATAAAATTTTTTTTAATGACTGGTTTCAGTTTCTTTGTTGAACGGCATATCAGTTGTGTATATGCTTCAAAGTTCTCCTTTTAAGAATCTTCATTTTTGGGTACATTATCTTAATATACAAAAGTGCTGCCCAAACAAGGAAAAAATTTTTTTTTTTTTTTTTTTGTAAAGGAAGCTTGTCAAATGTATTATAATGTAGTGACTGCCTCTCACCTCTAGTGACCTTGGTGCCCATATACTATAGGTCAGTCATGACAATTCTTGTGGTAGGTGCAAGAAATGGTCTCATATGAGAGTTGGGAATTTTTTGAAAAGAGGCAGTTACTGACAGTGCAACAAGTAACAACCTAAATTTTTGAACTGGCAACCATTGGGGTGGGGTCGACAAATCCTCGATCTTTTGTTCATAGATTTGAAAATACCACTTCAAGTCTTCCTGCATTTGTGAGAGACTTGTAACATTGATAAGCGGTCACAGAAAAATTTTGCTCGCTTTATTATCTGAAATTTTCCATCTCATCTTTATCTCAACCAACCTTCTTCGAAACTCAACAGTATTAAACCTTAGGATGAATATGTGGAATGCCATGTCCATGGGCCTAGGTTATCTATATTTTGGTCAGGTTAAGAAATTTTCAGCACCTCAGATACTATGCTCTTAGGCAGAAACCAATAATTGTAAATTAGTCAAAAGTGCTGGTGAAGTGACATTTTAGTCCAAGGCAACAGGCAATGCCATTGAGCACATATTGCTCTCTCATCCCAGAATAAAGTACTGGACTATACATGAATAAGAACAGTGTAGTATCTGTACCGGTGAAGATTCCATGTTTATTTTAAAAACTATATGAATTGACCAACCCCTCCACACAAGCAGGATGTGACACAAGGTCAGTCTTTATAAGCAGAGTTTAACAAGTTTGAATTCAGTTTTTCTTCTCCTAAACCAGTTGTCATCCCAAGGTTAACGTGCCCAGTCTGCTCTACTATTTAACTATAGCTAAAAACTTATAATTTTTGCAAGGTATTAGCACGCACTTATGCAAACAGCCTGGCCCAAGATTTTAAATCGTGTCATTGTGTCCATTTTTTATGATGATAACCATTACACCACAAGCTTCTCTTCTGAAAACTATAAGATATGCTGATGAAAACAGTTTTAAAAAATATATAAAATTTGACACTTTAAAAATAAATTCAGGATAAGAAAAACTAAATGTATAAACATAAAGATTATTCTAACTTACTTTTAGTTACTTGTATTATATTCAGCTTTTAAAATTGTCACTAATGTATATAAGCTGAATAGTATGACAAGATGAACAATCTAGACAAAAACGAAAATGTAAAATACTGAAGGTAGATATATAATTTTTCTATGAATTTTTAAAAACTTTTACATAAGTGAATAAATTAGGTAAATGAAGTTAAATTTGACAAAAATTTTAAGTTTGTAAGTTATCAATTATTTTAACTTAAAAATACGTATCAATTGATATAATCAATAAATCTTCACTTTCCTATTTTGGCTTTTGTAGCACTTTGAAAATAACAGCCCAGTCAGCCAGGACTGTAAAATATACCAACTGCATCTCTGCAGAAGGGTAAGACCCATTCCCCAACAAATGTCCTGATATATGACTCTAAACAATCTGATGGCACAGCAACAGTAATGCTGGAGCTTTGGGGAATGCAGAGTACCCCTTGAGCAAACAAATGACTTATACTAAATTGAATTCTTAGAAATAGAACTGTTTAATCATTTGTGTGTAAACAAATGAATAGTGTTGATTAGAATAATTAGTGTTAAATAACAATACTTGTAACCACTTCAGTGTGTGCAAACAAATGATTAATATTGAATAGAATTATGTGTTCAATAGCAATAATTGAAACCATTTAAATGTGTAGAAATAATAGCAATACTAGTGTACAAACAAATTAGTTCAAACTCATTTAAAAATGAAATTATCTATAAACTATTTGTAAAAACAGGATTTGGTATTGAATAACGAACAATACTTGATATGCCATAAAACCCAACCAAACCCCAAACTTTTAAAAATAACATGTTTTTATCTAATTCATTTTTTTTTTTTTTTTTACATTGAATGCCAAGTGTTTTACTTACTTCTCTTAAAAATGCTGCTACTTGTTGATTACTTTACTTTTTATACTAATAAAATCTTATCTAATTTGGGGGAATAAAAATATCAATTCATCTTTTTTCAGAGATGACCAACAATTCCTAAATGTTTGATTGAAATCAGAAAACTTAGCTTTAGTATTTGGGGAAATTATAGAAATTCTATATAATTTCCATTTTTTATTCTAGGTAGGGCACACACATACTCTTTGATTGACATTGGAATAGAAAAAGTTACATTGTTCATTATTTAGATTGATTATAAATCCTTTGAGATAAAAGATGAAACAAAATTTTTTAGAGTGATGGTTTTTTTTTGGGGGGGGGTCAATTTGTAGGATGATGAAAAAACAAAAAAAAACTTGTAACAAAGAACAATAATCAACACTTTACAATTCCAGGCAAAATATATGGACTTTTGAATTTTAGAAAATGTTTTTTCTGTTAGTTTATTTTTCATGGATTAAAAAAAAAGCACAAATTTTAATAATTGAGATTTTTCTTAACTTTCTTGTTTCTCTACATCATGTAATTTTTATTTTATTTTTCTTAGATTAGAAGTAAGAAACATTTTCTTAGAGTGGTGAGTCCATATATTTTTTTTCCAGAGTAGAATTCCTTGACTTAAGATTCTTGAAAAAAAAACCTACAACTTTTATATTTGATGCCAAAATGATTTTCACTTCAAAACCTTCTAGGGCAATTAATTTTCTCTAATACAATCCAGATTATTTCCTGTTAAGCCCCCCCCTCCCCAATCTGGGGCATCCTAACATGTCCCCTTCCTACTTTCTGTATACTTTCATTCCAAATTCTAAAATCAGCACTAAATTATAAGTGTTGTTGAGGTAATTTTTCTTTAGCTGTTATCTTTTTTACAGCAATCATTCAAAACCTGATTGTCAAACAAAAAATAGTTCATGTAAACAAAGTTACTAAGAATTTTGGTATCACTACATTGTAATATGATACAAACAAGCTTCAGAATCAAGTGTAATATAAATAGACTCGCTGGTGATATCTTCTATAATTTGCACTTTATTTCTGTATCAGAAATGACAACGCTAGTAAAATCTTAGACCTGTGAGCATCTGTCTATAGTTGTGGTGGTGGTAGTAACAAAACAAAAAAGAGCACAACACAACTTGCTGTTCTATGGTTGATAAAAGCCTTTGTTGTACTCCGTGGTAGAATAGAAAATACTATATTTAAATTTTCTTGAAACAAATTGTAACTAACAATGAAAAGTGCGGAGGCAAAGATGGTGGAACAGTTAAGATTTGAACTTGAGTCCATTTCTTACAATCATATCAGTACTTCCTTTTGCACTAATGCCTTTGGGAAGGCATGAATCCGTCTCTCCTCTTACCAGTGATGGAGTTGTATTTTAGGTACTGAGCAGTTAGACAATAACAAGCTCTCCAGCAGAATGAAAGATACATTAAGAAAAACGGTGAATGCACATATATTTATACTATATTTAATACATATCACAAGATATAAAACATTTGAGTCATACCCACAGTTCTTTCTTACTCACACAAGGAGTTCCCTAAACTGTTCAAGGATTTTGATGCCCTCTGTTTAGTGTTATAAACTGCATCTGATGATAAAGCTTCAGTTCTGGATATCTGGTGAGTGTGGATTATCCCTTCATAACTATTACTCCCAGTACCACTTTGACTCGGATTGGTAGTTTCATCTATAGGTCCAATAGAAATATTTAATTTTTTTGTATACTTGAAACCATTTAACTGTGTGCAACCAAATAAGCTCTAGCTTGTTTTAAAAAAATTTACCTTGAAGTTTGTTTACAAATCACACACACACACAACAGGATTTAGCATTACATAACCCACAGGGGTTGATATGCTCTAAAATAGAACCAACCAGACTGGTTGACATAGCATTGAAATCAATCGATCTTGCCAGCTATAGATATATAAGACAGGCTGGATATTCTAGCTCTGTTGATTGGCAAACCAATCTAGGAGAAGGAAAAATTCAAAACGAGCTGGTCGGGGGATAGTTATGGTATCTCATAATACTCTACTTGCTTAATTTTTTATAGGTGTGCATGGTGTAATGGTTTTTTGGTTAATGGTTATTTTAACTTATATAAGATTTGTACAGATTATGGCTTTTAATCATTTCTCCAGATCTATGACGACATGATTTTGTCCTAGTCCTTTTGTAATTTCTTAGTTCTATTGTCAATTTCTTTTCTCCAGCCATATCACTAATGATCTTCCAAAGATTCTCAATTGGATTGAGATCTAGATTCTTGGTATTTTCAGCATTAATTGCAATATGATATGGGGCATTATCTTGCATAAAGATGGGCCCAGAGACAGGAGATGTTGGAACGAGATGCTGCTCAATAATATTTATTGCACTGTAGTATTTGTCACATACGAGAATGAACGGGCTAACACCAGTGCCATTCTCCACCCCCACACTAGTATGTTACCATTCCAAATTTAACTGCTTCCCAAATTTGACTACCCCCACCACAAGTGTGTCCTGGATATGATGGTGAGATTCCAGTGATGCTGGAGCTTTGGGGAATGTGGAGCATCCCTTCATTGCCATCACTTCCAGGTCCACTCTGGCCCGGAGTGGTAGCACCTGAAAGGGCCCTATCTATGAGTTAAATAGAACTAAACTGTATATTCATGCTAAACTGAATTGTTTGAATTAGAGCTGACAAAACTGAATAGCTTGAAATAGTTTGTCAAAAACATTTCTATGTGCTCATGCTAAATTGAATTAGAACTGATTATTTGTATACAAATGGATTTGGCATTAAATAACCTACAAGGGTTGATATGCCATAGAACCCCAACTAAACTTGTGGGAGAGAGAGGGAAAATCAATCACTTTGATGCTATCCAACATGCTACTTACCATCATAAAAGTAAAAAGCTAGTCAAGTTGGCGACCATAGTCGAGGGTACCCAAAAGCTCCCTTTTCAATAGCTACTACACAAAGGTATAGAGGAGGGTGCTACTCCTTTCCCTGGATTGCTCCACTTTATCCTTGATCCCTACCTTATAATGCTGAGTGTTAAGCAAGGAGACATCAAGTACCTTTTTTTTTTTTCTTTTAGTCTTTGGGATTGAACCCAGGTGTCCCAGGCCATTGGCATGATGGTTAGTGTTTGCCAATGTCCGGTAAACTTACCATCATAATCAACTAAATTAAACTTACTTCCATTGCTGAGTGAAGTTTGACGGTTGAATTTGCATCTGTGCTGGTTATAATACAAAACTGGAGCCTATTTGGTGGTGAGGCTCCAACTGTGATATTAGTTTCATTCTGACCTTGAGTGGTAGTATCTGTGAGGGTCCCATCTATAGGTCAAATAGATCTATTTGAAAAATATTAGTATTGTTACAGAATCAACAGGCTACTAGTAATTTTGTAAGGTAAGTGTAGAATTCAAAATATATTGATTCAAAACTAAACTGGTGATTCATTTGAAGAAGAGACGTGGAAAATTCACTTGTGAGAATGAGTCAGTGAGATAATTTAGAGTAACAAATGAATGACTTGCAAAATTGGATAAATAAAGATATCAAAAATCCAACAAAGTTTTTGTGTCCATTTATAAGAACAAAAGCAGACACAAAGACAAGATAATCCTAAAACAACCTAAAGAAGTTCCCAGGCAGAAGACCAGAGAATCTGGCCAAATAGATATTTATAAAAACTTAAGGTGTAAATCTTAGTGGTTCCTGTCTATTCCAACTCTTTCTTCACATTAACCATTTCAACTATTTGGAGGTGCCCGTGGTGTAGTCGTTATCGCCGTAGGAAATGAACACGGCGATACGAGTTCAAATCCTGGACGAGACTGATTGCATTTCACATAGCACTAATACCCTTGGGAAAGGTATGAATCCAATTATTCTCCCTCCAGCTATGGGTAAATAGTAGGACAGACTAGGTTCTTCAGCCATGGTTAGGCAACTAGTCTAGGAGAAGGAAAACTCTGAATTCAAACCTGTTAAACTCCGCTTAAAAAATTGACCTTGTGTCATATCCTGCCCGAGCGGAGGGGTTGGTAAATAGTACCATTTCAACTATTTTGTAATAAACAAAAAAGAGATGAATATTTTTATATATAAGTGTTATTTTCTTCTCATTCCTGTATACCACAGAATTAGATTGGAATACTTGAAACCATAAAATTGCTTACAAACTATAGTGAGTGAATAAGAATTGTTACTTGAAACCATATAATTGCCTGAAAAAAAAATGACTTTGGCATTAAATAACCAACAAGAGTTGATATGCTGTAAAACCAACCAAATCTTCCTTGCTTAAAAAACAAAAAAACACACACACAACTTAAGCCCTACTTTCTATAAACACTGTTGCAATGTCTGCTGAAATATTTTCATGCCATATTCTTATTACCTGTTTTGTGGCTACCCTGGTGTTTTCAGTGACTTGAAGGTGTTAGTATCATCAGAGAGCTTTTATATTTGAGAAATGACACTCTTAGACCTATTAACTTCTTTAGCAATAGCAGAAATTGTTATCCCAAGTTTTGCAATGGCTTGTCTTTAAGATGACATAAGAAACAATACGACAGGTAAATAATGTTTACATTGATATGTTTGAATTTACCCAACCCCTCTGCCACAGGCATTTGGTTTGAACCATTATAGATTATTTAATGCCAAATCCTCTTTTTATTTATTCATATATATATATATATATATATATATATATATATAGTCATCCACAGACTGTTTCGTTCTATCAGAACTCTTCAGTGTGGCTAGACACGTAGGACACTCGAAGCCGGGATTGAAACCCGTCCAACTTTACGTTAGACTAAGTTTCAGACCTCTCGGCCACCAAGCGGACCACGTTGGCTAAGGGAATTTTTAAGGTATTTATTTAGCAACAGCAGCAGCAGCCGTTTGTTTACTTTTTTCATACCCTATCGGCTACCAGAGTGCTCAATTCTTTCGAAGAGCTTTTGCATTACGCTAGCGGCAGCCGACAATTCCTTTGCCAGAGTGCTCAACCCCCATGGGGGGGGGGCGTATATATATATATATATATAATGATTTGTAAAAACATTGTTGATATTTTTAAACAAGCCTGTGTTTTTGTTTTTTTTTTTGGTGGGGGACACAAAGTTAAAGTTTCAAGTATTTCTATCTAATATAAATAATTCTATTTACTATTAATCATTTGTTTGCACACAGTTAAATGGTTTCAAGCATTATGTATCAATAACAATTCAAATGGAGGTGCCCCTGGCGTAATCATTATCATCATAGGAAATGGACACGGCGACACAAGTTCAAATCCTGGACGAGACTGATTGCATTTCACATAGCACTAATACCCTTGGGAAAGGTATGAATCCAATTATTCTCCCTCCAGCTATGGGTAAATAGTATGACAGACTGGGTTCTTCAGCCTTGGCTAGGAGAAGGAAAACTCTGACTTCAAACCTGTTAAACTCCGCTTAAAAATTGACCATGTGTCATATCCTGCCCGAGCGGAGGGGTTGGCTAAATAGGATCAATAACAATTCAATTAAACATAAATCATTCGTTTGCATGCAATTTAAATATCAAACAGTTCTATTTGAACCATAGGACTGTTAGATGCTACCAGTCTAAATGTTTACTGAATTTTTACCATGACCAAATAATAGAATAAGAAAATTTTATTTTTAAAGTTTCATTCTGTAATATTGGATGCTACTGTATAGAGGGACTTTGCACCGAGTAGACACTGTACTATTTTTATCATTAAGGGTTTTTCAACACTTGTACCCAGTTATGGCTAACAGGATCGAAACAGATGACCTCCGTGGATTAAATAAAGGATGTAGTTTGAAATTCTGTGTAGATTCCCGATTTCAACAAACACCTGAAGAAGGCTGAAGGACATATCGGCCGAAATGTTGTGGAAATAAAGATGAAGACAATAGTCTGAAAACCCTTACTGATAAAAATCAAGCGTAAAGTTGTACTATTCTTTATTATATCAATTTGCAAATGTCATAAATTGAGTTATTATTAGTTTGTATTTAAAATCAAGGCGGTTGTATTATTTCATTATGGAGAACATTTAAAAAGACTAATCAAGATCTTTAGATGAAAGGAAATTTAAGTAATTCAATCTGTTTTTTTAAATACAGATTTTAAAGTTTGAAAAAAAAATAAAAAGAATCTTTAAATACTTAGATGACTACAATATTCATATTAAACTTGGACAATTTTTTTCTTTAACATTATTGCTGGAGATTTTATATATATATATATAATCTCAACAATGAGAATTGTTAACTAGCCATTTTTCTATTTATGTCTTGGGTATGATCCTCATTTAGATCTTGAGGGAGTGTGGAGTCACTCTGACTTGGAGAGGTTATACATGTCTGATCTATGGGTCAAATAGATCTGTTTTGCAAGTTATTTGGATTTGAAAGGAATACTTGAAACATAAATTATTGTTATTATAAGTAAGTTACTTGAAACCATATCATTGCTTAAAGAAAAAGAAACTAATTTCCACATTAAATAACATAAAAGTTGAGACATTGTAAAATCAACTGATCTGTTTAGAATAATATTCCACTTAAAAATTTTTTTTTTTTTAAATTAATGATCACACACACACACTTTACATCCAGTAGCCATGTTGAAATTAAGTAAAATTTGGGTTAGCGACCATAGTCGAGGGTGACCCAAAGGCTTCTTTTTCAATAGCTTCTACACCGAGATGTAGGGGAGAGTGCTACTCCATTCCCTGGATTGCTCCACTTTACCCTTGATCTGTACTTTATAATGCTGAGTGTTAAGCAAGGTGGCATCAAGTACCTTTTTTTTTTTTTTTTTTTTTTTTTTTTTTGAGTCTTTGAACCCTGGTCTCCCGGACCATTGGCAAACATTCTACTCATTAGGCCAATGGACTGGTTTGACATATCCCACTTTAATCATATGATCTTTAAATTCTTGTAGTCTTTTAAGATAGACAACAGTAAATTTTGAATATATTTTACTAGATATTTTTAAACATGATTTAAAAAAAATGTTTCTCATCTTAGAATAATGTGTTTTATTAGTGGTTGACATTAACTCTTTTTCTTTTCAGCTTTTCTCTGGGATGCAGCAGCAGCTACAGAATGTAAATATGTTGATAGAAAAGCTCTTGAATGTGTTCGGAAACCAAACTTTATTTTAGAAGGAGATGTAGAAGTAGCCAAGAAATATTGTCAGTAAGTGTGTATTTTTTTTTCTTTTCTTTTTTTTTTTTTTTTTTTGTGGTGGTGGTGGTGGGAGGTCCTCATGTGATGTAATGGTTAGCTAAGAGTAGTATATCACTCTATCTAGGTGATATTAAGAATCTTTGTTCCCTTGTGTTGAAAAATAAGAATACTTCTACCAATTCTTTTTATCAAAAGTTAATTTTCTTCTAAACCTGCTATCAAGCTTTTATTATTTTTAGTGGAACATTATACAATAAAAATGGATATACAATAGGTTAGTTGGCAGTCTTTTACTGCATATCATCCCTTATAGGTTCTTTAATGCCAAATCCTGTTATATATATTAGTTTATAGGTAAAATTTTGAATGACTCAGAACTCAGTTGTTTGCACACAGATTGAATATTTCTATTTAACCCTTACAAGTACTATCACTTTAGGTAGTCCAGTCAGCTGGGACTGCAGTGACGCAAGACCTCCCATGAGTGTCCTAGATATGACACTAAACAATCTGATGGGGAGGCTCTGGGAATGTGGCGGACCCTTTCATTGCCACTGCTCCCTGGTCCACTCTGAGCCAAGGGTGGTAGCACCTGATAGGGTCCTATCTTTGGGTCAAATAGAACTGTTTGAGATTTGAAAAAATTTTTTAAATAGAACTGTGTGTCAATAAATGACTGAAGTTTAATTGAATTGTTAATGATACATAACAATACTTGAAACTGCCTAAATTGAATTGTTAAATGGTTTCAAGCATCACTATATATCATTAAAAACTATTTATGTTAAATAGCAATATTTGTAACCATTTAGGGGAGTTCAAACAAATGATTAATAATTTCAAGCTATTCAATTTAGCATAAGTTCACTGTTTAGTTCTATTTGACCCATGGATAGGACTCTGGTCTGAAGTGGTAGCACCTGATAGAGTGGACCTGGGAGTAATAGCAATGAAGGGGTATTCCATATTCCCCAAAGCTCCAGCATGACTGGAACCTCATCATCAGATGGTTTGTCATATCCAGGACACTTATTGGTAGATGGAACTTACACCTCTGTAGGGGTGCAGTTGCTGTATTCTACAGCCCCAGCTGACTGGGCAAAGAAATATTCATATTAAAATACTTGGAACCATTTGACTGTATATAAATAATAGTAATACCTGTGTGCAAACAAATCAGCTTTAACTCCTTTAAAAATAAAATTACAGCTGAACTATTGACTTAAAAATCATATGTATAACCATTTAACTGTAGGAGGTGCCCGTGGTGTAATGGTTATCATCGTAGGAATTAGACACGGTGACATGAGTTCAAATCCTGGGCCAGGCTGATACTATTTACCAACCCCTCCGCTCGGGCAGGATATGACATAAGGTCAATTTTTAAGCGGAGTTTAACTACCCATAGCTAGAGGGAGAATAATTGGATTCATACCTTTCCCAAGGGTATTAGTGCTATGTGAAATGCAATCAGTCTCGTCCAGGATTTGAACTCGTATCGCCGTGTCCATTTCCTACGACGATAATGACTACACCACGGGCTGATAGCATTTCACATAGCACTAATACCCTTGGTAAAGGTATGAATCCAATTATTCTCCCTCCAGCTATGGGTAAATAGTAGGACAGACTGGGTTCTTCAGCCTTGGTGAGGCAACTAGTCTAGAAGGAAAACTCTGAATTCAAACCTGTTAAACTCTGCTTTAAAAAAAATTTGACCTCCTGTCATATTCTGCCCAAGCGGAAGGGTTGGTAAATATGATAACCATTTAACTGTATGTAAACAAATGAGCCCTGACTCATTGACAAACTATTAACAAATCAGATATGTATAAAGAGGATTTAGCATTAAATAACCTACAATGGTTGATATGCCATACAATCAAAACACACCATTCTGGGTAAGTGTGAAGATGTACTCCCTATTCTCTAAAGTTCTAGGACTGGAGCCTCACCATCAGAGGGTTTAGTGTCATATCCTGGACACTCTTTGGGAGCAGGGGTCTTATCCCTCAAGCAGAGATGTAGTTGGCATATGCTACTGCCCAGGCTGGCAGTAATTTTATAAGAAAGCTAAAATATTTTAAATTTTAATGAAGGGATGCAATTGACAGTGTCCATTAATCTAATCTTTTTTTCATAAAGAGATTAATGTATTTGAAAAAATGTTGCCTACAAAAATGCACTTGTGAAATTAAGAACAAATGGTTTTGTGATAGCATATCAACCTTCATAGGTTATTTAATGCCAAAGCCATCCTTTTTGAAAAACAGTGTTACTATTTAACCCACAGCTGAGGGGGAATACAGGATTTATACCTTTTCCAAGATTATTAGTCCAAAAGGGAAAATAGTAGCGCAACTGGAATTTGAACTCACTCTGAATTCACACTTTTGTACGTTAACCATTATGCCATGGAGACTTTTCTCCTATTTATTGATACTGTTGCCCAGTCGGCTAGAGCTGTAGAATACACCAACTGCACCTCTTCAGAGGGGTAAGACCCCCTCCCCATAAGTGTCTTGATATGACTCTAAACAATCTGATGGTGAGGTTCCAGTGATGCTGGAGCTTTGGGGAATGCAGAGTACCCCTTTATTGCCATCGCTCCCAGGTTCACTCTGGCCCGGAGTGGTAGCATCTCATAGGACCCTTATCTATGGGTTAAATAGAACTAACTGCTTACTTATGCTACTCTGAATTGTTTGATTAAACTGAATAGCTTGAAATAAAAATGTTTTTGACAATTAAACCAGACTTACATTTAAACTGCGTGCTTATGCTAAACTGAATTACTTGAAATAGAACTTTTTTGACATTGAAACTTTATTTACACTAAACTGAATTGTTTAACATGGAACTGTTTTTACATTTGACTGTGTGTAAACAAAATCTGTACTTATACTAAACTGAATTAACAGAAGTAGACTTGCTTGACTAAACTGAATAGCTAGAAATAGAAGTGTTTTTCACAATTAAACTGTACTTACATTTAAACTGTGCGCTTATGCTAAATTGAACTGTTTTTGACATTGAAAC
This sequence comes from Sepioteuthis lessoniana, assembly GCA_963585895.1. Taxonomy (NCBI): domain Eukaryota; kingdom Metazoa; phylum Mollusca; class Cephalopoda; order Myopsida; family Loliginidae; genus Sepioteuthis; species Sepioteuthis lessoniana. The sequence continues at coordinate 95,103,187 of OY757915.1, read as the reverse complement.
TGTACTTACACTAAACTTAATTGTTATATATAACTGTTTGAATAAACTGAATAGTTTGAAATAGAAATGTTTTTGACAATTAAACTGTGTACTCATGTTTTAAAAAGAAGTGATTATTTACATAAAAATGGATTTGGCGTTAAATAACCTACAAAGGTTGATATGCCATGAAATCCAACAAACCAAAAATAAATGATACTGGTTTGTACATTTTTAATTAAAGAACTTTATTAATTTAATGTGTTGTTTTTTTTTGTTTTTTTTTTTTTCAGTGATCACTTATGGCACAAAGCAGTGGATTGCCTCCAAGACCTCATGGATGCATGTGAGGGTGACAATGAGGAGGGTCAAAAACTACGAAAATATGTAAATGTGGATAATACTAGAAAAAGTGTTAATTATTTATGTGAGAACTTGGATGGTATGTATTTAACTTATATCTAACTTTTTTTTATAAACAAAATTATGATCTGCTTTGTGTATAGTCTACTCTACTCTTACACTTGGCCCAGTTGACTGGGGGTGCAGAATACACCGACTGCATCTCTACTGAGGGGTAAGACTCCCTCCCAATGTATAGTGTCATATCAGGACACTCAATCTGATGGTGAGGCTCGAGTAATACTGGAGTTTTGGGGAATGTGGAGTACCTCTTCAGTACCATCACTCCCAAGCCCACTCTGGCTAACATTTAAACTGAGTGCAAACAAATGACTTAGACTAAATTGAATTGCTTGAAATAGAACTGTTTGATCACTTAACTGTGTGTAAATTAGTGACTGGTGTTTAATTGAACTGTTAGTGTTAGATAGCAATTCTTGAAAATATTTAACTGAGTGCAAACAAATGATTGATAGTAAATAGAATTATTCATATTAGTTAAATGGTTTTACCTATTTCTACCTGTCTAGAAGAAAAAAAAAAAAAAAAATGGGCTCAGACTCATTTAAAAATGTTATCTACAAAATTTATTGAGAAATCATATATTTGATATGTGTATAAAAATAGATTTGGCATTAAATAACCTACAATGGTTGATATGCCATAAAACCAAGCCAAACCAACTCTTGCACTCCCAAAACGCTGTATTTCAACTTTTGAATCTGTTTTGTACATATTTTTCATAAATTTTGTATTAGCAACATCTAAAAGTTTAATTTGGCTACATTAAGCTTTAAAGTGGGGTGGTTTTTGAAATTTTTGGTGGGTCTCTGCCAGAACACAATTCAGTGACACGACTTCTGATGACAAGAAGCCTCCCACACTAGGAACAGTAGTTAAAATTGTCAAAAAGACAAACTACTGTTTGATGTTATTATTACTACCCCATGTAGTTAGCAACTCCTTCTATTATCCTTCTGTACCAAAGTCAAACTGTCCTTTTATATGCATCACAGGATTTCATTTTAACATGAGACTTGTTTCTTTTAACTTGTGACTCCATGAGTGGCCATGTTTCTTTTCATGGATATCTTCCATGCAAAATACATGCAAGCCTTTTTCACTCCATGAGGTAAGCTATCTCTCCCATCACATTGAAATCTTTTTGACATCTGTCAGGCCAAGCAATCTTCACTTGTGGCACTAATGTTGACCAAGAAAAGGGTAAGGTGCTACACAATTTCTGGTTTATTACTTCAAGTATGGTTGGACTGCTTTAGGGACTCTAGTTCCTGATTCTTGAAATTTCACTGTGGCAATTTACCCTGTTGAGTAGACTATTCTCAAAACCCCACTTAGAAGTAGAATGAACAGATGGGTTACTACATAGGCATTTGTTTATTTAGATATTTAAGTTAAATGAGGTTTGGGATCTTTATTAAGTCTTTTTTTCTTCTTTTTTTCTTTACTGCAGCTTTTGACAAGCATTCAGGCTGCATTAAAGAGGGTCACAATGAAATCTCAGTGTGCACAGACAATAAAAAGAAATGGCATGACAGGCAACACAACACAAAAGAACTGGATCAAATGGAGAAAATTTGCCTGTAAGTCAATCTGAATGTTTATATCAAATCTTTTTACCTGTCCTTTTGAAAATTAGAATATATTTCTGAGTTGAGAATTATCATTACTAGCAATACTTAATGAATATCTTACAACCTGCATGTAATTTATTAAAAAATAAAGGATATAATTTGTATTTAAAAGACATTGTGTGTGGCATTTAAAAGGTTCAGATATAACCTCTGAAAATATTCCAAATATTTAATTCTATTATTTTCCTCAAAAACTTAATTATTTTGAATTATTATTATTTTCCAGATGTATAGGAGTAATATTAATCTAAATTTTACAAAATTAAGTTTCTAAAAGCAATTCCCTCTTTGTGATTACCAAGAGAGTAGTTAAACACTGAAAGTAACACCCTTTTACAATGAGGGGGGAGAGTAAAATATAGAGCTGGCAAGTGCAAAATTAGAGAGTTGATTTTTTTTCTCTTCTCTCTCTCCCTTTGTCTTTGATAAAAATATTTTTTCTATTAAAAAAAAATTGAAGTCTTAGGCAGACCATTCAGACTGAACCTGGTGGCCACATAACCTGTGGTTCTGATCTGGTTGATATAGAGGCAGAGAGACAGATCCTACCTCTTTTTTTTTTTTTTACGTATATTATAAGACAATATGTTATCTTGTTGTAGTCAATATTCAACCCACAGGAATAAAGTCTTACCCAGTAGGATATCTTCTATTAGTTAATTCTCTTCATTATTCCAGCCATTACATTTCCATGACTAAATGTCTTAGGTGACATTCATGTTAGATGTACTCATCAGATATAGAAAGACATCTCAAAATGGTTCATAAAGACCCCTAGAGTGAATAAAATTTTAACGGAATCTACAGGGGATGAACTTATTAGTTTGGTTGTGATGACCACTAGTGGTGTATCATTCATATATCCTATTTACCAACCCCTCCGCTCGGGCAGGATATGACACAAGTTCAATTTTTAAGCAGAGTCTAACAGGTTTGAATTCAGTTTTCCTTCTCCTAGACTAGTTGCCTCACCAAAGTTGAAGAACCTAGTCTGCCCTACTATTTACCCATAGCTGGAGGGAGAATAATTGGATTCATACCTTTCCCAAGGGTATTAGTGCTATTCATATATGATTTAATCAAATTATACTGGTCATTTAGGCTCGGATGTCATTAAACCTTTTTTGGTGTCACAAACCTATAACATCAGTCATGACTTCCTCAGTGGCCAACAAACCCAACCTTCTCCTTAAAGAATGATTCAAGAATTAAAGGTACATTTACAATTTACATAAGAATCGGTAAACGATATGGTAATTAGTTGTTTTAATATTCAATTCATTTATTTGCGGGTGAATGGAAATTAAATTTTGTTATAAGGGGTGCATAAAGTAAAATTTAAGGAGTCCTTGGATATGGGATGCAAATTAGGCAAAATAATTTCATTATTTCTACTTGACTGAGAATTCATAGACCTTTTGTATATTTTGATGATCCCAGAATTTAAAAAAAAAAAAATTTAAGTGCTGGTGATAAGGTTTTTCACTAACTTATCTGTTGATGATTGTACACTTTTGAGGGTCATGACTTGTTTTTTAAAATAAAACCCAAAACATTAAAACCTGTTCAATCAGATACTACTTCATATCCTATTTCCTAGACTCTTTGAGCAGCCTAACTGATTCAAAACCCATTACTTATATTCACCATTATAATATCCAAAACAAATGGTAGAGCTGCAGTTAGGTTCATGAGGGAAAAATTCTTATTAGCATTTCATGAATTTGAATAATTTTTTTAAAAAATGGTCTTTAGGACGACAAAATTATATTTCAGTTGTAGATTAAACTGAAAATTGTTTTATTACCTAATTTATAGCATTTTAAGTTTATTGCTCTAAAAAAAATCTTTATGCACCATTTTTATATATATTATATGTAAACTGCATAAAACGCAGACATCTATAATTACTATGTTTTATTGCAATTATCAGGGAATGCTGATGATCATTAGACAGAGTATTTAAAGTGCTATTGGCAGAAACTGACCACTGTTACTCAATAATACTGTTGACCAGCAGTGTCTAGAGTAATTTTTTTCTCTTTTCTATTATATTTGTTTGTAATTTTAATTGTATAACATTTGTTAGTAAATTTTCATTCAGCAAATGATAATTCAACATTACCAGTTTGTTTTGTTGCTTATTAATTCAAAAAATAAATTACTACAGAGAAGTATTCCTATTTATCTTACTATTTTGGTTCATTTCTCTCATATATATATATATATATATATATATATATATATATGAGAATGTAGTGTACTTGGTGATTAATCAGTTTCTCATCTGTGTGATCATTAGACCAAGCTTTTGGTCCGACAATCATATAGACAAGAAACTGTTACCAAGTGTTGCTGATTGTCTAGGCTATTCTAACTTATATCTACATATGTTCAAGCAACAATATTGGACACTCTTTATGAATGTAGTAAACTACATTATCAATATATATATATATAAGCTGTAGAACAAGAAAGACAGTTTTGAAAATCAGATTGAAATGTTTTACTCATGATATTAAAGTAAGTAAAGTTGGCGACCGTAGTTGAAGGTGACCCAAAGGCTCTCTTTTCATTAGATATTATACAGAGGTGTAGGGGAGGGTGCTACTCCTTTCCTTGGGTTGCTCCACTTTACCCTTATAATGCTGAGTGTTAAGCTAGGAGGCATTTTTTTTTTTTTTTTTTTAGTCTTTGGTGTATGACTACCTGGTATTAAACCCTGGTCTCCTGGGTCATTGGCAAACACTCCTAATGGGTAGGTAATAATGCTATCTAATGCATAAAGGTCTGATTGAAAAGTTCCAGAGGTCTTCCAAGAAGTAGAAAGTGAAGAGGAATTATCTGACACAAATTTATTCATGCATGGCCAAAAGTGCTTGGTCTTGTCAGCATTCCTTTACTGGGGAGCCTCAAGTGCTGAGCAAAAAAACTCAACCCTGCAAAGCAGGCATAGCTTAGAGGGGAAGACCCTCTGAGATCAAGCAAATCAGTTTTCAATTTTGAAGGGATTTAGAGAGATTTCAGTTAGCTTAAATAGTGTTTGCTCCCCCCTGGAATAAAGTATGATAAAAAATCTTGCACTGTACAGGAATTCACATTTTTCTCCTTTTCATTGTAAAAATTCATTTTTGATTCTTCATTTTCATTCTAATGAAATTTGACCATTTGCAAAACATGTCGATCAGATTTTCTAAACTGTCTCCTTACTTTATATAGTGATGTTATAGGTAGTCTTTGGACAGACACTTGAAATAAACTTTGAAGTAAAGATCTGTGTTGTTTTGTTTGTTTTAAATAAAAAAGTTATCGTTCAGAATAGTCCACCATGAATTTACATTAATTGATATATTTTATATATATATATATATATATATATATATATATATATATATATATATATATATTCCCTATTAAGATAAGAATACATTTCAGTCATTAACTTCTTTTTTTTTTTTTTTTTTTTTTTTTTTTTTTTTTTTTTTTGTGTAAACGAATGATTACAGTTAAATTGTAAATATATTGAAATTTTCGGATTTAATTGTTCAGCAAAAAAAAAAAAAAAAAAATAGCTAATGACTGTAACTTACATAGATAGTTGAAAAAAATTAATGAAAATTTTCTTGCTTAGACTATTCTGAACGCACATCAACAAAAAAGAAAAAATTAATGCACACTAATATTTATAAAATTTCTGAATTATATACAATGGCTTTTATCTTCCAGGTTCACCAAAATTGCCTTTGATTGTTTAGAGAAAGTCTTAGAGTACAGATGTGGTCCTGAGGCTAACTATTTTCTTTACAATGTAATGAATGGTCTTGTGCCTACTGCGTGCCAGGAGACTGAGAATTCCACCCCGCATCTTTCACTTGGGTGGACATTGATTCTTCTCGCTTTCCTGGCTACTGTGCTTCTTTCTGTTGCAGAGCAATCGTGAAAGTTTCATAATGGTACTGTTATCAGTGCCATGTGAACTCTATCTTATATAGTAAGGTATCCTTACATTTGACATTTTCCTCCTTTCTGGGTGAGTTTTGGGTATTCCACAATTTCTATTAAGTACAATCATGAAAAATATGAACCTTTTTTTTTTCTATCTTCTCCCCATCTCTTTTTACCCTCTTTTATTTATTTTTTGTTGGGAGCCCCTTTGGCATAATAGTTGGGGAAAAGTATTGAACCCCCTTACCTCCCCAACTATATGTTAAATAGTATCACTGCTCTTCTACTAGGCATTAAATAACTCATGAAAGTTGATACGCCATTAAAGAAAAACTTTTTTTTTTATATATATATATATATATATATATAACTTTACTAATTTTTCTTAATGTAAACTTATTCTTCATTCCCCACTTATTTTTTTTTTTTTTTTTTTTCTTCAAGATGGATGAAGATTAACATCACATATGCAATATAAATAACTTATTACTAATTAAAGATATATAACATTATTCTGTGATCCAGAATGAAAATAACAAATGTAATTTGATTTAGGATCATCCAAAAATTTAAGCACTTATTGTCTCTATACAAACATAATTATTGGCACATATTTATTAAAATTATTTCAATTTAATCAGTTTTTATAAAATTGATGTATTTAATATTTATGGAAAAATACGATAGGTCAGATCGAATTATGTCTGATGTTCATGACTTATGGCCAAAGCACTGATTTTCGCTTGATCTTCTATTTGTTTATTTTAATTGGTTTAACCCTTTTACCCCCAAACCCTGTATCATAACCATCCTATTTAGGAACAGCAGTTACTGTAAATATGCTTGTATGCCAGACAAAGCAAAAATATGTACAATGGTTATACTTGATAATAAAGCCAACTTGATTTTTTATTTATCTATAATTTTAAAAAAGTGTATTTCAACTCTCTTCATTGGAATATGTATAAACTAGCAACAGAAAAAAATGAATCTTAAAACCAAAAGTATTTACTCAATAGATCCTTTGTCACACTCAAATCAAAAATATATTTCTTTACAAACCTTAACCCTGACTGGCCACCATGAATTGATTGTGACTTTTTTCTATGACACTATTACCAGCCACTTATTTATTTTCAAAATTGATTTTAAAAAATGTATGCATAGGTAATGTTTATATTCAAACCATCAAATTCTAGACTTTCTGATTTTTTTGCCAAGGAGAAGATAAAAAAAAAATCTGGTTTTCAATAAAATTTCCAGAGGGGGAAAAAACAATTACCATTTCTCCAATTTAAAAATCGTTCATATTTTTCTTAATGTTCATCAAGGAAAAAAAAAAATTAAATCAATCAAATTATGAGGATGTAAATTTTCCAAGTAAAAGAAAAAAATTTTCTCAATATTTTTGATCATTGGTCTATTTGCCTTGGTTTTTAAATTAAAAAAGAATCTCTAAAAACTTCCCTGACTGATTACATCTTGCCATTTGAAAAAAAAATTATCCAAGACAAACCAAAAGAAACAGACGTCCTTAGAAAGATTCTAAAAGGAAAAAAAAGCAACTTGTAATTTCGAAAATCAATATTTAACTGCAGCTTTCAAAAATTTTAATTTCTCAGTGGGTTACCTCCCTTATCAGTTGCTTTAAGTTTTTTTCGCCCCCATCTCTAAGCATCATAATTTTATTTATCATTTATTAAAATATTCTAGGAGTTTGTTTTGATTTGGGGATTTTATTCCAAAATGTTCATTCCAATTCATTGTTTCGTTTTCTGTTGTTGTTTTTTGTTTGTTTTTTTTCTGCACAGAATCAAGATAAATTTTTCTAAAAAATGAAAAGAAAAAATAAATAAAAATAACAAAAAAAGTTGTTTGCTTCAGTCAGTTAATTCTTTTGTTTACTTCATTGTGTTTGATAATTTAAATGGCTGATTTAGTAAATTAAATGTTTTTTAATGTAAACTTCACTAAAAGGTTTGTTGTTTTAAATGAATGCAAGAGTTGTCCATTACAACATATTGTTTTGATGTTATTTTTATTTATTACACACCATAATATCACTAAAAAAAAAAATCATGCATTTACTTGTGCCAACTCCATATCTAAATGATAGCGTCTCTTGTCATTCATTCATATATATATATATATATATATATATATATATATATATATATATATAATTTATTTTTGTCTGTAAAGCCATGTGAAAATAAATATTCATGAATATGCTTCTTCTTTTTATTAGTCTGTATTGGAGTGTATATTTTAATGCTTCTGGATTCTTGTGTTTGTAATGAAATATATGACATTAATCTGATCACAATGTTGTAAAACTCAACAATTTTGAAAAAAAAAAAACAACCTTTTAAGAGTTATCTCCCATTTATGCTGCTTTCTCTAAAGAAAGAGCTTTAAAATATTAATCATTTACTTATTTAGAAATAAATTTATGAATATTAAAATCTGTAGATTTTACTTACTTTCTTCTGAAGATTGTTGTGATTTATAAAAAAAGCTAAACCCTGTGAGAATAAAACTAGTAAAAAATACTCAGAAAATGTTTCAACTTTTTTTTTTGTCCTTTTGAATATGAAACCCTTTAAATGAACAAATGTATTTAAATACATTTAATGTTAGTTTTGCTTTTAGAAAATGAGCATATTTTATTTGAAAATATGCATAGATACAAGCTTGCTACAGATTTTATCACAGTGCTGTATCTGCATTTTATTTGTTCAATTATGAAGCGTTAAGGTAGATCTATTTGATACTTTCTAACTAGTAACCCATTTGAGCCCATAAGCCAGATATTTCTGGTTCAGGAAGATTTACTTGTAATAAAAAGCTTACTCTAGCAAATATTTACAGCTTTCTTCCCACTCCCACCCCATGGGATAACCATAAACAAAGATATTTCCATGCTAGAGTTTAGACAGAATGTATATTGTAATGGGTAGGATTTTATGAGCTTTGGTAGAGGGTATCTGAGGTTCAAATGTTTGTCTTTTATGAAAACAAGTAAATCAGTTAATTTGACTTTAGGAGAAAAATTTCATATTATACTAATTAAATGTTTATACTTTTCCATTTCTTAAATATATGCATTATCGTCTTTTTAAAATAACATATATATATATATAAACTCATTATTTCATGGCAACTGGAGTAACATTTGCTGGAGCGTGATGCTACGGTCTAATAATGGGTTTGAATCCTACTATTTTATTTTTAATAAAATCTCTGATTTGCCATGAAATGATTGTATTTATTGAAAATCGCCCCCCCACCCAAGAAGTTAATTTTGATCAAATTTTCAGATTCATGATTATTCTGTAATGATTCAATATGTACATTACCATCTATGGGATCCGAACCCATAAACAGACCGTAGTTGCACGAGCCAGCAATTCAGAATCTATTCTGTATGACTTTACTAATCACCCTTAATGATGATGGGTTAAATGTACACCAAAAAAAACAAAACAAAAGGTTAATTCATTGCAAAATATTTACATTTAAATAGGCCTTCAACTATTCTTACATTTATAAATATGTTCATTTATAATCATGAGTTTTGTTTTTTTAAATTATTTCAACTTCTTTCACAACTTAAGGATTTTCTGCATTTTATTTTTTTTTTTTTACATGGATTTCTATCTAAAATATTTTTCTTTCAAGGGTTGTGGAAATAAATCTAAAATAAAATTAAAAGTCTACCATAAAAACAAATCTTTTAAATTTAACATGTGGTTAAAAGTTTCACCATGTTTTGATTGTGAATTACAACAATCAATAGTTGGTGATTTTTTTTTTTTATTTATTTTATATTACTTTCTGGTGTGGGATTTATTCTAATATTTAAAATAAATTGTTGTTGAAGGTTTAAAAATTGAATTATTTAAAATATGAGACAGGTTACATTTTGTTAATTTTGTTGTCATTGTGATGTATGTTGATAATTATGTGTTTATACATTCATTTAATCTAATAATATTGTTTACATTTGTTTTTGTTTGCTTTAATTGTTAAAAAAAAAAAAAAAAAATGAGTGTAAGTAAATAATTATCCAAATTTTTGTTATTTTTGTATTGTACAGTACTAATATTATACAAACCCCCTCCCCCCAAAAAAACACAGGCTATGTCAAAACAATACACACGCACACACACAATATATATATATATATATTAGACAGTATGAAAAATCAGATTGATACGTTTCACTGTAAAGTAAACATCATCAAAACAAATGTATTTTTCTAAAAAAAGGAAATCTACACCTGATAAGGAAAAGTATACTATTCCACCCACCTTACTTCTCTATCAATGTTCCTCTTAATTTTTTTTTCCTTTTATAGAAACAAAAAGAGAAGTAGAGTGTATAATGTATATTTTTACTTTTGAGGTGACTCCTGCTCAGTTTTATCTTTTTAATTTTCTATCTTAAGTTTATGAAACAAAAGATCATAGCAAGAGTGATATGATGCTTGCTTATTTGACCATGTAGTTTCATTATTGAACCTCCTGAAATCTAACGACATTAAAATTTTACTACACAGCATAATTGTTTGGTGTAGTGCAGTTAAGCAAATTCCATTATATATTAAATTAATTTTCTTCTTGATATATTATTTATTTAGCAGTAATACTAAAAGAAAGTCATATATAAAGAGAATAATATTTTTATTAAATTTAGATGCTTAAATAGAACATTTAAAAATAGATTTGTTGAAACTTTTAAACCATTATACAAATTAAACACTTTTAAGTCTACAATAAATTTTTTTTTATCTAAATTTTATTTCATTTTTTTCCTAATTTAATAGATCTGTTGACAAAATAACTGATATCATGGTACTACTCTGTCAGGAAAGAAAAAAAAAATGTATTTACAAGTATCAAAAAATTTTAATCATATTTGTCTAATATATTAAAGATATCTATAATTATGAGAAGTGAGATTATCATTCCAAAAGTTGTTTTGACTAATGAAATTATTTTTCATTCTGATTTAATTTTAATTTTCTTTGAGCAAAGAAAAGTATGTGTTTACACACACCCCACTTGCACAAGAAGAGAGACTGCTTTCTTATTTTGATCACCAAAATGTATAACATGAGCCTTTGCTTGTTCATTTGTACGTTTCAGCCTCTACTTCATCAGATCAGAACACTGTGGTAGAATACCACCTCTGTCCCATATGTTTCATATACTGAATGTAACAGCTACTATGGTACAAAGGTAATATTTGGGACTATTTCTCTTTTGAGAAAATAAAGAAAATTAGATTCCATTTAAACAGAATCTAATATATTAGGATGATAATTTTTTTTCTTTCCTACAATCAGCCATTCCTTTTAAATAAACTGAATTTCATAAAAAAAATCTTTGGTCGAACTAAGATCTAATCAATTTCATGAAGACAAAATAGATGGCTATTCCTTGTAACTAATGTTTTATTTAAGCAGAATCCCGTGTGTGTGTGTATGTATATATATATATATATATATATCTTACAGAAAAATACTTAAAAATATATGACCTGGATCTAAAAATAAATCCAGTAAAAATTAATTGTTACATTAAATTAAATGTCCAAATTAATCAACATTTGGTTATAAAGTTGTAAGAGATAATTTGTCAATATAAAGATTGGTTTAATCTCCAGGGATGAGTTTTACAACAATAAATTCCTTTTGATTCAATAATGACTTTTTTTATTAGTAATGTATATTTAAGGGGAAAAAAAGAAATTCAAAGTACATTTATAAAGTAAAACTAATGACTTTTAAAAGACATGAATTTTGTCTGTTTGTCCTAAAATAAAGTCAAATTTAGGGAATAATCCAAAGAGCTGCAAATATTCAATAAATATCTTAAAACTTGTAATAGAAGAGCCATTTTTTCCCCCCCCTGTTTCAATCAGTATTTTTTACAATTTTCATATCTTAGTTTGTCTTGTCTTTCACAATGCCATAGTTCTAAGGACACCTGGTGAAGAATAAACAAACTACAAATTTACCAACTGAAAAAAATTTTTTAAATTAATTATATATAATTAGTTAAATTAGTGTTAAAGAAGAATAAAAACTAATGGTAATATAAATTTATCTATTTTTTAAATGTGACACTAGCTGGGACTGTAGAATACACTGACTGCTTCTCTGTAGAGGGGTAAGAACCCCCCCACCCCAATGAGTGTCCTGGATATGACACTAAACTGCATCTGATGATAAGGCTCTGGGAATGCAGAGTACCCCTTCATTGCCATCACTCCCAGGCCCACTCTGGCCCTGAGTGGTAGCACTTAATAGGTTCAAATAGAAATATTTGACATCTAATAACACACAATCATCAAACAGTTCAATTATTAGTTTACTTGAAATAGATGTTTAATTGAATTGTTAGTTTCACAGAGCTATACTTGGAACTTTTTAACTTTGACTTATATATTAGATATATATGATTTGTAAACATATTTATAAACCAGATTTGGCATTAAATAACCTACAATGGTTGATATGCCATAAAACCTAAGCTATAGGTTATTTATCTCATAGGTACATCCAGTACTGTTTGTGTTGGAAAAGAGATGCACATTTTTGATAAGTATACTACACACATTATTAATAGTAAATAGAATGGGCTAAATAAGGATTTTTCATTCTTCTATTTGGTTAAAAGATGCGCTGTACACTTGTAATTTTATGAATTAAAAGATCTATTACCAAAAAAAAAAAAATCAGTGGTCTCCACTGTAACACATCTCCAAGAGAGACATGGGCACCTCGGGTGGTGTAATGGTTAGCAAGGTAGACTAGCAAACCTACACGAGTGAGTTCGATTCTCATTGGGCGCCCAATTCATGCGGCCTTGTGCTACATCTAAGCAAAAAAGCTTAGTTAATTACATCTCCAAGAGAGACATAATGCTTTTTGACCAAGTTTGAATCATGTAGTCAGAATTATTGGTGCTAAAAGTCTTTACTTAATATATTATGAAATTTATACACAGATGTAACATCTATTTTGGGACGGGTTGTACATTTTCTTTAACAAGATCAACAGATTCCTTTCTTACAGATGTGGACATTAATAAATGAATAAAATCTAAAATAAAAGCAATAATAAAATTCAAAAATAAGAAGAGGCTCCTTACACTGGACAATGAGAGGCATGACAAATTCTTCATAATAGAAACAGCGTTGGGTACTTAAATGGTATCTATTAATCAGCTAAAACCTGTAAAATTTCATAAACAGACACTAATAACAACAAAATCAAAATACTAATAATTCCACAACCCAAATACCCACACAAGACAAAAAAAAAATCAACAACAGTCTACTAACAATCAAGTCACACTGAAAGTTAAGCAAGGATGAGGCTGTTCAATACTTAGTTGGGTAATCACTTAAGCTAACAGCAGGTACTGTCAGCAATGTGAGGCCTGTGCGCCATATCTAAGTAAAGCTTAGTAAATTAACTGTCTACACAAAAACAGTCACACATTCAAGTAGATGTGTATGATTTTCCAAAGATAATAACTATCATTGCTTTAAGTACTAACATGTACATATATAAACAAAAAAAACTAAACCCAACATTAGATACATACTACTCAGATAGCTTGGATAATTGGTTGTTTGATTTTTATGGCATATCAAACTTTGTAGGTTATTTAATGCCAAATCCATTTTTATATAAATAATCAGTTCTATTTCAAAAATTCAGTTTAGTATACGTATAGATTTTATTTACGCACAGTTAAATGTCAAAACAATTCTATTTCAAAAAGTTCAATTTAATGTAAGAACAGTTCCATGTCAAACAATTCAGTTTAGCATACAAAAACAGTTCTATTTCAAACAGTTCAGTTTAGCATAAATACACGGTTTGTCAAAAACATTTCTATTTCAAGCTATTCACTTTAGTCAAACAATTTGGTTTAGTGTAAGTATGCAGTTTACATGTCAAAGCAGTTCAGTTTAGCATAAGTATGCAGTTTTTATCTATTTAACCCATAGATAGGACCCTATCAGGTGCCACCACTCCAGGCCAGAGTGCACCTGGGAGCAATGGCAATGAAGGGGTACTCTGCATTCTCCAAACCTCCAGCATTACTGGAACCTCACCATCAGATTGTTTAGTATCATTTCCTATAATTTTCCACTTCTGCTGAAAATTTAACTGTCAGCACCAAAAACAGGAAACGATTTCTTCAGACCTTGTCATCCATTGGATAACATCAGCGATGGAATTCAGCCAGTTTGTACTGATTCATAAAAATCTGTTCATGGAATTTCATTAATCCCAAGAACTGTTTGTGAGCTTAAATCAGGAGTTCTCAATCTCTTATTTAGAAATGATTTTTTAAGGTTTGGAAAATAACTAAAATTAATAATTTCACTTGCTACATCAAAGATCAACGTTTGCACATATATTAGGCCTGCCAAAATTGTTTACTGCTAGAGACTGTGGGAGCGAGAGAACCTGGTGTAGCAAAACTTGTTCTTAAAATTATTGAATCCTACCACTGGATAGCACATGCATTTTGTAGCCTCCCAAAATAAGCAAACCATATTTGATAACTTTTATGATAATAATTCATCAACTTAATAAAAAAAAAAAAAAAATTCCATGAGAAAAGCCCATACAAGTTAAAACGATGAACTAACTAATGACATTTATGAAACAAAAGATCATAGCAATCGTTCATTGCTTCTGGCAGGTCCTCAGGGCTACATCCCATATCCTCACAGAGCTGCTGTATGTAGGTTTGAGCTGGTCACCCTGCTTTTACTCGGTCATGTGAAGGGGTCCATTGGAGAACATCACTTATGAGCTCATCCCTGCTTCTCCTGCAGTGTCCGGTGTGTCTGGTTCGTTTAACTTTGATAGTTTTTGTGATGGGAGGTAGGTGGCCGTACAGCTGCTGCTTTGTGGGGTGTTGCCTCCAGGACTTGTTCAAAATTGTTCGCAGCAGTCTTATGTAGTTGCCGTCGAGCTTTTTCTCCATCCGTTTAGTCAGCATCTATGTAGTGCATCCATATAGCAGTATTGACACGACCACTGCTTGGAAGAAACTGCGTTTCATTTTTTCGGTCAGGTCTGACTTCCATATGACCAATAGCATTTCAATAGCTGTCCATGCCTTTGCTAGTCACGTGTTGATGTCTTTTTCGGTTGATAAGTTCACCTACCTAGGAAGCAGTGTCTCGTCAACTAGTTTCAGAGAGCTACCGCCTAGTGTGGAAATGTCGCCTGTTTGATTAAAACACATGTATTCTGTTTTGTGCGCATTGACATAGAGGCCAATGCCTGCGGTGGCTCATTCCAAACTATGCAGTAGTGTTTTGGCTTGGGTGGGTGCATTTGACAGAATCGCTATGTAGTCGGCGTCAGTAATTGTTTTTGCGGAGTACCTTCTGCTTTTTTTCTTTGTCAGCTCAAAATCGTTTTTTATTAATTTGTTATTCATCCTTAGACCATTATCAGGAACTTAAGAAAACTACATTTCAAAGTTTATTAAACACTCAGATTTATGAAAATCAAATATTTTATCTAATGTTAAGCTTGGTTATTCTTTAATAATATTTTCAAATTTAAAAATAATATTAAAAAGATATTTTGTTATTTTGATATGATATAGTAATATCTAATATTAAATAGTAAATGATATTGACAAACAATTTAAAATCATTTTGTTATTTTGATATTTACTATTCTGCATTGAAAATTACTATAATAAAAAAAAGGTTGTGCTTGTGTTGTAACGGTCCAGGTTCAAATCCTGGACAAAGGTGTTTACATTTCACAGAGCACTAATACCCTTGGGAAAGGTATGAATCCAACTTCTTCCTCTAGCAATGGATAAATAGAAGGGCAGACTAAACTCTTTAACCTTGGTATGACTACTAGTTGAGGAGAAGGAAAACTCTGAATTCAAACCTATTGAACTCCACTTAAAAATTGACCTTGTATCACATCCCGTTCGTGTAGAAGGGTTTGTAAATACACATAATATAAAAAAACAATTAAATAATTCATATAGTAATGTCTTTCATAACGTTTTGTTTCAGGATATTTGATTAAAAATTTTTGAGTATTAAATTTTGAAATAGCTTGGTACTTTTCAGTAACTACTAGGCTTTGTATGTAAGGATCATTTTAACTTGAGAAAACAAATTTAATGTCATAATTTGATCAGAAAAATGGAAAATCACTTTTCATTATTTAAATATGTTTAAAAGTAAGAATATTTTGGTGTTTTAAGTGTTAAAATATAACAAGTACAGTTTATGTGAGTTATGAAAAAAAAGGTTTGGACTTTTATGTTAAAATCAATATAACATTTTTAATAACACCAAAATTCTAGATCTGATCTTGTATGATATTTTGTGGCTAATTTTCACAAAACTTCTTTTAAAGATTGTTCCTTTTTGACCAGTTTCTTCTACTTTTTTGTTGATTTTATCTTTCTTTTATCATTGAAGCTTTTGGGCTTAGATCAGTATCTGATTTAGACATTAGATAAACAAGTGATAGTCAAGGATTTTACAATTTGTTAGGGCCTCAAAAAAATATCAGAATTTTTTTTTTTTTAATGGAAAGAAGGGGCTTTTAAAATTCTGGTATATTTTTTTAAACAAAGGGCCCTTGGCTTAGGGATTCAGCAAGTTTAAATCTTATACCAAATTAAGCTAAGGCAGAAAATAATATGCATACCAGGCCATTGGCCTAATAGGTAGAGTGTTCACCACTGGTCCAGGAGATCGGGGTTCAATCCCAGGTCAAGTCATACCAAAGACTCAAAAAATGGTACTTGATGCCACCTTGCTTTGCACTCAGCATTATAAGGTAAGGATCAAGGGTAAAGTGGAGCAATCTAAGGAATGGAGTAGCACCCTCCCCTACACCTCGGTGTTGTAGCTATTGAAAAGGGAGCCTTTGGGACACCCTTAACTAAGGTCACCAACTTTACTTAATAATGTGATGGTTAACAAGCTGTTCTTGAAAGTCATTGTTTGAGTTAGATCCTAATGTTTAATTAACAAGATAATTTTGTGTCAGACACAGTTCACATCATTTCTTTGTTTTTAATGGCATATCAACCTTCATGGGTTATTGAATGCCAAAGCCATTCATGTTGAACAGCAGTGGTACTTTTTAACCTAAAGCTGGGAGGGATAAGGGGGTTCATGCCTTTCCCAAGAGTATTAGTCTAAAAGTAAACATAATAGGACAATTGGAGTTGGAACTTATATTACTAAGATCTTACAGTCCAGGACTTTAACTATAATTCTCCAGGGACTCCCCCCCTCCCCAGTACACACTTGCATAATCTTCTCTATCTAATGGGATGTAAGTTCAAGCCTTGCTGAAATCTATTTCTTTATTTCAATTTCACTCAGTTTACTTATGTTATAATTAACATCCAACCATAAAAGTCTGCATTGGCTAATAATAAAAAGGTAATGAAACTAATCAGAAATTAATAATGAAATACATTATGCTCTTTTAACACTTTCACTAACAAGTTAGATAAAATTTGTTTAGCCATAATTTATTTGAAAAAAAAAATGCTTGTGTTGTTAGCCTTTTAAAGATAAGATTCATCTTTAACCATTTACGACCAAGTTTTTTTTAAATTATTGGGCCATTGGCTTAATGAGGAGATTGTTCGCCAATGATCTGGGAGACCAGGGTTCAATCCCAGATTGAGTCATACCAAAGACTCAAAAAATGGTACTTGATGCCACCTTGCTTAACACTTGCCATCATAAGATAAGGATCAAGAGTAAAGTGGAGCAATCCTGGGACTGGAGTAGCACCCTCCCCTTCACTTCTGTGTAATAGCTATTGAAAAGGTAGCCTTCCAGTCACCCTCAACTAAGGTCAACTTTTTTTTACAATGTTTAAGGGATAAAAAGAAAATGAAATTCAACTGGTACGCTGGTGACTTAGCATATGTGAAAGGGTTAAAACAATTTGAGTCTGACTATTAGAAAATAAACTTTTCTATTGAGCAAAATTGTTTTTAAAAATGCTAAATTTTCATTTTAAAAATATTTGAATTTATTTTGTAGTAATAGCTGATATTTGAATATATATATATATATATATATATTTTTTTTTTTTTTTTTTTAATTCATATAAAGTTTTTGTTTAAAAATTTTCTGCAAACATACAAAAAAAATTTCTTACAAGACTATTATCACTATTTTCTTTATAAGTTTTCTATAATAAATTGTAATTACTTTGTAACAAGTTATGAACGATAGTCGGAATTATATTTCGACAATTGTAACAAAATAAATACAGATGCTCCTCTTTATGTAATAGATTTACATTTTGACAAGCTCATCGTAAAATGAAAATATTCTAAAATCATAAGATCACAAAAATGCTACAGACTGAATGTTTCAATTTACTCAAGAATAACTGTACATGTATTATAAGCTTGGTTTCTTTGTTTAATGGCATATCAACCTTCGTAGGTTATTTAATGCCAAAGCCATTCTCCTAGAAGAACAGTAGTGGTACTATTTAACTCATAGCTGGGAGGAAAAGGGGGTTCATACCTTTCCCAAGGGTATTAATTTGGTTTGGTTTGGTTTCTTTGTTTAATGGCATATCAAACTTCGTAGGTTATTTAATGCCAAAGCCATTCTCCTAGAAGAACAGTAGTGGTACTATTTAACTCATAGCTGGGAGGATAAGGGGGTTCATACCTTTCCCAAGGGTATTAATTTGGTTTGGTTTGGTTTCTTTTTTTTAACGGCATATTAACCTTCGTAGGTTGTTTAATGCCAAAGCCATTCTCCTAGTAGAACAGTAGTGGTACTATTTAACCCATAGCTGGGAGGATAAGGGGGTTCATACCTTTCCCAAGGGTATTTGCCCGAAAGTGAATGTAATAGCGCGACTAGAGTACGAACTCGCGTACTACGATTCCGCAGTCCATCGCTTTAACCATTACACCACGAGGAAACCCCCCTGTATTATAAGTGGATTACAGTAAATAATCAGACATACAGAACAATACTTGTTTAAATACCAAATGAAAGAGTGTACCCAGGAGTGGATTAATAAAACCACTTGCTGCATAAACCACAGCCTAACAAGGGTGCCTCCTCATTCCATATTTGATAGATATTAAATTACCATATTTAATTTAGTAACATAATAGAATGATATAGTTAAAATGTGTACCCCTTCATGTTGTAAATATAGAGTAATCTAATCAATAATTCGGGAGATTACTTTATATACATTCCAGGTCATGTCATACATTAAAATAGGTACATTTCATTGATACTGTTTATTTATATATATATATATATATATATATCTTTAAGAAAAAAAACAAAGACCGGTTAATTTAGGATTATAAATTTATTTCCATCCTGTTTTTGTTTCTGGTGTAAACCAAAAACACGAAGAAAAATATAACAGGACTTCTTCAGATCCAATGGATAAATAAAACAGACTAGACACATGGGGTGGAGTGGGAGTTGGAAGAGAAAACTGAAAAACAGGATGGAAATAAATTTATAATCCTAAAATAACTGGCCTTTGGTTTTTTTCTTAAAGAAATATTGCTCTGTAAAAAATTACATTGAGCTCTCCACCAGGAAAATTTAAATGTTCAGCTCCTGAATGATTTTCTTGTCCTGAAGGAATTACTCCCAACTCTGATTTAACTGGACCGAATAATACACACACACACACACACACATATATATATATATATATATATATATATATATATATATATATATATGCATACATGTATATGTCAGCTGGAGGGGTAGAATATTCCAACTACACCTCTTTAGAGAGGTAATCTCCTCCTGAGTGTTGCGAGTATGACATTAAATTGCATCTGATGCTGAGGCTCCAGTTCTGGATGTTTGGGGGAATGTAGAGTACCTCTCCATTGCCATTCTACCAGGTCCACTATGATCTGGAGTGATAACACCTGTTAGAATCCATGGGTTTAATGAAAGTGTTTCATTATTTACTATATTTGAAACGATTTAAATGTGTGACAACAAATGAGCTCTTACTAGTTTTAAAATGATATCCCTTACAAATCATTATATATATATATATATATATATATATATGAATAAACAGGATTTGCAATTAAATAATCAAGAGTTGATATGTCATTAAACACAATAACCTAACTTCATTTTTATGTTGTAAATACAAAGTAATTAAATCAATGATCGATTCAGAAACTTACTTGTTACTTCACACAATCCACATTTCATTGATATTTCAAGAGATTGAATACTAAGAGTTCAGGAGATTAACTTAAACAATTTCAGATGTTCAGGTTTATTTTTAAATGCATATAAAATGTGGAAACCCTTCCTAAAAGATAAGAAAGGAAGGTAGTATTTATAGTTTAGGAAATATTAGATTGTTCAGAAAATATTGTCTGATTTTATTATAAACTGTTTAAATTCTGTTCTAAAATATTTTAATTGTAGTTGTATTAAAAAAAATTTGCATTTCTAATGATTAAATTGTCCTCTTGGTTAATTTTTAATCCCTTCTTTCTGAATTTGATTTTGAAAGTTATATGCTCCTAATCATGAATAAGTAAAACTGAAGTGAAGAGTTAACTTCTTTTGCATGAGTTCAAGCTTGGTGATAATGCCTTTCAAACGGCTGTCAATATGAACAGAGTCTGGGGTGAAGGATCCACTTGTGTTGGGACAGTACGGTGCTGGTTTCAGAAGTTCCTTGGGATACAAATCTTGAAGATCAAGAGGGTAGAGGACGTCCATGTTCAATTGTTGACTAACATCAGAAAACACTTGTTGAACAAAATCCATATCAAAGTCTTAGAGAAATCTTTCAAGCAATGGGTGTCAGCATTTCATCTACATTGGATCATCTAAAAAAGTTGGCTAGGTGAAGAAACTCGATAAATGGGTTCCACATGAACACAATGAAAGTAAAAAAAGTTTGACGCATTGAAGTGTGTTTGATGTTGTTTCTTGATCAAATAGTGACTTGGGATTAAAAGTGGATCCTTTATGAAAATTGTAAATGATCATCTCAATGGCTTGTTCATGATGAAGTACCTGAACACTTTCCAAAACCCAAATTGCATGAACAGAAGATTATGTTGGCTGTTTAGTGGTCCTGCTATTGTACTTATCCATTACAGCTTTCTGGAATTTAACCAAAGCATCTCTACAGAAGTTAACTGCCAGCAACTGGATGAAATACCTGTTCAGTTAATGCTGGGCCAAATATTTTCAGGATAACACTACAGTATCTCACTGACTGGAGATATGAGACTTTGCCATATACACCATATTCTCCTGATCTTTGACCCACTGATAACCTTTTTCTTTTTTTTTTTTTTTTTCAAGCATCTATACACTTTTTTTATGCCAACAAACATTCCATTCCAAAAGAGAAGTAGAAACTGCATTTAAAGATTTCTTGGTATCAAAACTTTTTGAGTTTTATCATACTGGCATGAATAAATTTCTTAATCAATGGCAGAAATGCATAGATGTTTAATGATCATATCTGGACTGATTAAAACACTGTTTAAATTCATTAATTCAGGAATAAAATTTTATCCTAAAATCAGACATTATTTTTTGAATGACCAAATAGTTAACACACAAAATGGGATAAATATTTTTCATCATTTTCCTAATGAAATTTTTTTACATTGCTGAGGTTGTGAACAAGACTAGATTAAAGCAATGTGATGCCATAAACTCAACCCAAAAACATTGCTCCTCTTCTTCCCTTGATAACAAGTGGCTCTAAAGTTACTGTTTTTAATTTAGTAACACAATAGGGTTGTATAGTTAAAATATGTACCTACTTTATGTTGTAAATATAAAGCAATTCTCAATTCAGGAAAGTACTTTTTACAATCCATATTATGCATTAAAATAGGTACATTTCATTGATACTGCAAGAGACATAGTGCTACTGAGAGTTGAGGAAAAGAACTACAGACAGTTTCAGATATTCTATATGTATATTTAAAGATTAATTTCAGGCATTTTATAAGTGTTCTTAAACATGTATAAAATTATTATCCATTGGGTAATGTGTTCTTAAAAAGTCAATCAATAAAAAAGAAGGGTACTATTCATAATTCATATATCCTACAAGAAATAGTCAACTAACCAAATGGGAGAATTTGTTTTTATAATTTTTAAGATGATTTTACATTAGCCTATAAAGTTTTATCACAAATATGATCCAATTACAACAAAGCATAATATCTTCAAAAGAAAAATTATTTAGTGCCCTTATATTCTATAATTTTGCTTAATGGTTAATCCAGCATTAGGTGTACCAACAATATTCACACCTTATATATATATATATATATATATACATACACTGTCCACTGATCAAAATTCATACTGTCCTTCAGGTTGTTGCAATTTTATTTTCTATTGGTATATATATATATATATATATATATATAAAAGCTTTGGTTCTTGTTTTGTGAGTTGGATGTTGTTGGCTTTGAAAACAGAATAAAAACAAAAAAAACATTGTATGATATGAAGTTAAACACTTGGAGATGTTAATATTTCTTAAGTGAGGCAGGTTAGATGCTGCTACCTAATTCCAAAAATACAATAAATATTGTACAACACTCCCAGGCTAATATAGCTTCACTTGAAAAAATTTGATAGATAAAGTTCAATAACTAATCATTATCATAGCATGAAATTTTTTAAACGTCAGACCATCATAACAAGAGGATCATCTGTACTCCATTATTGTTCCAATAATCATTCCACAATGTTTTACATATTTTCAATAAAATTTCAGTAAAATGTGAAAATATTTAATAGGATGTTAACACATCTTTTTTTTTTTTTTTAACATTTATGTCTTTCATAGATTTTATATTTTTTAAAACAGGTATATAACTTTTGATTCAATAACTACAGTTTTGCTTATAAAAGACAACACTCCAAACAATTTTTTTTCAGAAGAAGTTAATTTTCATCTAAATTAAAGATACCAGGAATTCATTATTTTTTAGTGAAACAAACTACAATCAGATTGGATATTATTAGGTATTATTTATTACCAAACTCCACATTATTGAAACTGTAACCAAAAAATATGACTATGTAAAAGTCCAATTTTATTTTGGTTATAGAGTTTCGATAATGTGGAGTTTGGCAATAAATAATACCTAATAATATCCATTTTGATTGTATAATGCTCTAGTAGAAATAATAGAATTGTGGTCTCTTTGGTTTAGAAGAAACTCTTTATAAGAAATTGATGGTGTTTACTAATTTATGGAGGAATATGCAGAGTCAATCAAAAGTTATGTAGCAATTTTCAAAAAAGTAACCTTTTCTTTTTTTCAATATTGTAACCTACATGAATGAACAAGATTTTTAAAAATTCACTTTTTTTTTCAAGAAGTGGACATTTCTTGTTTATATAAAGGACACAATTCTTAGCTATATTTAGAGATTTGTTCATGTAACTTGGTCATTAAATTAAATGTTGTCTATTTATTATAAAAAGAAAACAAATATTGTTCTCAAGGTCAATTTTATTCCCAATTTGTGGTATTATTTACATTTTATTATGGTTTGGTTTCTGTATATTTTGGTTATTTTGTACATTTCTAAACATGATTATCTCCCCTTGTATTTTAGCTGCTTTCTTACCCTATATACGCGTGTAATGAACAACTTTTAAGGCTAATTTTTCATCTCTCAAACAAGAAATGTTGAATAAATATTTTTGTAGTCTAACATAACTAAAATTTAGGGGTCGTTCATTACAAGCAATATATGATAAAAACACCATTTTGTGGCTAAAAATTAGCTGTTGTTCATTACACGTATTTTCTCATTTCTTTTCTTTTTTTTAAATTTCTTTGGTATTTAATAAAAGTTTGATTTTGCGTAAAGTATGGTTCGTTGTTTCTTTATGATGCATTGTTATAACACAGATTTTTAGAATTTGAAAATCATTTTGCTAAAGTTTACGGTGGTATTTACAGCAAACTATGATGACTAAATGTAACTGTCTAAATAATTTTCAACTCACTACAAAATACAGACATCACACAATGTGTACAGTTAACACGAAGACACGTTCTCAGATAATACTCACTTTATAAATTTTGAATTAAGCCAGTAGCTACCATACTTAATTTAATTTGGTCTCATATGTATAAAACTATGTTGGAAATTTTGATTGAAAATAAAAAGAAAGAACGAACGAATGAAAGAAAAGGATTCTTAATTAAATAAAGAAGGAAAAACCAAACGAGAAAACCAATAACTGAAAATTACAACAAAAGAAAAAGGAAAGCGGATTGGAAAAAAAATAGAATGAAAAAAGACATAATCAAAGAAAAGAAAATAGAAAGCTAAAAAAAAAAGTGAAAAAAAAAGATATATTTATTTGTGTATAACTTGCACCTCTAACTATAACTGTAAAATTTGTGAAAAAATATTCTTGAGCATAATACATACTGAATTTTTAGAATTTGTAGCTGCTAAATTTAATCTCGTTGTTCAACTTTTTATAGGTTCGCACTAACTCAATATAAGAATTTATATAGTTTACATTGTCTTAAAACACAAAATTTACACAGTATTTGGAGCAAACACACAGACATGTTCACACAAAAATGCATCAACCCTGTGACAAAAATAAGTTCAGATGAGGAGAAACAAAATTATAAACACACACATTCCAGTGGATATTTCTCTATAACAGCATAAAACACATTAATTTGGACTATGGATATAATTTACTTTTGGTCATTCTGTCCTGAATATGGTGAGGCTATGGTCAGAAAAAGGTCGTTATATATTTCTTATGTGTAATAGGCATGCCTAACTTTTGGGCTGAAAAATTTGGAAAAATAGTACATTTTATACACAAATAATTATGGTCAACATGAACAGTATAAATTTTCTGTATGTTTCTTTGTTTCTGTCATGTTAAAAAAAAATTGATGTATAAAATGAATAAATAAATCCTGCTCTATTTATCCAACCTGAAGGTAAATAAGCAAAAAACACATTGATCCTAGGCAGATGGCTGACAGAATACACAGGTAGTCTGATCTTCGAAAATAGCCCAATCCATACATAAATAATCCTGTCTTTATTGACAGCTATTATGCTAGTATACTGCCCAGTTGGCTGGGGCTGTAGAATACACCGACTGCACCTCTGCAGAGAGGTAAGACCCCCCCCCAACGAGTGTCCTGGTATGACACTAAACAATCTGATGGTGAGGTTCCAACAGTGCTGAAGCTTTGGGGAATGCGTAGTACCTCTTCATTGCCATCACTCCCAGGTTCACTCTGGCCCGACGTGGTAGCTCCTAATAGGGCCCTATCTATGAGTTGAATAGAACTAACAGCATACTTATGCTAAAATGAATTGTTTGAGTAAACTGAATAGCTTGAAATAGAAATGTTTTTGACTATTAAACCGTACTTACATTTAAACTGTGTGCTTATGCTTAACTGAATTATTTGAAATAGAACTGTTTTTCGACATTAAAACTGTATTTACACTTAACTGAATTGTTACATATAACTACTTAAATAGTTTGAAATAGAAATGTCTTTGACAATTAAACTATGTACTTATGCTAAACTGAATTGTTTTAAATAGAACAGATTATTTACATAAAAAGGAATTTGGTGTTAAATAACCTACAAAGGTTGATATACCATAAAACCCACCAAACCAAGCCTATGCTAGTATATGAGGTTTGATTGAAAAGTATTGAAACTGAAGCTTTAAATTTTTTTAATTAAAAAAATATATATTTAAATGAAGACAATATTCAATCAACCCTCCATGGTGTTGGGGTGTGATATTTTGTCTGTTTAATCTGGGGATGTCTTGAAGAAAGCAAGCCTCCTGAGGAGCTGGTACAAAAATTACTCATGTTTTGTCAGTATTCCCTTGAAAGGTACCTTACACCCTTACCGCTTTTAGACAAAGGGGCAGGTAATTCCTACCAGGAGGACCTTCTGGAACTGAGCTGACTGATTTGTTTCCAGTTCTGGAGCATCAGGGAGTGTGTAATACCCCTTCATCACCATTACTCATAGGTCTACTCTGTCCTGGAGTATTAGTACCTATTACGATCCCATCTTTAGGTCAAATTGATCTGTTTGAAAATTATCTGTTTTAGATAGAAATTCTTGATAACGTATAAAAGTGTAAATTGTTTGTATTAAAAATAGTTATAATTGTTTACTAAGAATTATCATTAGTTATTCAAAACCATATGACTGTTTGCAAACAAATGACTATTGTTAAATAGAAATAGTTATATTAAACCATATACTTCTGTAAAAATCATTAATATCAGATAGGTATACTTGAAGCCATACAATTGAGCAAACTTTTTGCATTAGATAAGAATACTTGATATCCTATAACCATATACAAATTATTTGTATTAGATAGGAATACTTCATATCCTATAACCATATACAAATTATTTGTATTAGGAATAATTGATATCCTATAACCATAAACAAATTCTTTGTATTAGATAGGAATACTTACTATCTTATAACCGTGTGCAAATTATTTGTATTAGATTGGAATACTTCATATCCTATAACCATATACAAATTATTTGTATTAGGAATACTTGATATCCTATAACCATATACAAATTATTTGTATTAGATAGGAATACTTACTATCTTATAACCGTGTGCAAATTATTTGTATTAGATAGGAATACTTCATATCCTATAACCGTGTGCAAATTATTTGTATTAGATAGGAATACTTGATATACAAATAATTTGCACACGGTGATAGGATTACATAGGAATACTTGATATCATGTAATCCGTGGGAAAATTATTTGTATTAGATAGGAATACTTGATATCATGTAATCTGTGGGGAAATTATTTGTATAAGATAGGAACACTTGATATCATATAACCAAGTGCCAAAAATCTCTTTAGAATCAATTACACAAAAGATGTAAATATAACAGTACAATGTATGCTATTCCCTAACCTCTAGATATAAAATAACCCCAGACAAGTTGACATGCCATTAAGATCAATCAGTCAATGATTTATGGGAGATACTTTATATAAGGGAATGTAAATGAAGACAGTTAAAGAACCAATACAATAAAGTGATGGTGTATAGACTGTTGTTTCAATGTCGTTATGAGTTAGTGTCAATATGAAAAAAATATTTTGAAGCCATTCTATAGACATTTTAAATGAAATGCTTTTTGCAAAGCTCAGCATTTGGCAACATCCTTCAGAATCACCAGACCTAATTTGATGTAACTTTTATGTGTTTCAAAGTTTTAAATTTTGGAGGAAAATATTTTATACAGCTTCAGTTTCAATAATTTTTGAAAAAAGTGTATATATATATATATATATATATATATAACCATATACAAATTTAAAAAAGTATATAGATATATAATGTATAAAACCATATACAAATTTTTAAAAAAGTATATATATATATATATATATATATATATACTCCCCTACCCCCGTGGGGTTGAGTTCTCTGGCAAAGAAGTAATCGTGTTGCCACTAGCGTTTATGGCAAGCCTCTTCGTAGATGAATTGAGGTCTCGGCAACCGTTTGAATGGATGTATGTAAACAATAGCAATTGTGATTCATACCCGTTTAAAATTTACTTTGCAGCTAATATCTCCTCGTGGCTGAATGGTTAGAAGCTTTGGCTTGGCATTCGAGTCAACCGGGTTTCGATTCCAGCTACGGGAAGATACTGTCTAGCCACACTGATGAGTTCTGATAGAACAAAACAGATCTGTCTGTGGATGACTATATATATATATATATATATATATATTGTCACATGAATGTGTAAATGAAACAGAAAAAGCAAATCAAATGATGTCAATATGAACTAACAAAAAGTGCAGAAAAGGGTCAGACACAAATTTAAGGAAAGAGAAACAAATAACAAGGTCATCCTGTCTAGACTTAAAAGTCAGAAATCCAAATAAGGATGTATATAGAAAAATCATGCAAGGCAAGATAGTTATGACGTCATGTCAGGTATCTAACCACCACACCTTTTTTAGATTCAGCCTTGAATATGGTCTTATATTCAAATTAGGGAAAGAGGTAGTTGCCAATTGGATGGAACATATCAGGCAACAAAAATCCTAACTGTCACACACCAAAAACAAAACTGAAAAATCAAACGACTGCTAGACATCGAAGAAATTGGTCACTCTCAAATCTCAAATCAAATCTCATGATTGCAGACGAGTGCCAGACATCGAAGCCAGTTGCTCTCAAAATCATAGAGATGATTGGAGACAGCCATCAGATATCAAGATTGACATCTCATTTATTACAGAGATAATAGACGAAGAATCAATCACAGAGATGATTGAAGAAAATGCAGAGGTATTAAATTTCATTATCCAGCGTCTAAATTCCTAGAGTCAAGAAAAATGGTGGGAACAGAAGCAGAATAGGAAAAAGACAAAAAAAGAATAAAAAAACAACTTCAACCATGGAGGGAAGAACTGAACTAAAAAAAATATGTAAGACTTAAGTTCATATCAGCTTGTTGAATAGACAACACAAAAGATACAAGCTAAGTAATAACTTTGTTTGACTTGCTCCTTACACTTTCCATACATGTACATTGCAGCTGAACATTCTTTATGCATACATCATGGCATAAACAAAATGTTATATTGTATTCATGAAATTGTCCCTTTTACCATCTGATATTGCTTTTCATATTGTTTATATTTTATATTGTATAAATTACAACCCTAGTTTAATCCCGCAGGTGGGAGAATAAAGTTTTGTTGTTAAATCATCTTGTGTTATTGGATAATAATCTCTTCAAAGGATTTCCTGCCTCATATTTTCTTTTTTTTTATATGCACAGCCAACCTGTAGGAGTTCAAAAATTTAAAAAGAAGATGTTTTTGTATCATTTTATTCTTGTAGAAAACCTATCCATGGGTTTCCAATACTCCTGGCGTGTGTATATATATATATATATATATATATATATATATATAAATTCATTTAAGTTTTGGAATGTTTTATCTGGTGTCAAAGAATTTTTTTCAAATATTCAGATTGATTACAGAGTTGATATTCTTTATCTAAGTTTAATAGTAATCTCTTTTGATTTTAATATCAATTAGGAAGTTTTGCCTCATAAAATCTGTTGGGTTTTTTGGGGGAGGTGGGGGAGTACCCAAAAAAATATTGAGGTCCAGAGCGCATCCAGAAATCAGGTGAATTCTGGATGTGTTCTGGACCCAAAAGAATTTTTTGATATTTAGCCCCTAGGTCTCTAAAAAAGATTTTAATTAAAAAAAAAAGCGCGATATTAATCAAAATCAGGGGAGATTACTATTAAAATTTAATTACGGAGTTACTTTTTCTTATCTAGATTAAAAAAAAATTTATTTAAATTTCTTTGAAACTTGATTAAGAAAACGTTCCTAATTGAATGAATTTTACCATCAAAATTCTTTATGCATTTATTTCAGAAAAACATTGGAGAAATCCTCAAATATATTTTCTATGGAGAAACTATAAGAGAAAATTGTAGAATTACACATAAAAAACCAATGAAGGGCTTCACAGAAAATAAAGATGCATGTAGAACTCCTGTAGATATGATAAACTAAATCCCCATTCAGAAAGATCATTATGAACAGGAACACATATGGCTGCAGTCTGCCTATATTTCTTATATGTGACTGATGACTCCAGGGTTAAGACTTTTTAGGCTAACCCCAAAGATCTATTTTCTCAAGTTTCAAAGCAATAAAAATTCTCTCATTTGTCCTTGACTTTGATTGGACTCAATCACCTGACTCATACCACCATGAATAATAATTTTAAGTCACTAACTTTCATAGTTTTATTTTCTTTTTATGCCTTAAAATGTTGACTCAGACAAATTTTGCTGCCGGTGTTCAGAATAATGTTACACAAAGAAAAAAAGAAATTGGCAAGTTTTTTGGGGGGGAACAGGGAGGAGGGGGCTCATGAAAATCAACTCTAAAAAATAAATGAAATATTTCTAATAACATGACTCAAACAGAATAGATTTCAAAAGTGTTTTACTCTGTATTTTTCAACAAATGCATTTTTTTTCCAACATGAAGGGATTGGAAACCCATCTAAGTTCTGTGTGTGTGTGTGTGTGTGTCAGTGTCTGTAATCTGTTCTGCTTACTGAGACATTGAGCAATTGACATCAAAGATTCTAATGGTGATTGAGAGATCAAAGACATTTGTTTTGAAAAATACAACAGATAAAGGGAAAATATGGTTGGTGGTTTTGTAGAATGGTCAGTTGTCAGGTATCAGCTGTGCTAACTAGCACAGGTAGAGAAATTTGATGAATAATAATCATATAATAAAAAAATTTAGTTAGATGCTAGAATTCTTCTTATATTCTTAATATAATATAATAGTATAGTAAATTATGCCAAAAATATAGCATTATATATATATATATATATATATATATATATATACATGGTGCATTCAATAACTTTCCAGACTTTTTTGGACAGGCATTTAAAATTGTCATAGACTCTTGAAAATTCAGTATGTTATTGCTATACATCTTATGAGATGACTGACCAATTTTTATGATTTCACGTTCAAATGAACAGCCACAGCAGCAATTGGAATACACCCTACTAAAGCCTGATTGTCGCAGCTGGTGAATTTCAAAAATGCAATCTGACACTTTAGAAGAACAATATGCAATAAAATTCTTTTTTAAACTTGAAAAAAATGCCACAGAAATGTATGGAATGCTTCAGACTGCTTTTGGAGCATCTTGCATGAATCAAGCATCAGTTTTTGAGTAGCATAAGAGATTCAAGGAAGGCAGGGAGACCATGAGGGATGATGAGAGGTGTGGGAAGTCAGAAAACCAGAGTTGATTGGCCAAATAAAGAATTTCATGGATAAGGACCGTCGTGTGACTATAGAGACAATAAGTGCACAGTTTGATGTCAGTGTGGGAACTGTACACACAATTATTCACAAGGAACTGAAGATGCGGAAGATTTGCGTGTAGTTTGTCCAAAGGGTGCTCAGAGAAGATCAGAAAGAAAGACGTTGTCATGACAGCAGGGAGATGATCGAGCTGATCAATTTAGATCCTGCAGTTCTTGATGCTCTGGTGACCTGCAATGGAGCTGGATCTACTGCTATGACCCCAAGACCAAGAGACAGAGTTCCCAGTGGAAGCATGCTGGCTCTCTCAGACCCAAGATTGCCAGACAGAGCAAATCCACCCACAAACTTCTGATGATCCATTTTTTTGACAACACTGGCATGATCTACATGCATTGGGTTCCCACTGGACAGACAGTCAACAAGGAATATTTTGAGGTTTTAGGGGAGTTCAGGAAGAGATTCCGTCAGAAGAGGCCAGCACTCTTCAAATCGGGTCAGTGGCATTTCCACCAGGACAATGCACCAGTCCACAACTCCATCCTTCTTCACAGACTATTTGACCAAGATGGGCATCAAGACAGTGCCCCACCCTCTCTATAGTCCAGACCTTGCTCACTGTGACTTTTGGTTATTCCCTATGCTTAAGGAAAAACTTAGAGGCTGTCATTATGAGACAATCGAGGAGATGAAAGAGGCTGTGACGAAGGTCATTGACATGCTCAGACAAGAGGACTTCCATGGGGCCTTCCAGAAGTTGTTGGAATGGTACAACAAGTAGATTGCAGCCAGAGGAGATTACTTTGAAGGGGACTAGAGTTTCATGTATGTACTATCAATAAAAGTGCCCACCGAAAGAAGTCTGGTAACTTATTTTGTGCTCCTTGCATATATAGATATATATATATAAATTAGTAATATCTAGAAGATAGTGGATGTCGATTATTCTTGTATAGAATATATGAAGAATATCATATAAATCTATGTGAGTACTCGATGAATGGCTATTGTTACATCACTTCTTCCCTTGAAGGCATATAACAAAATTCACATTATTCACATGAGGATTTAAATTTTCTTTTTTTTTTTTTCTCGTACACATATGAACTGTAATTCTACATTTGCTGTTCTGCAACCTCAAGTCTAACATATAAAAAGTCCTCTGATGAGACGGAGAGTATAATGATATTTTCTGGCGAAATAAATTTATGATTACAACTTAATCAGGTTTGAGTTTCCTTCTAATTGCACTATATATATATATATATATGGGTAA
Source organism: Sepioteuthis lessoniana (assembly GCA_963585895.1). NCBI lineage: Eukaryota > Metazoa > Mollusca > Cephalopoda > Myopsida > Loliginidae > Sepioteuthis > Sepioteuthis lessoniana. The sequence continues at coordinate 95,070,936 of OY757915.1, read as the reverse complement.
TATTCGGTCAGGTTAAAAAGTTTGGAGTAATTCCCTCAGGACAAGAAAATCATTCAAGAGCTGAACATTTAAATTTTCCTTGTAGAGAGCTCAATGTAATTTATTACAGAGCAATATTTCTTCAGACCCAATGGATAATAATAATTATCCATTGGGTCTGAAGAAGTCCTGTATTAATTTTTTTCTTCATGTGGGTCTGAAGAAGTCCTGTATTAATTTTTTTCTTCATGTTTTTGGTTCACACCAGAAACTGAAAATACGGGACCGAAATAAATTTATAATCATGAATTAACCGGTCTTTGTTTTTTTTCTTAAAGAAATATATATATATATATATAAGTTAAAAAAGTTGGCCTCCTGTACTTGAGGGTGACCAGAAGGCTCAGTTTTCAATAGCTATTTCACCAAGGTGTAGGGCAGGATGCTACTCCTTTTCCTGGATTGCTCCACTTATCCTTGATCTGTACCTTATAATGCTGAGTGTTAAACAAGGAGACATCAAGTACCATTTTTTGAGTTTTTAGTTTGACTAGACCTGGGATTGAACCACAATCTCTGGGGCTATTGGTGAACACTCTATTCATTATGCCAATGGGCTGATATGACCACTATTAAGTATGACAATGGGTGTAACAACTTTTGCAACAAGTCAAATTGAAAGATACTAATGGAAGTAGCTTGTTCAAGGTTTCTTTCATCTGTTAGCCATCAACACATTTGTTTTTATCAATTTATCTGGCAATGGAACATAGTGCAGTGAGAATTGGGTTCATACCTTTCTTGGTACATTATAAGAAAAATTTCATCTTTCAAATAAAAAACAACCAGTAGATAATATGTATTTCCCATATAAAAAAATAAAAAGCAACCATATCCAGGGTGTCTCAAAATAGAAGCAATCTATGCAATATGATAATTCATATTGCATCAAGTCATCTTTTATCTGAGTTTTAAAAAGCAATCATATCACTTCAGGAAAGTCAAACCAGGTGACAAGGGCAGAAATTAATTGACTTTATCCAACAGTGCACATGAAAGACCATGTTCTTGGGAATGTCTTCACAAGGACTTTTTCAAACTCCTTCTGACAGAATCTCTCATCACATTCACACTGTCAGGACATCTTGCAGTCAACTTCCTGTCAGATCTGGGATTTTCTGCCCTCTTGTTCAGGTTGTTTACTGACCCTGTGGCTTGAAATTTGTGTACCCAACTATAAATTTGGCTTTTCTGGGGAATAATTGTGAAAGTAAAATTTCCTATAAAATTTTGCTTGCACTGTGTTTAATGATACTATTTACCAACCCCTCCGCTCGGGCAGGATATGACACAAGGTCAATTTTTAAGTGGAGTTTAACAGGTTTGAATTCAGAGTTTTCCTTCTCCTAGACTAGTTGCCTAACCAAGGCTGAAGAACCTAGTCTGTCCTACTATTTACCCATAGCTGGAGGGAGAATTATTGGATTCATACCTTCCCCAAGGGTATTAGTGCTATGTGAAATGCAATCATTCTCGTCCAGGATTTGAACTCGTGTCGCCGTGTCCATTTCCTACGACGATAATGACTACACCACGGGCACCTCCTGTGTTTAATGATTAAGTAGTGATACAAGATAGTTCTTCCTCTCATGTCAAGGGTGTTCTGATCAAGGATTGGATTAATAGTAACTGAAGTATACTATTTTCAAATCTGAAACAAAAAAGAACACAATATTATTAGTTGAGAGTTATTTGTAGTCACATGGGTCCCATGTATATTGAGACATCCTGTATCACATTTTGTCTTTGTGTTTTGTATTTAAAAAGTTTTATTATTTTAAGGGAAACCTAGTGACTGATCATCCTGATTCATCAAATGGTTGCACATAACAAATAGTATTTCCTGGGAAACACTTTACTGACATATAAAAATGAAAGTTAGTCCTGTTAGCTGGGCTTAGAATACACTGGTTGTATCTCCTGCTATAAAGATTTATTTCTAAGGAAAAAATCAAACCGACCACATACAGACTTGATTTGGCCAGAGTGGAGAAGGGAGAAGTAATCCCAGACAGTGTACCACCAAAAAGTGACTTTTTCCCTTTGTCAAGAACTACTATTCAGACCCTCAGTACGAATTTGGGGACCGAACTGATAGCACGAAAAACTTAAGCTAGCAGATGGGTTTCGTCACTTGCTTCTTGAATGGAGCTTCCCAAGAAATCAAAGGAAAATTAAACAAAAGTCGACTACTGAAATTCTACCAAGATAAACAACTGAAAAAAAATTCAACCAAGAATTCTGCTGAAAAGAACTTTAAAGAAGACTCGCAATTAAATGAACTCTGAGTATTTTTCATTTTTGGTTTTGTAGAAATGTTTCAAATTCAAAGAACTTTGTTTCCCGGACACTCTCACAGATAAGTTCCAGCAAATTGTACAAAAATTTGCTACACTTTATATCTTTCCTATCCCTTTCTTTCTCATTTCTTTGGTATAAAATTCCCCTTAAAAAACTTTGTGTAATCGTTTTGAATCAGTATCCAAACTAAAAAGCTGCGGATCTTACTGTTCAAAATTACCGTTTGATATTGCACACTAAAAGCCCCCTAAAAACATTACCCAGTTAAATACTGAATTTGGCTTTAGTGTCACTCACATCAAATCAAATTTTATTCCCTCTTAAAATTTCTTTATATTGCAAGTTTTATCTTTTAGAATTTTTTTTATATCTTAATTTTATCTCTTTCAAGATTTATTTGCTGCAGGGTATCAGACCACTCCAAAAACTGTGTGTCCTTGATATGACACTATTCTGCATCTGATGGTGAGACTCTAGTTATGGAGATCTGGGGAATATGGAGTACTCTTTTATTACCATTACTCCTAGGACTACTCTGACCTGGAGTGGTAGTACCTGTTAGAGTCCTATGTATGGGTCAAATAGATTTGTTTAAAAATTATTTGTATTAGATCAGAATACTTGAAACCATATAAATGTGCAAGTTGTTGGTATTAGAAATACTTGATATCATAGGTGCTTATGGTGTAATATCAGTGTAGGAAATGGACATGAGGAACAGAGTTCAAATCCTGGATTAGGCTGTTTGTATCTCACATAGTGCTAATACCCTAATACAAATCCAATTATTCTCCCTCCAGCTGTAGATAAATAGTAAGGCAGATTGGGCTCTTGAAATTTTGTATGGCAACTCATCATTGAGAAGGAAAATTCTGAATTCAAACCTGTTGAATTCCACTTAAAAAAATTGACCTTGTGTCACATCTTGCTTGTGTAGAGGAGTTCATAAAGGCATTCTTGATATCATATAACCGTGTGCAAAAACTTTTTAAGAAACAAATACAAAAAAATGTAATTATAGACATACAATGAACATAAGTCACTAATCTCAAGGCATAAAATAACCCCAGACAAGTTGACATGCCATTAAAATCAGTCAATGAAAATGCTAGTTTTGTTGTAAATAATTTACAACCACATATATCTATGAGTCTACTTCTCACTAGACTTAATCTCCAATGCATTTTGGGTTGAATTCTCACTTGGCGCCGATCTGACCAATATTAAAACTCTCACTAATATCATCCAACATAGACCAATTATATGGATGAAATTAGTATAACCTTTCAGTAAAATCATAGTTTCTAGCAGCATCTTAAAAATAGTGGGATAACAAAGGGAAATTGTTGTTTTTTGCCTTGTTATGTTAAGAAAAGGAGTAAAATAAACTGAGTGGACAAGAATATTGATGAGTTCCAAAAACTTTAATGCCAGCTTGAGAGATAACCCTGTACTGTGAGTCGTACAAAGGAAATAAAGCAGTTGCAGATGTTAGAGCAGGAATAAAGCATCCAACTTGAAATTTTGAGGACCAGTTGGTCTAGAAGGAGTGAATAAATGATAAAGGAATGATCTTCTAGAGAAAACAATGGTCCAAAAATTGAATGCGCTCTCCTATTCAAAGTTGATCTGTTCTGCTGCTAGAATGGATAAGGAAGAGAGTGAGAGAGCGTTTGCACAGCCTTTTATATTGCCTGGGAAAATCATCCAAGCAGAATGGCATAAATCCTTCTCATTGGTTGAAAATATAAATCGAAACAGCCAAAATAATTCCTGGGCTAAACAATAAATTTGAAATTATTTCTTTCTGCTACAGTGGTGTATTTTAAACTTTAAAGATGTGATTTTAGAAAATGTATATAATTCATTTCTTAACATTATTGATTTTAACAGCATATCAACCTGTCTTTGGATATTTTATGCTTAGAGGTAAGGGAAGTACATTCATTGTACTTTGATATTTACATTTTTTGGGGTAATCGTTTAAGTGTTTTTGCACAGTTATATGATGTCAAGTATTCCTAATACTAATAATTTATACACAGTTATAAAGTTTCAAGTATTCCTATCTAATACTAATAATTTATATACAATTATTTGGTTTCAAGTAACTATTCCTATTCATTAATCATCATTCATTTGCACAGAGTTATGATGTTTGAAGTATTCTTATCTAAAACCATAGCTGCAAGTTATTGGTGTTAAAGAAATTAATAGTAATCCCTGGGTTTCAAGTCTTCCTAACATTAATAATTCAATTTAATAATAATCATTTTTTACACACAGTTATAGGATTTCCCTCATTCTAATCCAATATTCATAATTTTCAAACAGATCTATTTGACCCATAGATGACATGATAATGTAATATATTAACGTGACCTGCGGGTGTAAATGTTGTTGACAGATAGATTGATAAGACCAGTGTGATCACCAAAATGTCATCATGTCCACAGATGCTGTGTATCAGAGGATGTTGACAGGACTACATCCACTCAAGGATAATATCAACAAGGTGATTGCCGAAATGTCACCATGCTTACAGTTGTTATGTTGAAAACAGGTGCATCCGGTCGAAGACATTGGAAAATCACCGGAACGGTGGGCGTGGTAGAATTCGGTGATAGTGGTAGATGCATACGCCCACAGAACCGGGCTTGGGCAAGTAGCCAATGGGAAGCAGACAACATAACCAATGGAAAGCAAAGAAGTGAGATGTGGGCATAACCATGGTTAACGAAAAAGAGGAATTGCTGCTGGTCACATGAGAGTTGCAGACTATGTAAGTTCCCGAATTTCGGCTAAAGTCAGTTATTCACTGGCTCTTTTGTCTCCCAACAGCTCCTCCGTGTGCGCGAACTCTCTGCGATTGCCTTCTGCTCCACACAAGTATCATCGCCGAAAATAAAAATATAATCTTATATTTTTATATACATACATGTTCCTCGTTGTTAATAACGACACAGTGTACTATACAACAATAACAGGTACAACCACTCCAGGTCAGAGAGGATCTTGAAGTAATGACAATGAAGTGGTACTCCGTAGTTCCCAGATTCCATATCTAGAGTCTCCCCATCAGATGTAGTTTAGTGTCAAACCCAGGATATGTTGCATTAGATGTCAATTACTGGAGTTAAAAGCAAGGCTATTCCAATTAAAGGCCTGACAGCTATACAATTGGAGTATTTGACTGGAGACAGAGTGTGATGGCCTAAATTCATAATAACCTACAATTATTGAGAAAATTTTTATTGAAGAACTTTTTAGTGAAATTCAATAATTAGCTAATTACCAACTGTAACAAATACAAGAAAATAATTCTTTCTTATTGATTAGAAAGCAGAGAAAATGTACATGTATAAATCAATCAGAAAGTGATTTCAACTTCTGTGAAAATACTCATCAACAAAGCATAAAAACACTTTAGAAAAAATAATTCTGAAAAAAGTTGGGGTGGGTTGAGAGAGAGAGAGTACCTGGGGTGTAGTGGTTGACATGCTAAACTGAAACATTGTGGTAAGCAGCTTTAAATTCCAGTTGAGGTATTATGTTCACTTTCAAACTAATGTCCCTTGGGAAAGATATGAACTCCCTTATTCCCACACCCAGGTTAAATAGTAGCACTACTGTCCTTTTACAAGGATAGCCTTGGCAATAAATAACCCATGAAGGTTGATACAAAGGCTGTTCCAAAAGTTATAAGCTTCGCCCAGATTTTATATTTGTTGTACACCTCTCACTTTTGTATGCGTTCCACCTGCAATAAAATTAAGACAGAAACCTTTATTAGTTTTTCTAGTTTTATTAGAAGTGATAGTTATTTTCTCTACAACTTTATACAAGGTGTCTCAATATATATGGGTTGCCCAGTCGGCTGGAGCTATAGAATACACGGGCTGCTTCTCTGCAGAGGAGTGAGACACCCCCACACAACGAGTGTCCTGGATATGACACTAAACAATCTGATGGTGAGGTTCTGGTAATGCTGGAGCTTTGGAGAATGCAGAGTGCTCCTTCATTGCCACCGCTCCCAGGTCCACTCTGGCCTGGAGTAGTAGTATCTGATAAGGTCTTATCTATGGGTCAAATAGAACTAAACAGTGTACTTATGCTAAACTGAATTGTTTGAAATAGAACTGCTTTGACATTTGCCTGAACTGTTTTGACATTTAACTGTTTGTAAACAAAAACTATACTTATACTAAATTGAATTGTTTGAAATTTAATTTGGTGCTAAATGACCTAAATAGGGTTGATACACCATAAAACAAAACCAACCAACCAACTAATCAATATACATGGGACCCATGTGACTGCTAATAACTCTACTAATAATAATGTTGTGTTCTTTTTTGCTTCAGATTTGAAAATAATATATCATAACAACTATTAATCCTCAATCACAATGCTTTCGGACATTGGCATAATGGTTAGAATGTTCGCCCATGGCCCAGGAGGCCTAGGTTCAATCTCAGGTCGAGGCATACCAAAGACTTGATGCCTCCTTGCTTAACGCTCAGCCCTATAAGGTACAGATCAAGGGTAAAGTGGAGAAATCCTAGAAAAGGAGTAGCGCCCTTCCCTACACCTTTTTGTAGTAGCTATCAAAAAAGGAGCCTTCGGGTCACCCTCGACTATGGTCGCCAACTTTACTTACTCACTTATTTGGAGACAAAATCATTCAAAACTGTCTCAAAATAGATACAACCCATTAATATGATAATGATTTATTATTGAGACAAGAAACTAAAAAAATGCATGTCCTGGAAGCTGATATAATAGCAATTTAAACAAAACATTAATTTGATGTTTAGCTGAAAGAATGCATTTTTTGCAGGACATGTTCCAAATGACTGCCATTGCACTTGTCTCAGTAATAAATCATTATCATATTAATGGGTTGCATCTATTTTGAGATACCCTGAATTAACTCATGGAATATGTGCACCATCCATCACCATGTTTATTACAACTATGTAAGACTACCACAAAGACAAGGGACATAACTACATATTTACAACTATCAGGTTAGATAACTCAGCCTTCAACAGTCCTGTGTTGCTACAACAAAAATGTTCAGTTGTGGCTCTTCTTTTTTGGTGAAGATTAGAACTTAGAATGACCTTCACAGAAAAGTTTTATTCTATGATTTCTTTTTATCTTAGTCATAGTCCTCACTTTCATACACAGTTTGTTTTTATTTCATGAAATATGAAGAAAATACTTACCATGACAAAATTTTGAGATCCCTTCAAAACCTTTAGCGCTGGTTTACCTTAGATCAATCAATAATTCTTGAAAAATTCATTTGATAAATTATGTGGTGCATTCAATAAGTTTCCAGACTTTTTTGTACAGGCATTTAAAATTGTCATAGACTCTTGAAAATTCACTGTTATTGCTATACATATTATGAGATGACTGACCAATTTTTATGATTTCAGGTTCAAATGAACAGCTACAGCAGCAATTGGAATACACTCTACTAAAACCTGATTGTCGCAGCTGGTGAATTCAAAAAATGCAATCTGGACGTGAGGACACTTTAGAAGAACAATATGTAATAAAATTGTGTTTTTAAACTTGGAAAAAATGCCACAGTAACATATGGAATGCTTCAGACTGCTTTTGGAGCATCTTGCATGAATCAAGCATCAGTTTTTGAGTGGTATAAGAGATTCAAGGAAGGCAGGCAGTCTGTGAGGGATGATGAGAGGTATGGGAGGAGTGAGGAAGTCAATACACCAGAGTTGATTGGCCAAAGGGTTAGGGTTAGGGTTACTATGTTGAGGTTTTAAGGGAGTTCAAGAAGAGATTCCGTTGGAAGAGGCCAGCACTCTTCAAATTGTGTCAGTAGCATTTCCACCAGAACAATGCACCAGTCCACAACTCCATCCTTGTCACAGACTATTTGACCAAGATGAGTATCAAGACCTTGCTCCCTGTGACTTTTGGTTATTCTCTAAACTCAGAGGCTGTTGTTATGAGACAATTGAGATTATGAAAGAGGCTGTGACGAAGGTCATTGACACGCTCACACAAGAGGACTTCCATGGGGCCTTCCAGAAGTTGTTAGAACAGTACAACAAGTGCATTGCAGCCGAAGGATATTACTTCAAAGGGGACTAGAATTTCATGCGTGTACTATCAATAAAAGTGCCCATATGAAAAAGTCTGGAAACTTATTTAATGATCCTTGTAGTTCCAATACTGATAATTCTTTTCATATTAGAATGATGCATTTTAGAAACTAACAAAGACATTTGTAAAAAATATTCTACAAGCCTTTAACAACATGAAACATCATAAAGAAGAAAAACAAAACACCCACTGAACAATTGATCTTGGTGATTTAAAAATTCTGCTAGATTCAATTTTTTTCAAAATATCTCAACAATCATTATCATCAAGGTATGCCAACAGCACAGATTCCTTTGACTCTCTATCAGCATCCAACCCTATCAGATATTATGCATGGTAAATCCTCTAGACAGCATCCAGTGTCCACACAGAGCTGATGAATATGTTTTTGCTGATTGGCCAACATTGGTGAGTCCATAGGACAATGTTGCTTCTGAGTTTGTCCTTGCTTCCCCACTAGTGTCCTATATATCTTATTGATTTTCCTGGATGAGATGGGAGGTAAATGGCCATACAAGTTTCTGCTTTCAAGATTTGTTCAAAATCAGCACACAGCATCCTTGTATAGTTCTCATTGAACTTTTTCTTTAAGCATTTGATATAAGCTCAAGTGGTTCAAGTATACAGTGGTAATGACACAACTACAGAAACTACGTTAAACATTTTCTCCTATCTGAGGCAATATTTTTGTGTAAGAGCCTAAGAAAGGTGACATGGGGGGGGGTACTAGTTTCTTCCTATGGGAAGAGATCAAATACTGTTTTTTTTTGTTTTGTTTTATTTTGGTAGCAGTTGAAAAAAGTTATTAGAAAGAGATAAAATTGGATTTTGATAAAAGTTCAATAAATGGGGGAAAAATTACTTTTTAATCGTTTTATACTCTTTTTTCTTTCTACTTTTTATCGGATCCAGCCTACACAGAAATTCCACAAAAAGAAAAAATGGGTACTTTGTAATCATAACAGTAAAAATTAACTTTAAACAACCTTCTTCCAGGTTTTATTTAAACAATGAAGAAATAGAATGTACTTCAAACTATCAAATTCAGTTTTTTTATTTAATGCTTTTGTTATGTGGAAAACATCCTATTGTCTATCTGAGGCCAACAGTTTGACATTAAAGTATGAATTAGTTTGTGAAGGAAGTTTGTTGCTATTGGAAACCATTCAGATATAACTAAGAAAAAGTAAAGTTGGTGATTGTAGTTGAGGGCAACCTGAAGACTCAATAGCTACTATATTGAGGTGTCGGAGAAAGTGCTACTTCTTTCCCTGGATTGCTCCACTTTACCCTTGATACGTACCTTATAATGCTGAGTATCAAGTACCATTTTTTGAGTTTTTGGTATCACTCGACCTGGCATTGAACCTTGGTCTCCTGGGCAATTGGTGAACACTACTGGTCCATTAGCCTAAGGGGTAGAGTGTTTGCTAATGGCCTGGGAGACTGAGGTTCAATCCCAGGTTGAGTCATACAAAAGACTCAAAAAAAATGGTACCTGATGCCTCCTTGTTTAATACAGTATTATAAAGCAGGGATCATGTGTAAAGTGGAGCAATTCAGGGAAAGAAGTAGCACCCTCCCATACACCTCGGTGCAGTAGCTAATGAAAAGTCTTTGGGTCACCCTCAACTAAGGTTGCTAACTTAACTTTATTCAGATATATATATATATATATATATATATAAAATAGCAAAAAAACAAAGGTTCAAAATATTAATGGTAGAGTTAGGGCCATGGTTTAACCATTTAAAATATCTTGAATTCATTTTCTAATTCAATGTTTTTCTCAAAATATCCTTTAATTGTGGAAACTAAATTTAAATCAATTCTGGAAAGAAAAAAGATTCTGGAAAAAAAATCTAGACTTTGAAAAATACAATGATCTGGAAAAAAATGCAACACTGGAGAAAAAAAAAAACAAGAAAAAAAGTGGCTACAACTACAAAGAACAAAAAAAAAACACAAGAACAAGTGTCTTATTTTTAAGAGAATTTTTTCTTCTTGTTTTTATTTAGTTCAATTGTTTTATATTTCATATTTGTTAAGACAAATCTAAAATTGCACGTCAATGCCATTCATTAATATCAGGACTATCTACCTTGTTACAATCCTTGTAAAATTTTCGTTCATCAACAGATATGTCAAAGAACTAGAAAAATCTGAAAGAGTAGGAGATGGGAGTGTGGGTAGGGAGATGAAGAGTCAGGATCAACTGAGTTTGGGTAGGGTGTAGGCTAAAAGTTTTTTTCTTTTTTTTTTTTTTTTTTTTTGGGTAAGTTGGGGTTTGACAACTTTGGAAAACGAAGGGAGACTTTTTTTTTTCCTTTATTAGTATTAGTCATATCCACTAGTATCTTTCCACAAGCAACTGATAGATCCAGTAGTAGACCAATTCTTTTTTTATTTTTTTATTTTTTGCTGTATGGTCAAGTTTAAAAATCTTATAGAGAACACAATCAAATTTTTTTTAAATTGTTTTTTTTTTTTTTTACTTTCTTTGCTCTTTTTTAAAACATTTTTTTGTTTTGTTAAAATTTCTCTCTTAAAAAAATTAACTTTGAGAATTTCTTTTCATAAAACCAAAAATTGAAAATAATAAATAAAATATATTGATAAAATTTTCAGAATTGTGTATCAGTTTTGCTTATTTTTTCTTTTTTTTTTTTTGGTATTTTGAACACAAAACACTTTATGAATTTTGTTTTTCATCATATTGCTTTTGTCTAATAAGAAAAAATAATGGTACAGTATAATTGTTGCCAAGGTCTTAAAATTTCCCCAATAATTTCCAAGATTTTTAATGATTTATAGAAAGTACAGAAAACAGGGTATACAACTTCCTACTATTTGTTCAAGTGAGAGTGTCATATAGTTTAGCAATTCTTTAGAAAGAGATAAAATTGGATTTTGATAAAAGTTCAATGAATAAAATGTAGAGAAAAAAAAAAGAATGATTGCTTTTTCATCATTTCATATTCTTTTTCCCCTCTACTCTTTTTGGATCCAGTCTATAGAGAAATTCCACAAATTTTGGAATTTCAAACTGATTTCATCCAATATAATACGTTAATACTTTTAGGGAAATATACCATGTTAGACAACAATAATGACAACAGTTAGACAAGAAGAAGAAGAAGAAGAAGAAAAGGATAGATAAGCAGGTTGAAAAGAAAGGAGATAGTGAAAAAGAAAAGATTAAGAGTAAAATGAAATGAAAAAGAAGAGGTAGGAAAGTAAAAGGGGAAAAGAAAGAAAGTTTAGGAAGCAAATAGAGAGAAAAAGAAGAGAGTTGAAAAGAGACAATGATATAAAGGAAACAGAAGAAGAGAATGGAAGAAAAATTTAGAGAAAGAAGGAAAATAAGAAAAAGATGAAAAGAGGAAAAGAAAAAGATAAAAGAAAACATGAAAAAGAAGAAGGATATAAAAATAAAAAAGAAAGATAAAAAAGAATAAAGAAAGATAGTGAAAGGAAGATAAAAAGAAAGAAGAAAAAGTAATGAAAAAAAGAAGATAAAAAAAAAGGAAGCAAATTCAAAAGATGAATGAAGGGAGATTAAAAAAAAAAAAGAGCTTTGTAAGATAAGAAATCAGATTTAGATAGAGTAATGGTTGCAAACTCGATTCATAACTTATTGTTCATTTACCATTCTAGTTGTGAACAATTTATTACATATATGTTGTATTGCTAACTACTCTTTGATCAGATTATTTGATATTTTGAGTTGTTTTTCCCCAAGTTTATTAAAAAAAAAATAACGGAAATAAAATTTTTGGTTTTAGGAAATATTTTCCTTCATCTTTTTGGTTTTTTTTTTTTACCAAAGAATAATCTATGAAAGAATATTCTGTAATCACTATTAAAGCAGAAATATTTAAAGAGAAAGGGTACAAACAAAAAGTTAGGTTAAACTTTATATGTTAGTATAAATATTTAAAGGTTTTGATAGGAAACAAAATTGAGATAGAGATAGAAGAAAGTATACAAGTTTTCATTAATTCTTTCATATATATATATATATATATTTTGTGCGTGTGTGTGTGTGTGTGTGTGTTCACTGTAAGTATATATTGTATCACATAATAATACATCATATCATAATACATCTTTAAAAATCACTGACTGTGTTATATTGAGAAAAAATCTTGAGAAACACTCAACAACAAAATATACTTGATTATATAAATGCACAATCTTACCATACCAAAAAATGCCAGTCTGTCCATGTTAAGAAGGACTGACTATCACAGGAACACTTAAGGAGAAGTGAAGGACTATTACAGTTTTTAAATTTTTTTCTGCCCTCTGATTAGTCAATACAAGGGAAGGGAAAGAATAAGTTAGTTAAATAACCAACTCATATTATTGGAATCCATTGAATTGAGCCCAGAGGCAAAAATCTTTACATCCTTATCACTGCTGCTATGAAAATCTTCATCATTAACAACAATTGAGCACTTAATTTTAGAAATATCAGTTATAGAGGAACCACATTCAACACACCGATAACAAGAGGTAAAAAACAACAGAAAAACAAGAAATACAAATTAATTAACAGTAACAACAACAACAGATCCACATGTCATCACCTGTCCAAAGTTTGCTTGCTATTTTTAATATTTATCTGATTCAATGATCTTATTGAACTAAAGATATCTCCATCTCAAGTTCAATATATTGTTATGTACTCTTATGATATACAGAAAATAAAAGATGACTGACAATATATAAGAGAATCATATTTTAAACTTCTTTCTTTGCTGTAGGTTAGATATACCTATATCTTTTTGTAGGGGATAAGATTGGGTCTGTCTAAATATAAGAATAGACCCTACCCTCGAGATAAAAATTAAACCCAGTAATTCTTTTTTATTGGTAAAAGGCAACTTGAATCATTAAACAGGTTAGCCCTTACAATAAATATTTTTGCATATGATATGCTATTGCTTTCTTCAAAAGAAGGATTTTTTTTCATTTCTTTCCTGGGATTTCAGTCTCTTACAGATCTCTTTATTATCAATCAAAAGGAAATAGTCTTTGAAGTTAGAAGTCATCTGTGTTTACCATCACCTAATCAATGACCATCAATCAAAACGTTTTTGGTTACCAGAGAATGAGTTGAGTTGGTGGAGAATTTAAAGGTTGTGAGTTTGATTCCTGGTAATGTATTCTGTATGCATTTAACACAGAAGAAGAAAGAAATCTTTCAATTTTTTAGTCCATTACAATCTGAAAATAATTTCTTTCCATAACATTTTTGTAGTTTGATATAATCGTCAAGGGAAGTTAATTCCTTTGTGAGGAGCAGACAACAGTGTTGACTGATTGCCCTTCCAGGTTATGGGATTTGGGGCCTGGAGTCAAAAAATGCCAACGTGGTTGAGTGACTGGGGGTGAAAAGCTTCAGAGCCAACCCCGGCAATTTTATAAAAGAAAAAGTAGTAAAATGTCCTTCGAAAGTTTTCACTGATTCATTTTGTCTTTTCCTTTTTTTTTTGTAAGATGCTTTAGATTTTCCAACATTTCAGTGAAAAATATTGGTTCTTCAAAATTCAGTTTCAAGAAATGAATTCCTTGAAACATTTGGAGTTTTTATGCTTTGTTTTTATTTCTTTTTAAGCTTTATTTAGGCTTTATTTTTAATTTACCTCTTAAGTGACAGTTATTTCCTTGCCTTCTTTTTTTTTTTCAAGACATGATATTCTTAGTGCCAACATTCTTTTATGACTGCTTGTCCATCATTCACTCATCTTGAACAGACAACAAATACAGCATGACGTGCTTTTATACATATATGTTGATAGGTATATGTTTTACCTAGATTTTTCAATGTCTTTTTCCTTTCCCTTCATAATATCATTTTTATCTTTTTTTTTAAAAACAGTTCCAGAGACATCCACCTTGCTTTTGATGCCACCCAACCTCAGAGAATAGACTTTTAAATGTTTGCATCTTATTTTTTTCAAAGATAATCCATGAAAAAGAATTTTTTTTATGAAAGAGCATCAATTAATACTCATTTAGAAAAAAAAAATTGTTAAAAACTAAGTTTAAAATTGTTTTCTTTTTCCAGAGCTGTTCAAGCCAAAATTTTGATTTTTTTAAAAATTTATTTAAGGCTTCTTTTTCATGCAAGGCTTGAAATAAGAATCAAGCTCAAAGTTTTTATTGCTGAGTTCTTTTAAGGAACTTCTGTGTAAATAAGACAGAAGTAATAAAATTTTCATTTTTTTTTTTTTTTTTTTTTTTTTTAAAGTCATTCTCTTTAAGTAACTTTTTTTCCACTCATTTTGATGTGACTGAAATCAACCCCTCAGGACATGGAAAATGATCATATCCATTTTTTATGCAATCTTCCTGGAACTTCGACTCCTTTCCTGGTGATATGGCTTGGCATTCAATCCCATTAAGAAAATATTTCATACCCTTTTCATTTAATTCATGAGATTATTTTCAAATCCAAATATGCCATTTTGTAACTTTTTAAACACTTTCATTTTTATTCTCAAAAAGAAAATAGCATTGTCCATAACCTGACACCTCCAGAATCTCCCAGTAAATTGGTATTTTGGTAAACATCCTGAGACTTCTAGAAATTTTTCAAATATATATTTTCAAAAAACCTTAGGAGAAAGCTGTTAATTTAACCTGACATAAATTTAAAAAGCAAAAATTTATATTTCAATTCATGAATAAAAATTTTGATGGTTTCCTTCAGATGAGATTTTTTTTTTCTTTTTCATTGGTTTAAAAAAATTGTCTCAGTTAACATGGTAATTCTTTCATTATCTTTTTTGTTCATATTGTGTCATGCCCCATATAATATACAGGATCTTCAATTTTAGTTGGTCTTGAAAAAACCTGATTATGTAGGAAGTTTTCTGTTTCTCTTTCTTTCCAGGTGTTCAGTACACTTGAAAATTTGGTGGGTCTTCTTTCTGTCATTGATTTTTTGGAGTTACCATGACTAAGATTGTGAATTTTTTATTTCTTATGTTGAATAACCTGTTTTTATTAAATTCAGGTTTTTTTCCTCCTTTCATTTCTCTCATTTGTGAAACATCCTAATTTTCAATTGTTTCGTTGCAAGATATTCCAGTAAAAAGAGTATTTTTTTTAGATAATTATTTTTATGAACACAAATAATGAAACAGCTTCTTTTTTTTAATAATGTTTTGTTAGTAAATGCAAAAACAATGGTGGAGATATTTTTTATTGTATATTTGTCAGTAATTTCTTTTTTTCAAATTAGCTGTTTTTTTTTAAATTTTTATCTCTGGATCAAATTCTACAATCAGTAACAACAAAATGTAGCACCAAATTTATATTTTAAACCCATTATTTCTTGCACACCACTTTCCTCTGGATTACTTTTTTTTTATTGGAATTTAATGCACTCACATCCTGACAAGATGCTTTTGATTTTTTTCCCTTATTAGTGAATCTTTTTTTTTTTAAATTCTTATTGCAGTTTTATAGCAATAATCTGCCATAACTTTTAAAAGATTTTTCAAATTGCATTTTTAGCATTAAAAAGAGAAAATGAGATTTTCTTTAAAGTTTATAAAAAAAGAGGAAAATTTTAAAAGAACAAAAAGCACCTTTTTATTTTTTATTTATTCCTTTATTCATTTTTTTAAAGACTGGAACGATTTCAAGTTTATGATTAAAAAAAAAGCTGCCAGTAATTCTTGAAAATAGTGGCTACTTGTTGACCGATGTAGAAGTCCAGTAGATATATCATTATCATAATAATCAGTGATCAAAAAATTGTGGAAAAAATTCTTCTTGTTATATCTACCTCATAAACCAATGTAAATTCACTATAGTAATCTCTACTTGTGTTTTTGTATTATTTTTCTGATGATGAGCTGATTCATATTCCATTACAAGTTGGCCATACAGTGGGTCAACTACACTGACCAATGGCTACCTATGTAAAATTTTTAAAAAAATTCCTGTCTGAAGTCAACATGAATCTTATGTCAGAGTTTAGATTTAACAAATTTTATTTTCTCCAATACAGCATTCTTTGTTAAGAGATTTATTTATGAATCACAAATTCATATTTCAATAGACTATTTCCATTGGATAGTTAGCAGAGCAAACATGGCGTATGACAAGGTCTGGTCACATTGTAATAAATACCTCTATTCAGAAAAGAAAATATAAAGAAAAAGACAAGTTGTCAGTAGACTCGGATATCAAGGGAAATAACCCTTGTATAAAAGAGAATTAATTCCCTTGAAAAGTCAGTAATGATAAAACCACATTTGCGGTAACATGCAGGCCGATAGACACTGTTCTAATCAGTTTTGCCCTACAGGCAACACGAGGATAGAAAAGAAAACTGATGATATAAGTAATGACCAGAGAAAACTATTGTTGAACTCTAACAAGATTACAACATGATTGTTATATTTTTGAAGATATAAAGTTAAAAATCAAAGTGCACTATTATCAATTTTCGATACCATCACAAACTGACACATGCACACACAGAAATGTTCACACATCCATATGCTTATATACACACACGGAGCGAAGATGTCTGACCAGTGAAAGTCTGACTCCATAATCAAACTATCACAAAATATATAAAAGCTTAAAGGAGAGAAAGTAAAAAAAATTTTTTTTTAAATGAGTAGGAACCCTTTGTAATAGGAAAAAATTGTCAATGGCTATTGAAAATCTCAATCTAAGATTTATTTTGTCCACCATAATCTACATATCGATGGAGTATCCTCCCCGAAAATTCAATAAAAGGTTCTTTTTTTTTTCTTAAATTTCCAAAATATCTTAGAAAGAAAGAAAATAAACAACTCCTTCCCCTTGTTGTTTGGATATCCACAGCAAGAAAATCATGGTATTTATCAATACTTTATAATTTGGAAATTCTCTTGTTTAAGAGATTTATATAAGATTATTTTTTCTGTGCCAAACTGAGGATTTTTTTTCATGTTATATGAAATTTTTATTAGTCAACTGGAGAAATGTCATCTATAAAAAAAAAATGGTTAAAGAAATAAGATCTACAAAATATCCTTAGCAAATGATAATAATGATTTTTAAAGAAAAATTTTTTTTCCACCAGTATAATTCATTTTGTAATTAACTGAAATATGTATTACATATACATGTATACTGGCAGAATTATTAATGAGTGAGGAAAACAAGAATGAGTGAGGAAAACAAGAATCAGTAAAGCTTACCAAACTTTTGCCATGTTCAAGCTCATCTGGTAAGTTATTGGCTTCAGCTTCCTCTCAAAGATTAAGATTTTCAAAACAAATGTCATCAGTATCCTCCTATATTGCCTAGAATTTTAGAAGACCATTGAGTGGATCTTGGATGTTTTCCATACTAAATGTCTTCAACATGTTCTTTGGATCTTCTTGTAGAACACACTCTCCAATGATGATCTTTATCAAAAAACAGGAGCTATGAACTTACAAGAGATAATCTATATGCACAAATGGAGATTATTGAGATATGGTTGAAACCTAACATGATTTATTTTGGATATGTGCGAGAAAAGAGAAAATGGGGATGACTGAAATAGATACAAGAGAGAGAAAGAGGGAAGTGAAGTGCAAAGTAATGATTTTTTAAAATGATCTCCAGAGCAGCAGTAGGGTCTGATGGAGATCCCTTACTATCAACTCAAGTATCAGTTAACAGAAAGAGGATTTATATATATATATATATATATATATATATATATATATATATATATATATATTGCATTCTGTCATAAGTATGTGCCTATGCAATAGCAGCTAAATTTCTGCCAACAAATTGAGGCCATTACTGTTATCTTCATTTTGTATTATCATTGTTGCTTGCTTAAAGAATATTTTTACTAGTTGTTTAGCTTGATGCCAAATCACATTATATTTAAAGAATTTACATGATGAATAATTTATTGCAAATAAAAAAGGAAAAGTACTCTATACTATTTTGCTCCCTTCAGAAATTATAATGATTAGGCCGAGTGAAAATGTAGACCTCCAACACAATTAGAATTGAGTCATTGTAAATTACTTTATTCTCTAGAATAAGGCATTTTAATGCTATTGCGCAAACAAAAATTTTGCAACAATGAGCTATTTTTGCTGTGTTATGCTATCAAACATATATACAAAAATTGGATTATTATAATATATAAACTTTTAGCTATTATTTGCGTTTATCAGTGATTCCACTTGGCAGACTATTCTTTGTTGACTGTTTAGGACCTTGCCAATCCAGAAATAGAGACAAGAAGAAGAAGACATTAGATTTTGATGAAAAACACCAATGGAAGACTTCATAGAAAATTTCATATAAAATCCACTAGTCTTTAAGTTACAGAGAAATAAATTCTCAATACTTAGCTGGTAGCAATGACTCATGACATCTTTTTTTTTTTCTTGAGCTGCCGAGAGAACAATTTGACCTTTTTTTTTATCTCCAGGATAATGCGCATTTTCTGTCTGGTCTTGTATATAGATTATTATTTCATTTTTTGCCCATCAGAATGCAATGGCACAAAAGATTTTTTTCATTTAGTATTGTGACTTTAGTATTACTTGTACAGTATTTTCTTATACTATTTTATCCATACTTATTATCTTTCATTACGATGATAGACTGAATGAAACCTTTTACATTCAGGAATACTGGTTTTCCAGACACTGAAATATAGCAACAAAAAGAATATTTTGATAGTGAATATGTTTAACCTTACAGCAGACTGCAATTATCTGTTAACTGTCTTGAATATTCTTATCTTCTGCAGTAATTTTTCTTTTTTTTTTTTTTTCGTCTATAGTGCTTCATTATTTGCTTTGACTACAACAAAGTAATTTAGGCATTTTTTTATTCTTTACATTTTTTAAAGCTTTTCTTCCAATTCCTAGAGAGTATTTCAAGTATTTTTTTTTTTTTTTGTTGAGAGGAAATAAAAAAAAAAACAAGCAGAAAATTTAATTCCTTATGCACCCACCTGCCTAATATAGAACCTTCAAAAAACAGCTTGTCCACCTTATCTTTTAAGGTAAAGCAAATCTTTTCACAATACTGTGAGCATCATTAATATTCTATAATAATTATGTTATATTACACAATAATATAACCTTATGTCAGAGGCACATAAGTTACAATGGTTAGCAAATATCTTATGCATATCCTCTCCCACTGGAGTGGGGGGTTTAGTTAGAAGCTAACAAGAGTAGGGAGGAGATAGTCTTAGGAAGATACAAAAGCCAGATGCTCTCCTAGAAAAAAAAAATTATAGAATTCTGGTATGTTGCCGACACCTGGGGAGAACTGGAAAATCCATAGCCAAAATATTGTGAAAAAAATGCTAAAATAGGAGAGAAATACTATTACTTTCTAATAACCATTAGAATTAAAACTGTCTTTGCAAAACTCTTTCTGCATAAGTATTTTATTGAAATAATTATAATACCAAACAGGATTATGACCGACTCCTGTAGATTCTTTTTGGAACCTACGGCCACTACTAAACCACTTCCAGTTTCAGTAACAAGTAAGTTTTTATAGAGTTGAATTGCTAGCACCATGCCTCCTGGTTTTTAATTAATTTCTCTTCTAGACTAGTTTACCTATTAGGCTAGAGAATTCAGCCTGGCCATCTATTTATCCATAGCTAAGGGAAAAAAACAGATTCATACCTTTCCATTGGTATTACTACAAAGTGAAATGTAAATAGCTTCATCCAGGATTTGAACTTGAACTTATCAAATTCATTTTCTGTTATGACAGCCGTTATATCATCCATGCCTCTGTATCAAGAATGATACAAAAGACGAAATGTAATTCTGAACGTACAAATAAAACTAAAGTAGTATTTCATGAGATCTCCTTAAGATTTGGGTAAAAGTCCTCAATCAACAAAAACGAACACAAATCCAGAGATAGAAAAAAGGCCAAAGATAGGAATACAAGGAAACCCATCAAGAAACAAACATCAAAAAGAAATTTGCAAAAAATCCAACCACGAAATTGGGATTTGTATACTTCATAAGGCATAATATGTAAATATTACAAAAAAAAAAAAAATGAATAAAATAGATAAATAAAACAAAACACTTGAAAAAATATTAGAAGATTTTTGTCTTCTCTACACTAAAACAAGAAAACAGCTAAATAATCTCAATATATATATATATATATATATATGCACATCATATTATATAGAATATATATATATATATATATATATATATATATATATATATTTTATATATATATATATATATATATATATATATATATATATGCACATCATATTATATAGAATACATATATATATTATATATATATATATATATATATTTTATGATAATGAGGTATAAATGAGAATAGGATCAATAAGTTTGATCATTTTATAAAGAAGGATAAAAATGCTTAATATC
>OY757915.1:94981070-95049827 GCA_963585895.1 Sepioteuthis lessoniana | reverse complement strand
AAAATGCTTAATATCTGAAAAGAACAGCTAAAAAGCTGTTTTCTTTTTTCAATATTACACTAAAAAATTAACATTGATTGCAATTATGGATAAAAAAAACAAATTTTAATGCATGACTCATAAATTCTGGTACTTGAAGATCGCATCTTGTACAGAGATCCTATAAAGAATACATTTAACATTATTGCTTGAAGATCGCATTCTGCACAAAACTATAACCGCAATCAATTTTTTTTTTAAATTTTTATATATATATATATATATATATATATATATAGCTATGCATTACCACCAAGAAAAAGTACAGATTGACTTAGCAAAACTTGGAACTATAAACACTGAGGCTTGTGTGCCAGTCAATATAAAGTTTAGTAAATAACAAAAAAAAAAACAAAAAAAAGTATAAATTGATTTCACACAAGCTTTTTAAAAAACCCTCATGGTAATTTTATAAATAAATTGTAAAAAATAAAAAGAATAAATCAGTTTTTAAAATATTAAGTAGTAAAATAAATTCAAGGTAATTATTGAATATAATTAAATAGTTACCATATTTTTTCATAACAACAATTGTCATGTTTTTTTATTGGTTGTTTTTTTTTAAAGAAATATCATAATAACAATATTAATAAAATAGAACTAACAATTCAGGTTAAAAGAAAAGTAAGGTTAATCTGATGCCAAACTTTTTTAGACCTTATTTTTTCTGATGCAGGTATCATTGAAAAAATAAAATCTAAAATGTTTAGCTTTGCCTTACTCTTACTGTGTTTCTAACATGAAATATAAAGTTTTGTCTTAGGTTAGTATCCACATCTTAATACTAGCCAAGTGATTTGATCAGAATAAAGTTTAATTATAAAGAAATGATGGTGATTTTATTTTAATGAAATAGAAAAAAATACAGTAAAATGAAAATAGAAAATCAAATAAAAAAGCAACAAAGAAATTAGATTTAAACAAATAAATTCTTAAAAAATCGATTATTAAGAAAAAAAACCTGATCCGAACAAACCTACCAGTTGTGCTTCACAACAATAAAAAAAAACCCTGATCCGAACAAACCTACCAGTTGTGCTTCACAACAATAAAAAAAACCCTGATCCAAACAAACCTACCAGTTGTGCTTCACAACAATAAAAAAAAACCTGATCCGAACAAACCTACCAGTTGTGCTTCACAACAATAAAAAAAACCCTGATCCGAACAAACCTACCAGTTGTGCTTCACAACAATAAAAAAAAAATTAATAAAATATATTTTAAAAATAAAATTTGCACATAAAACAATTTTCTTATCATTTATGTTTTCTTTGTTTTGGTACTCGATGCTTTGGTATACATATACCCCAGTCATCTATATTTGTAGCTGTTATCTTTATTCAATGCAAAAACTTTAAAGTGTCTTATGTAGAAGATTTATATACACACATGAACACAAATACATCCCATAATACTTCAATATATAAAGATAACATATAACAAATCTATATAAGATCTTTATATATTTAAACAAAAGATTAGTTGTTTTAAAAGATTAAATAATATAAAATAAAAAAGATAAAAAAAGTAATATATTTACATATAAATCTATTAATTTTTGACTACCATTTATCTTCATCTTAATTTCAATTGCATTTTTCATCTTAATTCTCAGACCTTTATTCCTAGGCCAATAATAAGCAGCAGTGTTGTGAGAATCATGTCCTTTTGCTTTGTTTGGGATGAGGAAGGACATTCTTTCACTCTACGTGCTGTTAAAAGTCTTATTCTCTTTACTTGTTCATGCCCTTAAATTAGCCAAACAGTGCTGTAGAGGTTTGCTTCATTTTATGTATGCTAAAACAGGCAGCCCCATGTTCCCCTATGTCTTTTGGGGTTTTTTTTAAAACACTATACCACTAATAAGCCTCCATCAAGACACATTTCTTTTTTTACTTTGGAAACCTATCTTGACATGATAAGTTGTCATTGATTAAACCATGAAGCCTTCTGACTGCATTTGTTCAAATCTAACCATATAGCCAGCTTTATTTTCACTAAGTGATCATCTTTTTTCTGACATTTACTTGTATAATGAATATTTGCTCTATTCATATTGAACAAAATGGTTATGATAAAAACTGTATTTTAAGTTGGTATTTTCACCAGAGTTGGCCTGTTGTCAACAAGGAAGCACAAAAATTTTGAAAAGACTCATTAACATACCAAAAATTATTTGGACAATTGAAACTTTTCTTAAAAAAAGATTCATTTGTCCGAATGATTTCTGGCAAGCAGGAGCTATTAATTTTTACAGCATTTTTCTATTTCTTATATTTGGCTATCATATTTTTTATATATGGCTATCATATTTTGACCAGTGATTATTATCAGGCAAGGAAATTTTTCCTAAGAAACCAAAGATAAAAATGATAGTCTAGAGAAAACAAATTCCTATAAAATATTGAGTAATAACTAAGGTTTCTTATTCATGTTTAGTGTTTCATTAAGCCTTGAGCAATAAATGTTTACCTAGGAAAATATTTCTATCAGTGCAAAATAGGAAAGAGAAAATGAAAATAAAACATTAGACACTTGGGAAGAAAATAAAACATGAGAAAGACAACGTAAAATAGAGTGGAAAAAAAAAGGAATGAAATGGAGTGAAGGAAATACTCAAAGAATTATACATGAAGGAAGATGAGAAAGAAGTTTGATAGACATTGAAAAAGAAAGAGTTAGACACGAAGGAAGATGAGAAAGAAGAATTAAAGTAAATGAATGTTTTGACATGTTTATAAATTCTACCTTTGATATTAAGACATTCTATATATATATCCTACTGATAAAATACAGATACACTCTCTCTCTCCCTATATATATATATATATATATATATGTGTGTGTGTGTGTGTGTGTATGAAATACAATGTTTATATATTTTTTATTGTCTGAGATGCCATATAATCATAAGATTAGTCATAGCAATCTATTTGTTTTTATTATATATATATATATATATATATATATATATGTTTGAGTAAAAGACTATAGGTTTGAATGTTTTGATTCTTTAACTTTTTAGTTAGCTTTTCTTGTTTATGTACAAGATTATTTTGATCCCACATATGGCCATTATACAATATGTTATGTTTAAAAAATTTCAAGTATTTTAAAACACATCATTATAGTATTTGTTATAATGACATAACATAGATGATGATATACAAATGAAATTTTTTACAGGGCTATCTAAATACATTTGTAGTCAGAGTTTCCAAACTGAACATTTTATTTAGTTAAGGAGTTTCTTGATTTTATGAAAGGGTCATAAAAGATTTGAAGCATTTTTTAAAATCAATGTTGTATTGTAAATTACTATTCTTTTTTAGTACAAAGTAGCATCTACTAGTAGAAATACCAAAAAACGTTTGTCATCTATGGTTTTTGTTCAAATTTGTAAAAATAAAGAACTTCTTAAATACATATCAGATAATTTTATAATATAAGAAATTTTTTAAAAATAGAAACCTATTTCTATTTTGTTTTTGTTATAACATTTTATAAAAAGAATAATAAATTTGTTTGAATAATTAAGAAAAGGGTGACCTTGAATTCAAAATGAGGTAGACATAAGGATTGGTAGTCCACCCTGTAAAATCTTAGCAGCTATAGTAACTCTGACTGATCTACAGGGGCTGTAGTTTCAATTTCCATAAAGAATCCACTGGTTATAGTTTTATTCATAGAATATTAAATGTGTGTGGTTATTTTAAAGTTAATGCTCTATAGTAAACATTTGTTTATTTGGTATTTGTTGGTGTAAACTAGTAGAAATATAAAGAAAACTTTTGAAAAGACTCTTTGTTAATGTTATTTAATCAAACTTGTATTAATGAAGGATTTCTGCCTAAATACACAATATATAATTGAATAATTTGGAAAGTTTTAGAAAGATAAAACTATTCATATTTTGTTTTATTGTGACATTTCATCTTAAATAACTAGTACGTATGTTTGAAGATATATAAGCTAGTATTTCATTGCTCAAATAATTCAATACTGATTAGTTATGGTTTTCTCTGAAAAAGAAAACAAACAAATTACCTTTTATAAACAAGAAATAATTCAGAATTGAAAATCTTTGGGTTTTATCTCTAGTTCCTAAATCCTTAATCCAGACAAAGTCCCCAGTTGAATAAATCCTCAAGTTTTATTCATTTTTGTTTGTTGTTTTTAGAAATCTTAATTTGATTTTTATGCACAGATTTTTTTATTACCATTTTTCTTTTTTTTTTTTTAAACTTTGTGAGGAAAATTTGTTCATGGTTAAGGATTACCTTAAACACAATATCAAACAAAAATGTTGCTTTTCCTCCTGGTTTTCTTTTTCTTTTATTTACAATCAAAGTCCCCTTTTTATTGTTTCAAGCTGGAGTGCTATGCTTGTTTTATATGAATTGGGGGACCATTATTTTTATTATAATTTTTTGGTAAGAGCAACTGAGTTCTTTGAATGCTTCATCTGATTTTCCTTTATTACTATTATTATTATTATTATTATTACATAAAGAGATATTTTAAACAATTCTTATTGTTCTTTTTCTATTATTATTATTATTATTATTATTATTGTTATTATTATCTTTACATTTTCTTATTTTGTTGTTATTTTGCTTATTTCTTTTCTTTCAATCAGTAGGGAGGGATCAATACATTTTTTTAAAGCCTGACATTTTTTTTAAAGAATTTAGATTTCTGAGTATGTTTAATACTAACAAAAAACAAAATTCACTTATATAAATACCCACACACTTGTGCTCTCTCTCTTTCTCTCTCTCATACATACAAATATACACACTCTCCGCATCACATAATCCCATATATACTATTACATATAAATACAGAAAACCACATATTTTAGTTAGTTTCAACTTTATATAGTTAAACACATTTTTTTCTTTTTTCATTTTTGGTTTAAAGAAAAGAGCAAGCTGTTAATTTGTCTTAGTGATTAATAGTATGATGTTAAAATGTAAAGTACAGTATCACCCACAAATAAGTACACACTGTAACATTTTTCTTTTTTAATCTAAAGTTAATTTTCTTCTAAACTAAAGATACCAGGATTTTATTATTTCTAGAGTAGCATCTTACAATCAAAATGAATATTTTTTACATATTATCTATAACAAAATCTACAATACTGAAACTCTATGACCAAAAATATTAATACTGAGTTGTCAAAAATAAGTACATTTCTATACATAATTCTTTATAGGAAGTATATTTTTGAACCAGACTTTTTTTTTTGGTTACAGAGTTTCACTGGTGTAGAGGTAATAAATGATATCTAATAATGTTTTGATTATATAATGTTCCACAAGAAATAACAAAATCCTGATAGCTTTGGTTCAGAAAAAAAATTAACTTTTAATAAAGAATTGTTAGGAGTAGATTTATTTATAGGTGATGCTGTAAATATCAATTTTTTTTTTCTAAAAGTATCTAAAAAAGCACCAACAATACCTTTTTTTTTTCATTTGTTATCTATTAATTATTTGAAGATGTTGGCGCCCCAAAATTAATTGTGATTCTCTATATTACAACTACTACTGCTCTCTTGCTGTGGAGGTGACCGGTTAGAAAAGGAATGGGGAAGGGATTGTAAAAAAACCAGGAATGATATTAATAAAAAAATAACAAAATGGAATAGTTTCAGGTTTGTTAGGTTAAAAAAGAAGGGGATTAAAGATTAAAAAAAGAAGAATAAAACAAAAAGGAAAACATTTTGTTAGTCGAAATAGCTCAGTAGCAGATGACAAACCAACACCACCAATGGACTAAGTTGTGCCAACATCCTCCAAGGGTCAATTGAGGGGAAACTGGGGATGTGTCGGCCAGCCGGCCTGGGAATCACAGCTTGAGGAACTTCAGTTCTCTTTGGAATAAAGGATGTTGTCTCTCAGCAGTTTCTGCTTTTCTGTAAAATGGAATCAAAACAAAAACAAATGAACTATTAATAACCATATATAGATAAAGCTGCTGTGTTTTTTGTTTGTTTGTCTCTCTGGGTTCTGTATAAAACTGTGTCACCAAAACAACCACTACTTGTCATAAGATGTTGTGTTTAACATTGTTCAGGCAATTCCTGCTGAGAGACAAATAGTGGTGTCATGAAGAGAAGAGACCTGCAGTATTAGCAGCTGACCATCTTCCTGCAACCTTGCCTGAGTCAAGATCCACTTACAGATTCAGGTGGTCTTGCAAGACTGATGGATTCCAAAGAGTAGTAGGACTATTCTTATTTAAGCTTTTAAGATAATAAAACTTTTCATTATTAATTTTGGTCGATAAAAATTTTTCTTGCTTGACTATTACTGCTACTTAGTAAAAGAAAAATCTACAGAGTATAAATTGTTAAAAGGTTTAACATATTAAATGACAATAAAGAAAATACACTTTGTAAACTTAGAAATGGTTGGTCAATGTTCTGAGTCTAAATTGAGTTTTTAGGATTTACAGAATCAACAGATGAATACTTTCTGGAGGCCAAACTGCAAATCTAAAATGGCTGCTACTGGTCTGGAATTTTATAGTAATTGGAAGATTAATTTTTCCCTGAATGCTATGTCAAATAACTATATATTTCAGAGAGGAAACTTTATGGCTTATACCAAGAAATAAATCCAACATAAAAAATCACAAAGTCTGTGTTACCAAAACATCCACTTCTGCTCACCTCAAACAGTATTTACTTAACCTCTTTGCTAAGTTGCAAGATGTGACACAAGGTCAAATCTTTATGCTAGAAGCCTTCATGCACATCTAGAGGCAATTGCTTTGTTGAGAGTTTTAATAATTATTCCCAATTGCAACAGTGTTGTTATGAACTTTGACCTCCACATAAACTAGTAATATTATCTTCATTTCAAATCAAATAGTTTACCCAAAAAGTTAACAAAATTTTTCTGAAAAATAAAATAGATATATTTACTTACAAAGGTACTTACTTCACAAAATTGATTCAATTTTTGTAAGGTTTTATTTCATTGATTTTTGTTAGGTATGGTTGTTATTTTTATCATTAAGGGTTTTCGGACTATTGTCTTCATCTTTATTGTTATTTCCACAACCCATAACCGGGTACAAGTGTTAAGTATTCTTGTATTGTTACTTGCCTGCAGTCAGGATTGAACCTGCAACCTCCAGATGATTGTCTCCTTAGAAGCTTAACGCCTATAGCCATTACACTATGTGTCCTGCTGGTTATGGCTAACAGAATCAGAACAGGCGACCCCCGTGGATTCAATAAAGGACGTAGTTTGAAGTTCCATGCAGGTTCCCGAGTTCAACAAACACCTGAAGAAGGCCTGGGGACATATTGGCCAAAACGTTGTGGAAATAACAATAAAGATGAAGATAATAGTCTGAAAACCCTTAATGATAAAAATCATCAAGCTTCGTCTCAGAAATTTCGACAACTAGGTTGTTAATTGGCCAAATTAAAAAAATTGGGAATCAGCAACAATTTATCTCAGAATGCTATGAGGGTCATTCAATAAATAAGGTGAATTTTATCAAAAGAGTTAACAATAGGAAGTACTGTTTACAGTTGCACCTTTTTCAAGGAAATCAAGTGATGGGCCCTTTCATATTCAAGTAGATTGTCAGCATGACCTTCTTTACTGACTGCTGCACCAAGAACTTTTTCTTTACAGGAGCGTCAGTGTGTTTTCACTTCATGGACTGTCTTTTCGACTCAGGTTTGTAGTGGCAAACCCATGTTTAACCGATGTGTAAAGGTTTTTTTGACTATCGTATGCTTCTCCATAAACATCACACATTATTCTGTAAATTTCACATGGTTTGCACTTCTCAGTCAGAAAAGATTTTATCACAGATATCTGTTCAAGCTTGGAGCACTTTTTGATTTGATACCTTAAAACAAATATTTTTGGCGAGATTAAAATAGTTTTTGCTCTAAACTAATTCAAAACAATGCAGAGTTTACACCTATTGAGAAAAATTCTGAAAAAAAATCTATTTTGCTTTTGTTGAAAAAAAGACCCTTATTTTTTGAATGAACCTGGCATATCTCTCTCTCTCTCTCAAATTTATGCAATTATCATATGTATGTTCTGTGAAATTTCCACAGATACAGCTAGTGATAATAGAAATGATAATAAAGGTACATTTAAGAATACCAAGAGTTATTCCCCTTCATAAAGACACAAAAAACAATTATTTATTATTTACTTATTATTATTTATTTATGATTTTTAAATGAAGAATAATCACTATTATTATTAATTTTAACAAATATTTTCTTTTACTATTTGTTAACACTTAGAATATTCAGACTATTGTCTTCATCTTCATTATTATACATACAATGTTTCGATTGATGCATCCTTTGGCTTTCTTTAGGGTTTCATATTGAACTCAGGAGCCCACACAGAATTTCAAATGCATTGGCTGAAACTTTGCACGTATAACAATGAAGATAAATATAATTGTCCAAGTATTCTAAGTGATAAAAATTATCAAGCTTCATCTCAGAAATTTAGACAAAACATTTTTTTTTTATGAGTTAATTTTTCTGCTTAAAAACAATAAAAACAAAAAAAAAAAACTCACTTTGATCATCATTTCTACAACAATGAGTAATAGCACAGAGGATAAGTTCTCAGTGAGACTCAAATTCATGTCTTTCTTCTAACTTAAGGAAGCCTGATTTATTAGCAGCTTTACCAATTAAGCTAAAAGAGCTAATTGGGCTTTGGTCTTGTCATACCAAGACTAAAAACTAGTCTGTTCTATTAATTCAAACCCCAAACCAAAATATCATAGTGCAGCAGAGAATAAGGCTCATTACTTCCCATATTTTACAGAACTTCAGGTAGGCCAGAGTCCTGCAGTGCACTGAGAGAAAAAAAGGTTGATGAGATGGCATTAGGGCATTTGGAAAATAATGACTGGTTTTTATTAAAGATTTACATGTAAAATCAGACATTATTTTTAAAAATCTATCATTATAAGCAAATAAGTAAGTAAAGAGGACAACCAGAAGGCTCCCTTTTCAATAGCTACTACACCAAAGTTCAGGGGAGGGTACTACTCCTTTCCCTGAATTGCTCCACTTTACCCTCGATATGTACCTTATATTGCCGAGTTTTAAGCAAGGAGGTATCAAGTACCATTTTTAAAGTCTTTGGTATGATGCGACCTGGGATTGAACCCAGGTCTCTCAGACCATTGGCGAACGCTCTACCCACTAGGCCAATGAGCCGGTTAATATGCAAATAAGGAGAGACAGAATTATAAACAAGTGAATTTTTGACCGTGTCATGAACAAGGTGTTGGTTTTGGTTGATTTGGTTCCTATGTTTAATGGCACATAAACCTTCATGAGTTATTTAATGCCAAAGTCATCTTTTAAGAAGAACAATAGTTATACTATTGAACTCACAACTAGAAGGTTAAGGGGTTTCAAACCTTTCCAAAGAGTATTAGTCAGAAAATGAACATAATAGAGTCACTGGAGTTTAAACTCACTCACTACAATGTTGCGGTCTTGCATGTTAGCCATTATGCTATGGGAACTTCCTAAACACAAGGTTGATTTTTAAGTGGAGTACAGCTGGTTTGGATTCAAAATTTTCCTTCTTCTAGATTGGTCACCTTGTAATATTACAGACGGGTGCTGTCGTTGAGAACGCGCGAGCACATCGGCTGTCATCAATCAGTGAAAATGTCACGAACCTAGCACGTGTGGGCAGAATGACCTGCAGAGTTCAGACGTGATTTTAAAATAATCATACAGGAACTTTCACGTGTTTCACTATTGTTTTCACTAGTGTCACCGAACATTTTGGAATCTTCGATTTGATCCTTAAAGTCTCTATAAAAGAAATCAAGTCACGAGATTTTGGAGAGTTCAAGGCAGGTTTCTAAACAGGTGCGTCAGAGGTTCAGGAGACCCCAACCCATGCATATCCAGCCTGCCACGATACGACTGACAGGAACGTGTCAACAAGCCGGCAACCACGACATCTGCCGTCGCCACCAAGAAGAGGAGGGAAGAAGAACACTATGAAACAAACTTTTTGAGCTGCAACCCGCTGTAGTCCAAGTGAATAAAAACAACTACTATTTTTCTTCCTTAAATTTCGAGTTTGAGTGTTTCTTTTTCTGTGGACTCCTTTCTTTCAGACACAACATTTTGGTCCTATGTTACAACCTAACTAAGGTTAAAAAAGCCAGTTTGCCTACTATTTAGCCATAGTTGAGGGTCAGGAGGTAGAATAGATGTATTCATGTCTTTCACGAGGTCATTAGTGCAAAGCAAAATGCATACAACCATGTCGAGGATTTGAACTCAAATGACTGATTCCATTTCCTACAATAAAAACTTTTATGGTTATCTGTAATGTAACATTTAGATATTTAATTTAGCATCTTGATATTCTACCCCACTCAATGTTGTCAATGGGACTCTTTTTTGAACGCTTGGTATCTTACCTGCACTTAGGTTGGCAATGGTGGACTGTTTACGAAGGAATTCCAAGCACAGGTCTTTGCTTAATCCAAATGATCTCATATTGCATGTGAAAGTTCTGCACATAGAAAAAAACAAACAAATAAGAACAAAAATATATGTCGGTTAAAATCAGATAAAAAAACAAAAAAACAAACCTAAATGCAGCAACTATTTATGTTTTTTTTATTTATATTAATTCCTACCTTTGGCAAAAAATTTCGGAATTAGCTCCTTTAAGTTTTTTTATATATTTCTTTATTTAGCAGTAAATAAACTAATAACAGATAAGACATACACTGTATTAGACAATCCCAACACAAAATGTAAGATAGTCTAACCCAACCTTATAAGGAGGGTACAAATGACTATAACAGTACCTTTACAATTACAATTAAATTTTGCGTATACTATGAGACACATGCATCAACAGTCAAACTACTAGGAAAATACAAACACAGAAAACAGCAAAATGGTGATGAGGTCTGAAAGAGAAAACTATTAACAGTAAGTAGTACCAAAACACTTTTTCAGAAAGAAAGAAAAAAAATGGTCTAAGAATGGCTATGGAACATTTTACTATCAGTTGTATCATAATCAAAAAGAAATGGCACATACAATTCCAGTACAATAATTATGAGTTTGATGATACCAACCAAAAAGAAGCTGGAAAAATATGGATTCAGGAAACACTAAAAGATACATAACATTTTTTCTTTAATGGCTGAATATTCTGGCATCATAAAATATTTAATGTTGAGGAAAATATTATGGAATAACCCAATGTTGAGGAAAATATAATGGAATAATCCAATGCTGAGAAAAATATTATGGAATAACCCAATGTTGAGGAAAATATTATGGAATAATCCAATGCTGAGGAAAATATTATGGAATAACCCAAAGCTGAGGAAAATATGGAATAACCCAATGTTGAGGAAAATATCATGGAATTCATTGACAAAAATATTAGAACTTTTTGAGCTTTTATGATGGCGTTTATTCATGTACGCCTGCTGGTTCGGGCACAGTCCAACAAAGGCAGACTTGAGGCCATAAGGCCCCCAGCTTCAGCTGGACCAACTTTAGGTGGGTGAGCTGCATCATAGTCCAGCGGTGCTCAAGCCTCGGCTTGTGCCCGACCTTCCCCTCCTCTAATCCCCACTTGATTCGACCTTTGGGTCATTGACCTTGTGTTAAGTCCTGTCTGTGGGAGACAGTGACAAATATCATGGCCTTAATTAATTGGTTGAAAAGTCACATGTATATGAAGCAATAGATTAAAAAATGTAAGAATTTGAATTTTAGACACCAAGAGTAACAGATGTATATTTTGGGGTTCAATTGAGAGTTACCCCGCTCTCTATTGGAGGTGACCTACGGTTTATAAGAGAATGAACCTTTCTTTTTTTGACTGAACAGAAACATCTTTTCTTTTCATGAGATTAGTTCAAAATAACTAGCAAAATCCAAAATTAACATGAGAGAGTTTTTGTATATTTCAGTTTCTCACTGGGATCAAGTGACAACCTCTTCTTGAAATACCATATTTTCATTCATCTCTTTTCATTACTTCAACTTTGTGTCTGTTATCTGTTTCCATATTCTTCCATGGCCTCAAAAAGTGAATGGCAGAAATAAAACAACAGAGGTCTAGATATTTGAAGCCACTTGTATTTTTGAGTTATTTCTCCCCCATTAGACAACCAGCTATCACCAACTCATCAGTTAGCCGTATGTTGTGTGTCATTGGCCTGTCATTTAGTTTCCAAGATCTTCCTATCCAGTTTTTTGCACCCCTGTTTTACTTGACTCAGTTCGATATTTGCCAAAGATCTTGGTTTTCATATATTTCTGTCTCACTTTACCGCTTCGGTCCGTGCCCCTCCTCTGATACTTTATTTTGCCCCAATCGCATAGCTCCTCTCCCTCATTGGGGCTGTCTGGCCTGTTTCTGAGTCCTGGAAAACAGTTGGCATCCCAATTTCGGAAGAGGGGTTGGGTGGGTAACAAAACGGAGGATATTTGTTTAGTTCATAAATAAAAAAAATTGTAGATGTGTTTTAAATGTTTTGTATATTTGTTTTTCTTTTGGTTTTGTTTTTACTTTCCCTCCCCAATGCTTTCTTTCATATGTCATTGTATTTGTTATTGTACTATTGTAAATTCATCTTCATAAAATTGTAAATATGGAATTTTTTACGTAGGCAGTCATTGGGAAAATTTTGTATCATGGTGAGTCCAGCACGTCTGAGGAGAATGGATGAATTTTATTGTACTGCGTGAATGGGTTGGCGATTATGGATAGCTAGGGCCCCTTAGGCTAAGCATGACTGCTCCTTCTCCCCTTGCCACAAAACTCTTGTAGATGCCTTGTGCCTCATAACACAATGTTTTTCTTGTAAAATTTTTTTTTATAAATCAAAACACAGCAGTCATCAGTGAGTATGCTACAGCAGTTATTTGTTAACCTTTTTCAATACTTCAAATTTTTGTGAAACTAACTTTGTGAGAGAATCAACAATGCAACCAAAGCTTAATGTAAGACAAAGTTACATGTTAGGCAAGTCTTTTGACTATTTTATAGTATTAAAAAAAAAAAATAGTTAATAGTGTTAAGTAGAGGTGTAAGTTAGTATAATGGTTACTGACGCAGTTCTGCAGAAAGAAAAACAGAAAAAAAAATTGCATAAGTCTAAAAAAAAAAAAAATTAATAAATAAGTAAATGAAATAAAAAAAAAATTAACTTTATGTGAATCATCTTTGACAAATATGCAAAAAAAAATACTCAGGAGGATCTGCTGGAAGTAATGGATGATAGGGACGAACAGCAAGATAGAGTCAAGGAAATCCATGCTAGAAGTGAGATATCATGATGATGATAGTAATAAAGTTTAAGTGATAGATTAAATTAAGGCCTTACCATATACAAGGGTAATTCGAAAAGGTCCAAGCCTCATCTAGAAATAAGAGCCATCGCTGAACATTTTTGTTATAGCAACACACGAACTATAAAAATCAGAATTAGTTTTTCAAGCTTTCTTGCTGCAACAAAAACATTCAGCAATGGCTCTTCTTTCTAGATGAGGCTGAGAACTTTTTGAACGACCCTAGCATATTAGATAGATGTTGTTTTTAACAGCTGAATGTACATAAAATTATGTTGTAGACTTCTTTGGAGGACTAGAAACAATTGGGAAATACCACTAAGCAGAGTAATGAGGGTTGGTTGCTTGATTACCAATGCGCAAATTTCAAAGGATTGTTTGGTTTTGTTTGGATTCTTTGTTTAGTGGCATATCAACCTTTGTGGGTTATTTAATGTCAAAGCCACCAAAGAACAGCAATGGTACTGTTTAACTCATAGCTGGGGTGGATAAAAAGGGTTCATGCCTTTCCAAAGGGTATTAGGCTGAAAGTGAAAGCAATAGCATGATTGTTGCTCAAACTCATTAACTATGATATCACGATGCCACAACAACATGCCCTCAAGGGACTGTAACACAGTTCAATAATTGGTTTGAAAATTAAGAAAGTTATAAAATTGATCTATATGGAATATATTACTATGATATCACAATCCAGCATGACTGCCACGATGCCACAAAGACACCCGCTCAAGAGACTGTTACATAGTTCAATCATTGGTTTGAAAATTAAGAAAGTTATAAAATTGATCTATATGGAATATATTACTATGATATCACAATCCAGCATGACTGCCACGATGCCACAAAGACACCCGCTCAAGAGACTGTTACATAGTTCAATCATTAGCATTGTAACATTATGAGCAAATTATATAGAGGTGCAAATAGATAAGTAATTAAAAAAGCCAACAGCTGGAAAAAGATGAGTTTACAAAAACATTTCTAGACTTGAGTCAAGAAGATATGGTTGATCTAGCACTGTGGATTGACAACAGCTGTTAACCAGGACTTGGTGAGGACACCAGACTTGATTGGTTTTGGTTTTATGGCACATCAACCATTGTAGGTTATTTAATACCAAATCTTTTTTATACATATATATTAAATATATATGATTTCTAAACACATTTTTTTAGATAACATTTTTAAACAAGCCTGAGCTCATTTTTTTTTCATACAGTTAAATGGTTTCACTTATTTCAATCAAATACAAATAATTCTATTTACTATTAATCATTTGTTTGGACACAGTTTAATGTTTTCAAGAATTGCTAAGTATCATTAACAATTCGATTAAACATAAGTTGTTTGTTTACACACAGTTGAACAGTCAAACAGTTCTATTTCTAAAAACTAAATTAGCATAAGTCAACCAAGTTAGATGGTTCCAAGTGCTGCTATGTATCACTAACAATTCAATTAAACAAGTTATTTGCTTACACACAGTTAAATGATCAAACAGTTCTATTTCAAACAACTCACTTTAGCATAAGTCAACAAAGTTAAATGGTTCCAAGTATTGCTATATATCACTAACAATTCAAATAACATCTGTCATTTGTTGACACGCATTTAAATGGTCAAACAGTTCTATTTCAAACAATTCAATTTAGCCTAAGTCAATAAAGTTAAATAGTTCCAAGTATTGCTATCTATCACAAACAACTCAATCAAACATAAGTTGTTTGTTTACACACAGCTAAATGATCAAATGGTTCTATTTCAAACAATTCAGTTTAGAATAAGTTATTTGTTTGAACTCAGTTTAAATGTCAAACAGATCTATTTGACCCATAGATAGGACCCTATCAGGTCCGACCACTCTGGGCCAAAGTGAACCAGGGAGCAATGGTAATAAAGAAGTTCTCCGTATTTGCAAAAGCTCCAGCATTACTGGAGCCTCACCATCAGATTGTTTAATGACATATTAAGGACACTCTGACTGAGCTGGAGGGGTTCTGTGAATCCCAATAAAAGAAGCTGAGTGCTTTGATTCATTCACTTTTGGTGTCTGGGGACATGAGGAGATGAGCAGTTGTGTGGACAGAGAGTGATTGAACCATTCAAACATATAAGAAGAGCTGATTCCCATTAGAACGAAGAATGTACACCACACGTTATGTCTGTTACCTGCGTGCACATACTTTCATGGCCTCAGAAAATGAAATAGAGGGAATAAAACAACAGAGGTCCTAAGACTTGGGTCAAGTTGTGTTTTGGGTCTCTTTTCCTCCATCAGACTACCAGCTACCACTGCTACGGAAGTTATATATTAAACTAACGAGTCTGTTAATAACAATTTATGTGACATTCCCCCTTCAGCCCACACACATTACATCAACTTCTTCGAACCATTTCCCTTCTTGGCCGGTGATCAACTAGTGGCTCCGATAGGGGCAACGCACATTTCTTTACTGCTACAAGAATACAATCGAGGGAGTGGGAGGAAAGAAAACAAACGAACAAACACTTGGGGTTAACTCAAGTGCAGAAGGACAGTTATGCAACACTTTGCATTCCTGATAGCATATATGTAGACTAACGCTAGCGTGGATTCTAGCGAAACTTCCACAAAGCAACTGGAATGCCGACTCAATCTTCTTTCACTGCTCTGGACCCCATCTCCTGCCGACTGGTCTCACCGCTCCGGTGTCCGGGGTCGACTGCCCTTGTCCGTTGTCCCTCGCCAACTGCCCCTTCCAGCTTCTTTTCCCAACTAACTCTCTTCTCGTATCCCCTTCCACTTCCGGTCACGGCAAGATCTCAAGTCCAAAACCCTTTGTTTGGTTTCGCACCAATACAGACAAAGGAATCGTCTGCTTGGCAGGCCACCTACATAGTGTTACATTTATGTAGAACTTAAAAAATATAGCTAAAAAGGAATCCTAAGGAATTCTTGATCTACATATTTGCTCATATCTCTCTCTCTATATCTGATGTACCGGCTCATTGGCCTAATGTGTACAGTGTTTGCCAATGGTCCGGGAGACTGGGGTTCAATCCCAGGTTGTGTCATTCCAAAAACTTAAAAAATGGTACTTGATACCTCCTTGCTTAACACTCAGCAATATAAGGTACATATCAAGGGAAAAGTGGAGCAATCCAGGAAAGGAGTAGCGCCCTCCCCTATGCCTCAGTGTAGTAGCTACTGAAAAGCTACAGTCGCCAACTTTACTTACTTACTTTAAATCTGTTGTACAATGGTTAAAGAGCTGGACCGTGTCCTCGAAGTAAGCAAGTTCAAACATCAGTTACCCAAATCACTTTTGGACTAATATCGATGAGAAAGGTATAAACTCCTGAATTTCCTCCAGCTATGGGTTAAATACTACCACTACTGTTCTTCTACAAGAATAGCTTCTGCATTAAATAACCCACTGAGGTTGATATTCCATTAAACAAAGAAATCAAACCAAATATCTGTTCATATCTATCTATGTACATGTATCTATTTTCTTGTTACAGTTTTTCCACTGAATGAATCAGTTTTGAAGTTGAGAATGTTATGGTCATTATCATAAAATGTGGACTTGGTGAACCAAGTCCAAATTTCAGCTGAATTCGTTTGCAATTGATTTGAACCATTCAAACATATAAGAAGAGCTGATTCCCATTAGAACGAAGAATGTTCACCATACATTGCGTCTGTTAACCTTGGGGAAGATATAAGGTTTAGTTTGGTTTCTTTATTTTAATAGCATATCAACCTTCATGGATTATTTCAATGCTAAAGCCATCTTGAAGGGATAAGGAGGTTCATGCCTTTTTTAAGGGTATTAGTCTGAAAGTTAACATAATAGTTCAATTAGAGTTCAAACTCACTTACTATGATGTCACAGACCGGCACGTAAGCCATTAAGCCAGGTGGACTTCCCCAGAAGATATAAGTCCTTCTTTCCTAGCTATTCATAAAGTAAAGAGCAGATTGACCTCTGTAACATTAGTGGGAAACCAGTTTAAGATAATGACTCTAAATTCAATATCAGTTGAGTGTTGAGTAAGCAATCTATCATGAAAGAAATGTCGTTCAGCTCAGCTGCCTGACACAGCTGGTCCCATCAAGTCTTGCAATTCAAAAAGACTCAAGAAGATTATTAACTAATCCTTCTGAAAAAATATTACATGAGCCATAAAAATGTGTATATTGTATTTTTATTTTCCTTCTTGTAATCTTTCTCATTCATTAGCTTTGCTTACTTCCGTATTGTTGCCTCCTCTCAGAATCTAAAATCTTATTCTAATAATCTGACTTGAACAGGAACAGAATAGAATGTGATAGAAAATAATCTGAAAGCATTCAGTCATTTTTTTACCTGAAATATATCAACAAAATAAACAGAACTACGAGAAGAAAGATGAAGAAATTTGAAAGGTAATGTGAAAATAAAAAAAAGATATAGGAAAAAGAGAAATAGATTAATTGTGTGCATGTCTGTGTGTGTATGTGTGCTTCTTTGTGTATACGTATGTGTGTTTCATGAGAAAATGGTGTAGAGAAAATAAGATGAAAAGATTGTTAATGTTATGCTATTAAAATTACAATGAAATAAATCAGGTTCAATATTTTATATGGAGCACACAGTTTGTATTTCATTTCTCAAGTTTCTTTAAGCCTTAAGGGTTGAATAAAAATTCAAAATAAAGGACATTCCTTTCTTGGTTCAGGAGACAATTTTTCTGCAACCCCATATAAACAAATAATCTGTTAATGTCTAAGTATATCTTGGCTTTAACATATTCAATCTTAAAAACAATTTATTTTATAGAAATGAATTCTTAATCTTAACTAATTTTTGTGAAATTAATGACATTGTAAATTTTCAAACCGATAAAATGAAACGCAGTTTCTTCCAGGCAGCGGTCACATCGATACTGCTATATGGATGCGCTACATGGACGCTAACAAAACGGCTGGAGAAGAAACTAGATGGCAATTACCCAAGAATGCTGCGTGCAATCCTGAACAAGTCCTGGCAGCAACACCCCACAAGACACCAACTGTACGGCCACCTGCCCCCTATCACGAAAACTATTCAAGTTAGGCGAACCAGACATGCAGGACATTGCTGGAGAAGCAGAGATGAACTCATAAGAGATGTACTCTTATGGATCCCCACACATGGCCGCGCAAAAGCAGGACGACCAGCACGAACGTACATTCAGCAGCTATGTGAGGATACAGGTTGTTGTCCTGAAGACCTGCCTAGGGCGATGAACGATAGGGAGGAGTGGCGAGAGAGGGTCAGGGATATCCGTGCTGCCAGCACGATATGATGATGATGATGAAATTTTCAAAATGATTTGGAATAATAGTGAGTGAAGCATACCCCAGTTGTCCAAAGGTGACGTTTTCCT
This sequence comes from Sepioteuthis lessoniana, assembly GCA_963585895.1. NCBI lineage: Eukaryota > Metazoa > Mollusca > Cephalopoda > Myopsida > Loliginidae > Sepioteuthis > Sepioteuthis lessoniana. Next base: position 95,031,020 of record OY757915.1, on the reverse strand, counting down.
GGAACTCACTGTCATCTACCTTCTCTTCAGATCCATCTTCACTGAAATTAGAAAAGAAAAAAAAGAAAGATGAAAATTTATCGCCATTAAAAAAAAATTAAATAAATAAAATAAAATACGCCTATATATACAAACTGAAAACTCACTCTCCAGGTTGGAGAGTTGAGTTTTTTATGTTAATAGACAAAAAAATGTTGGCAGGGTTTAAAAATTGCAGATTGTACCCCAAGCAGAGAGGTAAGACCCTCAATACCATAAAAATTTATCCTGAATATGACATTAAATTGTATCTAGTAGTTTGGTTAGGTGTTAAGGCATATCAACCATTGTTGGTTATTTAATGCCAAATCCTGTTTTTACATATATATCAAATATATGATTTGTAAACTTATTTTTTAGATACACACAGTTTAATGACCACACAGTTCTCTTTCTAATAATTCAATTTAGCATAAGTCAACAAATTTAAATAGTACCAAGTATTGCTATGTATCACAATTCAATTAAACATCAGTCATTTGTTTACACAGTTAAATGATCAAACAGTTCTATTTCTAGCAATTCAATATAACATAAGTCATTTATTTTCATACAGTTTAAATATCAAACAGTTCTACTTGACCCATAGCTAGGACCCTTTCTCTTATCACAAAAAAAAAAATTAATATTTTTATTTTTTAGATTTGAACACAGTAATAAGCATAAAGTAATTTGATTAAAATGTGGATTTAATAAAAAGTGTTTGGAGAAATTTCAAGAAATCACAATCTTTGATCCCACAAAAATAGGGTAAGATTTTGTATTACATTTTTAGATTTGAACCCATTGAGAAGAGTGAAGTAATTTGACTAAAATTTGAATTTAATCAAATAGTTGGAGAAATTTTTAAAAGTTACAATCTCTGCTCTTCCAACCCCACCAAAAAAAAATTTGATGAATTTTTGGTCTTTTTTTAGATTTGAATTTCATGAACATATTTGTTACTAAGCTAAATACTTGTCTCTGCCTTACCTGGTACAAACGGGTCTTCTTGCCCGTTCGCATTGGACAGCATCAAAGAAGGCAGCATTCCAGAATCTTAGTGAGTGCCAGATGGGTTGTTCACGCAAAAAGCTGTATAGGAAACACTTGCCTATCACTCTGCCCATTTGCTGACCTGAAGAAAACAAAAAAAAAAAAAAAAAAATTAAATGTTGCAGTTAAAAGAAATAGATTAAGTTCAAGTTGAGCTTGAAATGTATCACTCCAGAATTGGTCATTTCAAGAGAAGAAATGTTAGATTGAATAGAAAAGTAATGAGCCATCTGAGAATATAAATAGTGAGGTATTATTTAACCTGCTAGTTGAAAACACGTAGTTATGTCCCTTGTCTTGCAGTAGGAAAAAGGATTTGTAATAAAGATGTAATAGTGGTTGCATGGGTTTTGTTGTGTTGATATGAAGTTGTAAAGAAAATAATGAGAATATTGAGAAAAAGTAATGAATAACACAAAAATAAAAAGTATGACAAAAAGGTACTGACTAAATCTTTAAATCTCAAAAAAAATCAAATTTGAATGAAGACAGTTGAGCAACTTATATAATTAAGTGATGATGTTTAGACATTTAGACTGCTGTTTAATTTGAGAATTAATTTTTTTTTTTTTTAAATTTATTGCGGACTTTTTGTCCTCATCTTGGTAGTTTTTGTGTTGTTTCTTCTTCACTACGTTTCGGCCAAATTTCACCTCTGTCCTTCTTCAGGTGATTAAACGCGCCCTCAGATAGAAATGCTGAGTCTTGTAACCGTATCCCCAGTAATTACTGCCTTCCATAGTTGTTGTCTATCACACCACGTTTTTTTGACCAAGTAAACCTCTGGCCGGCTTGGGTAGGAATTGAAACCACTATCTTCTAACAATGCTCACCTGGAACCGTAGAGACTCAACGCCTCTATCCGCTATGGGACAAAAACATATTCAAGAAAAAAAAAATAATCAAAAAAAGTGATAGTATATATCTCATAACTGTTATTACATTTGTATATAGATTTCACACACTAAATGTAGCAACCATTGTGGGACAAAAGCAGTATTATTTAACCGATTTTATTTTTAGAAATGTATAGAAGAAAAGGCAAGAAATAAGTAATATGATTTGTCCCATGATAAATCAGCTCAGCTTCAGTGGGTCATCTTCCTCTCTGGCAATATCTGCCACTTTGTCTAAAAGAATTAAGGGCTGGTTCTCAGGTCCTCAAATTAAACTGACCTTGTGTCATAGTTCAACTCTGCATGTGTGTGTATGAAGTGTGAGATAAATCCCTATATTTGATTATAAATTTCACAAACTAAATGCATCAACCATAATAGGACAATTGGACATGAAGAGGGGTTGGTTTATATATATATTATTTCAAGAAAAAAACCAATATTTGGTCACATTAGGATAATAAATTTATTTCCATTCTGTTAAGAGCATGGATATGAATCAAAGACTCTAAAACAATTTTTAACAGGACTTCATCAGATCCAATAGCAAAAAAAAAAACAAAAAAACGATTACTAGATTGAAGAATACTATATATATATGTATATATATATATATCCTGCCTCTCCAACAAAAAAACCCTAAAAAACTTAAGCTTTAAGCAAAAACACAAGTGATGTCTGCATCTTAAATGTAGTGAAATGATACTTGGAGGTTAACTACTGTAGCAGTCACAGATTACGTTGAGGTCACCATTTTAGTATATTGTTTGTTCGTATACATTATAAGTTAATTTGTAGTTGTTTAAGTAGTGCTGAACATAATAACAAAGCTTCTTTGAAGAACAGCAATGAAAGGTTTATTTTTATGACAGAGAGTACTCGGCAAGCAGAGAAGAAAGACCTCTCTCCTGTCGCCAGCCATGGGACGCTCCAGCATTGATGATCTTCGCCGAAGATAATTACCGCGACCTGCACACCCCAAGGAACTTTCCTCACTCGGACGCTGTCTACTTTCTGTCATAAAAATAAACCTTTCGTTGTTGTTCTTCAAAGAGGCTTTGTTATTTTGTTCAGCGCTACATAAACAACGACAAATTAACTTATAATGTATACAAACAAACAATACACTAAACTACAATCAAAGGCAAAGTTTTCTCAAGTTCAAATGATAAAAATCTTTAATGGGTTCCGGGTTCTTTGTTTAATGGCATATCAACCTTTGTAGGTTATTTAATGCCAAAGCTATTCTCCTAGAAGAACAGTAGTGGTACTATTCAACCCATAGCTGGGAGGATAAGGGGGTTCATACCTTTCCCAAGGGTATTTGCCTGAAAGTGAACATAATAGCGCGACTGGAGTACGAACTCGCTTACTACGATTCCGCAGTCCATCGCTTTAACCATTAAACCACGAGGACACCCCCCACCCAAAAAAAAATCTTTAAAAAATTAATCATGCTAGCAATGAAGATCACCAATAGGGCATTGTAGAGAAATTTAAGACAACTGGTTTGTCTTGGAGTTTATGCCAACAAATGTTAACAGAAGATTTGAAAATTAAACTTGTTTTCGCAAAACTCATATCTTATTTGCTCGCACAGAATGGAAGAATAAATTATTTGAATGTAAGTTATTATTTGAGTTCTAAATTACCAATTGATCTTCCTTATTCCCCACCCCATTGTCAGTTATGAGTTTAATGTCTCTACCATCCTTCTAGAAAGACTGCTTTGGCATTATATAACACACAAAAATTGATGTGCCAGTAAACAAATCAAACCAAACCAATTTACCAACAGTTTCTTTCTTGAGTCATTTTGTCTATGCACTTTGTTGTAATTTGGTTCTTGAGTTTTAAGAAACCAGAAGTACCAGTTTTTGCCATTATTATTAGTCAATAAAAAGGTAATTGGACTCTCTCTGGAGTCAACATATGAATGGAGTCTTGCATCAAATTTATTACGGTTACCTTCTCAAACATTTGTGACTTATATATTTTGTTGATATAATTTATATGGTGAGAGAAATCTTTTATATCCATACTATTACCCATAAATATGTATACCTCTTGCAATTTCTTTCTTTTTTTATGAAAAAAGTTAATTTTTTTCTAAATGGCAGATAACAGTATTTTATTTCTGTTTGAACATTATACAATCAAAATGGATATTATTAGGCATTCGCCAATCGTCCGAGAGACCGGGGTTCAATTCCAGGTCGAGTCATACCAAAGATTCAAAAAATGGTACTTGATGCCACCTTGCTTAGCCCTCAGCATCATAAGATGAGGATCTAGGGTAAAGTGGAGCAATCCTGGGAATGGAGTAGTGCCCTCCTCTACACCTCAGTGTAGTAGCTATTGAAAAGGGAACCTTCGGGTTACCCTCGACCAAAGTTGCCAACTTTACTTTTTTATGACTAGATCCTCCAGCATAGAAGTTCTATAACCAAAAATATGAATATATAACAGTCGAAAAGTAAGTAAACCCCTGCAAAAAGCAATAATTTTAAATCAATATTTGGTGTAGCTGCCTTATTTATTTATTTGTTCATCTTAATCTTTTTACAAATAGTTTTTGCTCCTGATGACATTGATCTCACTTGTTTTGCAACAGTTGCTGGAATGTTTTTCCAACTTGGCAGTATGCAATCTTTTTGTCTTATTGGATAATCATTATTTTCAACTTTGCTGGTTATGAAGAAAATTAACTTTTCCTAAAATATTATTTGGATTGCACTTATTAATAGGTGTGACTGTATTTTCTCATCCTCTTCTATGGGGATTTTTACAAGCCCCCAAAAGCCCGGTTTAATTCCTATGTTTTGTAAAAGAATAAACTGTACTTCGACCGCAGTAGGGAGATGGGTGGCAGCTTTTGAAGAAAGGAGACAAACGACTTTTTGTGTAACAAAATTTATATACAACAAACAGGGTTTTAAACCCCAAATGGAACAAACAACGAATTTGTAAGAGTTCGAAAAGAGTTAAATGTTCTGATAGGTGGTAGGTGTATAAGAGTAAAGATAGGTAAGGGTTTGTGAGGTTTAGGTAAGGTTGTAGGTTTAGGTTGTAAGGTTTGGTTATGTAGGGTTTTGTAGGGTTAGGTTATGTGGAGTTTGGTTTTGTAGGGTTAGGTTTTGCAGATAAAATGCCTGCAGGAACATAGTGTGATCCTGGTTCCTTTTATCTCAGCACATGTGTTCGTCGCTCTTGGCTCCTGGCTGGTGATGAAGGTACCAAATACGTTTGCCATTGAGGGCTGCTACAATATGGACCTGTTGCTAATAGTATTAATGTGTGGATGTTTATTTGTTTTCTCTTTCACTTTGAGAAAAATCATCAACAATCCCAACGTCAACAAAACAACTAATAAGATTTACTATTTAGAATATTCAGACTATTGACCTTATTTTTATTGTTATAATCATAATGTTTTAGCCTATAACATGAGGGCAGATGATATTGCCATTTAAACATAAGTGGCAGTTGATGTTGTAGAGTTCTGCTGCCTCTTGTTATATTAAAAGAAAGAAAATAAATAATGAAGGTGTTGATATTGATGGTTTTCAATCTAGTAGTTTAATGACAGCTTGAGAGGAAGTTTTTCCTTGTGCCGTGAGTCAAAGAAGGTAATAAGACAGTTGTAAATGGTTGTGTGGGAATATAGTACTTAGCCAGATGCTTCGGGGTCCATTTGGTTTAGGAGGGAGAAATAATTAACCAGAAAATGGTTTCCTAAAGGAAACAGAGGAAAAAATGTTTTAATGTGCTCTCTCAAGATGAAATGTCCCTCTGTATGCTGTTGGAATCGTCCCAGAATAGAGAAAAATGTTATCTCTTGTGTCGGCTGGTCTTACCTTGCTGCCAGCAAGGAGGAAAGGAAAAGAGAGGTCTTACCCTGCTGCCAGCAAGGAGGGGAGATAAAAAGAGAAGGTGAGCATGGTTAGCGCTGCCTTTTATGGTGTCCGGGCAGAATAGCATCGGTCATTCTCATTGGATGAAATGTATAATTTCAAACTCCATTGGCCAAAGCCATTCCTGCACTAAATAATTTGTTATTCTTTCTGCCACCAGCCAATATGTCCTTCGGCCTTCTTAACGTGTTTTATTTTGAACTCAAGAGTCTACAGAGAATCTCAAACTGAACTCTTTATTTGAGCCACAGGAGTACATGGTTTCAATTTTGTTAGCCATAACTGGGTACAAGTGTTACGTTATAGTAAGTATTCCTTGTTATTCTTTCAAATTGTTGGGATTGAACCTGCAACTTCCAGATGATTTCACTCAGAAGCACCTTCCAACCAAATGCCTTATTGTTGTGGGAGCCTTACCCATCTTACCATAATGGACTCTTTTCACCGTTATTAGTACTGAGAGATTTCACTGCCAGAAGGGCAGATCAATATCGGTGTTATCTGAACAGTACGGGACTTCTTACCTTTTCTATGTAACTCTATCTTTCTTGTGTAATATAATCTGTTATCTTATATCTGTGTTTGCATTTTTATTAGTGACCCTTTCCGGGGCCACAACACTTATCCACTATGTCATGCGTCCTTGCTGAAACATTGTGATTATAACAATAAAGATGAGGTCAATAGTCTGAATATTCTAAGTAAAGTTGGCGACCATTGTCAAGGGTGACCCGAAGGCTCCTTTTTCGATAACTACTACACCAAGGTGTTGGGGAGGGTGCTACTCCTTTCCCTGGGTTACTCCACTTTACCCTTGATCCTTACCTTATAATGCTGAGTGTTAAGCAAGGTAGCATCAAGTACCATTTTTTGAGTCTTTGGTATGACTTGACCTAGGATTGAACCCAGTTCTATTAGCTGTTTTGTGGATGTTGGGATTGTTGATGATTTTTCTCAAAGTGAAAGAGAAAACAAATAAACATCCACACATTAATACTATTGTAACTACCTATCTACTTTTGGGATTTAGTATGTGTCGTGCTAAGAAGGAAGAAAGATAAACGGACAGAGTCAAGTGAAGTCTAACTCCTTCATACCCATGCACAGATACTTTTACTATGTGGGTCACCAGTCAAATCAGGTCATGAAAATCTTAGAGCATTAGCTATCCCTGAGATGATTTTGCTGTAACACCTGTCCCAGCAAATTGCTCTTTACTTATTGCTGAAATACAATAAAATTGAAATTGCTACTAACAATTCCGTATTTTTTGTTTGTTTTATAAGATTTAAATATACATGAGAATAAAGCAAAAATGTTAATACTTTTATAGGAATACTATATAAAAGGAATATTTATATATAGGAATACTATATAAAAATGTTAATACTTTTATAGGAATACTATATAAAAGGAATATTTATATATAGGAATACTATATAAAAATGTTAATACTTTTATAGGAATACTATATAAAAGGAATATTTATATATAGGAATACTATATAAAAATGTTAATACTTTTATAGGAATACTTTTATGATATAATTTCCAACAGTCTTTATTTACTACTCTTGGAATATTCCTGATATAGTCTCCATAATATTAGTTCTGCTTTTCTACTTCTATATGAATATTAAAATTTCTTTTAATCATCTACAAAAGAATGTATTGACAGGGATAGTCAGTAACAAGAGACTATTTGAAATCATTATCAAGGTACATTCATAGAAATGGTTTTTAAAAAAAAAATCACCTTCCTCTTAAAGATTAATAGATAAAATTTTCCTGATTAGATATATTGATTTTTTTAAAAAATAATTTTTTTGAGGATTATCTTCAAGAAATAATTTAGTTTATATAATTAGCCCATAGGCATTCTTGGTGTATTGGTCACCATCTTAGGAAAGGTATATGGTAATCAAAGTTCAAATTCTGGCTGAGGTTGTTTGCATTTCAGTATGAATCCAATTATTCTCCCTCCAGCTATGGGTAAATAGTAGGCAGACTGAACTCTCTGACTTTGGTATGGCAACCAGTCTAAGAGAAGGAAAACTCTGAATTCAAACCTGTTAAACACTACTTAGAAAAATAACCTTGTGTTGTATCATGCTTGTGCAGAGGGAGAGGTACATATATATATATAACTAGCCAAATGTTATTTTACTTTTTTCTTTCTTTTGTTTTTTTCTCAGGTAAACCATTTGTTTTCTATAAAGCCAAGCAATTGCTCTATTAGCAAGAGTAAGTAAAAATGTCAAAGGCATGTTTGATATAAAAAGCCAAACAAAAAACTTTCACTTATCTTATTTCTTATAATTCAAAATTTTGTCCTTGTATTTTACAGCTTTAACAAATCTATTTTAAAAACATTTTTACCTTAAGGTCAATGAGTAAAGACATTGAAATTAAGGAAGATAAAATATAAATACTGTTATAAATACCAACCTACTTTTATCTTCAGTGATAATTCAGCATAGAAGTTACTTGAGAATCCAAGGACCAATGTTAATTCAGTTTATATTTCTACATAACTTCTGAGTGAAAATCTTAAGTGCTCATTCATCTTTTTTTTTAAAAATCCAGTTTATGAAGCAATAAATACAACAGCTATTCAAATTGAGCCAACCATTATTAAGATAACACCCATGCAAATTAGTATTAGCTTACAGTGCCACCTTTCTGAGAAACTCCAAACTACATATTAGTAAGAAGGAAGCAATTCTGAATCTATGACTAACATTCAAGAAAAGGTATGTATCACACAAAGTAGAGAAATAGAGAAGTAGACAAAGCTAAGTAAAATATACCTTCCTCATACCTACATGTTTTTATGACGATACAGGTGAACAGCTGAGAAAAGCTAAGTAAAATATACCCTCCTCATACTTACATGTTTTTATGACTATACAGGTGAACAGCTGAACAAAGCTAAGTAAAATATACCCTCCTCATACCTACATGTTTTTATGACTATACAGGTGAACAGCTGCACACTCTGTGATACCTTTACTGAGACACCTGTCTTGTGCATATTATTTTGGTTCAGTTTCAGTTTCTTTGTTTAATCACATATCAACCGTCATGAGTTATTCAATGCTAAATCCATCCTTGTAGAAGAGCAGTAGTGGTACTATTTAACTCATAGCTGGAAGGAATCAGGAGGTTTATTCCTTTCCCAAGAGTATTAGTTTGAAAGTGAACCTAATATTGTCACTGGACTTCTAACTTGCTTCATATGACATTGCTGTCTACCACTTCAGTCACTCCACCACCAGAACTCTCCCTCCCCTATATTATTAAATTGCAACTTCTTATATATATATATATATATATATATATATATATATGTGTGTGTGTGCATATGCTTCTATAAGACAGAAGTCAGAATCTTTAGATATTCAAGGACATTGAATTAAAAAAAAAAATTTTGTAATAACATTATTAATCAAGACTTCTACGTGTTAATACTATTTTAACAACCTACTTACCTTCATCCTTGGAACTTAGCATGTGTCACATAAAGGTAGAGATAGATTAAACTCAATGAAACCTAATCCCAACCACCCATGTAGGTTTTTTTTTTACAACAAAGTTCAGCAGGCAAACCAGTTTACAAAATTAATTCTTGGCACATTAGCTCTCCTGGTGATAACTTTACCATAGCACTTGTCCCAATCAACTTCACTCCATCATACTCACTCATTTTTATTAAATTACGACTTAAGTAATGGAATTCTAACTAGCAATTGCTAGAAAGTGAGTAAAATAGTCTTTTCAGTAGTTTAGTTTATATGTTTAATCAATCAAACACACACACACACATATATATATATATATATATGAATGGTTAGAAGCTTCGGCTTGGCATTTGAGTCAAACCGGGTTTCAATCCCAGCTATGGGTAGCTACTGTCTAGCCACACTGATGAGTTCTGATAGAACGAAACAGATCTGTCTGTAGATGACTATATATATATATATATATATGCCAATAGAGTCAGAAAAAATCTACCTACGTTTCACTTAAATAGATCATCTGGACAATTCCGATTTTTTCTGACTCAGTTGGCATTCATATTTTGCTCTACTTTATATATTGAACACTCTTACATTTAGTCTAAGGAGTTCTGTTGGTGCTTTTTAATGACTTGGCATACGTTATTGGTTGATTATTTCCAAGTAGTACGTATGTTTTTAGTCTTTTCTTTTTTTTTAGGAATTTTTTTCCTGGATATCAGTTTGTGTAATATTTTTTTTATTTGCAAATTGTATCATTTGGGTCCTCCCCCATCATCACAATTATAGAATAGTTACAAAAAATTAATTACGCACACACAGATATATATATATATATATAACATATCAAGAATGATTGAAAAGTAATTCCATATTTTAAAATACTTATAATCATAAAAATAAGAATTTTAAAATAGGGAGTTACATTTTAATCATTCTCTATATAAAAAAACATAAGATCACAATCTGCAACTCATTATCATAACACAAATCTTCAGACGAGACACTCAACCAATAAATATTTTATTTTATCCTGTTTTTTAATTATTGTTTTAATCTTTCAGTGGATATAACATTTAATTTAAATATATATATATGTGTGTTCTAGTTATCATGATAATGATTATTCGATCCTCGTTCTGGTTAACAATGTTTTGGCTGCTGTATCCTCCAGCCTTAAGGTTACTATGGAAAATGCAGTGGTCAAAACAGCGTGAATATAACAGCCAAAATGAGGATAATAATCCAATGTTTATAAATATTATCTCATCTCAGAAATTTCCAAGTTCCTTAAAATATTCTTAGGTTTGTATTTGATTTATTTGGTTGTCTCAAAGAACATTTAGATAAAATAATTGTTGTCTAAAAGAATATTTAGATAAAATTGTTGTCGTCTTAATAATAGTTGTCTTAAAGAATATTTAGATAAAATAATTGTTGTTGTCGGAATTGAACTTGATAAGTTGAGTTCAAATCTTGGATAGGGCAGTTTGCATTTCACTTCACATGAATTCCCCTGCTTCCAGTTATGGGTTAATAGTAGGATAAACTAAATCTCTCAAGATAAGTAAACCAGTCTCGAAGGAAAACTGAATTCAAAACCAGAGGATGTGGAGCTAGCAAGTTCACCCATAAAAACCTACTTGCCATGGAAATGCAAATTTAAAAAAGTAAGCCAAAATGATAAAAATAATTCCATCGATTTAGCTGAGATGTTGATCCATTGTAATTTCAATCTTTAAAAGATCGTTGTGTCTTCTGATTCATCAAGAGAGATACAAAAGGGATACATTTCAGTTGGCTCAGAACTGCAATCTTCAAGAGGATGTGAACCCAGTTAGTGTTGAATGTCAAAAGGTCAAAGTTATTTTTAGATTAAAAACTAGGTTGCATTTAGTTGAGTAGAAACACTAAATTATGGTTGCAGAATATTTTTTTTTATAAAAAGTTTATATTCCATAAATCCAGATATTCAAGATGAATTGCTGAAGAAGATGCTCTAAATTTCCTACTTGTAGCATAAGACCAAAGAATTCATGAAGAGGTAAGTTGAGAGCCTTGTAGGTCTTCGGGTAATATTCTTTGCTACAATAGAAGCTGAAATAGTTCAGTAATGTCAGAAGTCATGGCAACTTAGACAAAACCCTCATGTGGAATACCATTAAGGGTATGTGCATGTGAGTATGGCTGTGGAAGGGCTTGTTTGACAATGTGAAAGAGTAAACAGACTTATATAAAGAAATGAAAACTATGGTTATCCCAATTATCCTAATGAGATTACCTAATAATTCGAACCGACACCATCATCATAAAATTGCAGATGGTGGAGTTGTGAACAAAATCAGATGATATTACTACTACCAACCAAATCTCATGAAATTTTAATTGACCTAAGCATTAACTTTTGAGTAAGCTCACAGCAGATAATACTGCAATTAAGATACTATACAAAAACAGGCTTATACTGAAAAGAATAATAATTATTTGATCCTCATCTTGGTTATTACAATGTTTTGGCTGCTGTATCCTCCAGCCTTAAGGTTACTATGGAAAATGCAGTGGTCAAAACTGTGTGAATATGACAACCAAAATGAGGATGATACTCAATGGTTTATAAATGATAACTCCCTATCTCAGAAATCTAAGTGATAAGGATTTGAATATTACACTTTAAAGAAACAGCTTTTAAATGTTTCTTAGAATATTCTTTGGTTTGTATTTATTTGGTTGTCTTGAAGAATATTCTTATGGCATTAGTGATGTAATGATAATTGTTGTATAAAATGAACTTTCTTAGTTGAGTTTAGATATTGGATTGGGCAGTTTGCATTTCACGTCCCCCTAATTCCTCTGCCTCCAGTTATGGGTCAATAGTAGGAAAGTCTGGTCTTCCTAGATAAGTAAAACAGTATAGGAGAAGGAAAAACTGTTCTCAAGTCCCACTGATGAAAACTTATGTCAAGAAACTGAATTGAAATTTAACACTGAAACCTTCTTGTTTGTAAAGCCAGGAAGCTTACCAAAAGATAAATTTTCATTTCTTTTCATAAATTTTTTTTATTGATGCAGATTTTTAAGCTGGTTTAAATTAGCTGTAACTTGGCCAATTCTTCATGTTATATTCTCTGTTATTGTTGGATAACCATAAAGATCTCAATAATAACAGTAATACAAATACAAATACCAGCGGACTCTGTGTTTTGGATACGAACAGGTTTATTCATTTCTGGCTTCAGTCCTTGGAAACATGAGGAGAGAGACAATTTTTAAAAGCCTATGTTAACCATACTATGCTAACCCCTTCACCCAGGTGCGCACAGCACATCTTGCGGTGTTTAAGATCTCAATTCATCTTTGCCGGTTGAGACCCAAAAAATATGATCTGATCTGATCAGACCCAAAAAGCTCAATCGCTACCTTCAATAGTCGATCTCAACTGTCTTTTCAAAAATCCTCAAATTCTCAGGATCATCTACACCCCCAGCTTCATTTCCTGTCTGGGGATTTATTATGACAGATGATGATTGTCATATTCTTTCTGCATGGGCATAAGACTGCACTATCTGACTATGCACCGGGACTAAGAGACCCAAGTAGTTCAAAGCCTTACCAAACTAAATAATAAAATATTATTAATGAAAAATGATAAATATAAAAAAATGGTTTGGTTTGGTTTGGTTTCTTTGTTTAATGGCATATCAACCTTTGTAGGTTATTTAATGCCAAAGCCATTCTCCTAGAAGAACAGTCGTGGTACTATTTAACCCATAGCTGGGAGGATAAGGGGGTTCATACCTTTCCCAAGGGTATTTGCCCGAAAGTGAACGTAATAGCGCGACTGGAGTACGAACTTGCTTACTACGATCCCGCAGTCCATCGCTTTAACCATTAAACCACGAGAACACCCCCCTATAAAAAAATCATTATCTCAATTATATGGAATTATGATATGTCTGTAAAATTCCAAACATTGTGATATGTTATCAACAATTTTGAATCTAACTTATCTGAAGTTATGCAAGCAGTTTTGTTGAAATAAAATATAACAATTGGTAACAATATTTTAAGAGATTTAACTTATACAATCTGATTATCATGAAAAGATAAGAATGAATTCAAATATTAGCATAGTGTTTCAGTTTTGTATTGAAACTTTTGATTTATGAAAATATTTTGAAAATAAAAGTAACCTCCAACAAAAAAAAAAACAACAGAAAACAGACAACAATATTCAGTGTATGTTTGTATGAACTGTAATATGAAGATATATGAGCATATTAAAAAGATGAGAAAGATGAATTGTATGAATTTGGTGGCTAAATAAGGAATATACATTGACATGAAATAAGAGCAATCAACTTTATTGACCCATATCTCTTGCCTACATGTGTTGAAAGATATTAAATGTCAAAACAACAATTTTTTCAATGATTTAACAGATCAGAGAATTGGTTAACTGTTCAGAAAAGTCCTGAGGATATGAACAATTGAAAAAAAAAAAAAAAAAAAAAGATAAAAAAGAAAAAAAGAATCAAAATTTTTTAAATAAAAAAAACTGTTACAATTTTGTGAGAAGAGAGAGAGAAATAAAAAAAATAGGATAATAAAGAATATTTTGGATGTTCTATTTTTATTCATATGAAGAAATAAATTAATCTATGATTATCTTATACCCCCTACCTCACACACAAAATTTCCTACCAATTTGGGGCTCACACCTTTACTTTAAAGTTGTAGTGAGTGAAGATGGGAGCTAAAGCAAGTACTACTACAACTACCTATCAATTCTCTAGAAATTTCAATTGACCTTAGCATCAACTTCAGGAGAAGCCTTACTATAAACAATACTGCAGTTAGAATCCTGATCTCATTGGCTGTTGATTGTTAATTTTATTTGTGATATCTACAAATTAAATCATAGTCAGAGTATATGAAAAATATATATACTGTTGTATAGAGCAAATGCTGAATGTATATTCACTTAGTGTGGTCATATCCTTTCATTATTTTAAAATGGAATAGGCTGTCATAAATATAAATACAGGCTGATGAATTGCTCTAAGAGATGAAAGTGAATTAGTGAAGATCAGTTTTAGATCTTATCAGAGATCAGTTCTGAAGTTTAAAAAAAAAGGGGAATTATTATAATTTCCCACTCTGCAGTGTGTAAACCAAGAGACACAATTGTACAAGTTAACCAATTACAGTTTTAGTTTATGACAGTCACTAAACCAAACTTAATCTAAGCACAAAATCAAATGGAAAAAGGAAAATTGTGTTGTGACAGTTTTTCAAGTGGAGAAGGTTTGCTCAAGGTTATGTAAATAATCTACTAATATGTATAAACTAAAATTTAGGCTAAAATCTAAACTTATATATATATAATACAATGTAATCATATATATATTAGTTATATAACCTGGTCTCACTATAGAGAAATTCTGTTGTTATGGTAACATGCTCAAGAGAACAGAATGTTAATATATAAATAAACTAAAATACAATGTAACTTGGTCTCACTACTGAGAAATTCTGTTGTTACGATGGTGAGACACTGCTCATGTGAAAAGAATAAAAAGAGAAAAAAAAAGCATTGGAAAAGAGAAGTTAAGAGAATTAATTGAAAAAAAAGAGAAAGAACATCAAGTAATATAGAAGAAAGAGGACACAGAAGCATAGAAAGTTAAAGTAAAAGGAGAAAAAAATGAAAGGAAAGAAAGAGGGTTATATATAATTCTTTCTTTTACAATCAGAATTGCGCCATATTACGCCATAATAAAAGTTAAAATATGCTATATTATGTAAAATGAAAGTTAAGATCTTTTTTTACAAATTTCGGCTAAACCTCTAATTGGGAAAAATACTTTTTCAAGAATATTATGAAAAATATGATAACTTAATCCTGAGCGAAACATAATTTTGGCATAAAATTTGAAATCTATTCATTTTTTTTTATATAGAAAAATTATTTTTTTACTAAATCATGAATATTCCCATTTTATATTCCTTCCTGGAATCTCTGAAAACTATTTCTATCACTGTCACTTAGAAAGAGTTTCTTTCACTGGTTTTAATGGCATATGAACCTTCAAGGGTTATTTAATGCCAAATCCATCTGTGTAGAAGAATAGTAGTGGTACTATTTAACCCATAACTGGGGGGATAAGGGGGTTCATACCTTTTGCAAGGGTATTAGTCTGAAAGTAAATGTAATAGCACAACTGGAATTTGAACTCACTCACTACAATGTTGCAGTCCAGCACATTAGCCACAACACAATGGGAACTTCTCCAGTAATAGTCACAGTTAGTGTATTAAATATATATGCAAAAGTAACAATTATTGTCAAACAGAAGTAGAATTTTAGCTTGGTAAAGAACCAATTAATTTTGGATCTACAGGTAGCCTCAATGGAGAATGCTTCACACTAATGTCTTTGGGAAAGGCATGAATCCACTTCATCTGTGCTATGACAAGAGTTAAGCAGTTGGAGTCATTTGCCTGGTGAAAAAGACAATTTTGAGTGCTTGAAAATAGATCAGGTAAGGGGTCATTCCTTGTTGCTGGTACCTTGTAAACCACTACAGTTTGTTACATCCTATTTGGAGAGGAGATGGACACTGCTAAGTAAACTCCACCGACCTGAGAGATGCCAAAAAGAGGAATTACTTGGCATGGCACCATGACAACTTAATGGGTCATGAGACCTGTCCCAATCCAATAGGTTATATAACTTGTGAATGTAGTTATGTTTTTTATAAGGATGTTATGAATAGAAACATGATATAGTCATTTACTAAGTTTGGCACAAGGCCAGAAGTATGGGGCACCCAGTGAGAATCAAACTCACTGCTGATGGTCAGCTTGCTAACTATCATACCATTCAAAGTATTAAATGCAATCTTGAATCAATAAATCTGAGAATTAGTGACCCTGTTTTTAATGATAATTAATTTTAGATATAAATCCAGCCATTTTTATTCCCTCTTTAAAAAACATGATTGATAGACTAATGAAAATTACCATTCCTTAGGAGAAGAGATTTCTGTGAGAGATTACACCTGTAAACGTTCTTCTTGCATTTATATGAGGATTTCTTAACTACTTCAAAAATAGTGAAACTATAGATATGTATGATAATGATTCATAACATAATTATACAGTTTTCTATACTTATGAATAAAGAGAGCTCAATATTGGTGATAGAAAATATGTAAGTATTCAAACTTAGACCTATATTTGTTGCATATAGCAAATACCAAATGTTATTCACAGTTATGTGATAGTGTTTAGTTTTATTAGACCCTTGTGCTATTGTAACATATACAAGATGATAGATGATTACAATTAGAAGAGAACAGAACATCAGAGATTAGTTTTAGAATAAAGGAAATAAATCATTACAATTTCCAGTTCTCAAGTGTGTCAACTATTATTTGCAAATGTATGAATTATAACAGAATGCCACAAGTGTCTTTAAAGGCAAGTTTATAAACAAACTTACTATGTAAAACATATTATATATATATATATATATATATATATATACATATATAAAATGGAAATAAATTTGATGGAATGTAAATATGAAAAAAAAGATATTACATGAATAATAGGGCAATGTTAAAAAATGAAACATTGGCATATTATTCATATATAAATAAATACATAATCTGAATACCTTGTTTTTTCATATATCAAAGTTGACAATGTGTAACAACTTTTTACAGGTTTCACTGCTTGTATATTTTTACTGCCTCCCACCAGACAGGATTTGACACAAGGTCAATGACCCAAAGGTCGATTATAGTGGGGATTTAGGTGAGGGGAAGGTCATGCAAGAGCCAAAGCTCCAGCCCAGCCCATGGCCCAGCTGAAGCCGGGGGGGAGGGGGCTTACAGTCTTAAGTTTGCCTTTGTTGGATTGTGCCTGTACCAGTGGGCAGTAGCCATAGGTGAGGGGTTTGCCAAAGCTTGTACTCATCCACACTCTCCTGAGTCAACTATTATGTTAGAGAGTAGAGAAGAAATATTTTTGTCAAGAAACCTAGCAATGAGAAGGAGTATAGGAATCCAGATTCATACTCACTCCTAGGTACCAAATTAAAATAAGCAGTCTTGGCTGAAATTTGAACCCAGTCTGCTAATTTTATTTTTTTGTACTAATAACTGCCATACTACTTCATGAAGATTCAATAAGTGGCATTCTAATCCACAAAATGATAGATTAGAAATAGAACTTTGAAATAATGTTTTCTACAATCTGTGTTGTCAGAACTTTATAAAGAACATTAAATATTACGACCTTGAGCAAGCTATGTTTCCTGAACCAATGCCACAAAAGATTAAGTCAATTTTACAGTAAATCAAAATAACAAGTCTGATTATAGAATGAGAAAAACTTGCTAAAATATGTAATATTTCCTAGGTATATTTTAGACTGTATTTTATACAACATTCCCTCTCATCCTCTCACAAGTGTATATATATATATATATATATATATATATATATAAAAAACACACACTGTATTCTGTAGTATATAAGACACGTTTTTCAAGATGTGATCCACAAAATCACCCTGTTTCATAAGCAGTGTGGGTCAAGTTTGGGATCTATCAATATTCCCCCAGTGGTAACTGGAGCAGGCCCTAGAAAATTTTGATTTATTTTTTTTGCTTAATGTAGGACATGTCTTATATGCGGCAAAATATAGTGTATGCATGTGTGTGTGTATGTATATATGTATGTATCTATAAAAAATAAAACAATAAATTTTAAATTAATAAACAATAAATTTTGAATGATACTTGGATATGTCATTTTGCAGAAACACTTTTTAAAACCTTTTTTTGTTGTTGTTTACCTTGGCAAAAAAAAAAAAAAAAATCTCAAAGAACACACACACAAGCAAATTTATATTATTAAAAAAGGAAGAGCAGAAAGCTCACTCTTTCAACCCAATTTTAACAGCATGTCCCATGATCAAATAGACTTTCCACCAATAAATGGAAGTTTATGAGATTGTTTCACTGTTTTTTTTGTTTTTTTTTGTGTCTGTTATGAAAATTCATTTATTTTTTGTTCTTTTTTAATGATGTTAAAAAAGTTATTAAAGTATTAAAAACAGTGTTCTTGTAATATGATGGTATCCAAGTAGTAACAAAAGACCTTTTCCACTTGTCAGGTAATTTTATATATCACATGAAATATGAAACTTATTTTTTGTATTTTGTAATGAGAACCAAATTATTTTGTATGTAACAGTAATCGGGTGATTTCTTTTATAGTCTTCACCACTTCAAAATGGTATTGAATAATATAGATTCTAAGGAATATTGTTAATCTTTTAAATGACAAATTTTAAAAACATAGAAATACATTTTTTCACATCAGCCAATGTTTTTTTTTTTTTCTTTGATTTCAAAATGATTTTCTGATCGCAAGCAGAAAATAACTTTTTTTTTTATTTAAATTCTTCAAGTAAAATTTTATGTATACAGGGCAAAGGCTAAATACTGTTTTTTTTATGACAAAACTAATCAAGAAAAAACAGGTTTATCATGTTCAGATATGGAAACAAAGACGCTAGATGCTGAATAGTTAAAAGTCTGTCATAGAAATGGGAGATTTTTTTTAAAAAAAAGGAGATTTTTTACAATTCATCATCTACTTAGTCATGTTGAATTTACTAAGCTTTGATTGGTCTGGAACACAAACTTGTTCTTAAATGGTCATTAAAGTACTGAACAAGCTCATTTGCTGCTTAACTTTGATCTGGCACTGGTGTTTTAAGCTCAACTTGGAATTTATCAAGTTTTGATTGGTCAAGCACCCAGGCTTCAGATTCCTTAAGGTACCTGCTGTTCCTAAATGGTAAATCATCTAAAGGATGAGTGAACTCATTACTGCTTAACTTTGAGGGATCTAATAGGAATTGGTACTTTAAGCTCCAATTGGAATTTATCAAGCTTTCCTGAGTCTTACACACATTATATGGTGCCTGCTGTTTCCTAAATAGTCACCGATCTAAGTACTAAGCAAGCTGTTTAACTTTAGGAATTTAGCTGAAATTAGTGCTTTAAAGGTGACTTGACTTTAGCTTAGATTTGGTACAAGACTGCAAGTATGAGGCACCTAATGAGGATCAAAATCACTAAATTGTGACCAATCTGTATGACTTAGTTAACCATTACACTACAATGATATGTCTCATCAACTATATGTGAGAAATGTAAACAAAAATAATGATAAAAAAATGGAGATGAATTGAAGTTACGGGGTTTTGATGACTTTGAGCTATTAACTTTGCTATTAAACATAAAAAAATCTAATTACAATAAATATTAAACAATTACAGTGTAACATTTTAACAGACAAGCAAAGGATGAACATAATTAGGTCCCCTATAAGTTGGAAGGGAGGTAATTTATGCTTTTTAAATATATTTCAAAAGACAGCTCTTTATGGGATTTATGTTATGGCTGCTCTCAAACAAATTCCTTTTTTTATTTATTAGGACTTCAAATAAAATACTGCCTATCCTTTGTTGTCAGATTGAAAATGCTATGAAATTCTTATTTTTGCATTTTAGTTGTCCTGAAATATATATATAAAAAGTTTTTTTCTACAAATCATCAATCTTGTAAATAGGCTACTCATAGGAAGTTAAAAAAAAATAATTTGTTCTTGAAGAAAAGAACCAAGGGAAATCAGAGAGAGAATTGTTTGCAATATTTCCTAAGGCCATGAAGGAAAGTATTTTTTTTTTTCAGGTATATTTTTGTTCTCTCAAGATGGAACCTTATTCATGAGTAGTTAGGTTAGGTTAGGTTTCTTTGTTTAATGGCATATCAACCTTTGTAGGTTATTTAATGCCAAAAGCTATTCTCCTAAAAGAACAGTATTGGTACTATTTAACCCATAGCTGGGAGGATAAGGGGGTTCATACCTTTCCCAAGGGTATTTGCCCAAAAGTAAAGGTAATAGCGTGACTGGAGTTTGAACTTGCTTACTATGATTTCACAGTCCATCACTTTAACCATTACACCATGAGGACACCCCTTCATGAGTAGTGTAAGAGAATCAGATGCCTAATTTGTGAAATTCTGAACTGGGATAAAAATATCAGATAAGAAAAAAAAAAAAACATTTTAGAACGTAGTGCCCCTTACATGAAGATTTTTTGAATAGGCATTTAAAAAAGTAGTTTCATGTTTTTTGTTTTTTATATAGTAAACTTTTCTCACACTTAATTATTCTCCCACACAATAGGAAGACACCATTCAAAGATTAATTTTTTTGAAATTCATAAGTTGTGTTTTTCTTGAAAAACTATGTTTATATGCTGGTGTGTGTGTGTGTCTCTAAATGTGTGTTTTCCACTTTTTTCTTCAGTTGTTAATTTCTTTTAATTTCTTTCTGATTTTCCATTTTAATGGAATGTAATACAAAGCATCTGATCATATCCTGGGTATTTCAAAATGTGACAAAAAAAAAAAATGGAATAACAAGAATTATAATAAAAAATAAAACACAATGCATTTCTCTATCACAATAATGGAATGAAAGTTATAAAAATTACAGCAATCATGTTTTTCTTCTTTTTTTTTTGCATGTTTTTCAATGCATTTTATTTATCATTTTCAAGAGATTGGGGGAGAAAAAATAAACAAACAAACAAACAAACAACAGGGTTTGGATAAAAAGCGGTTGTGTTATACGCATCCTGAAACTGACACGATTTAAAAAAAAAAAAGAAAGTCTTTTAAATTTCTATTCCGCTATGGATTCTTACATATGAAAGTACAAGAAAATCACACTAAAAAATCTTACTTTTTACATTTTTTTTTTTCAATATAAATTTCAGAAGCAATTTGCCATTTTTTAAAGTATAAAAAAAAATATCCTTTCCTTTTCCTTCCACTTCTGATGATTTAAAAAAAAAGAAAAAAAAAGAAGTTTTTATGAACTTTTTTTCTGTCTATACAACAGAGTTCAGATTTTGTAAATTCTAGGAGTTATCTTGAACTGAAATCACTTTTAGGTAAAGTAAACATTAATATATTTCTACCAATATGCTACTTGCAATGGAACGTCAGACCTCTCGGCTGCTAGTCCTCCATTCTATCTGCTGAGCTAAACCTGTGTTAGTCACTGGTAATAAAGTTTGGTAGATAATTACATTAAATAGATAGAGCAGCTTTTTCAAATACTAAACCGACTTGTAGGCAGGATGAGGTCATGCTCAAAAGCAAAGTCAGATTTTCCATCAGAGAGTTCGAAATAGCGAGCCCCTACCCAAACCACACTTAAATGGAATCTCCTAGACCTCTTCTTCTTTGTTCTTATCACAGAGCCAAACATTTGATTACAGAAAATGCTTTATTTTTTTTATATATATTTCTCTTTTACATTTCTGTCCTTATTTTTATTTCTCTTTTTTTTGTTCCTCCTTCAAAACATTTTTATATGTAGGTTCCCTGAGTATCTCAGATAAGCTTACCAAAATGTAATGAAGGATATAATATAGAATGATTTCTCAGAGGCTTCCAAACAGGCTTATTTTAATTTGTGGGAGGAAGAAAAACAATTTCAAATATCTTTATTGCAGTCATACCTTTAAGAAATTGTGGGTTTTACAAGCACAAAAATGTAGTGAAAATGAAGACATAATAGAAAGACGTGCAGCTTAAACCGACCATAAAAAGCCACTGTCAGTTCTCAAGTTTATGCCCATTTTTTTGAGTGAATATATGTGCTGACCACAATAAACCGAAGGTAAAAGAAGAATCATGAGCCTGAATACAAGCCTAACAATTTTATATTTGGTATTATTGTACATTTGATACATAGGCAAATATAGTAATCTCAAGGGACAGGAAATGTAATAAACTTAGAGTTTAAATTGAAAATCATATAAGAACAGGTAATAGAATGGTATAAACCTTGCCTTACAAGCCAATTCAGCTGCTTTTTTGGTATAGGAAATTTGGTAGTAAGGAGTACATAAATGTACTGAATCAATTTGGTACAACTAATTATATACTTAAAGAACATGATTAATAATATTCTAGAATCAGTTTATTTGTTTTGAAAAATTTACCCCTTTGGTACCATAGACTTTACAGGAACATAAATGTGCTGCTTGATAAAAATCTCGAGGTAAGGAATACTTGTTAAGTTTATTCTTTTAAAACAGTGAATTTGGAGACTGATTCGAAGATTTGATTCTTGACACTAATTAGCCCTTATATTCAATCTTATCATGGTAATATAAAAGGGATAATTGTCAGAAATATTTTACTTATTTTATTTAAAAATTCAATTAGCTATTAACACTGATCCAGAGAAAAAAAATCTTAAAGGCCACATATATAAGCTGTGATAAGTAAAGATATATATATATATATATCATTATTAGCTTCTAATATATCAATTGAGAGAAGAAAGAAAGAAATAAGGTAAAGATAAAAGAGAAAAGCAATAAAAAGTAGAGAAATATGAATAGGAGAGAGAGAATGAAATGAAAGAGAAGGAGAAGATAAAAGAAAAGGATGAGGTAATGGGTGGGGGGAAAGGGAAGACTTAATCCCTTTAAAGTTAATAACAAGAAAATCAATGGCAAATGGCTTCTCTCTATAACTACAAGTTTCACTTATTTCACCAGGCCATCAGTTGATAGTCTTTTTTTTTTTTTTTTTTTTTTAAAGTCATTTAGCTATTTTATCATTTGAGGGAAAAGGTGTAAAAATCATGGTGGGACATTCATGAAAAGTGGAAAAAGAAAGAAAGAAAGAAAAAAGAAAGAAAAGGTGTAAAAATCATGGTGGGACATTCATGAAAAGTGGAAAAAGAAAGAAAGAAAGAAAAAAGAAAGAAAAGGTGTAAAAATCATGGTGGGACATTCATGAAAAGTGGAAAAAGAAAGAAAGAAAAAAGAAAGAAAAGGTGTAAAACTCATGGTGGGACATTCATGAAAAGTGGAAAAAGAAAGAAAGAAAAAAGAAATAAAAGGTGTAAAAATAATGGTGGGATATTCATGAAAAGTGGAAAAAGAAAGAAAGAAAAAAGAAAGAAAAGGTGTAAAAATCATGGTGGGACATTCATGAAAAGTGGAAAAAGAAAGAAAGAAAGAAAAAAGAAAGAAAAGGTGTAAAAATCATGGTGGGACATTCATGAAAAGTGGAAAAAGAAAGAAAGAAAGAAAAAAGAAAGAAAAGGTGTAAAAATCATGGTGGGATATTCATGAAAAGTGGAAAAAGAAAGAAAGAAAAAAGAAAGAAAAGGTGTAAAAATCATGGTGGGACATTCATGAAAAGTGGAAAAAGAAAGAAAGAAAGAAAAAAGAAAGAAAAGGTGTAAAAATCATGGTGGGATATTCATGAAAAGTGGAAAAAGAAAGAAAGAAAAAAGAAAGAAAAGGTGTAAAAATCATGGTGGGACATTCATGAAAAGTGGAAAAAGAAAGAAAGAAAAAAAACAAAGGAAAAGATATGTAAAAATTTGACATTGTTATTTTTGCTTTTTTTTTGTTTTTTTCTCTTCAAGTATCATTTGTGCTTCAAATCTTTTTAAGTTTTTGAAAATTCATTTTGAATTTAGATTAAAAAAAAAAACCAAAATCATCTTGCTATAATGTCATACCCTTTTTTCTTTGAAAAAGTTTGGTATTGTTATAACATTTTTTTAAAGAGTTTTCTTTCTTTCTTTTGTTTTTTTGTTTTTTTGCAGTGTGACATCATCATGCCTTACAGGGACATTAGGGTCATGCCTTTTATTATTGCTCTAGACATATTTAGCTTTCTGTTTCATCTTTTCTTTTTTTTTTCTTTGGTGAGGGGTAAAGTAAATAGCTAAGAATTAAGTAAGTTTCAAGGAGTGAAATCTCTCGTTCTTTTTATTGTCTTGATAGTATGGATAGCAAAATTTTATCATTCTTATACTCACATGCTCACAATTATGCAAACATTCTACCACAATGATTAAAACAAGACAACATTACCACAAGAAGACAAAAGAAGTCAGGGTATTCAGTAATGTACACATAATTAAGGAATTTAATTAAATGCAGTCTCCTTACTGATTTCACTGAGAGCAAAATAAAAAAATTTAAAAAATGGGTGGTTGTGGAAGTAATATTTTGTTTTTCATGTCTATGAAGATATTGTCAAGATAACAGGCGCAAAATCAATGCATGATAAGGCTTGTATCATTAAAGATAGTTGATATAAAAGAAAACATTGTATCAGTTTTTTAATGAATAAATACCCACTCTAAAATATATTGAACCATAATTTTACAAATGGACAATACCATTGCTTGTATAAAAAGTATTGTTTTTATGAACAGACAATACTGTTTTATAAACAAAAAAGTATTTATAAATGGACAATACTGTCTTTTAAATAGAAGCATTATTTTATAAGCAGGGAGAATATTATCCCTTAAACATAGGAAACATTTGTCTATAAAACAAAAATTAGAAAGGCCTTTCTTGATTTTGAAATTTTGGTTTGTTTAATTTTTTTTATTTTTATAAATTTCTGTTTCACCTGCCTCATGATTAAACCATATATCTCCATCCTGTATTTTAACTGACTCAAAATTAAGTTCCAGAGAACTGTTCCTCCAGGCTGCATTTCTCTATTTCACTTTAAAAGGTAGAGTTTGAGGCACTCAAAAATGACTTCTGGAATTATTAATATATGGGCCCCATACAAACCTGGACTTTGTGTCAGATCCACCTTCATAGGAAAAGTGAATAAATCACATTTCTCATTATTATCAGGCATATAAAGTTATTTTAATTCATATCCAGGTGAAATATTGCATACTAGTTAGTTTTTTGGTCGTAATTAGGTATATATTTTATGTTCATTAATGTTAAGTTTCATAAAGATTAATTGTTTTACTGAGAGGTAATGTACAAATTAACAATAGTGATCAAAGAGAAAATTGTTTAACTTAGACCAAAAAAGTTTTGATATACCAAGAAAAATATTTTTTGTTTATTATTCCCTGAACAAATTTTATATTTATGATATTTAACAAATATTCATGTTTTGAGCATTGGTGAACATTTTTTTTGTATTAAGTTATTTAAAAATTAATGAGTTTTTCATTTATGCAAAAAAAAAAAAAATATATATATATATATATATAAGGAAGATAATGGTATAGCTCAAAATAATAATAATGATTTGATCTCTCACAGACCAGTTAAAAAAAAAACCCATCCTTCCAATGATACAAACGAGTTGTTAAAGGTTCCAAGAAATAACACAGCAAGGCAGGTAATAAAGTCAAGGTGAGAAATATGTGTATGCAACCAAACACTTTATAGGATGCAACAAGCTTTGAAAACACAGCAACTGCAGTAGTGGCTGCTTCTCTGGTTGCCATGACAATGGAAACTGTGACAGGAACTACCACCACTATCAACATTATTTGCTTTAACTCACTGAACTGTTGTTCCTGCAACCATCAGTATCTTTTGAAGCAGTGGCAATAACCAATTCTTTATGCCACTACTACTATGGTCACTGTCAATCTTATCACTATTTTAATCACCTTCTCATTAGAGACAGAGATTTATCTTAAGCCTGTCACTAATATTCCTGTTGCCATAATCCCAGACAATACCCTTTCCTCATGACCTTATCACCGAGTTCTTAACCAACATCACAACTTTGCCACCATCATTAACATCACACAAGAAAGGGATACATAATTGTTAACTATAACTGCTAAAAAATTGACCTTGTGTCATATCCTGCCCGAGCGGAGGGGTTAGGTAAATATGTATAACTGCTATCCTTGTCCTCTGATTGAAATACTGTGAAAAAAATTGCTTTGCAAGAGATAAAATTAACTTGCAATTCTCATGAACAAGACAACATGCTATTTGTTAGAGTAAATTGAACAGAAAAAAAGGAGTAATCTAATAAGAATAATGAAGAGTTTAAACCTTCAATGCATATCAAGTTCCTGTATTTTTTCCTCTTACAAATCTGAAATACTGGAGCATTTTTTTTTATTACTATAAATATAAATGAATTGTCACTAAATAGAAGAGAAAGTTCAAATAATAACAGAAATGAAAAAAAAAAAAACAGGTAAATGCTCATATGTTAAATAGATGGTGTTTCATAAAAGACACACCCCTAAAGATAGGAGGGTAGAAATAATATGCAAATAAAACATAATCGGTAATAATTCATGATAACCTCATTCAGAGAAAACAGGATTTAGATATAATGAAATTATTTTTTTTTTATTGCTAAAAAGGATTAAAAACTTTCTTCAAACACAATGTACACATTTATGAATACATATATTTATCCTTCTGTATAATTGTGACTATTGTGCAGTTCAGAAGTAGAAATACTCCAATTACTTTTCTTATAACTTAGTGTGTATACATCTCTGTATAGTAAGTTATTTTTGTGAAACTTTAGAGAAAGTAGGGATAGAATTCTTTTTTCTGTGGTAGTCATTTATTAAACATAGATTTAATTGGCACTAGAACAAGTTCCTCAGTGAGAACTGAACTCACTATCAATAGTCTGTGAACCACTTCAATATTCTAGGCATGCAAGTAGCTCTAAGTAATCATTCATTTTTCCATTAATGTTGTAATGGAAAAGAACAAATCCAAATATATTAAACTTTTTCACAATGGACATAAAACAGAGTATATATATATATATATATATATATATATATATATATATATTTCATACTAAAATATTAGCCATGGAGGCAGCAGTGCACAGTGCACTAAGAGATAGTTGAAATGATTTGGTCATTTGCTAGGCTCTTTATAGCGTTCACCGCTTTGTGTTGTGCCAGCAATGATTTTTTTCAAGAACAAACTTGTGTTCATTGTTGAAACTTATTTCCAGTATAAATCTTACAAGTTTCTTCCATTGGAAGGTATTGTATTTCAAAACAATCCTTATACTCTTGAAAAATGAAATTCTAACATTGAAAGGGGATTTTAAACATTGGTTAAGAATCATTAGGAAAATTGACACAAATTTTGATGAAACAGATGCAAATCTGCAACCAGTCTAAAGGAAATCACTTTCAAAATATAAAGATAAGATTCATAATTAAGATCTTTAAGATAGTTTGAATTAGAAGCAAAATGGTAGAATCCTTTCTGAAACAACCTGAATATTTATTGAAATGAAACACCTATGTAATTGCACATAAAATAACACCCCATCTCATAATGATTATCATATTTGCATATAAATTTCATGCAATAAATGTAAAAACTATTATGGAACACAAGTAGTGCATAAATTGATTTTAAAGAATGTTTCTAAAATATCAATATCTTACTTTTACTAAAAAAAAAAAAAATTGTAATTAATAATATAAAAAGTCAAGAATTTTGCAGAAAAATATTTTCTCAGTCTGACACAAGGTTCACAACAAAAGTCCAAATCCTTCACTGTGGTTTCTGGGACCAGCTCCTTAACCACTACATCTTGACAGATACTTGAGCATCATCATCATTACTATTAATTTATTCCTCTTTTGATGACATGATGTAAAATAAAAGAAAAACAAAAAAAATGGCCGAGTAGTTAGTAGTAAATAATTCAAGTAAAAATTTACTCTATTCGGTTTTAGATTTTTCATGGCAACACAAGTGACCCTGTCGTGTGATAGGTCTCAAGAACTAGCCATAAAATTGCAACTGAGTCAAGTTCATCAAAAGAATCAAAAGTTCTTGATACAACAATTATGCCACTCTTTACTTAAATCCTTGACTTCTGTTTTAGAGTAGAGTAAAAAAACCCAAACTGGTGTTTAGTGCTAATAGTGTTCATATGGTGATGATAGTAATTGTTGGTTCAATATCCACAACAATATTTCAAAAAAGTATCAAACTAGAAAATTGTTTAAAAAAAATGCCAATTTTTTTTTAAATGATCAAATAAATCTTTGGATGCATAGATTGACTCTGTATTTTTACATTTGTAACTGAAAAGGAAGTGCAGGTAACCCAATGGTTCCCTGTCACAGAAGCCATAATACACGGAATAGTGGCAGAATACTCAATAAGTGATCGCAGTAACAATATCAACAATAATAAGGATAAAAATTTAATAATAATAATTATTATCATTATTAACAATATTTTAATGGGTATATCTAATAATATGTATATTAATAATAACAATAAAACTGATAATGATTAATGATAAATTGATAATGAAAATAATGAGTGAATAATAATTATTGCTGATAAATTTGAAAGGATGTCCAATTTTGAAACTAAGAAATTGACTCACAGAATCCTCAAAGACATTTGAAAATAATCTTTAAAAAAAAAAAAGAAAAAAGGTATATCTAATTTAGCTAAAAAATGGAAAAAAAAATTTAGTACTAGAATTTTTTCTTTGGAAATCTCTTATCCTCGAAAATAACTCTACTTTTCCATCAGTTAAAAAGAATTGAACATAATTTACATGGCGCTTAAATAATTACCAAATAATATTCTGGTGATGGTGTGAATAATCATCAAAATATTGATAAAATCAAACACAACTCTTGTTTGTTAATCAATAAAGTTTTCATTAAGATGACCAACAAGCATATGTTTTAGAGTTACCATTATCCTTCAAATGAAAAACATTTTTCTTACAAGCAAGATTTTTTAAAAACATCTGCACACATGGATTTTAGAAAACACTCAGTCAACTGTAATGGGGAAGGGCATCTGGGTTGATATCAGAGTTTTACCCATCTTTCAGATTCATCTGTGGTACCAGGCTTTACCAACATGGCACTTGGGATTGAATTTAGTTGATCAGCCTTTATCGATGTTTACCACTTGAGCCTTAGTTTTTAGTGGGGTTTTTGTCTAGTATTTACAAAAAAAGTACAAGTAACTTTTAGTAGCATTTTTTCTAATGCTTTACTAAAATGAAGTGCTACAAATTTGAAAAAGACATGTTAAACAATTGTCTGCTGAACTAAGTGGTCACTTTGGGCAAGAGTAAAAGTCAGATTAAAAAAGTTGAGCATAGAGAACAAAATGAAAATAGTCTATGAAGAGTTGGTTTCAAATTCCAATAATGATATAAAAGAAGGTTAGAGGATATAATGAAAACCAAAATGAGGATAATAGGTTGAATTAATCAGTGTATAAAAATGGTTCTGAGCTATCATTAATATAATTTGAAGGGTAATTTCAATTTAAAAGTAATAAGCAAAGTGAATTGAGTTGTATTTTCTACATCCTCACACAAAACTAGAAGATCATTGACTAAAGAAAAACACCAGATCGCTCAGCGATAACCAAAGCAAACTGAATTGTATTTAAACTTGAATATAATTGAACTGAATTATATCATATACTAGAAAAACATTAACCAAAGAATACCACAACTCTACAAATTTTTTGTAATATTACACTGGCCTGCTAACCATTGCTCTATAGTAAAATGCCCTGGCCTGAACACAATAATTTCAATTCTCTATTATCAAGGGTAAAATAAATTCTGAAATTAAAAAATCTATTCCAAGGCATTTCCTAAACAATTTTTTTTTTTTTTTTTTACTGAAAAGATGGTTGTTTCTCTACTCATTATACAATCCAGATTTTAAAGGCTTGTGTAAAGAAGTTAGCTGATATTTTATTCTGAAATTGGGATTTATTTAATTACATAACACATACATCCGCATACACACTCATTGATTATATATATTTTTTGGTTTCTTTTGTGTGTTGGAGTGAAGAATAGGTGGGAGGGGGCATTGCATTCAGATCATCAGTTGGAGCTACTGCAAACTATGAGTGAATTATATTACAAGAAGTTATCACAGACTAAGGACACACCCCAAACCACTGCACAAATTTAAACAATATGGAATGTCTAGCCTTTCTGAGCAATTACTACTCAGCACCACATTAATAATTCAAAAACCAAATGGTGCCAATTTCTTCTCTTATTTTGTTTTCCATTTTGGAAGTAAGTAGTAGAAGGAAAAGAGGCAGGCAACAATTGGAATGGTAATTGTAAGGAATCATGAAATGGTAAATGAAGAAATTCCAGTGTAAAAAGATAGAATATTATATACCAACATAGATAAAATGTAATATGTATCCATAGACACACACACACACACATATATATATATATATATATATATATATATTTGCATGTAACATTTTCAGAGTGCACAGATACTACACACTGATCCTTGGCCGAAGTGCCTTTGAGAGACACTGTTTCTAGCCAGAACATACAGATACTCTGAGCCTAGGCAAAAATGCCATTCCATAATTGATCTTGTTATTTTTTTTTTTGACAAATACTGTGCTTGTGCACACACACACACACACACACACACACACATATATATATATTACACACAAAAAAGGACACACACAAACAAACACACACCATGTTATCACCACCATTCCCTGGTTGAAATAGCCAAGACAAAAAAAAAAAAAAAAAAATAATAGTTTTTTTTTCTCCTGTTTTGGACCAATTTTTTTATATAAAAAAAAAAACTGTGTTGAAAAAAATTGCAATAAAAACTAAGCTAGCAACGAAAATCAAAAATAAAATTAAAAAAACGAAGACAACAACAACAACAAAAAAATTTCTTCTTTAAAAAAATCATTAGTTTGTTTTATACGAGGATGGTTAAAAAATATGAAAAAAAGGTTCTTTCTACAAAATAAAAACAAACAACTTTTTATGTTTTTAAACTCATTAATTAAAAGCAACTATGTTGATTATTTAGAGCTATCAAAGACAAAGTCAGATAGTTCCTTTTTTGTTTCTTTCAATAATGAAATTGTTTTTTTTTAGTTCTTTTTTCTTTTATCTTCTTATAACACTTTTTTCTTTATTTTTTTTTGCTTGCTGGGGGAAATTTCAATTTTATTGTTGTTGTTGTTGTTTACAATCACCTGTGGCTTAAAAGAAATATATAATCTTTTTTTTCTTTATGTTAAGCATTTTGAAAAAAATTGTAAAGTGGTTCGCTTCTGTGGTAGCAGTCTGCCATTAAAATGAAAAAAAAAAAAATATATATATATATATCTCGATCCTCAATATTTCTGAAGATTGTATTTTTAGCCTTTGTAAATTTGAATTATGTCTTATTTTCTCATCATCAATAGGCAACATACAAATTTTATTTATTGAGCTGAGTTAGTTTGGCACAAGGCCAGAAGTATGAGACACCTCATGAGAATTGAACTCCTAGTAATGGTCTGTTAGCTTTGCTTGCTAACCGTTACACTATGTGAAGTGCCTAACATACAAGTTATTTGGGTAATAGGTGACTCTTATTCCAATGAGTTGAATAAACTTGAACTAACTCATAATAGATTCTATTTGGAGTCCATAAGATTTTATCTTTTATTTTCACACCTTGGAATGAACTTAGTTTCAAATGATTAACGGTACAAAAGCAATCTATCAGTAAAAGGTGTTCAATAATCTGAACAACTCTTGGATTGATAATTACTTTCTCAAAAGTAAAGTTTATTTTTTGTTATGATTTAAATCAAATATTATAAACAAACTCTCAAACTAAAATGATATATATATATATATATATATATATATATATGCCTGGATGATTTTCAGTAATTTTTACATGTAAACACATGAATACAATTTATTAGAAAAAAGCTAATTTCTTATTCTCTCATTACTATCTCTGTCCTGTAATAGATGTTACCTTTACACATAAATCTCATACACGAAATGTACCAACCATTGTGGGACAGAGATAGTATTTAATTTTTATATATTACTTTACACATTTGTATTGATTGCTTAACTGTATATTTCTTAATTTCTATCAGGGAGAACATAAAGTTCTACTACTTCTGTCCCATCATACATTTGTATATAAATTCCATACACTAAATATAAAAACTGTTTTGGGACAGTGGTAGTATTTTTATTTTGTTAATGAATTTTTCAAAGGCCCAAAATTGGAACAAGGATTAAAGGATACTCTTTTGAAAAGGAAGGAGAGGCATTACTTGTTATATCTTGAATTGAGAGATGAAATTTTATACACAACTTAAATACAAACAAGTAAGTCTCCTTCTATTCAGAGATCATTTATTCTCTTTTGTTGAATTAAGAGAATAGCATAACCTATTCAAATCGAAATAGTCCTAAAATACAATTTTTTAGGTTGATAAGATTTGATCAAAGTTATACGCATAATTTGTATGGATCAGCTTTTTTGGGTCTTTTTGTTTATAAAAAAAGCTTCTGCATTTCTACTAATAAAGCATTTACTTTTGAATATCAGATATTCTATGGCATCAAAAAGGCAGATGCAATTTGGATTTGGGGGTAGGGGACAAACCCCTTTTCCCAGGCAGATCGCAAACTGAGGAGCAGCCAATGCTGGACAAGCAATTTTACTGCATTATTCAGTAAAGCATTTACTACTGCCACAACTGACAAGTGAAGGATCCACTTAATTATTCATTTCTTTTTTGTTTTTAAGCTTGCTTCTCTTTTTTTATCTTCTTTTTTGTGAAATGGCAAATACTGAATTGGTAAAGCGAAAAGAAACATTCAGTGCATTTGAAAAAAAATTTTTTTTTTCTTTTTTAAATAGCTTCTTTGGTGTGTGTGTTTGTGTGTCTGGGTTGAAGGTTGGGGGTGAGGTGGGTTAGGATAGGTCGGTTGTGGGGGAAGTCAACTTTTTGACATTTGATTTTTTTTTATTGTGCTGTTAAACATTTAAAAAAGTCAGAAGTATAACAGAAAAGAAGGTAAAAAGTGACCAACCACTCATAAATGCTGTAGAATTGTTCTGGAATAAGTTTTAAACTTTTTTTCCTTTTCCGTTTGTTTATCAGTATATATATTTAAAAAAAAAAAAAAAAGGAAAAAAAAAAGGCCAAACTGTTTTTTAAAATATGAAACTGAGTGATGCTTCATTGTTTGACATTTTCATATAAATAATGGATTGGGATAAAATCTTTCTTGAAACGGTTTGGCCAAATTTTTGAAAAAAAGTCTACCAGAAAAAACATTTAAATGGATGAATAAATAAAGAAAAACAAAAAACTGATCCCTCCCCATAGAAAACAAAACAGAGTGTACAAATAACAGCAGTAAATAAAAAATTGTTTGAAAACAAAAAAAAAAATTTATAAAAGAAAAGAAAAAACTTAGTTTGTGCCATTACATAGTGGGATTTCCATAAAAAATATGTCAGCAATCCTGAATATTATAAAAGTGACATTTTTTTAATTGAAAATCCCTAGTATCGTTCAATTAAGTTTAATGTTTGGATTATGCCATTAAAAAAAATTTAAGAATTAAAGGATTCTTTTTCATGGTTCCTGAAAACAAGGTTAAAAATCTCTGTATTCTTAGCACCTGATAAATTAACAAGCAAAATAAACTGTCGCAATAAATTTTAATGTAAAGATTAAGAATTAAAAAAAAAAAAAATTAATTTTTCTTTTCAGCATTTTTTTTCTTTACTCAATTGATTTTCAGCACTGCGGTAAATAGAAATGTTTCCAGTCTAATTCAGCTCTATGGTTGTCTATAAAATCTGAATATATTTTCAGTTTTTATGATTTTTATCTGACAGCTTTTAATATTTGTTTTCAAAAACCTTGAAAAGACTTCTGTTGTTGGAAAAGAATTTTTTTTTTTTTGTTTTTGAAGAAAAATTGATAATTACATTTGCAATTTGTCATGTTTTGCATATAAAAACCAGACAAAAAATGTTTATGAATAGAACAGAGGTATACACAGATTACCATGGCAGTATGTAAAGTAAGGCAAGGGATTCAGATTTTATGATAATAAATATGATTAAAAGGAAATTTTGTTTTTCAGCACTTTTCTTCCTGGTTTAAAAAAAAAAAGAAGAAAAAAAAAAAGGAGTTTGCAAGACTGTTTCCTCATATTAGAGTTGTGAAGAACTTTGGACTAAAAAAAGTTAAGAAAAAAATTTTTTTTTTAAAGTTGAGATACTCAGAATAATATACATTTCCTTTATTCTCTATTCAACAGCAGCTTAACATCTATTCAATATTATTAGGAATTTTAGTGAATGATATAGAGATTGATATAGCAAAGATTTTTTTTTTTTTGCACAAAAGGCAATATTTATATTATTTTATTTGTGTACAGACACTCAACCTATTTAAAAAAAATTTTTTGGTTTCAGAAAAATTGGAATATTTTTTAAAGGGTTATCTATTATCAGTTATAATTTATGACTTTCCATTCACAAATTAATTTTTAGAAACTCAGCTCAGAGATAGTAAAAAGGTTTTGATTTTAAAAAGATTTTTTTTTTAAAATTCTTAAACAAAAAGAATTAGCTACAATAGCATCAGAAGAAAGTATTTTGGGGTTAAAATTCCTAAATACACAAGAAATATACACACATACAAATATACATTTTCTAAAAAATATTCAAAAGAGATACTGATTTTTAAAAAAATTGTTGTGTCAAATTTGAATTTTTTTCTTTAAATGGAATGCACATGATATGGAAAGTATTTTGCATGTTTGTCATCAGTGAGGGTTAGTTATCTTAAGTCAGTGTTGCTTGTTTTTAGAAAGATAAAAATCATTTTAAAATGTCATGTATAGTTCATTAAAAGATGTCTAAGTTCAGTGAAATACAATGATTTATTTAAAGATTCTGTTGGGGAGAAAAAAAATGACTAAAAGATCTTATAGAAATTGATAGAATCTGCATATCAGAAAGAATTCTTCTGATTTATCATTCAGAAGTGTTAAATAATCTAAAAAGAAAATCTTTCTTATTTGCAAGCAGCTAAAGAATAACCATAATGTCTTTTGGATGTTTGATTTTCATTTTTGTTCATTTTTAGGGACACAGTGCAGATTTTTTTAAAATCTTTTTTTATTTTTGCTACACTGAATCGATGAGATGCCAATATTATTGTTTTTGGAACTTTTGGATGGTCAAAATATTAAATAAAAAAAAAAAAACCCTAAAAAACAAACAAACTTAAAACAAAACAAAAAAAATGCTATTTGCTTTACTTAGATCCAGAAAAGTATTTGCACAAGTAAAAAAAAAAAAAAGTTAAAACAAATAAATGAAATAATTAAACTAATGTAACTAATTTTTCTACAGACTTTTCACTCTTCTTTATAAGATAGAGAAGTAAAGGGAAATTCTAAGCTATTTTCAATGGGCTTTGATAGGCAGGCATGAACTGGTCCTACAAGATAGAGGCAAAGAGGGACTCTTTGTTAAAGAATATTCATATTATAAAGATAATGAGAGTGCTTACACCTGACCTGATCCTAATGCCAGTGTTGCAAGGTTCTGTTGATGTGTGTGTGTGTGTGTGGGGGGGGGGAAATATCAGTCCTCAAATAAAGTCCTTTTGTTCAAAATTATCAAAATATCCCACAGTATCTCATTGTGAGATAAGCTCAAATAATGCTACTCCCATAACAATCATCATCATCTACATCTAAGTACTAATGATTCACTATCAATGTTTCCTCTAAGCAGCGAGGTTCCTCCACTGCAGAAAAAAATTACACTGCACAATAAAGTAATTCAGAGTAAAAATTTTGAAATTTCAGGTAAAGAAAAAAAAAAAAAAAGTTCAGCAATAAAACTTTAGGGCTAAACAAACAGTTGGTTTGCTTTGAATTTTATAAACTAAAAATTTAAATGATTGTTTCAAAAGTAATATTTTTTTACATACTTCACATCTTTAATTGATCACAGGTTTTTTGTGACCATGCAGGCCATGAAAAATTAGAGAAAACATTGTTCGCTATATATGTATTACCTATGTGTATATATATTTTTTCTGTACAATATATATGTGTATGTATATACATATATACATACATGCAATATTCACAGCTTTATACATAATTCTTGTTTGACAAGAATCAATAGACATAAGTGTCTAATTGTATCATAGATAAATATTGTCTTAACAATATTTATTTCATTATTTTTAAATTTACAAGAATGCTTGGGTACTGTTTTTCCTTTATATGTTTAAAAATTAGTTTATCTGGAACATTTGGAGAAAAAAATGTTCATTTAAAAAAATCTTTTTTTAAACAAATGTACACAGCATTAAAGTCATAGCATCAACATTTTTCATATTATTCTAAATATTCACAACCATCACACAATATTTCAACAATCACAATATGCTTTGATATGATATAATGAAAAACAAAAAACAAAGACAAAAAAAAAAGGAATTTGTGTGATCACAAAAAAATACCCATATATTCAATGAACATCCAGTGTATGCATTTGTACATGTGTAAGTATACTTCCCAGGTTTTGTGCCAGAAGCTTCGATCATTTGAGGTCAGGGAATAAAAAGTTATAAAGTTTAGTTTCTTGGGGCCCCCATCACTTTGAGCCTTTACCTCCTCCACTGAACTTATTAGGTTAGGGCCAGAATCAATGTGATGCCTGTGGCATCTCAAAAAGGAAATTTTGAGGGGACTGGTCAATTTTTGTCTCTACCAACACATATAGGTAAGGGTTTCCCCAAGTTTAGACCTGACCCTGTTTTATAGTCTGCCCTTGTTGGGAGGTTGATAAATACTGTAAATTTGTGCGTATGTGTGTGTGTATGTGTGGGGTTAATTTCTGTACATAAAGCATAGGTGTGTCAGCAGGAAAAAAGCTTCTAAAGAGTAAAAAGTTTGAAAGAATATCTTAAAAGAATAATTTCTAATCTATTGTTTTTTTTTTTAATTTTTAAAATTTTAAAAATATTTTGCCTTTTTTGGTTTTTTGTTATTTTTAGTGAAATAACTAATCCACTGATATATTGCAAGCAAGGAATGGCAAAATTTTAACCTAGAAAGTGTATCACTAACAGTTTCTTTATTTTTTGTGTTGTCATTATTTAAAAAAAAATATCTCAGCAAATTTGAGTGGAAAAAAACATGCTTTTTTTTTGTTGGAAAATATTTTTTTTTATTTTAAAAAGGTTGTAAAGAGTGAAAATCCAAATGCAATGGAACATAAGGAATCTTATATTGAAATCTAAGTTCTTTTTTTATGCATACAAGTGCCAACAAAAAGTAGTGAGATTTAAAATATACACATGTATGCATATTTTAAGAAGCATTAAAAATGACTATATATCTTTTATTGGCATCTGTCAAAGATAAACACAGGGTTAACCACATTTTGTCTTTGCAGATTAGGTAGTTACAGAGAAGCAGTTTGCCCCAAATGCTCACTCAGCCATTCTTCTGTCAGTCAACCATTATGACATGCCAGCAATGAGAAACTTTCTCTAGATAGCTGGCAATAAGACAAAATGCAAGAGAATGTGGATTTATGCTTTTCCTAAGAGTCTTAGTGTAAAGCGAACCTAAGAATGTTAGTAATCATTACACTACTTCTCACTTTCACATATTATATATATATATATATATATATATATATACATATATATGTACATGTGTGTGTATATACATACAGCTGCCAGAGTTTCTTCACTGCACTTGGGTAATAAGATAATTCTTAAGCAATATTTTGTTAAATTCTTTCTCTAATATGGTGTTAAGAGAATGGGAATTATTTTTGTGCTTTTTTGTACTTTTATTTTTAATAAGTTCTGTACAATAAAATATGTGCAAGATAATTTTTTTTATTAAGAAAGTGTTACTTGTACCAAGGTGTATCTACATAGTTTTAAAAACTATTCGAGGGTGATGACTGAAGGAGCCAAAATGGTCATGGAAGGGTAGAGAACACAAGGTAATTTGAGAGGGAGAGAAAAAGAATACAGAGAATTTAAGGTGAAATTTTGATATTAACAGTATGCAAAAATTGGATTATCTTTGTCTAGAAGAAAATGCATTAGTAAAACACACACCTTCACACACATTTCTTAGAGAAAGAGAGAGAGAAAAATGCCGGTATAGCAAAAAGGATGACAAAAGAAGAGGAAGACTAAGCTACGGCAATTCTGTGTTCAACATATTTCTTTTTCATCACAGAAACTATAATTAAATACATCTTTGAGGCTAGAATGAATATAAATATTCATTTCAGATTTACTCCTTAATTAACATTATATATATACATTATTAAAAAAAAAATTCATCTGATTTCTTCAAAATTGAAATTTAGGTAATACAACAACAGCAAAGAAAAAAGAAAATCTTAAACATGCATTATGGTATAATTAGTAATGCCATTTTAGTATTACTATTTTTATATACAGAATTAAAAAAGAAGTTCTGTCCCATAGTAGTTGTTATATTTAGTGTAAGGAATACATATATGCAAATAAAAACAACCATTATGGGGCAGAATAGTAGTATCTTGTTTAAAAGACTCACTCTGTCTGACAAATATGTAAAGCATGAAAACCAGGCTCACAGACACTACCATGTAATGTTATATATATATATATATATATATAGCAGGAACTTGCTATTCCAGATATTAGAGAGACTAAAAAGGGTTATAAGGGGGATAATCTTCAGGTATTAGGGTTTTGTTGGAGCCAAAGAGCACATATTGGCACTTAAATTCTTCATGATAAAAAGTCAATGAGAAAAGTTGATTAATTTTTTTAATTTATGGATAAGGGGAGAGTTTAGATATTATGAAGATTTTGATAAATTCCTATCTACTTATTTGAATCTCTCTCTCTCTTTATTTAATTTTTTTCTTTGAGTTGAAAAGTATAAATTCTGAGCCGAGTTAAATTGAGATAAAAGAAAGTCATTGCCATTCTGCTAAACAGATATCTTTGATTTATTTTTTTTTATCAAAAACGGTTACTGATTACTCTGGACCATGGGTATCTGCTACCACTTTTCAGTGTATGTGGTGAGGTGACAAAAGGATAGATTTAGAATATATCTTACTAATAACCCTCTTTACACAATAAGCATTCCACTTACAGAGAATGTGCCACACTTGCCACCATTTGTAAAGGTATTGGGTATGACTAATGGATAATTTTTCATGCTCTGGGTGCTTTAACTAATATATATATATATATATATCTGTAAGTATCTATCTTCTTGTCAAAGAAGAATCCAGAATCCTATTGTTGCTATTAACAAGATTTTATTTCCATACAATGGATGATTTTGGGTTAGGACAAAAAATTTCTCAGTTCTTGCAACCAATGTAACAGTGGTGTCAGACTACTCCAACCCTTTGCTTTGGTGCAACAAGGAGGTGCTGTTTTAGAATCAAAATCCCCAGAACTAGGTTCTATTCGTGTTAGTGTCCAGTCTGGAAACAAGAACACAGATCCATGTCCTACCTAAATGTGAGAACAAGGCCAAGGAAGAAGCAGAAATATTATAATCTTATCCCAGTCAAGTAGAGAAAAACAGAAAGAGAGAAACAGTTCAAAAAGATTTTCAGTACCATCATGGTGTATAATAGCAAAAATAAATAAATGAATTATTCAAGGTTGATATATGTTATATGAATTAAAATTACTCTAGAATTAGATAAAAATCTGCACTATTAGTAAACCCTTAGAAAAACCTAAACATTTAGCTAAAAGTGTGTAAAAAACAAAAAAAACAAAACTTATCTATATAAAAAATAAATTACTTAGTGAACAGGTATATATATAAAGAATTCATGGACTTCTATCTAACATGTCAACAAAAATTAAAAAAGCCCAAATCATTCTAAGCAACAATTTTCACCTTTTTTTAAAATCTTTCAAGAAAACACTAGCTTTCAGTAAACTTTCACCAGAAGCTGTCTTTTTTTTTTATCTTGTCAAGGCTAACTACAGAGGTAACAGTTTTTTTTACAACAACTGCTTAAGCAAAAAAAGGCAGAGGAGAAGGACAAGAGGCTATTTGTCACTGCATTCCCAGACTTTTAATAGATGAGGATTTACCAAAATTTTTATAAATAATTCTTTTGCATTCCAACTGACATTATATAACACATCTCACCACATTTTGAAAGGAGCCGCTTAAGGAGCTAAGCTCCACTGGGCTCCAAAAATCTCTGGTTATACCCCTGCAAGAAAAGTAGTTATGAGAGAGTTGTTAGCCCAAATGTTCACCTTATTTCCTTGATCTTTTATAGCAAAACAAAGTGCAGAGAGAAGTGGATTCATGCCTTTCCAAAGGGCATTAGAGCTAAGTGAGTATAAATAACCTTAGGGAAAATTTGAATTCCGTTGATTCCATGCCAATAACCCTAATGTCCTTGTATACTTCCAAAATTTTAATTTTCCATCAGAAAATAATCTATCACTAAATTTCATAAAATGATATTAAAAATCCTGTTGTCTTTCTTTTTTGTTAAAGAAAAATTACAACTACTTCTACTTCTGTCCCATAATTGTTTTTATATTTGCATATAAATTTCCTACATTAAATGTATCAACTATTATGAGACAAGCAATGAAAAAAATAGATAAAACCTTTGATTATATATATATATATATATATATATATATATCATTAATTCTAGTTGTATAAAATGTTTTCAAAATTCTGGACTCTAAATATTAGTTGTAAGCATAAACTTGAAAAAGCCACTTTCTTAGAAAACCTGAATGCAAAAATAAAATCATCAAATTGAAATTTTTCCTTAAAAAAGAACCAATTATTTTTAAAGCAATATGTTAATTATGCAAGAAAATGTAAATTTAAATTATTTGTTTACATTTCAAATTTGATTTTCATTTTAAACTTTTGAAAATAATTTTTCCTAAAGAATCCTTTTTTTTTTATACAGAACAAATATTTTTCTTTTAATGAGGTCAAGTTTTTTTGCTACTGTTATTTTTGTCAAAGGAAGCCAAGTTCTTCACAACTGGAAAAGGGGAGGTTTCTTGTTGAAGATACAGATAAAAAATCAAAATATTGTGAAAACAGACTTGCATCTCTTGTGGAGAAGGAAAAAAAAGTAGCTCACAATAAAAAAAGATTTTGTTTTGTGGTTCATCACTTCTAATAAACATTTCAATGAAATTGCTTTATTTTAAAAATGTTCGTTTTGAGCAATAAAGATTAATACATGGTCCAAAACTACTTTGAATCATATCAGGAATTGAGCAAAAACAGACCAAAGATGATTAAAATAAATGAACTTAGAGCCAAAGTGCAGTTGATTGAAAATACACTATGACTAAGGCATGAAGCAGATGAAAATGATTATTATTGTAATATTATATTGTAATATTATTTTATTATTGTAATTTTTTTTAGAAAATTCTTATTGCTTATTAAATTCTTATTGCTATTATTGTTAATTATTATAGCTGAAAATCTGTGTGCACATAACCAGGGCTGACTTTAAGACAATTTGACCAATTATTCCCAAAGGAGGTAATTTATTTTAGTTTTGTTAAATAACAAATAATTTAACACAATAACAAATCATTTCCTGTCCTGGATATGATACTAATCTACATTCAGTTGTGAAGCTCCAGCCCTCGAGATTCACCTCTTCATTAATATTACTCCCATGTCCACTCTGACCCAGAGTGGTGGTACATTTTATGGAACCGTCTATGGGTCAAATGGAACTGTTTCAAAGTTATCAGTATCAGATAGGAATACATAAAACTATATAACTTTGTGCAAATTATTTATATTAAGTATAGTAATATCAAGCTATAATTACTTACAAATCATTATTATTAATTTGTTGAAACTATATAATTGTTTGCAAATTTTTTTCAGACAAAAAATAATTAACACTAGATTGGGAATTAAATGACCCAACGATGGTTGACATAGAATAAAACTAACTAATCCTCTTAATTTCACAAATTGTCTTCTTTAAAAAGTAATCTACACATTTTTTTCGTTTTCTTTTAAATATAAATTTACAAGTAAATGGTTATAATTCTATGTTGAAATGTTCTTAGGTTCATTAATTCACATTAATTATTTTAAAGTGCACATTTTGATTGCTTTTTATTCTACCAAAGAGATATAAAGTTTATAATAAACTTTATTTAGATTTCTAAAATTGTACAGATCATGGCTGTGAACCTGGGTGCCTGTAAATTAATATTTCCAATTGGTCTCTGTAGCTCCTAAGGCCAGCCCTGCATATACCCTGCATCTCAATCAAATTACTTTTTCTTTCCTTTCCCTTTGGCTAATCACCCTCTTAGTCAGTTTTCTTTTCCTTCTTTTAAAATTAGATTTCTGATAAAAGACTTATAAAAATAAATAATAAAAATAACAGAATTGTTTTTTATACCAATATTTCTAGCTCGTTTCATTGAAACATTGTGGGTTAAGTTTCATCCCACTTTTGAGGTGTTGGTCAGCCATTTTAAATACCACCTTGTTATTTCCACATATCTAAGAGTACAGAGGCTTATATTTTGTCCTCCATTTTGCATAGTACTCGGGCTGATCAACAGACAGCAGAGTAGATCAAAATGGAAGAAAAAGAAATGTTCCTTACAGAGTCAAGAAAGGTTAAATTACTTTTTCTATATAAGAATCTTTATCTTTACGAATAGATAGCAAAACAATTGTTCTGACCTGTGTGCATCCAAGAAAAGGAGGCATGTCATGAGAGCAAATATTATATGTTACTCTTTGAAACATTTAAGTGTTTATATCTGTTAGGTAGGCCATTTTAAATACCACCTTATTGTTATATATCCAGGAGTACATAGTACATTTTGTTTAATACTCAGGCTGATAAACAGATGACATTAGTAGTTCAAAGTGGAATAAAAGGAAAATGTGTCAGATAAGTTATTTCTTTTATAATTAGCTACTCAAACCAAGATGATAAAGATCATCAGAACAAGAGAAAATATTTCAAACTCATAACATCCTCAAGTCTATTAAACTGATTATTACTATTATAAATGAAATGATTTAACACAATAACAAATCATTTCCTGTCCTGGATATGATACTAATCTACATTCAGTTGTGAAGCTCCAGCCCTTGAGATTCACCTCTTCATTAATATTACTCCCATGTCCACTCTGACCCAGAGTGGTAGTACATTTTATGGAACCGTCAATGGGTCAAATGGAACTGTTTCAAAGTTATCAGTATCAGATAGGAATACATAAAACTATATAACTTTGTGCAAATTATTTATATTAAGTATAGTAATATCAAGCTGAAATTAGTAATGAAAAATAATATCAACTTGTGTTGGTAATACTTATAACTCTTAAAGTTGTTGATATTTTTCATGAATAAAAAGTAACTTTTCAAAAGTTAATTTTTCAATAAATATTTATCTTTTTTTTTTTATAATAATGAAAACTTCACTAAACTAGTTATTTGATAAGTTTATAATTCTTTTCAGCAATTTCATTCATATCTTTCTTTCTGATTATGCCATCCGATCTAGTTTACATTAGCTTATGCATTTTTTTTCTGCCTCTTTACATCTCTTTCAAATACACCAAAAATTACACTGTTAATCTCATGAACACCATTTTTTGTCAAAGGCTCAATTTATTGTGAATTTAGTTGAATGATAAATAAAAATTTTAAATAGTTTTCTGTTGATTGACTGATCAATTGATTGATCAACTTGACGTTTAGTTTTATACTTAATGTGTAATTATCATTTACTAAGCTTAGCTTAGTTTGGCACAAGGCCAATGATAAAATAAAACCAAATTTTGACGAATGAATTTTGTATGTGTGTGTGTGTGTGTCCATAGCTTTTGTTTTATAGAAATAAATTGACATGGCATCTTATTTTGGTTGAAATCTAAGAAAAAAGTCAATTTTATGAATACATACTTATATAATTCATTTGAGCCATCTAATGTATGAATAATTTATGAAAGAATAAAATACTATTTGCTGAAGAATTCTTATATAGAAAAGAAAGAATTAAAAAAACATTAGGATTTAACATTGGTTTAAATATAAATTTATAATTTAAATTCATACATAATATATTTTCAATGAATATAAAAGATAAGAGTTTTATTTTTTTTAAAAATATCTATTTGAATGATAATATTGAAATGATTTTAGGAA
This sequence comes from Sepioteuthis lessoniana, assembly GCA_963585895.1. Lineage (NCBI taxonomy): Eukaryota > Metazoa > Mollusca > Cephalopoda > Myopsida > Loliginidae > Sepioteuthis > Sepioteuthis lessoniana. The sequence continues at coordinate 94,986,620 of OY757915.1, read as the reverse complement.
AAAAAAGTTATTGATACTTATATATTTTTTTAATAATGAAAATGGAGAGATGAGATTTATCAAAAAAAAAAAAAAAAAAAAAAAAATCAAAGACAACAAACAAACATATTTTCCTGCCAATTAAAGATTCAATAGTTTTGGACCAGAAAGAAAATTTACTTTCTTGTTATACTTCTGTTTAAAAACTAATTAGTTTTATTTTAATTTTCTGTTGCCATTTAAGGATTTACTCAAAATATAAAAAAATAAAAAAAATGAAAAATAAAAGAAACACCTCCCCAAAACCCAGAAACACTTAAATCTTAAAAAAAAAAAAAAAAAAAAAAAAAATGAAAATAAAATTTTACAACTTTTTTTTTTATACTTAGGATTTTTTTTCCCTATGAGATTTAAGTTGTTTTTTCTTTTTTTTGTCCATGTTCTTTTGTTTTCCCCCAAACAAAAAGTTATCTTTTTTTTGTTGCTTTTTTTCTCTTATTCTCTCAGTGCCATTTCACGCTCAAGTTTCTTGATCTTGAGCTGATGATATCTTTTTTGAGCTTCCACCCTCTGTGAGTCCACCCCATAATAAGCAAGCTGTGCTTCAATTCTCTTTTTCTCCATTTTATATAAATTGGTTTCTGCCTCAATTCTGTGCTTGTCAGCAACCATAGTATCGAGTTCCAATTTTGTGAGTTCATCAGTTGATTGAGATTTCCGTTTTCTGCCCGCTGCAATTGAGAGTCTATTCATAAGTGGCGCATCATCGAATGGGGGTCGTCGGCCAGGTTCTACAATATCAGGAATGTCTCTATCTGTTTGTATTCCCATCTCATGAGTTCGGAAAAAAAAATCACCAACACCGAAACTACGGGTTCTAAGGCTTGGGCCCACAGCAACTTCGTGTGTTATCACTGCTGGTTTCATGTATTCGTAAAATCTTATAGGTGACGTTGCAGTGTTTTTGGTTCGAATTGTATGGTGTCGGTTGGCAGATTCAATAGTTCTGAAGTGTGTTTCAATAACTGGTGGTCTTTCAGGAGGCTTAAAGTTTGCAGCCACAGCAATGTCATGTGTTTGTAGTTTGGCGCTAATGCAAATGTCACGTGTACGGACACTGGCAGTCATTGTTGCAACGTCATGTGTGATAGGCTTTGTGACACTTGGGGTTCTCGGTACAGTGCCAACATCACGAAATCTAATCGGTTCTTGGTATTCAGATTTTGTTTCTACTGTTTGTGTTGAGACAGTAGATGTAGTTGGAGAATTAGTCTGTGTACCATCTTCAGCCAGTGGCCCAAGTCCATATTTAATATTGTCTGGAAATAAAACAAGAAAAAAAACATAACGTAATTTTTTGAGAAATTATTAATTGAAAAAAAAAAAAAAAAAAAAAAAGAGAACTGAAATTGTTAAAGCCACAAAAAATAGATGTTTTTCTTACTTAAAGTTATCACTGTAATTATTTATGTATAATATGCACTTTTCTCCGCAGATTTTTAAGTCTAAAAGCTAGAGGTGCATATTATACAAGAAAACTAGATATATTAAGCTTTTTTTTTGGCCATGTGTGTCACCATATCTGTGACAGCATGACTGAAAGTAAGTTATATCTATGGTCTAAACTGACTAATATGAAACAAACCCTTTTGTTTTATTAGGCTACAGAGAAATAGCCACTGGAGTGTGTGTTTGTTTATAATTTGTTTCTTCTGTTTTTATGAACTTATTTTTACTGAAAGTTTGTTACGTTTTCATGTGAACATATTCTTGCCTTTGCTCTAAATACTGTGTAAATTTTGTGTTTTCAAACTTTACATAAATTTTATTTTTAGTTGATACAGACTGGATAAAAAATAGAATAAATGTTAAATTTAACAGCTACAAAGTCCAAAAAGTCAATATATATTACACCTTAGAGATGTTTTTTCAAAAAATTTTGCAACTAAAAATTAAGTATACTCTTTATACCTGACTTATGGTAATTTGTCTTAGTCATGTAGCAATACTGAAAACTGGAAGACTCACTTGTATTGGGGGTCTAGCAACATTGAAAATTAGAGGATTCACTTATACTTGGGATCTAGCAATGCTAAAAACTGAAGAACTATTTATAAAAAAAACTAAATGTAAACACAAAAAATATTGTCTAAATTTTTTTTTTTTTTAGATAAGTCAATTATAGCATTTTAGTGAGCGATTTTTAAAAAATTTTATTAAATTTTTTACCTGTATCAGAAAGGAAAAGGGGTTTCCTTTTTTAACAGAATTAGTGATTATCATCAAATTGTAACTTACTTGAAACCATATAATTGTATGTAAATTATTAGTATTAAGAATCGTTATTTAAAACTAACTTTATGAATGATACAAATCATGAATTATTTAAAACAATATAATTGACTGGAAAAATAAAAATAAAAATGACTTTTGCATTAAATAATCCAATAAGATTATACATTGCATGAAATTAGCCAACCAGTGAGAATTGAATTCACTAACAATTGGCAGCTATACATACTTTACCATACTCCAACCCAATCATTATTTGACCGGCCGTGTTGGGGTACATGGTTTGGTCAGGTTCAGTTGTGGTTCCTCATGATCATCAGTCAGTTGAAACTGACTGACATGGATGCTTGAGGTATCCAGCAGTCGCATCTTGTAGGCAAGACTGATATTCTCCTCAAACCTCAGGGGGCCATCCCTACAGGCTCTAACCTTCTCTGGAGGAACAAGGCTTATTGCCTGGTGCCTGAGGTGCCTATTTTTAGGGTAATTCTGATGGAGCCTGAGGCATTTTGTGCCCACTGGGCATATGTGGGCAACAGCCTTGGACCTGGACCAACCTTAAAAAAAGGTCTTGTTCTATATTTTCATGTTAGGTGGGGGCACTTGATAAATACCTATACTTTATCATAGGTTGGTATGTATAGAAAACCAAAGAATATATTGGGGTTTGGTACTATCCTAGGTTTCAGACATCTGTCAGCTATCCTGAAACATTTCCTCATGTATAAAAGGAGTACATTATGTTACCGACATAGTATATACATCTGGTAACATTCCATGATTATGAAAATAAAACCAACTTATATAAGGTTCAAGAAGGTAGAAAATAAGTGTAACTGTCTAATTAGTCAGAATAAGTTAATAAATGAAATCATAACCCAATTGTATTGTGGCTAGTGGTATAAGTAATATAGAGGTGTGTGAAGACAGACTTAACACCTGCCAGTGGAAAGAAGCAGGATAATTCTCTAATGTCTGGCTGTATTCCAGGATATCTTGGCCACTTGTAACTTATTTGATGGGCAGAAAGCCAGTATTTGCATTTGTAATAGATTTGGACCAACTTAGAATGTTTTTACTATGTAAGTATTGCAGATTTTACAAACAGTTGAGGACAGGGCCAATTAGAGAGTGAGATAGGTAGGGCAGTGCTCAGGGGTTCATCAGTAGTCTGCAGCATATAAATATCTTAGGATAAGATCTTGATTATAGGCACAAATATATATATATATATATATATATATATATATATATATATATATATATATATATATAAACATTTAAAAATTATACATATACTAAATTCTCAAGTGAATTAAGTGGTTTGGTTTCAATTTGGTTTCTTTATTTAATGGCAGGTCAACCTTTTAATGACAAAGCTATTCTTATAGAAGTACTGGAAGTAGTAAGTTCCCCAACTGTAGTCGAAGGTGAATGAAGGCTCCCTTTTCAATAGCTACTACACTGTTGTGTAGGGAGAAGTACTACTCCTTTCCCTAGATTTTTCTACTTACCCTTGATCCATATCTTATAATGCTGAGTGTTAAGCAAGGAGGTATCAAGTACCATTTTGGTATGACTTTACCAGGGATTGAAATCCAGCCTCCCAGACCATTAGCAAACACTCTATCCACTATACCAATGGGCCAGTTTAAAGAACAGTAGTGGTACTAATTAATCCATTGCAGGTGGGGGTAAGGGGGTTCATAGCTTTCCCCTGGGGTAATAGTCTGAAAGTGATTGGAGTTTGAACTCGCTTACTACAATGTCGCAGTCCAGCATGTTAGCCACTAAGCCATGGGGACTCCATCTGAATTAAGTGGCTATATCAGCATACTGTATTATTTGCCTAATCCCCCAGCTATCGACAGGATGAGACATGGGGTCAGTTTTGAAATGAAGTACATTAAAAAATTCAGAGTTTTTCTCCTAGACTAGTTACTATAACAAGGTTAAAGCACTCAGTCTGTCCTACTATACACTCATAGCTAGGAGGAGAAGAGATCGATTCATGCTTTCACAAAAGTATCATCACAGAATCAAAGGCAAACAGACCTACCAGGTAAATAATCAGAATGTAATTGCATGGGGAAAAAAAAAATCAAAAAACGTTTGTACTGAATTTGGAATAGATAATTCTTTAAAAAGATTTGTCCTTTCATGCAGAGTAAATAAAGTAAATTTGGCGACAGTATTCAAGGGCATTCAATAGGAGTAGCACCCTCCCTTACACCTAGGTGTAGTACGTAGGTGTAAGGGAGGATGCTACTCCTTTCCCTAGATTGCTCCACTTCACCCTTGATCTCTACCTTAATAATGCTGAGTGTTTATCAAGGAGGCATCAAGTACCATTTTTAAAAATCTTTAGTATGACTCTACCTGGGATTGAACCCCACTAGGCCAAAGCATAAGTACTGTAAATTTTATTAAAATCCAATAATTACGCAATATTTGGTAAAATATTGAAAAATTAAGTATTTTCCACATTAAAAAAATTCAAAAGTTTTGTTTAAAAACAGGAATTTTATTAATCTTTGGAAATAAATAAGTAAAATTATATAAATTTGGATTTTAAAAATGTGGTGGACAGGGCCAAAAACCAGTTTTATCCAGGATATAGATTTGGTTGTAAGTTTGTTTAAGACAATGTTGTATCAATCTTAAATAATTGCCAAATAAACATAATTTGAAATCTTACCAAATATCCTCTTTGGTATTATTAAGCTAGATTTTTTTTCTGTTTCTTTCAGTAATTCTTGTTTCTTGAAAAACTAGACAGAAGAGTTTCACCATTGGAAACAAGTCAGTGTCAAACCAGAAAACCCCTTTTAGAAATAATGTTCATTAACTTCACATGTATTTATAAATTTGTAGAAATAATTTCCATTAACTTCATGTGCATTATCAAATAAGTAGAAATAATTTTCATCAACTGTTTCTTGTGATGCAACTGACCCTTAGCCACTGCCTTTAAGCTAAAAAGGGTTGGGTGTTTTTTTTTCCATAAGAGCAATTTTAAGAATACATGCAAGGCTTAATCATATAGGTGCTAGGACTTGACATGACCAGCTGATTGATCGGATCTGGCCTCTCTAACTACTGGTCTAACCCAAGTAAGAGTCAAAGTGGAGTGTTGCACTGGAGTCACATAACATTCAAACACTAGGATCCTGTAGTCAAGCATTATGGGTTGCCACCCATGGTCAACAGGTGGCTCCAATGGAAGATATCTTACTCCAACAGCCCCAGCCAACAGAGTGAATGTAAAAATAGGAATAC
>OY757915.1:94953570-94976070 GCA_963585895.1 Sepioteuthis lessoniana | reverse complement strand
CTATCTTTACAACTACTGTCTGTCCGTCAACAACTTTTAGTTTGCACCGCACATACTAAGCCGAAGCCTTAAACACCAAACTTATCTTTCTTTCAACTACTGTCCATCCATTCAACAACTACGACATGAACTGAACCCTCAAGCGAACGAACTTTCTTTTATTTGTATTACCTTATTTTACTACATTCATGAATATACCTTCTCCTTGTTGTTTGCCATTTATTTCTTCACTATTTCTCATCTTGTCTCCTACTCCCTGCATTGCAGTGTATATATTATAATAATTATATAATAATTATACATTGCAGTGTATATATTATAATAATTATATAATAATTATACATTGCAGTGTATATATTATAATAATTATACTTACTAGTATTTTTTATTGTATAATATTCAATTTGAAATAATAAAATCCTGTTACCTTTGGTTTAGAAGAAAATTAACTGGTAATTCACAGTATCTCATAATACTAAAATGTGATGATATAAAAGTCCAGCTCAGAGACAAATTTGTTGACCAACATAATTCATAGACAATTGTAGAATATACTTTATAAACCATAAATTTTGACAATCATTTTCTTCCAATTTTTATTTGATTTATTTTTCTTTATTGCAACTCACCAAGACAGTTGATCTATAACAAGAAAACAGTCACATATTTTCTAAGACTATTAGGTTAAAGTGAAATGCAAACAGTCTTTTTCAGAATTAATTTTTATTTATTGCGGACTTTTTGTCCTCATCTTGGTAGGTTTTTTTTGTGTGTTGTTTCTTCTTTCACTACGTTTCGGCCAAATTTCACCTCTGGCCTTCTTCAGGTGATTTTACTGCGACCTCGGATTGGAATGATGAGTCTTGTAACCATATTCCCAGTAATTACTGCCTTCCATAGTTGTTGTCTATCGCACCACGTTTTTGACCAAGTAAACCTCTGGCCAGCTTGGGTAGGATTTGAAACCTCTATCTTCTGACAATGCTCACCTGGAACCAGAGGTTTACTTGGTCAAAAACGTGGTGCGATAGACAACAACTATGGAAGGCAGTAATTACTAGGAATACGGTTACAAGACTCTTCATTCCTATCCGAGGTCGCAGTAAAATCACCTAAAGAAGGCCAGAGGTGAAATTTGGCCAAAACGTAGTGAAAGAAGAAAAAAAACCAAAAAAAAACCTACCAAGATGAGGACAAAAAGTCCGCAATAAATAAAAATTAATTCTCAGATTAAGAAGCCTCATCTCAAAAATGATCCAATTAAAAAAAAACAAAAAAACAAAAAACAAACAAGTATTTTTCAGGATTAGAACTTGACTCACTGAGTTCATTTTTTACAACAATATCATCCATTACACCAGCTAAACCTCCTCTAAATCAGAAGTAACCCACAATTTTTTGATAATTCCTAAAAGGAATTCATATTTATATGTTTGAATTAAAAAATATTATATAGCCTAAATAAACTAACCTTCCTTTTTTTTTATAGATTGTTTAATACCTCTAATGGATATAATTATTGATTTTTAAGATAAATATTTGATTGGTAATTGATGAGCTTTGATTAAGATAAGTGTTGGGTATCACTCACCTTTTTCCACACAATGAACTAGTCAATCTGCCATATATAGAAGTAGCTACTAATACCAGAGCAGACTAGAAGGTGAAGAGCAGCTTCCTATAGGAATAGTATTAGAGTGTTGGAGACTGGAGATTGCACTAGATCACCTTACTTGCTACCGTAATAACGGAAGCCAATACTATCGTTGGACTATATCTTTATTCTGTATTCACTAATCCTATGTTCTTGTCTACTAATAGTATCTCTATTGTATATACTTTTTCCTGAGAATATATCTCTATTTCCTCTCATATCATGGTTTGTCGTTTATTTAATATTATAACAATAAGAATTTCTGGGTTTTATTTTAGTAAATCCTTTCAAAGTTTAAGGTGGAATTTTTATTTCTTAGACAACATGTTCCTAAAATATGCATCATGGCACAAAATGAGATGTAGCTAGATGTGTCATAAAAACATATGCAAAATGACTTATTGCAGTAGAACATTTGACAACTTCTGATCACAAATTCAAAATTATACAAAATATGCTGCTGTTACAAAACAATTTATAAAATCATTGGCTAAAATATTTTCAGCGTCATTAGAAATTAATGGTTGCCATGAAATCTAATTAACTCATTGGTTCCTTAAAATTCAGCCAAAATCAATGATAGATATTACTTGAAAATATTAATAAATACATTGTCCATCAGATAAAGGATGAAGGTTAGTTTAAAAAAAATCCCACTTGTATATAATCAGAGTTTTAGTGTCAAATAAAAGTTGTGGGTCATTTTGATAATATTCCAATACTCATTTACATCATCTTCAAACAACTTTCTTTGTTCACTTATAAAATGGTGCAAAAAATAAGTGGAATCAAATGGAAGAAAGGATTCCTCCAAATAGGGGATAGAATTACAAAGCATAGATAAAGCAAAGTGTAAAGAATTCAATGGTCAAAGATGAAGAGAGAAATTCTTCAACACTTAGCTCTATGCTTTGCTTAATCTATACATAGTAATTCTATTGTGGATGTCACTTATTTTATTTGAGTCAACTTATTTGGCACCTATTCACTTTTTTATTTTATTTTTTTAATTCATTTATTTAGCTTAACATTAACTTTATGAACTAATACAAAAAGTTAAATTTTATAATTTTTAGAAGATGATGAAAATAAAGATATTAACAAAATCACATTTCATTTTGGTTAATTATTTACATTCCAGTTGATGAATTGTGGTTGACTTACTATAAAAATGCACTGCAGTTGATTTACCATGAAAATGCATTGTAGTTGATTTACCATAGAAATTCATTACAATTTATTTACCAAAGAAATGCATTGTGGTTGATTTATCATAGAAATGCATTGCAGTTCATTTACTATGATAATGTTCTGAGGATTATACAAATAAACTATTAAAATATTAGCAAAATCATTCATGGTTACTGCTTTTTAAAGATATATTAAGAAATTTCTTTATAAACTTAACTCCATCCTTTATTGATAATTTGAATCTTTTGAGAAATAATATTTCTTTGATTAGAATATTTGCCATCATGAAATGATTCTTGGGAGAGGATCAGTGAGTTAATAAGATTTAAAAAAAGATAAATAAAAACAATGTTCAATAAATACAAAGCATTCAAAGACTAAATTTTATTGTACAGAAAAAGTCAAAAGTTATACACCATATCAAATTAACTTTTTCTTTTAAATTGAATTGAATTTTTTTTTTCAAAAAAAAAAAAAAAAAAAAAAAATATATATATATATATATATATATATATATGATAAAACTAAGTGGAAAAGTGGATAAATCAAACACTTACAATAGGTTCCGTGGCAATATCTAATTCTTTATTAACAAAAGAACTTCATCAGAGTAATGATAGACTGTTAACAAACAAGGAAATCTTATCACTAAACCCATTGTAAGTGTTTAATTTATCCACTTTTCCACTAATTTTTATCATCTCGTTAGATTCACCAAAATCTACCATTCCTACATATATATATATATATATATATATATATATATATACATGCACACATATAGGGCGTGTGTCAGAAAACATGATAATATTCTTGTTGAAATGATCTCAAATTTTAACGGCATGTGTAGATACAAGTCAAAATTCTTTGTTAAATGTTTTTTTCTTTTCAGGTATAAAAATGCCATTCACTGAAAAAGAAAAGGCATTTAAACATTAAACAGAGTTTTGAATTGTTTCTCCACATGCCATGAAAATTTGAGATCATTTCAACAAGAATCGATAAAGTTATTAGATTACAAAATGATATCGATTTTTCTGAAACACATGGTACATCTCAAATGATATCAAATTTTTTGAAACATCCTATATATATATATATATATATATATATATATATAAACTTTGATGTTAAAAAATTACACATGTTTAAAGAATGGATTAATTTACTTTTCATAAATACAAATTAAAAATAATTTAAAACAATATCAAATTGAAATATTAAATACATGATTAAATTAATGGTCATCAACTTTTGACTTGACAAATATATTTCAAATTTTACAAAAGCAACAACAAGAAAGGATTTCTACTAGAGAAGCCTATGAGACTTTTTTTTATAAAACATTTGAGTTTAAACAGAGCAAATATATAAGAACGTCCTCAAATAAAATACAATAATAAAACAAGATCTCAAAATTTGAAAACAAAAGTATTTTTGATGACAGTTGTGAATATATATATTATCTTCTTTTCTTTTAATCTTACATATCTTTAAGTTATATATATATATATAGTGTAGTATAATATATTCACCACTCTATCTTATAACAGTGTTTCACACTAATTGTGATTTTCAAATATTTGAAAATTGCAAATGGTACAAAACAGATGATATGGTTTGGTTTGGTTTCTTTCCTTAATAGTATTACAACTTTTGCTGGTTATTTAAAACCACTAATGGTGCTATTTAACTAATAGCTGAGAAAGATAAGGTAGTTTATACCTTTTGCAAGGGTATTAGTCCAAAAATGAACATAATAGCACACGTAGAGTCTGAACATATTTACTATGATGCTGCTGTACATCATGTTAATCATCACATCATAGGAACTATCCCACTGTCATATGGTCAAACAGTGAATATTTTATATCATATTACTCAGAGCACTCTGGGAACCATTAAGCATATATGTAAACAAAGGAAAATAACATGTAAATGTTAAGTTCCTTTGTTTACACTGAGGTTGCTGATGGCTCTGTGGTAAGATATCTGACTGGTGTAAAGTCAGCCAGATTTTGATCCTAACTTGAAGTATCTAGTGTGCCTTACCACACTGATTAGTTGGGATACAATGAAACCAATCTGTCTGTGGATGACCACACACACACACACACACACACACACACACACACACACACACAGCAATTAGTTTATTTTACTTTAGTTATAAATGCCAAATTGCAGGTTAAATTTTGACAAATCTCTATTAAAATGATCAGATTTATATATGCATGTTAATGTAACACTACAAAAATGGTAAATCATGGCAAGATTTTTCTTAGTACAATACCATGAAAATGTTTTAAAAGAGAATAAAACAATTTCCAATAGGCAATAAAAGCATGAGGTCTGTGTTCATGCTCACCCTCTAATTATACTTTCTCAAAGGAGATAACTATTGAATATTAATGAAAGAGTAACTCCTAGTATCTATTTATTTGCAATTAATTATAGAATATAAATATAAATAGTATGTGACTTAACATTGTGCTAACTGTTCTTTTAACAAGTTTAAATAAAATAATGATTAAATGAAAACTAAAATTTATTAAAAACTATCAAAAACAAACACTATTCAAAAGTTACATACAGGAAACTTACTTAAAATATTACTACCTCTGTCCTATAACTGTTGTCACACACACACATCTTTAAGAAAAAAACCAAAGACCGGTTAATTCATGATTATAAATTTATTTCGGTACCATATTTTCAGTTTCTGGTGTGAACCAAAAAAAATGAAGAAAAAAAATTAATACAGGACTTCTTCAGACCCAATGGATAATTGTAAATAAAGAATTATTCATTGGGTCTGAAGAAGTCCTGTATTAATAATTTTTTTCTTCATGTTTTTGGTTCACACCAGAAACTGAAAATATGGGACCAAAATAAATTTATAATCATGAATTAACCGGTCTTTGGTTTTTTTCTTAAAGAAATATTGCTCTGTAATAAATCACATTGAGCTCTCTACCAGGAAAATTTAAATGTTCAGCTCTTGAATGATTTTCTTGTCCTGAGGGAATTACTCCAAACTTTTTAACCTGACCGAATATTATATATATATATATATACACACATTGATTTTAATGGCATGTCAACTCATCTATTTTATGCCTAGAAGTTAGGGAATTGCATTCACTGCATATGTAACGTAATGGCCAAGGGATTTCGGTTCATGCCTTTGAGAACTGAGAACCTTTCGGTTCATGTGCTGAGAACCTTTCGGCTCAGCACATGGGTTAGTTAGGTACAAACCTTGATGTAGGTGGTAACGCGCTCGCTGGGCGGACGTGCCACTCAGAGATGTCACAATAGCCCGAGATGACGGAACGGGGTGACAGGGTGCGGGTGACGTCACGCACCGGAAGCGCGCGGAGGATTTGGGGGAAATCTGAAGAAAGTTAGAGAGTTGGAAACTAGACGCCGAACGAGGAGGCTCGACTTTTGCGAGCTCGCCGAAGCAGGCGAATTTGCGCCCGATGAATAAGACAGCATAGCAAGATTGTGTCTCTCCTCCTTATGTCGAAACCTTTAACTCAAAGTTAATAAAAAGGTTTCGTACCTGAACAAGAAGTCGTTAAGTGTTTTAGAATTTCGAGATTCCTATGTTCTTTATGTGTTCTACATTATGTATATATGTAATGAACGTCCCATGTACATTTCGCAAATAACCGTATTTACTTATAGTATACATATTTATGTTTACCTTTTTTGTGTTGTTGTATCTTAAGAGTTTTTTGGGGTTTTTTTTGCTCACAATCACATATGATATGAAATATTCCAATCAAATACAAATAATTTGCACAGTTTTATGGATTCAAGTATTCCTATCTTATACTGATAATTATATGGTCTCAAGTAATTATTACTATAATGATAATCATTTGTTTGCACATAGTTATATGGTTTCAAGTAACTAATAATAATCCTTTTAATAATAGCTTCAATTAACTATTTTCAATACAAATAATTTAGTTTTATTGAAACAAGTAATCCTATCAAATACAAATAATTTGCAAACAGATCTATTTAACTCATAGATAAGAACCTAACAGGTACTCCTAATCCAGGTCAGAGTGGATCTGGGAGTAATGGTAATTAGGAGGTACTCCATACTTCCCAGATCTCTAGAATTGATGTCTGATGACCAGATGCAGTTTAGTGACATACCCAGGACATCTCTTTTTAGAGAGTCTTAGCCCTCTGCAAAAGATACGTCAATATATTCTAAGTCCCACTGACAGAGTGAATAATATATATGTTATGGTACCCAACCAGCGGACTGTAATGAACTCTTCCTGTTGCTATTAATACTGGGAAAATATTCATCTTGGTGAAGTTCTCCCTAGCCTAACACTTTGGCAGTCAAACTGACGTTCAACACCTTTTTATCTATGTTGTATTATACTTTCGTTAATATACTTTGTTCCATGTAAACCCGAGTTTTTGTCTTTCTTCTGGACCCTTTACTGGTCCACAACAATATATCATATACTAAATGTAATAACTATCATTGGAAGAAACATTAGAGAAAAGAAATTGTTGAAGTTTTCATAGAAAGATGCTTTAAATAAAAACAAGCTGATCTTATAATTTAGGAAAAGAATACTGATTAATTTCAAATAGTGGCCAATCTATTTACAGATTGATTGATTTTTATACTTGTATAGTGGCCTGTACCATGTGACGTCTGGTATCTCAGAAGTATAAAAGACGTTGAGTTTCTTAAGCATGTGAGTACTGAAAGATCTTGGTCAGTAGTAAGAACAACTTTGGACGTAAAAACCACAGCACGTGACTTATAATATTTGTTGGACAGTACCACTTCTGTTAATAAATAATTAACTCTATTTCACTATGTATCTCTTCTCTTACCATGATACAACAATAGCATATCAACCCTTAGTTATTTAATGCCAAATCCTGTGTATATGATTTGAAAATGAATAGTTTATTGGTAACATTTTAAACAAGCCAGAGCTCATTTGTTTGCACACAGTTAAATGGTTTCAAGTATTTCTATCAAACATGAATAATTCTATTTACTATTAACCATTTGTTTGCATGTAGATAAATGGTTATACATACAGTGACACACATAAGTATTGGATACATGTTATTTTCTGTTATAACTCTAGTTTATGTTTGCCATTTTGCCTGATATTTGCTCAGTAATATCTTGTAAAGATACAAGATATTACTTACCAAATATCAGGCAAAATGGCAAACATAAACTAGAGTTATAACAGAAAATAACATGTATCCAATACTTATGCGTGTCACTGTATATGATTTGTAAGTGAATAGTTAGTAGGTAATTTCATTTTTAAATGAGTAATAACTAATTTGTTTGTACTCAAGTATTGCTATTGTTTGCACACAGTTGAATGGTTTCAAGTATTGCTATTTAACACTAATAATTCTTTTTAATGTTAATCACTTGTTAGCACTGAGTAAAGTGGTTTCAAGTTGTGCTATTTAACACTAATAATTCTATTCAACTCTACTCATTCATTTGCACAGAGTCAAATGGTTCCAAGTATTACTATATAATACCATTAATTTAATTTTTGCACACAGTTAAAGGGTTTCAAGCATTCTTATCTAACACAAATAATTCTATTTAGTATTAATCATTTATTTGCTCACAAATAAATGGTTTCAAGTATTGCTATTTAATACCAATAGTTTAATTTGCACAGTTAAATGGTTTTAAGTATTGCTATGTATTACTAACAATTCAACATCAACCATTAGGTTGCATACAGTTAAATGGTTAAACTGTTCTATTTGATTCATTGATGGGTCCCTAACAGGTACTACCATTCTGGGTCAGAGTGCCAATGACAGAGTACCTCACTCTCTAGGACTGGAGCCTCTCCATCAGATGGTTTAGTGTCATATCCAGGATACTCATTGGTTAAGGGGTACCTTTTGCAGATATGCTGTCAGTATATTCTACACTCCCAGCTGAGTGGGCTGATTCATCTATATTTGACCAGCTGAACCATCAACACTAGGTAAACCATCAAGATTTAATAAGAGTTACTTTATTTAAGAAGGACAGCACAACCCTGCATTCTACTATATCTGATTGTGAGGCTCTTATTCAGGAGCTCTAGGGTGTGTGTTGTGTCACTTCCTCATTTCTATTACTCCCAAGTCCACTCTGACACAATAGTAGTACATGTTAGGGCTCTATCCAAGATCAATTTGAGATAACATTCAAAATGATTTTTAACTACATAGGCTTAAAATGTTCATGTTACAAGTAAGTATTATCTATATCTTTAAAATATTTGTCAACTTTATTAATACATTGATTCTTAAATCATTAATATTGTAACTAAATATGAAGTTTTTACCAGATTAAAATGATTGGGAAGGTAGATTTTTGTACTGTATATAATTGGAGACTGTAATCATTAAACTGACTTTGGCATAAAATAAACCAACAAGGGTTGACATGTCACAAAACCAACCAACCAACCATTTACCTAATATTTACAATCAGACAGCTATAGCAAGACTAACAAACAAATATTAAAAAAAAGGCTCTTCTAATTTCATCTAAACAATATCTTTATTACAATCTTTGTTGTTGATTAAAAATTTACATTGAAAAGTTACAAAAGCTAATTGTTAGTATAAAAGAGAAATCTACAGGGTTTTGTAGAGAGCTATTTTTTATGTAAGTGAAATACATTTAAAAGATTTATTGATTTTAACATTTTTACTTTTTGTCTAAATTTTTAGTCCTAAGCAATTATACTTTGTAATCATTTTACACTTCCAGCTTGAAAACTACCTATAAACCTAATTAGTAATATTTAATTAGATTTAAACAATCATGTTAGTAAGAGATTTTTTCAAAGCATGAATTCTGCATGGTTTAAACTATGTCTTGCAGTATTATGGCCTGCTGCTTATTGTTGGAGTTTTTCATACCATGATAAAGCTTTTATTGACAATTTACTTTACATTTTGATCTTAGGCAAATGTTCCAAGATGCATTGATTCTTAATAACTGCACAGATACTACACTCTGATCAAAGGCAGAAGTAGTGATCCATATGTACTAATTTACTAAGCTTTTTACTTAGATGTGGTACAAGAACATATGAATGGGGCACCCAATGAGACTCGAACTCACCATGTAGGTTTGCTAATCTAGCTTGCTAACCATTATGCTACTCGAGGTGCCCTTAGTGATCCATATGTAAATAATTTCATATTCTATTCATAGAAATTATTCAAGTGATAATCATAAACTGTGAGTTGCTTATTATTTATATGGAAGAGAAAGACTTCTAAACAATTATTTAGTACACCTGTTACCTAAAGAGTACATCTAATTCCAGGAGATGTGTTCTTCATGATTGCACCTTCCCATTGTCCTCAAAGACAAAAGGTTGTTTCTTGATACCTATGATATGCCAAAGACAAAGCAGAGAAATATAATTTTTCTTCTACCCATACATATTCAAAATTAAAAAAAGTTATGAGAAATATTTTACCCGAGTCTAAAGGCAAATAAGAGAGATAGGAAAGTAGGATATATATATATATATATATAGAGAGAGAGAGAGGGGGGTAAGAATGACAAACATGGGAAACAGAAGAGATGGTTATTGTCTCCAAAAATAAAAACTTTGATTATTATAAGTTTTTTTTCACCTGTAATAACTCGTGGTTACCACAGAAGTGTGAGTGACAGCAAGTCTCCTTAGCTTTCTAGGTATTCTATAGCTGATCTTAGTAGAGTTATGGTTTGGCTGTCTCAATTCTCCCTCTGGTCTCCAGTTGACCAAGACTTTTTTTCAGGTTCCTGCAGAATGTTCCAAGGGCTCCAACTATGATTAATATAACTATCATGTTCCTCAACGTTTTTAGTACTCTGGCAAGGTTCAGGTATCCTAATTAGTATTGTCATCATCGTTTTCTTTTATCTTTAGTTGTTAATATACCTCATTTAGCTTATTTCTGACAGCCAAGAAGTGTGAATCTGAAGCAATACTAAATGCAGGGGGCGAGGGGAGTCCCTGTGGTGTAGTGGCTAACGTGCCAACATTGTAGTAATTAGGTTTGAACTCTCGTCAAACTATTATGTTCACTACACTGGATTTGTGAATGGTATGAACCCCCTTATCACCCCAGTTATGGGTTAAATAGTAGTATTACTGTTCTATTAGGATGCCTTTGGCATTAAATAACCAATAAAAGTTGGTATGTCATTAAACCAAAATAGGATGAGTCCCATAGCATGGTAGTATGTACTGGACTGTGACATTGTATTGAGTTCAAACACTAGTTGTACTATTACGTTCACTTTCGGACAAATACCCTTAGAAAAGGTATGAACCCCCTTATCTTCCCAGCTATGGGTTACATAGTACAACTACTGTTTTTCTATAGGGATGGCTTTGGCATTAAATAACCTACAAAAGTTGATATGCTATTTAACAAAGAAACCAATCCAATTAACTAAATGATAAAATCCTGGTCAAACAAATTCATATCCTTTCTTACCAAAGGAAAATCAAGTTAATTAAACCAGCTGCTTTACCAACTAAGCTACAACAGCCATTGCTTTGAAAAAAACTCAAATTCAAACCTATAACTCTATTAATTCTGACTAATATTTTCTTTCTTTTAAAAAGTTTTCGTTGCTTTTATTTTCATTGAAACTCACTCAGTTCATTTCTGTGTCAGTAAGGAACAGTGACAATTGAACTCAATATTAAGACATAAGCTCTTGGTAAGATTATTATTGTTGTTTGCAATTCACAATTATTTTGTTGTAGAAATGACAACCTTGGTGAATTTCAATAAAAACTCCAAGATGAAAGAAAATTCAAGTCAAAATTAATAATATCAATGGCTGAAATTGCTTTATTTAGAAACAAAAAAGAATAAAAAAATGAGTTCAAGATATTTTTCTTTGTTTTTTGGCATGTCAATCCTTGTTGCCAAAGACAGTCATTTGTTTTGTAATCAATTATATGGTTTCAAGTATTCCTATCAAATACTAGTGATTTGCTTACAGTTATAGGGTTTCAAGTATTCCTATCAAATACTAGTAATTTGCATACAGTTATATGGTTTCAAGTATTCCTATCAAATACAAATAGTTTGCATACAGTTATATGATTTCAAGTATTCCTATTAAATACTAATAACTTTCAAATAGATCTTTTGACTCAGAGATGGAACTCTAACAGGTATTATAACTCTGGGTCAGAGTGGAGCTAGGAGTAATGGCAATAACTTCCCTGAGTTTCACAATTGGAGCTGTACCAATGAATGCAATTTAGTGTCATATCCCAACAAGGGTTGACATGTCACAAAACCAACCAACCATTTACCTAATATTACAATCAGACACTATGGCAAGACTAATAAACACATTAAAAAAATGGTTTTGGAGGAATTTGTTCAAATTTCAAACTTAGTTTCAGAATGAGTTTAAGTCTTAAGAATAATTAAAAATCTCCAATAATAAATGACTTGATAAAAATGGACAGACTGAAGTAGTTAAATATAGATAAATAAAAATTGCTTGTAACTATGTGTGCACAGGCATGCAAAAAAGAGTGAGGGACACATAGAAAAATCTAAATATCAATAACTTAATTGTGATTATGTATGTATGTATGTACTAATCATTTGTGTGTGTCATGCATTCAAGTGATGATTATAAATGTAGTGAAAGAAAATGCTTTAACCAAGTCTAAGAGGATAGAAAGAAAGAGACATAAAATATACTGAAAGGGAACAAAAGGGAGGAGGAGATGAGGAAAGGAAGAAGAAGGTGAAGAAAGCTAAGGAGGAAGGAGGAAATGAAAATAAAAAGATTTAAATTATACATATATATGAAAATAAAAATATCAAAACTTTTTTTGGTTTTCTTTAAGAATTATCTTGTTGATATAAGTACGAGACTGTATCATATTTCATTATTTTTGTATTCATGTAATAATCTACATATCTCAAGAACTTTTCATCAGCCCAGATTGTTAGATATTAATATCATTCTATATAGCAAGTATGGTTTCATCTAAGAACCTTCTTTGACAGACTATCTTTATAGAAATAGATAAGATAAAAATAACAGATTAAAAATTTCTATAACAGACTGTAAAATACTTCAGTTCCACCTCACATGAAAAGTTTGTTATTCTAAAGTGCTGTCAATGTATTTAAATTGATTTTTCTTCCCCAATTGTTATTGATTATAATCTTGAATAGGTCCTTGAAAAATAAACTTACATTTGATTAGGTCTTTATATTTTCGAAGATTCAATTTTACCTTCCAAACAAATTAACATTGAAGTTAACTTGACAAAACTGGAGTTAATTTCCTATAATACAATTGTCCATACTTCAGATTTCTTATTTATTCTGTTCCTAGATAAAATAATTGGAAAATTAATACATGTATGTGCATATATATATATATATATATATATATACATGGGTGAAATAGTTGGGTTCTCTAGCATTGGTAAAACAACTAGTCTAGGAGAAGGAAAAACTCTGAATTCAAAACCTAAGGAGTATTATTCAGGAGAATCTGTGAGACACTGGTAACACCATTTTTCTGTAATCAATTTATCCAATAAGTGTAGCTGATTTTACACAAACCTTCACCACTATAAACAAATCACCTCTGCTTGTAGTTCCAATAGTACATATCTTTAACTAAACTGTTGGACTCTCATATGTCAAGATTGATGGGAGAGTCCATTACATACACACACACAGATTATATATATATATATATATATATATATATATATATATATAGTAACACTTATAGATTAGTACATCAATACACACCTAACATCTTTTTTATAAGTTTTTAATTTTCTTTAAAACCAAAGATAATTTCTAGTGGTAAGTTATACAATCATAATTAGTAGGTATTATTTGTTACTAAACTTGATAGCGTTATAACTTAGTAACCAAGAGTATAGATATGTAACAGTCCAAAAATAACTATACTCCACATATATATTTATGAAGTGTTATTATTGGTTATTAATTTGGTTTGGTTTTATGGTATATCAACCCTTGTAGGTTATTTAAAGCCAAATACTTTGTATATCAAATATAAATGATTTGTAAACACATTTTGTCAATGTTTTTAAATAAGCATCAGCTCATTCTTTTGCACACAGTTAAATGGTTCCAAGTATTGCTATGTATCACTAACAATTCAATTAAACATCAGTCATTTGTTTACACACAGTTAAATGATCAAACAGTTCTATTTCTAATGATCCAATTTAGCATGTCATTTTTTTGCACACAGTTTAAATGTCAAACAGTTCTATTTAACCCATAGATAGGACTCTATCAGATACTACCACTCCAGGTCAGAGTAGACCTGGGAACAATGACAATGAAGGAGTACTCCACATTCCTCATATCTCCAAGGCTGGAGCTTCACCATCAAATTATTTAGTTTTTTTTATCCAGGACACTCATGGGGGGGGGGTATTGCCCTTCTGCAGAGATGCAGTTATTCTACAATTCCAGCTGACTGGGTCCTTGGTTTTATAATTTCAATGTTGTAAAGTTTGGTAATAAACAATACCTAATAATATCTATTTTGACTGTATAATGTCTCACAAGAAATAATAAATCCTGGTATCTTTAGTTTAGAAGAAAGCCAATTTTTTTCAAATAAAAAATAGACTAGGTCTACTTATTTATAGGGCATACAGTGTGTGTGTATATATGTATTATTCAGTCCAGTTAAACCGGAGTCAGGAATAATTCCGTCAGTACAATAAAATCATTCAACTATGAACATTTAAATTTTCCTGGTAAAGAGCTCACTGTAACTGACATCACAGAGCAATAGTTCCTTTAAGAAATGTGACTGGTTCTTATTTTTCTTAAAGAATATATATATATATATATATATATATATATATATATATATATACACACACACACACACACACACACAAGACTGGCCTATGTTAGCTGAAATTTGATCTGAATACTCACTGTATTATATATATATAAAGAGAGAGAGAGAAAGAGTGTGTGTGTATATGTATGTTGCTTTATTATGCAACAAATGTTATGCTATGATTCTAGCTTCCAGTTCTAATATGTGAAGAACACATGTTTAGATTTATGAGTCTCTCATGGAACAGCTGAAGTATAGATGATAAAAATGGCTGAGTCTGATATTACACACAATAGTTAAAGTATATTTGGAACATTAAAGCACCTTCAATATACTAGTATGATTAATATTCACTGTTTTAAGTGCAGTAACAAGGAAGGAAACTAAGCTAAAAAATATGTTTGTTGCATAAAATATCTACTGCCATCATTTAATATTTCAACTCAAAATAAAAACAAGCAACAAAACTTCAACAGATTGTTTACATTGTCTCAGGTTAAGTTGGCCGATAACTAAAATAATTAAAACCTATGTAAATATAAGAAAACATTATTATTATTATTAACCGGACATTGGCATAATGGTTAGAGTGTTTGCCAATGGCCCGGGAGATCTGGGTTCAATCCAAGGTCGAGTCATACCAAAGACTCAATAAATGTTACTTGATGCTACCTTGCTTAACACTCAGCATTATAAGATAAGGATCAAGGATAAAGTGGAGCAATCCAGGGAAAGGAGTAGCACCCTCCTCTACACCTTGGTGTTGTAGCTATCGAAAAGGGAGCCTTCAGGTCACCATCGACTAAAGGGAGACAACTTTATTTTACTTACTTATGATCATTTGTGGCTTTCTATTTAGTGCATTACTGAGTCATTATTAAGACTTAGGGTAAGAGAAGATAGTGAATATATGTATTTTGTTTGTACAATTTTGATATTAAGTGATAGTTCACATTGACATTGTTTATATTTTCTTTACATTGATAACACACTTTTGAATAGGTCAGCAGTTCTACATAATGCCATATTTAAGATATCTTCTAAACAGGGGCTAACAGGAATCTTGTTAATATTCTTGTCTCTACCTTCTTTGATAAAATCTAAAGCTCCAATTATTATTAGTATAACAGTAACAGTAACCACATTTTTTCAATTTCAAAATCTTTCAATATCTGTCTATATTTCTGAGATGAGGTATTTTGTACATTATTTACATTTTTCAGATTATTTCCTCATCTTTGTCGCCAGGTTTACCACAATGTTTCGGCCATTGTATGCTCCGGCATTCTTCAGGTGGTCGGAATGTCGAACTTAACCCTTTATTTTGCTTACTGGGGTAGACTCTTCTAGTTCCACAAGCCATGTTTAATGGATGTCAGTTATCAGTTATCTCCTGTTAATTTCCCCTCTGAAAGTTCTCCACTGCCTTCACCGGGTATTGAACTCACACTTTTTGGGTACGTCACTGGAGCTAACCAATAGCTTTATCCGCTGTACCATGTATCCTTCAAAATCTTTACATTTACTTATTTTATCATATTCTTTAACAGATATTTTTATCTGATGCTACTGCTATATCTTTAGTTTTTTGTTTGTTAGTGGTCTTTAATCACTATGTCTGGTATATTAGTTTTTATATGTCTGTCAGTATGAACAGTAAAGTACCAAAAAATAGTGACTTCATGGCCTTCTATGATTGGTTCAGAGTAATGTTTATATCAGCATGTAGTGCATAAAATTGTTTTTTCAAGTTTTTACACCATTACTACATTATTATTATCATGATCATCATCATTATTAACAACAAACCATTGGCAAAAGGCGTGTTGCTCAGTGATCATAGTTAGGGTCATAAACTTTGCTAATGATAAATGATTGTCAGTGTTTGTTCATTCTTTTAAACATAATTCAAGTTTACTGAAGCATTTTCTCAATCCAAGAAACATATTTATATAGGTAGACTATTGAAACAGTAGGGCTATGTAAGTTATATATATGTGTGCATAACTAGTATAAATAGTAGATCTGTATGAGATTAGTCTAGCTTGTTAACCATTACACTATGATGTAATGCTCTCTCTCTCTATCTCTCTCTCTCTCTATATATATATATATATATATATATATAGGAACATGCAAAAGTGTTGGACGCGAGGGATTTTAAAGTTTTTTTTTAAGAAAATCATTTCTATCATCACTAATAACTTCAAACTTCACTTGAATATAGTCAGTATTCATGATATACTATATATATTGAAAAAAGAAAAAAAAATATTGACAAGTTCAGCATAGAAGTAGCCAGCACAAGTTTTGGACACATACCAAAATTATGAATAAAAAAGGATTAAATTTGCTATTTGGAATTGATTTTTTTTCAAATTATTAATTGTAAATTTCCATCACCCAACTAACCAATCATGCCACGCACAATGACTAACAGTTTAAAAAGTCTATGCTTACTTTAAATGAAAATTGAATTTCTGTATGTACTTTAAATGAAAATTGAATTTCTGTATGTACTTTAAATGAAAATTGAATTTCATGATGTGACATGCAAAGGTTTTCCCAATGGAGAAAGCAAAGAACCTCACTCAAGAGCTTTTATAGTGATTATTGACCTTTATAATCATGGAATGGGATAGGATATTGAAAGATATTCAATGAACTCAATATCTACATTAATATAATTGGAGCCAACATTCAGGAAAATCAGCAGCATAGCCCGACTACATATCTGTCTCAAAGAGAATGTTCTCATAAAATAAGTGAATGAGCAGCTACTTCCATTTGCATGGAAGTAATTCTTCAAAACCTATTCACTTCCTAAGGAACAGGAGTAACTAAAGATACAATTATTTAGAAACTTCACCATGGTAGAACTATGTTCTTGGATTCCAAGGAAAATTTGTCTTCTGAAATCCTGTCACATGAAGTCTTCCTCATTCTTTGCTTATAATCATCTCAAGCAGCCTGCTTCATTGTGAGGAAAAATATGCTATGACACAAAAATTCAACAGTTTGATACATGTCTGAAGAAAAAGTGAACTTCAGATAATCCTAAAAAATACCATCCCAACAGTTAAACATGGTGGTAGGAAGTATAATAATTAGGTGTCGTTTTTCTTCTAGGAGTAGGAGGTGTAACTTATCACTGAAGAAACAATGGATAGCGCTACGTATGCTTCAATCTGGTTAAAGGTGAAGAAAATAAGGGTTTTAGGGTGGCCAAGTCTGTTCTGCGATCTAAATTCTATAGAAAATCTATAGAAGGAGTTTAAACTTAGAGTTCATCCAAAGAATTCTGAAAACTTAAGCAATTTTAAGGTGATTTCTCAACAGGAGTGGAATAAAATTGCCAAGAATTCACTTCTAATTATTCCAAATATCTGTCAGCCATGATAGCAAATAAGGGACCCACTATTAAATATTGAACGCTGTTTATTGATTCATGTACAAAACTTGTATGTCCTACTTATATGTTGAATTTGTCAATAAATTTAGATGTAGGTAAATATTTTCCTTTTTCTTTCCCTTATACTTAATCTATCCTAAGTATTTACTACGTTTAGATAAATTTTGAAGGAAATATCTATAAGAAAAATTATTATTTAAAAAAAACTTTTTGTGTCCAATATTTTTGTATGTCACTATATATATATATATATATGTATGTACATGCATACATTTATATACTAACATGCTCACACAAGTGTATAGATAAACATATACACTGATATAAACATAGGCACAGACATGATCGATTCTTATAGATTACAAATAGCTCAAATTGTGACATCATTATTATTATTATTATTATCATTATTTTTTACTTTCTTTTTGAGAGCACTATTTATTTATTTTCTTCGATATTTTCATCAAACTCCTACTTTCTTTATGCTATTTTTATAACCCAACAGGGAATTCCATTGTGAGCAGTCATAAATCAATAAATTTTGTCTGATTTCTTTTCAGCAAATGGAGAAATATTTCTGCTTAACCATTGTTGCCACTCACAACTTAATTCAGTTCAATATATAGCACCAAGATAAAGCTAGGTGGCTAAATCATGGGATTAGGGTCAGAGGGTCTACTGATTGATCCTTTGTAATAATCAGGCAAAGTTCATTGATCAAAGAGAAAGGTAACCCAGATTTCAAAAGTTGGATTATCTGTGCTTCTTGGTAAGATATTATTGTAATATAATCCAGACTGATATATATGCTGAAAGAGTTAAGAAACAGTCAGGCATACACTTTTCAATATGCAATATTAAACCACTGGTGTAACATATAAAAGAAGAGTATAGTAGGACTTTGTGGATACCAATCTCTGAAGTCCTACTGTACTCTTCATTCAAGATGCTTCCAGCTTCAGATGGTGAATTTTTAGCCTAACAATAAACTATGCATGTGAGGCATGTGGCATAGTGATTATCATTATTGGAAATGAACTCAGCTAGACAAATTCAAATACTGGACACTAATGTTTTTGGGGAAGGCATGAATGCATCTCTACCATTCCAACTATGGCTCCATACTAGACTGAGCTCTCTCTTGTAAGAACAACTGGTCAGGGAGAAGGAAAACTGAATTCAAAACACCTAACAACAAGGAAAAGTAACTTGTTGTTGTGGGGTGGCAAAATAAGGAGTTGTGTTCAACCTTGCAATGGCAACACCTATAGTGATACTAATGCTAAGTCATATAAGATCTTGGACATCATCAGCGTCATGAAGAGAGGAAACCTGCAGCATAGATAACTGTCATTCTTTTTTATAAGCTTATTTAGGCATAGTGTCATCATTTTATAAGACTGATGGATGATATAACACTATATATATATATGTGTGTGTGTGTGTGTGTGTGTGTCTCAAAACTTTCATTGGAAACTTGACTTGCTATTTTAAACATATACATATATACATATATATATATATATATATATATATATATATATATATACACACCTTTAACAAAAACAAAATCCGGTCGGTTTAGGATCATAAATTTTTATTTCTATCCTGCTATGGGTATTGATATGAATCAATAACTCCAAATTTAACAGGACTTCTTCAGATACAATGGATATAATTAATACTGCCAGAATTATATTATATTAATTATATCCATAGGATCTGAAGCAGTCCTGTTAAATTTGGAGTTATTGATTCATATCAATGCCCATAGCAGGATGGAAATAAATTTATAATCCTAAAGCGACCAGATTTTGCTTTTCTTAAAGGAATTGTTGCCCTGTGATGTCAGTTACATTGAGCTCTTTACCAGGAAGGTTTAAATGTTCAAAGTTTGAATGATTCAATTGTCCTGACAAAGAATATATATATATATATATATATATATATATATTTCCCAAAACTTTCATTGGAAAATTGACATGCTATTTTAAACACACATACCTATATATATATATATACATGTCCCAAAACTTTCATTGGAAAATTGACATGCTACTTTAAATACAAACACACACACACATATATATATATATATATATATATATATATATATAAATAAAACTTTTGTCTATTAGACATAATATTTTACTTGGAAACATGTTAAGCGTAATGGTTGTTGTCATCAGAAATGGAATTGGCAACCAGACTTCAAATCTTGGATGAGAATACATTTTACTTTGTGTTAATTCCTTCCTTCTGCAATGAGTAAATAGTAGGACAGTCTAAGTTCTTTAGCCTTGGTTTGGTAACCAGTCTAGAAGAAAGAAATCTGAATTCAGACCAGCTTTACTTTGTTAAAAATCTGTTTTACATCTTGCCTATAACAAATGGGTAAATACATACGACATCAAATGTAAGATTCTGTTTTTTATTGAATTTTTTTACCCAAGTATGAACAGAAATTTAATTTGAGATATAAGTATATTTTATTTTTTTTGATCTTCAATTAAAAGGTCAAAAAGAATTGGGGTTCTTGTCAATCATCGTACTGATAAAAGTTTTAATTTTTTCTTAGTGTTTGGGTATTCCCTATAGATGGACTCGTCCTCATGTGACATATACCGACTAAGCTCTCTTCTTCACAGTCTCAGTCTCGGAGCAGTCTCAGCGAGCCATTACTAGTAAAGTAAAGTTGGCGACCATAGTCGAGGGTGACCCAAAGGCTCCCTTTTCGATAGCTTTCTCCTAGGTGTAGGAGAGGGCACTACTCCTTTTCCTGGATTGCTCCACTTTACCGTTGATCCGTACCTTATAATGCTGAGAGTTAAGCAAGGAAGCATCAAGCACCATTTTTTGAGTCTTTGGTATGACTCGACCTGGGATTGAACCCAGGTCTCCTGGGCCATTGGCGAACACTCTAACCGCTAGGCCACTCCCAGCTATCGTTTGTATATGTATTATTTTCCTTCAATATATTTCTTATCACTTATTTCTAAGTTGTGTTATCATTTGAACCTCCCCTTGACCATAACACTTAGATATTCAAATTAAATTTGAAAACTAAGATATTGATTTTGATGCAGATGTTCACAGACAATTAAAATTTGGATTTCTATGCAAATCTAGCTATGGTCTTTTAGCTCTTCTTACTGACCAGAAACTGTAATCACTGTGTTTTCATTCAAGACTAAAAACATACCTTCTTTGATACAAAACTATATTTCTTCACTTGAAGATCATATATTATCAACCTTTGTATTAGATTTTGATCTCTCCAATGAATTGGATCATATATCTTAAATATAGATATTACCAAAAAAAAAATGAAAAATTTATCCAGATATGACAATGTACCTCATCCACTTTCAGAATTTGAAAAATAATATTCAATTGTGATTCTCAAATTTTTTTTTTTTTATTCATGAACCCTTTTCCCCTAGAAAGCCATTAACCTCCCTTACAAGATTGTGCAATTCAGAATATGCGTTGAAGTTGGTTAAAAAAAGAAAAAAAAGAAAAAAAGAAGAATATTTCCATATTTCAAATCTGTCAGTCAGTAGTCTCAGTTGTTGATAGAAGTCCTAAAAATTTCCCTCCATGTGTATGTATGGGAAATTCACCTCTGCTTCAAATGAAACATTGTCATTAATTTTTGACTAATTTTTTTAATTCATCTTATTGTTGCTAATTTACATCAAATAACAGCAGTGGATATAATGTCTAAATGTCTTAGATGAAACATTTTCATTATTATTCATTTGGATTCATTTTTTCCTATCATCTTATTGTTGTTTAGCATTGCAGTGGTTGTTTTACATTTTCTGACTATTAAGAGTACAGATATGAAACCAAGAAGTTGCCTCCAAGAACATTTGAACTGATATATCCA
The DNA here is from genome assembly GCA_963585895.1 of Sepioteuthis lessoniana. Taxonomy (NCBI): domain Eukaryota; kingdom Metazoa; phylum Mollusca; class Cephalopoda; order Myopsida; family Loliginidae; genus Sepioteuthis; species Sepioteuthis lessoniana. The sequence goes on along the minus strand of OY757915.1, from coordinate 94,953,992 downwards.
AATTCTTGGATACTTATTTGATGTGATAAAATGCAACAATAAAATAAAGAAAACTAATAAAAAACCAATAACAAAGTAATGTTCAGTTGATAAAAAAACATTTTTTATTTTTTTTCATAAGTGATGTTAATAAGGCAATTCAGTTTAAAAAAATCAAAAGCAGTTTTCAGGGCATGGTCATTTTATGCCTAGAAGCAACAGGAATTCCGGTGAAATTTTTATTTTTTGTTTTTTGCATTTGATGTAAATTTGTATTTAGAAAAAGATTTCCTTTCATGTTTTGTAAAGGATATATTTTATTTTTGAAAAAACAAAAACAAAAAAACCTACATCTTAAAATTTATCATCATCTTTCTCAGTTCCCTGCAAAACTCTGGCCTTACCCAAAGTCTGTAAGACAGGAAGAATGAAGCTTTATCTTC
>OY757915.1:94811070-94951070 GCA_963585895.1 Sepioteuthis lessoniana | reverse complement strand
AAAATCCATATGAACATTTTTTTTTTCTTTTTTTTTTTAATAAATTGAAAATCTCATTTGGGTTATTGCACAAATAAAACAAAACACATTGGATCTGTTAGTGAGAGTATTGCAACAATTTTATTTGTTTTTATAAAATTTTTCATGGTTTTTCAAAAACAAAACAAAAGAAAAGAACAACAAAAACAACCCCCAACAAAAACAATGAAAGACTAGTAAAAAAATCATGCACATTCTTATATTCATATATTCTTGTATTCATCATTAATCCAACCAACAAAAGACCAATAAAATCTTTGATAAAGAGTGATGGGTCAAAGTTTGATATTTCAATTCAAGAAAGAATCCTTAGAAAGCTAAGAACTTCATCCCTAAAACCATTTTAAAAACAAATGTAAGTAAATAAACCTTGAAATATCAACAAAAAAGGTACAAAGTCACATTCAATAGTACAGAAAGTAGATTTAATGTACAGAGTTCAAGTTTTAGTTGAATATTTTGGCATTCACTTCACACTGATACTTTTATAAAAAAAAAAAAAAAAAAAAAAAAAGGTGCAAATCTCACTTTTTCCTTCCAATTATGAGTAAATAACAGCACAGACTGAGTTCTTTAGCCTCAGTTGGTAACTACTTTAAGGGAATAACATATCAATAATAAGAATTCTAATAACTCCCTAAATCAAAATGGCTGCTAGCTGGGATGTTTTATTGTACCCAAGCATGATAAATTTGGAGGCTGAGAGAGAAGGATTATCACAATATAAGATCCTTCTACTTCAAAAAACCTTTGTACAGACTGATGTGTAGTTCTCCTATTCTACACAGATGTTGGGATCATTGAAATAATGGTCAACTGAGATGGAGGATGAACAATAATAAAATTGGAATCTATCAAAATTTGATTTACTTTCAGAATCAATTTAAATATTATAGAAAGTAATTGAATAAATGCAAATGACATTGATATGATAGAGATCAGAATAAATTTTGCTTGGGGAACATTTTAAAAGGAATGTTTTTTCTACTAAGATACTTTTCATTTTAAATTTATTTGCAAAGATTTTAAAAAAATTACTTAGCATCAACACATTAAAAAAATTATATATATATATATATATATATATATATTTCATTACATAATAAAGACAAATTTTGTCCATATAATTTATTTAAGATCCTTTCAAGTTTCCTGATAAGTGCCTTAGTTTCAAGTTGAAATTGGTAAATGAATTTCCCAAAATTGTCCCAAGCACTTTTAGACCCTCCATAAACCATCATCAGGGGTTGCTTGCTTGTGTAAGGTGTGTTGTTTTTTAAAATGTGTTTTGAAAGTTTTTGAAAGTCTTTTATAACATAACAAAAATATGTGAACGCAGAGTTGGATAAAAACAGGATAACTGATATATTTTAAAAAGGGAACACTATCAACAGAAATAAAATACGAACTAAGAATTCAGGAAAAAAAAGTATACAAAAAGCATTTCAAAACGTCGCTATTTTCAAAATTAATTCTATTGATTTTAGGTTTTGTTGTTTTTATATGTAGGGCTTCGAGGATTTGTAGTCGTAGCTTATCAATTTGCGCAATTATAGTGATGTTTTCAACTAAAATTCTTCTAAACTTTGATTTAGGAATAGAATGTTTCTTAAGATGTAAGGCTTTGGAGCTGGAGTCATTTAGGTGCATTGTAAGTCATCTGGAAAGAGTTGTTGTGGTAAGACCAACATATGCAGTATTTTCTTTGGAGACACAGTCTCCCAGGGGACATTTAAACATATATAAGACATTGGTCCTTTTGAGAAGTTCAGTAGATAAGTAAGTGTTATTAGAAATTATTAGGTTGGAGGTTTTAAATTTCTTGTAGTATATAATAGGTTTAACTTTTTTGTTAGGGTCAGTAGGGAGAATATTCTTTAGATAAGGTTTTTTAATATTTGTTCATCAATTTTATAAGTACTATGAAATTGGTTTTTGTAGTGTAGGTTTATTGATTGTTTATGGTTTAGGTTATTGTCTATGTTAGGTTGTTCAGGTTTATTAATGAATTATTTAATTTCAGTATCAACAATGTATTTGGGAAATATACATATATACACACACACACACACACATATATATATATATATATATATATACACAAACACACACAAATACACACATGCATATATATATATATATATATATATATATATATATACACACACACACACGTGTGCATATATATATATATATATATATATACACATAAACACACATGAGCGTGCATATATATATACACACACACACAAATGAGCATATATATATATATATATATATATACACACACACACACAGACAAACACATATATTTATATATATCAGAGATATTAAAATGATCAGTTTTTGTTGGGTTTGTTATCTAGAGACTTTTACTCCAAATGTTATCTCATGTACATATCTATAGAGTGATTCCACTATATTAGCAATATTATCAATTGAAAATTATATTTTTGTAAATTAAAATAAATCTATGTAGAAATAGAAGCTACTTTTCATATAAGTAATATCTGGCAATTTTAGAATAAGATTAAAAAAAAACTGCATAATATTTAAAATGAATAAATTTGACAGGCTCCCAAAATACAGGTTTAAGTCTTATCAGAAACACTTCATTTTTTTTTCATGCTGCTTGCGCTACCAGCTGAAGAATATATTAATCCAGTATGTTGGGATAAAAGGCAATAAGATTTAATGAAAATAGTAGTAGAATAATAATAAGAAAGAAAAGTCAATTAAGAAGTGTGATAAAAAGCATCCGTAATAAAAGAAAACTAGTAATAGTAATAATGAAAAATGTATCAACCTAATGTGTTTCAATAAAAAGCAACAATACTAAGATGGTGTAAAACTAGTAATAATAGTGATAATGACAAAAATAGTTTTCAAAAATATGAAAAAAGAATTTAGTAGTGAGCATAGCATTTAAACAATGAATTTGAATTTATTTGAATGTGATGCAATTGTTGTGCTTCTTGCAACATTACACAGCAGAGCTCTTCAATTGGCAGTTCAGTAATCTTCTTGATAAAACTGATTGATTCTTACAGATAAAATTGATCAATTCAAAGTAGTAGTAGTAGTAGTGGCTGTAGGAGTAGTAGTATTAGTAGCAATAATGAAATGATGCAGTTTTAGATAAACAACATATTTTTGTCTTCATTCTCAAAATCCTTATTTTGGAAATTTTTTTTTACAGGAGGTTTTAAGACAAATCTGATATGTTTCATTATTATATAGAAATTGTGTTGATCAGAAAACCAGTTGGGTTTGGGCAGCTGTTACACATCTAATATCATTTATTTCTTCCTCAATTCATATAGAGACTATTTCTTTTTATTCATATTTTCTGCCAATCTTTTACTAATATGAAAACATTTTGAAACAAAAACAGGTAAAAAGTATGATTGTTTCTTGGGCAATTTTATCTTTTTGACCAAACTAAGAAAAAAAGATCCTGGTAAAGTCAAATGGCCATTTTCATCTATAATTGTGTTTTTTCAGATAGCTTAATAAGATGGTGGATTTTTTACTTTGAGATGATTTCTACAGGGCATTCAAGTCATTAATATTCTTGTTTTTTTTTTTTTTTTTTTTTTGCATGATCAGACAGTCAAAATATTAGCAGTTTCCAAGAGAAACCAGATTGGATTCATCAACCAACATGTTTAATAATGTAAACATATGATTTGGGCTGACAGCAAACAATGACAGAAAAAGCAATGTACTATTTGTCTCGACTTTTTATTTTTTATCTTATGTATCTTTGTGTACTTTGAGATTCTATTGGGAGTAAAATCATTGAAAACCTTTTACCAGCTCTCAATCTTAAACCTTGTTTTGTTTATTGTACAAGAGTGTGACTTGTCATATGATGGTGATTTAATACTGGGAATATTAGCAATTACCATTGTGGATGATATGAAGTTTTATAATTTTTCATTATCCCTTACACCACTTTATGCTATGAGCTGGATCTGACACAAGGTCAGTTTTTAAGTGGAGCAAAACTGGTTTGAACTCAGTCTTCCTTCTCCTCAACAGGTTGCTTTACCAAAGCTAAAAGAACCCAAATCTATTCTACTATTCATTCATAGCTGAAGGGAAAAGAGATGGATTCATGCCTTTCCCAAGGTCATGAGCATGAAGTGAAGCATAAACAACTTTGTTCGGGATTTGAAATCTGGACACCAATTCCATTTCCTATGATGATAACTATTACACTATCTTTTATACTAACGACAATTGTTTGTAACTGTTTAGGGTAAATATTTTAGTCACAACAAAGATTGTAAAATAATCAGCTGTGATACAAATTTTAACTTTTTACCTTGCAAGACCGACAGTTAAAGATATTTGTTATCAAGTAGAGTTTTATCTCATTCATGAGGCACTCAATGGAATCACCAGTAATGAAAGGTGTAAATGGGCACTAAACACCATTCCAGGGTATATAATCTATATGTTCATTTGCATTTAATAAATTTATAAATTGCTCTGAGGTCAAATAAATAGAATTAAACATTAGGTTCCAATTAAAGGGTCTAAAAATATTTAAAAAATGTTATATTCTTTATTCTTGACTGCCACGAGAGTATAAGCAGTGAAAATACTAAGAAAATATTTTAATGGCATGTCAGAGAAAATTAGAATAATCTGTGATTTGTTAAAATAAAAAAAATATAATATTACTTTTAATAATTTTTGTTTTATATTTACCTAATATAATTTAGCGAAAATAATTATTTAATTAATTTATGTTTTTGGTCAGAGGGGATTATTTTGTCTGCCTGCTTTCTCTTATTGAATTTATCTATCATAAAACTGATATTAAAACTGAAAAAAAGGTTTATATATTACTTAACTTTCCATTTTTCTTTTTATACCCAAGTTTTGTTGTAGAAATTCCAATACTTGTAAAATACAAATAAAATAAAAAAAGATAATTTGCGGCTAAAAAAATTCTATGGACACATGATGAAATTTTTTAGAAGATTTTTGTCAAAGTGACCACATGCTCTTAAAAAGATTGGCTATCCAAGCTCTAGGGAAAAAAAATCAGTGACCTTCAAAACAGCATCCAAACGACAATCTTTTCATGAATTTGGGACAGATTACAGAAAGCACCCACTTGATAATTGGTACAAATTAAAAGGGAAACTAAAATCTGCTAAAATGAATTAGAAAATGAATCTTTAATCTAAATTACATAATAATTTGAAAATTTAATCTCCTATTGATTTTTAACAGGTGGTCAAATGGTGCATTGCAGTCTATAATTTTCTATTTTGAATGATTTACATGTTGATTATACAATGATTCCTAGTTGGCATCTATTCAAAATGCAACTTGAAAGAACTCATTTCCACAAGCATAAGGGAGATCAATAAGTCAGTAGCTTGATAAATTTATGAGCCGAGTTTTGTTTTGAAATTTTCAATGAATAATGTTTAAATAATGCAATTAATGGAAAAGTGATGGGTTAAGTGCACTGACGAGCAATTTCAAAATTCCTCAAGTTTTTAGTGAGAGTTTTGATTTACAATGTAAATATAAAGGTACATTTAACATATTGGTTATTATTATAAGAAATGATATCAGTGACCAGAGTTCAAATTCTGGATGAGGCTGTTTGGATTCCACTTTGTGCTAATGACCTTAGAAAAGGTGTGAATATGTCTATTCACCCTATCAAGTTATGAGTAAATAGAATGGCAAATTGGGTTCTTTAGTCTTTGTTAGGCAACTAGTCTAGGAGAAAGAAAATTCTGAATTCAAAACAGTTTTACTCTGCTCAAAAATTGACCTTTCGTCTTATTTTGCTCATAGCAGAGATGTTGCGTAAATATATACAATGTAAATATAAAGCCAAACTGAAACACAGCTTTTTATTCATCATGTTAACAAAACTAAATCTTTATCTTTTTAGTTTGCCATATTAGCCATGTTTTTGAGTCTCATGATGTAACATGGTGGCAATTACGATAACATACAGATCTGAAGACAAATATCTATAGTAGAAACTGTGAAAGAAAACAGACTACAGTGTCAGAAACAGTGTGACTACTAGACCCCAGTACCACTTCAACAACATGCCAATAATAATGATTAGTGCACTCAGAATGATCCTCAAAGGATTGGTGAAGAGCTGGAAATCGGATGACATGTCAACACCATAAGCATTACTAAGATAGGCCAGAATACTAAGAAGGGTTCTGGAGACTTGAGGAGACTTCCTGTTACTCAGATTCTACTAAAAGACTGTCAGCTAATGCTGGCGGGAAAAACTTGCAAGCAGTAGTATTAATAGTAATAATGTTAGTACTAAAATGACGCAGAAATTCCTATCAAATATATCGCTGTTGAGTGCACTAGATACTAAGATAAACCCAAAAATAAGGATGAAAAATAAGAAAAAAATGTGGAAATAATCACAGCATTATCACTAACCAAGGAGAAAAAAAAACAAAACAGAGTACCAAATGGTGCTATTTATCCACACTATAGGCTATGATGCATTAACTATCTACAATGGATTTCAGTTCACAACAAAAAGAAAAGATGACTTGAACATAGTTAGTGTACAGATCAGCAACACCTATGAATGGTACATTTTTAACAACAAAGACAAATAAAAAGGTGATTCCTTTGATTCTTATCTGACAGTGCTATGCCACCTAGCTAAACTTTCCTAAGTGTCTACAGGACTGCCTTTTATGTGACCACTTACTACTTGGTTGATTCTTATCTGACAGTGCTATGCCACCTAGCTAAACTTTCCTAAGTGTCTACAGGACTGCCTTTTATGTGACCACTTACTACTTGGTTGATTCTTATCTGACAGTGCTATGCCACCTAGCTAAACTTTTCTAAGTGTCTACAGGACTGCCTTTTATGTGACTACTTACTACTTGGTTGATTCTTATCTGACAGTGCTATGCCACCTAGCTAAACATTTCTAAGTGTCTACAGGACTGCCTTTTATGTGACTACTTACTACTTGGTTGATTCTTATCTGACAGTGCTATGCTACCTAGCTAAACTTTCCTGAGTGTCTACAGGACTGCCTTTTATGTGACCACTTACTACTTGGTTGTACGGATAACCAGGTTTGGTTTGGTTTGGTTTGGTTTCTTTGTTTAATGGCATATCAACTCTTTGTAGGTTATTTAATGCCAATGCTATTCTCCTAGAAGAACAATAGTGGTACTATTTAACCCATAGCTGGGAGGATAAGGGGCTTCATACCTTTCCCAAGGGTATTTGCCCGAAAGTGAATGTAATAGCACGACTGGAGTACGAACTCGCTTACTATGATTCCGCAGGCCATTGCTTTAACCATTACATCACGAGGACACCCCCCGGATAGCCACGTTAGGAAAAGCATGTTACAACAGTCAAAATTAACACTTCAACAATACATAGATATATGTTGCAGTTGTGAAGCCACAAGCACATTGTTGAAACCCATGGAAGACTATAGAAAAATGAAGAAGAAAAAAGAAATTAAGTGCTGAACCAAGAGCACAACCAGAAAATCTACAAGCATGAAAAAATAAGCAGTTAATTTCTTTGGTAAGAGAGACACACACACACACAAAAAAAGAAGAAAAAAAAAGAGATGTATCTTGGATGGGGTCAAACATATAGACTGTGCAATAATAGAAACCATTTTGCAGTGAAGTGTTCAAGGAAACACCTCTGTGGAAAATCCTCATGGGTTAAACACAAGTATAAAGTCAAACATGTTTTGTCTGATTCTTTCACTAACAATGAATATGTGTTATGTATAAATTCTGAAAAACTAAAGTCATATAAAACAATACATTCTAACGTGACACAAAGCAAGAGGTAGGTGAAATCTCAAGTGGCATCGTAAACTTGATCCTACTAAAGTATTTACAGAATGTCAAGGTACAATAGATGATCAAAAAACTACACAAGTGGAACGGAACTGAGAAGTCACAGCCACTAGTGAATGTAACGTCATGCTATCCAACCTGTAAGAATGAATAAAAAAGAACTTGGTTGAGTTTACTGTAGTGAATGAAAACCTGGTCTTATTGCAAGGGAAATAAGAAAGTGAGCAAATGAACCTAATAACAGTGCACAATGAGAACATTGCCAAGATTAGCTCAGAGTCAGAATAGAATCAATTACTGAGTGTATATTCGGACATTTTAAATGATAAATTGGGATCATAATTTGGACAAGTATGCCTACAGACGAATGAAATAGTCAGATATGGTTGCATCTGGATGCATACTAAATACTATGATTCTTTGAGTCAAGGAAGAAATGAGGTGGCTAGAGGAACTCAGTCATTACCTCGGATGACAAACCATTGAATTGGAAGAGTTAGACAGTCACAATGCCACTGAGAAGTTTGGTGACATCTGGATTTGTATTGATCCCAGACACTTGAACAAAGTGCTGAAGCATGAGAGATATCCTCTATCCATAACTGAAGAAGTGCTACTGAAGTTAACACATGTAAAGTACATTATTAAAGAAAATGTTATATCTGCATACTGGCACATAGTTAGACAAGGAATCCAGCCATTTCACTACTTTCCAAACAGGATCCAGTTGGTATCAATGACTTATATTAATTACCCTTTGGGATTTAGATATTTCAGAAGTGTCTCTTGATGGTTTGAGTGGAGTTCTGTGCATCCAAAAATAACAATGTTCTTTGGTTTAGGAGACAAACTTAAACAAGCAGCAGCTGACAATGAAAAAAATCTGAAAGCGCAGCAAAAGCGATTTCATGAGGAAGAGATGAGGTTGAATAGAGGAAAAGCACAGCTTAAGCAATCATCAATAAGCTTCATAGGGTATGTGATAGTCTACTCTCAGATCCAGAGGAAGTCCCAGTGGTGTAGTGGCTAATGTGCTGGACTGTGACATAGTTGTGAGTGAGTTCAAACTCCTGTCATGCTATTACCTTCACTTTTGGATTAACAACTTTGAAAAAGGTATGAACACTCTTATCCCTATGCCTATGGGTTAATTAGTACCACTACTGTTCTTCTATAAGGACGGTGTTGGCATTAAATCACCCACGGAAGTTGATATGTCATAAAACAAAGAAAACAAACCAAACTCGAAGATTCTGCTAAAATTGATGCAATCACTAAGTTGCAACCACCTACTTCAGTTGAAGGGGTACAGAAACTTTTAAAAGGTTTCTGCTATGACTATCCATGGTTATGGAACCTACTCTGCTGCTAATTTGCAAAGATTTTCCATGGATGTAGTCTTGTGTACATGATGCTGCATTTACAGAAATGAAGTAACTTTTTAGTTTGGTTTGGTTTCTTTGTTTAATGGCATATCAACCTTCCTAGGTTATTTAATGCCAAAGCCATTCTCCTAGAAGAACAGTAGTGGTACTATTTAACCCATAGCTGGGAGGATAAGGGGTTTCATACCTTTCCCAAGGGTATTTGCCCGAAAGTGAACGTAATAGCACGCTTTAACCATTAGACCAAAAGGACACCCCCGCAACTTTTTAGATGAGCATCAATACTCACCTACTAAAACCTGAAAGACGGTTTTGTAATCCAATGTGATGCCAGTTCAGAATGACTTAGTGCTGCTCTACAATAGCAAGAAAAACCTATAGCATGTAATGCAAGCAGAGCTATGTCAGATAAATAGCAGAGATATGTACAGGTTTAAAAGGAGATGCTTGCAAATGTGTTTTCACTGGAAAATTTAACTAATACGCTATATGGCAGACGCACAGAGATCCATTTTGATTACAAACCAATGGAAGCCATAGTTAAAAAAAAAACAAAAAAAATTTTGCTCATTCAGAAATATGACATCAATGTTGTGTACGTCAAAGGAAAAACACATATGCATCAATGACATTCTATTATGATCTTATCTGACAGACAAGAAAAACTCCTAGATTGAATTTATAACTGCCAACATGGTTAGTTTACTTCTTATTCATGATAAAAGGCTGACTCAGATTTGCAGAGCAAGGAATCAAGATGCAGGGTGCAACCAACTCAGAAAGACCATAATACAGAACTGGTCCACTGATAAAGCAGATGTCTCAGACACTTTACTCTCATAATTCCATATTTGGAATGATATGTTGGCTTGGAACAGCCTCATATTTAAAGGAGAGTTCTCATTCTGTCTAGCCTGAAGAGTAATGTCACACTTACAATACACTCACCGCACATAGGTATTGATTGGTGCCTGTGATGTCTCAGAGTGTGCTTTCTAGCCAAGCATGTCATCGGACATATGGGTAAACATCTCTACAAGAGAGACCTGCTGCAAGTTCATAATGAAATCACCCAAAGAGACTGTAATGTAACAATCTACAAGATTGTCAAAGTGAAAAAAAATTGTAGATCTATTTGATTGGTTATGTTTTATGGCATATCATCCATTGTAGGTTATTTAATGCCAAATCCTGTTTAACATATATTGGAGTAGCGCCCTTCCCTACACCTTGGTGTAGTAGCTATCGAAAAGGGAGCCTTCGGGTCACCCTCGACTATGGTCGCTAACTTTACTTACTTATATATATAAGATTTGTAAACACATTTTGTAGATAACATTCTTAAACAAGCCTGAGTTATTTTTTTGCACATAATTAAATGGCTTCAAAGATTGCTATTGTATAACAGTCACAATTTAACATCAGTTATTTCTTTGCATGCATAGTTTGTTCTATTTGACCCAAAGATAAGACCTTATCAAGTGCTACCACTCTGGATCTGAGTGGACCTGGGAGCAATGGCAATAAAGGGGTATTTCACAGTTCCCAAATCTCAGATAATTTAAAGTCATATCCAGGACACTTGTTGGTGGGGGTATCTTACTTCTCTACAGAGATGCAGTCGGTGTATACTATGGCCCAGTCTATTTGGGTACAACCACTATCTTGTCATTATTGACTACTACTCAAACTTCTGTGAAACAGACTAAATTGAGTACACTACCACTTTGACAGTCACCTGCAAGTTAATGGATTGCTTTGTGAGATAAGGAATTCAATGACAAGGCATTTTTGATGCTAACCTCCAGTTTACACCATCATTCAGGAACTTTTCAAAGAGGTGGGAGTTTGAACACTTCATGACAAACCCAGGGAATCATCAAGCAAATTGCAAGACTAAATATGTAGTCAAAAGTGTAAAATGCAAAATATGGGAGAAAAAAGACACCTAAACTGACCCATTCCTTACATTGCTAGATTTCTAAAATACTTCTCAAGAAATGGGTAATAGCCCTGCTCAACGACTACTAAATTGCCGTATTCCCTCACTGATACCCATGAACAGCAACCTAGGAAAACTAAAGTTTATTAATCATAATGAAGTTGATAAGACCATATTCAATTTAGGGCTATTGTATTTATCATGCACATGATCTGTCTACATTAAATAAGAGTGATGTAAGAATGTACCCATACAAAAATGTTTTGGTTTGGTTTAATGGCATATCAACTGTTGTAGGTTATTAATGTTGAATTCATTTTTATGCATACAGTTCTATTCTAAACAATTCAGTTTAGTATAAATATAGTTTTTGTTTACACACAGTTAAATGCCAAAACAGTTCTCTTTCAAACTATTCAGTTTAGCATAAGTACACAGGTTCAATGTCAAAACAGTTAATTTAAAACAATTTAGTTTTGTGTAATTACAGTTTGGTTCTATTTGGCCCACAGATAGGACCCTATAAGATGCTACCACTATGGACCAGAGTGGGCCTGAGAATGATAGCAATGAAGAAGTACTCTGCATTCCCCAGAGCTCCAGATTTATTTAAACCTCACCATCAGATTGTTTAGTGTCATATCCAGAACACTTGTTGTGAGGCTGGGGTCTTGCCTCTCTGCAGAGAAGCAGTTGGTGAATTCTACAGCCCCAACTGACTGGGCAAATACAAAAAAAAGTGGTCATGCATGAGAGAAAAGTGTTATAAATCTTCATCTTAACAAATGATCATGAAAAGTTGTAATACTTAATGGTGTGTATCAATGCAACAGACATCATCTATGAAGGTTGTCAGAACAACCACAGGTGGTGGTGCAGACCCTGAAATGCAACTGCTACCCACTTCAGATGCCACTCTGCAGTGGTAGTTACAACCGAACATCTTAACGCTAGGACTAGCATCTTCACTGCCAGCCAGTAGCTATTCCATCCAGAGAGATTAGTTTGACTGAAGCAAACAAATTTCAATCTCCATGTAGAACCTCACCCACATCAAAAGAGAGGTTAGACAACCATCATACTTGAGGGATACTATTGCCATGCCAATAAAGACAATGAAATTCATCTATAAAGGACAGGGTGGGGTCATATTATAACTTAATGTAAGCTCTTCTACCTACTTCTTGTAGGGGTATAGGTATGCACAATATCCCCTCACCTCACTTTTTCTATCTAAATAAAAGCTGGTCTTCATAACCACTTTTTCTTCCTCTCTCTCTCTCTCTCTTCTTACTCTTCTCTCTATATTCTCATGTTTGAGCACCCAAATAGAGGTGGGTTTTTTTTACAAGTTCTGGGACACTGATTAAAATTCAAGAAATGATAGATGCCACTAGATACAAGAAAATTCTAGAGGAAAACATATTTCAGTATTGAGTTTTGGATGGAGAGTCATCTTTCAAATATACCATAAAAGCAATACTCAAGTAGTTTAAGGGGAAACATTTAAATGGCTGAGAATGGCTGAGCCAAAGCCAAGACCTTCAAGAATTTCTTGAAAATTGCTGTATGGCAAAAAATCCAGATGTGTCACATTTATCAAGATGAAGACTAAGAGATTTTTAGCTGCAAAATATGGCTTTACAGTATTGATTTAGGTGGGGGGTTGGAGAGTGAATATTGATTCATGCTAAAGTTTATTTTTTTTGTAGTCTTATTTTAAATATTTCATACCTAAAAAATGATAATAATATTGAGTTAACACAAATGATACCTCTCCTTATAAAAAACAAAAAATTAATTCAAGATCCAGATTATAAGGCAACAAAACGGTAAAAACACTTTATGATTAAAGAGGTTTTAATTTGACTCCAACTAACAGTGATCAGAACACAATGTCTTCAATATCCGCTTCCTTTTCAAAGATTGATTTGAACAGTTACTGATTTATAGATGTTCATGTAATCCTTTCTTCCTTCCTTCGATCATTAAACTTTTTCTACACCATATACGTATCAGACACATACTCATTTCATACAATTCATATGCATACATAGATATATATATATAAAGTAAAGTTGGCGACCAGAAGGCTCCCTTTTTGATAGCTACCACACTTTACCCTTGATATGTACTTTATATTGCTGAGTCTTAAGCAAGGATGTATCAAGTACCATTTTTAAAGTCTTCAGTGTGACTTGATCTGGGATTGAACCCCGGTCTCCCAGACCATTAGCAAACACTCATTCAAACAATACACAGACATATTTTATACACACATTATCATATTCATATGTGTCTGTCTGTCTGTCTTTCTCACACACAACACATACATTTCATGCACATATGAAAGATTTGTACAGTTACTTGTCTCTTCTTTTTATCATCAAACTTTATCTACACTACAGACATATCCCATACACTTACACAATACACATCCTATACACATCTCATATGCATACATTACACACATACATACATCTCACACAAACCAAACACATTTTACACACACCATGTACATCTCACAGAGATCACTTATGCACATCTTTCTCTCTCTCTCTTACACACATCATGTACATTTCATCTAGACTACCAATCCAAAGTATTTGGCAACCCTCAAAAACGTATTTCTCATCCAAAAAGTGTTATTTTTAATGAAACAAGTCAAGCACCACAGTGGTTTTATTTATCATAATAAATACAAATTTTCCTCAGTAACTTTGACCTTAGTATAACCAGATATATTTTGAAAAATTGATTTTAAGGCATTTTTCTTCTTTAGTACTGAGCATGAATAAAATATTTTCCAAAAGTTACTTTATACCACCACTTGAACTTACATTAAACTATATTGTGTTGAATTACTGCTTACTAGATATAACCTGTTTTACCTCTGTAGAAGACAATTTCATCAGTCACCAGCTTGTGTGAAAGAAGGCTGACTGCTCAAAACATCACTGCACAACTGAACTAATTGTTGGGAAAAAATCTGTCAACATCCACTGTGAGGAGAAGACTTTGTGAAGCTGGCCTATATAGTAGAATTGCTGTCAAGAAACCACTGTTGAGGAAGCAAAACGATGTCAAAAGGCTCCAGTGGGCCAAGGCAGACAAAGACTGGACAATAGAGCAGTGGAATAAAGTCCTTTGGACTGACCAATCAAAGTTAGAAATCTTTTGTTCAGATAGGAGGCCTATGTGCGGTGAAGAGTTGGTGAAAAAACTGTGACCCCATGTATCACACCAACTGTAAAGCATGGAGGAGGCTTTATTATGGTGTGGGGGGCTTTTGTCAATTGCAAAGTCTGGGGTTTGCACTTGGTAAAGAGCAAATTGAATCAGACTGGCAATCACGGCATACTGCAGCATCATACAATCCCATCTGTAATGTAGCTTGTGGATCAAGGATTTGTGCTCATGCAAGATAATGACCCAAAGCATACGAGTAAACTCTTCCAGAGGAACAGCATATCTTTTAACTGATGTCTTGGCTGGTGCAATCAGCAGACCTAAATCCCATTGAACTGTTATGGGATGAACTTGATCAATTAGTTAGAGCTAAACAATCCATAGGTGTGGCTCATCTCAGGCAACTCTTGCAGGAAGGCTGGGGAGAACTATCTTTAGTCTACCTCCAGTTTCTGGTAAAAAGAATGTTGAGAATCTGTGAAGCAATGATAGTGGTCAAAAAGAGTCATATTTTGATGAATCAAATGTTTAAGTTTTTTGTGTTTTTTTAGTTTAATTTATATTTAACGTAGCTCAGGAAGACTTGTATTTAGCATTATGAATAAAATCACTGAAGTGCTTAACTTGTTTCATAAAAAACCCAAAAAAACCCTTATGATGAGAAATAAAAATTGTTTAAGGTGGCTAAAATCTTTTGACTGATAATACATCAACACTCTATACATATGATGGTCAATTTTACAAGAAATAATGAAAATATGAATTAGTGGAAGATAATGAAAATTAGATAGAATGATGAAATTCATATTTTTGGAGAACACACTGAGAATCAACTTCACTGTCCATAAATGGTAAGAGCAAAATACTTTCTATTGCACTATTGGTACATGCTCACAGTACTCATCCTATTTTATTCTTTGTTCTCTTTATTGTAGCATCTGACCTACTTATATTGGCATGCATACAAATGCACTTATGCCTACACAGCAAATTTGCTCAAAAAATTAATTTACTAAGCAAGCGATAATGTCTGAACTCAACAAACAATGTCATATGAATGATTATTCCATGAGTGGTAAATATGTATACTTGCCTTAAATAAATCAATATGAAGTAATTATATCAATTATTTATAATATAAAGACTATATAATTTATTACTATGTGTGTGTGTGTATATATATATATATATATATATATATATATATATATAGTGTACCCCATATGAAAGATTGAGTAAACATGCTTGCACAATATTAATCCATATATGAGAAAATAATTATTACTTAAAAAAAATATTGAGAAATTCTTATGTTTTATATATATATATTGTATTATATATATATATATATATATATATATATGTGTGTGTGTGCAAATATGAAAAAGATCATGTCTTCAGAGGATGATTCTAATTATAGTTGAATTATTTGCAAATGTTAAACGTTTCAGTTTTGCTTTTAACATTAAACCTTCATCATGGCATTTGAATATGTGTTGCTGAATCTACAGAATTTCATTTAATCAATTTTTTTTGTTAAATGAAACAAACATACAGTTTTAAGACAATGCTACTAATAGAAATAGAATGTGTAAAACTTTATTTTTTCATTTCATTTAACAAATAAAAAAAATTCAATTTAAATAAAATTCAAAAGATACATCTCATCTTCAAATGCCCTCAGCAAAATTTAATGATAAAAAAAATGGCGATAACTATAAATGAAATCATTTTATGAAAACATTGTTTTTTTTGGCTTTTTTTGTATTTACTTCTATTTTCCCATATATATATATATATTTATATATGCATGTTTGATTAAATAATAAAGACACATTTTGTCTATATAATTTTATTAAGCTCCTTTACATTTTCCTGATTTGTGTCTTGGTTTCAGGTTGGAATCGGTGGATGAATTTACCAAAATTTTCCTGAGCGCTTTAGGACCTTTCATAGGCCATCATCAAGGGTTGCTTGCATGTATAAAGAATGTTTTATAAAGAGTGTTTTCTAAAGAGTTTTCAAAGTGTTTAGGTTTTAAAACTCTTTAGAAATACTCTGAAAAAATTGCATAAGATACAAATAAGAAAATTTTTTCATAAGAGTTGAACAATTTAAAAAAAAATTTGAACATCATTAGGATTTTATATAACCAGTTTTAACTAATCTAAACATTATATAAGACTAAGAGTTTCATTCTCTAAAAAAGAAGAATAAGTTAATAGATATTTCTCTAAAATACATATTTACCAACACCTCCACTCAGGCAGGACATGACACAAGGTCAATTTTTAAGCGGAGTTTAACAGGTTTGAAGTCAGAGTTTTCCTTCTCCTTGACTAGTTGCCTCACCAAAACTGAAGAACCCAGTTTGTCCTACTATTTACCCATAGCTGGAGGGAGAATAATTGGATTCATACCTTTCCCAAGGGTATTAATGCTATGTGAAATGCAATCAGTCTCATCCAGGATTTGAACTCGTATCACCGTGTCCATTTCCTACGATGATAACCATTACACCACAGGCACCTCCAAATATTTCTCTAAAATAGATGTTTCTTTTATATTTTCAGCATTTGATTATAAATTCATATATCTATACATATGATAGGCTGATTGATTTAAAATTTTGTATGTATATCTACGAACACGTGAGGTGTTTAAAGAAAATACATGCCAAATTTGTATGCGTACATATATATGCACACACATGTAATGGTGTATATATTTGTGTGTGTGTGTGTGTATACATACGATGGTATATATAATGGTATATATAAATACATATATATAATGGTAAAAAATGAACACATACATATGTATATATAATCTTATGTATAAATACTTATGTATGTATAATGGTAGAGATAAATACATGTTATGTACATCAACACACTATGGTGTGTATATATGTACATATACATACAATGGTGTGTGCTTGTATATACATATATACACACACACACATATATCTATACACCCATCTATACACACACATATCTATACACACATATCTATACACACACACACACACATATATATACACAAACACACACACACACATATATATACACAAACACACACACACATCTATACACACACACATCTATACACAAATCTATACAAACACACACACACATACATCTATACACACAAACATATACACATCTATACACACAAACACACACCTATACACACACACATCTATACACACATATATATACACACACACATCTATACACACATATATATATATACACACACACATCTATACACACACACACATCTATACACACACACATATATATACACACACACACATCTATACACACATCTATATACACACACACACACACATCTATATACACACACACACATCTATACACACATATATACACACACACACATCTATACACACATATATACACACACATACATACATCTATACACACAAACACACACATCTATACACACACAAACACACACATCTATACACACACACACATATATACACACACACACACATCTGTACACACAAGCACGCACATATCTAAACACACAAACACGCACATATCTATACACACATCTATACACACAAACACGCACATATCTAAACACACAAACACACACATATCTATACACACATCTATACACACAAACACACACATATCTAAACACACAAACGCGCACATATCTATACACACAAACACGCACATATCTATACACACATCTATACACACAAACACGCACATATCTATACACACATCTATACACACAAACACGCACATATCTATACACACATCTATACACACAAACACGCACATATCTATACACACATCTATACACACAAACACGCACATATCTATACACACAAACACGCACATATCTATACACACAAACACGCACATATCTATACACACATCTATACACACAAACACACACATATCTATCCACACATATCTATACACACAAACACACACATATCTATACACACAAACACACTTATCTATACACACACAAGCACACACATATCTATACACACACAAATCTAAACACACACTAAATGGTTATTGTCTAAATGTTTGGGATGAAGCTTGGTAAGTTTTTATTATTTAGTATATTTGGACTATTGTTTAGTATATGCTTCTGCAATGCCTTCTCACTTGACAATCGTGTCTTGCATCATCATCAAAAATAAATCAGTCTGACTGTCACAAAAGAAAAAAAAACAAGTGCTTCTCTTCTTTCTTTGATGCTTATATATACTTTTGCCCATAAAAAAAAAATTTACATATACCCTTCAGTCTCACAAGATTTTTCATGACGGCCATGTTTCTTTTTGAGAACATTTTTCATGTGGAGTATGTCTGTAACCGTCTTTTTTGCAATCCATCTGTCATGGTCAGTGGCAAGGTTTTCAGCTTTCATGGACTCATCTTACCACATTGTTTTCATCTTTGTTTTTTGGCTGACACATCCTTTGGCCTTCTTCGGATATTTCTTGCTGAACTCAGAAGCCCACACTGAACATCAAACTAAACTCTTTATGTAATTCACTGGGTTAGATTGTTCTAATTTTGTTAACCATAACTGGGGACAAGTGTTAGTTTTGAGTAAGTATTTCTTACTATTTAACTGTTGTCAGGATTGAACCTGTATCATTTGGAAGATTTCACTTAGAAAAACTGAACACCTATATCCATTACACCATGTATCCTGCTGGACAATTCACAGTGAATTTTCAGGACTTATCAACCTAATCTTTTTATCAATCTATGAAATAGTCCTTATTCTATAATGTATGATTTTTTACCTTAGCTCATATTTCATTTTTCTTTCATTTAGTAATAAAATGTAAAGAAAGGAATTGTTTGTTGCCTACAGCACTGAGCAAAATCCACGTAATGACGGAAATGCATATCAGGAAGAAATGGATAATTTAAGAGACAACAGCCGTTGCAACAACTATCCAGAGAGCATAACATCGGCTCCTAGAAATCTGGATTGAATGACAGACCAACACCCCAAAACTCACCACAGTCTGTCTGCTCGATGTCAAAGGCCTAGCTGTAAAAAATCAAAAGATAAGTAGTCCATATGATATGAGGTCAATATTTTGAAATGGATTGACTCTTCAAAAATATCTTTTCCGAGTAAAGTCTCCAACAGAATGCAACATGACCATAAATTGTATGTACTTTATCCCATGCAAGTATTGTAAAGTATACAAAGGCAAGATATACTACTCACTAAAAGTAAGGCTAGAGGAACATCAAAAAGCAGTATGTCAAGGTGAAATTGAAAAGTCAGGTATGGCTGACCATACATGGAAAGAAAAGGGAAGCCATCTACCTTTATAGAATGAAGTTAAAATAATAAATAGAGAAAAACATTAGAGAATTAGATGTCTTAAGGAAGCAGTACATATGTTGGGTTACAGTGACCTGTTGAGTAGACCAAGTATAGAGATAATACAATATGGGAAACAATAATCAAAATGGCAAGATAAAAAAGATGAGTGAAGGTAAAAATCATTCATGATAGAAATAAGTACAACCTCAAAGGTTGATAAAGGCATTAAGGTTTATAAGTCCCAAAAATTCACTCTAAATTGTTCAATAGGACATGTGAAATAACTGCACCATGAAATCACTAAAGGTTTCAGGTTCAATCCTGATTACAGGTAAATGATAAGGACTACTTACTATGGTTTAATACTTCTACCCAGTTATGGTTAATGGAATTAGAACAATATATCCACCCACTGTAAATCAAATGAAGGGTTCATTTGAAGTTCTGTATAGGCTCCTGAGTTCAAAAAGAAACATCAGAAGAAGGCTGAAGAGTACATTGGTTAAAAAACAATTAAGATGAAAACAATAGTCTGAATACACTAAATGATAAAAACACAAATGGGTATATTTATACACACACACACACACACACACACACACACACACACACACACACATATATATATATATATATATATATATACATACACACATACACATACACACACACAATGCACAAAATATATAATATATTCATACACACACATACATATATATATATAGACGCATACATGCTCTCACATACATATATACATACATACTCATATACACACATATACATGCACAATGGTACATATATACACACATATATCTATCTATACACACAAACACATACACAATAGTATAGACACCCACCCACACATACGTACAATGTTATGCACACACACACATATATATATACTATAATCGATTTAGTTTAGCACAGGGCTACACAGTAATGATTAAACTCATTGCACTAACAATGTATGCAAATGAGAAACTGATTTAAAATGTATGTAAAATGTGATTGTGATAAAGAGATCATTTCTTTAATATATATTTTTTATCTTATTTTTTTTTAAAGTATAACTGTATGAAGAGAAAATGTCCATGCATGTGTTTACATATAAAAAAAGCAAAAATTAAGAAAAGACTCAGATATAGATGATAAAATATCAACTACTGAGAAAAAAAAAAGAGAGAAAAATATAATATCAAAATAGAATAAAGTGTATTTACTTACTTTCGTAGAAAAATGTAAAACACATGTTCATCAAGGATTTGGCAGGGGTGTAGTCCTCAGCCATATGGCATTCGAATAAAACCACAGAGAAGTACTGGACGAGGCGAAAGAAAATTTGCTCGTCCACTTTCTTGTTATGCACTCTCTGAAAAATAAGGAAAATTTATTATCATCATGTAAAACATTCTGTAAATAAATTATTATTACAATATTTTTCAGGCAAATTAATTTTTTTGTAACTACAAAATTTTGACCAATTCATTCTACATTCCTTTTTAGGTATATAAAGTGTAAAGAAAGAGAAGGGTCTCTTTTCTTTATAAAACAAGATGGCCGACAGAAAATGGAAGCTAATATACCACTAGGCTTGGTTCATTACCTGCAATGAGAGCCCTAAAGACAATAACACCCTTGCCACACAATGTAATACAGGGGATTTATAATATATACATGGCAGAGCTTTCTAATTTCCATTGCAAATTTTACAGTTATAGAATACACATTTACATGATGACATCTCACTGCTTACTGTAACCTTATGGGAGAGTGCTCATGCATGTGCAGTAAGGTCCTCACTGATTGACTGTCAAGCTACATCAAGGCTACAAAAACTAGTTCTTGAGATATTCAAAATGGCTTCCCAAACAGGCCTTGTATATACAGTATGGCCCATAAATAAGTATACCCAAACTAATTCTTTTTTTTGGGGGTTGGTTGTGTTTTATGGCATATTAACCCTTGTCGATTATTCAAAGCCAAATCCTGTTTATATGTATATATTAGATATATATGTTTTTAGGCAACAATTTTGAAATGAGCCAGAGCTCATTTATTTGCAGCCAGTTAAATGGTTTCAAGAATATTGCTATCTAACACTAATAATTCAGTTTGATATTAATCATTTGTTTGCACACAGTTAAATAGTTTAAAGTACAGTTAAATGATTAAACTAGTGAGTACAGTTGGTCTAGGTCAAAATGGACCTGGGAGTAATGGCAATGAAGGGGTATTCCACATTCCCCCAAAGCTCCAGGATTGGAGCCTCTTATTCAGATGCAGTTTAGTGTCTTATCCAGGACACTCGATGGTGGAGGGGTACCCTTCTGCAGAGATGCAGATGGAATATTCTCGTTTCAGTCAACTGGGCTACCAATTTCTAGTTAATGAAAGTTAATTTTTTTCTTAACCAAAGACACCAGGATTCTATTACTTCTAGGAGAGCATTATACAATCAAAATAGATATTAGGTGTTATTTATTACAAACTCTAAATTATTGAGACTCGATAACCAAAAACATTGATATTTGACAGTCAAAAGATAATATCTAATAGATATTTATGCAATTCTATTTTTGGTTAAAGAGATGCAATTTTATTTTGCTAACAGAATTTTATTGTTGAAGAATTTGGTAATAAATAATACCTAATAATATCAGTTTTGATTTTCTAATGTTCTACTATAAATAAAATCCTGGTTTAGAAGAAAATTAACTTTTTATTAAATAATTGATTGATATGAACTTATTAATGAATGATTCTGTAAATAATACCAAATAATATCAGTTTTGATTGAATAATGTTCTACCAAATAAAATACTAGAATCTTTGGTTTAGAAGAAAATTACCTTTTTATTTAAATTGCTAAGGGTGAACTTATTAATGGGTGATAGTGTAGTTTTTTGTTTCTTTTACTCAGTTGCCTCAATAAATCTTGAAATGACAATAAATAAGTTGATTAATGCCTCAAATTTACTTGTATAGCAAATGTTAATAGTAGGATCTGCAGAATTTCCATAATGCATCTTTATAATTTAGAAAATGAAACACTAAATAATTCACAATTTTAAATAATATGGAAGAAACATGTAGTATTCACAAGATGGAATAATGGATCATGTATTCATGATTTTTTTTTTTTAAAATAAAAAAACATTCACATTTAAGTGTAGCCATAGTGCAAAAGTTACCAGTCCAGAATAAATATGGTTTCTTCAATTCTCATTTGAGTTTCTCATTCCATTTTATATGATGAGAATAATATTTAGCATATAAAAAAAGCATGAAGTAAATAAGAGAAAAGATGAAAGAAAAGAAAGATTACAAATTTCTGCGATGAAAAATAATCTTTTTAAACATAGATTAAATTTTTTAAAATGTATATCACTTAAACATCATTAATTATTTCAAGATCCTTAATATCTCATCAAGATTAAATGAGTCATTTTTAAAAAAGAGAAAAGTTAATAATTTACATTTTATACAGAAAATGAATATTAGTTTTTCCATATTTAAAACAGAACTCAATGCAAATTGAAATTTTTGAGGAATTAAAAAAAAAAAAAAGTTTGTCAAGCAGAAATTCTCTTCACACAGGCTAAAAGGTTTTGAAGTGAATAATTTCTTCACTAAGCAATACTAAATTTACTATATTAATGAATCTTTTCTTCTGCAATTTCCACTTAATTTTGGTATTTATTGATGGCAAAGAAATTGATTTTATTGATAGCCTCTGACTTGGCTCTGGGTAGGACATGAAAGAACTACAAAAAGTTTATTTTCAATAGATATCAGATATTGCTAACAAAAGGATGACCCAGTATTTTAGCTTTTACGATTGATTGATTTTAAAGGTATATCAATCCATCTTGGGTTATTTTATGCCACAAGGTTAGGAAATCATGTCCTTTATATGTTTCTATTCAGATTTTTTTGTAGAGTTATTTCTTAAGAGCCTTTTATTGTATAGTTGTTTCTTAAAAGTCTTTTTATATACAGTCCTACTGAATACAAATAATTAAAAAAAATACCTATTTGACCCATAGATCGAACCTTAGCAGATACTACCATTCCCGATCAGAGTGGATCTGTAAATAATGCCTCCTCAAAAAAACTGGACACAGTTTAATGTCATATCCAGGATAGCTCTTTTTGGGGAGTCTTACCCCTCAGGATGGGATAGAGTCAGTGAATTCTAAGCTCTGCTGATTGTGTAGATTTTTACACTATAGCATTTAAAGTAACCCAGCAAATTCTGGTGTTAGGACAGAGAAAAACAAAAAGAAACAATAATTACAGTTTTATGTTAGCAACAACTAATTTGAATCAATTATATATAGGCAAAGTTTTCATTTTTCTAAGTGCTATCCACTGACTTTATGACTACTCCACCTCTTCTATTTAACCTTAATCAATTTCTGTACTAAAATATTTGACCCCCCCCCCGCCAAAATGAAATAGATTGATGATTAAACACTAAATTTGGGAGAAAAAATTTGTTTTAGCTAATTCTAATAATCAGTTGCAATGTATTGAAAATCAGGAACAAAAGTACTGTCAGTGAGCATTACTGAGAGAATAAAGCTCCTATATGTATCCTGCAAATGCATTGCTAATGATTTATTGTAGAAATTCATGAAGAAATGATTTATTACAGAAATGAGTGTTTAATGATTTTCCTTCAAAAATTCACACAAAATTATTTTGCAATAAAACTGAACTGAAAACTGTTGTTATAGAAATACACTTAAAATTATTTTGCTATGGATTCAAAAACAAAGAAAAAGTTGGTCAGTTGATTTGGAATTAAGGAATGTATTACTGAGAGGATGGGGCTATTATAAGCATACTATAAAAGAAATGTTAATGATTTTACTGTAGAAATGCATTCAAAATTAAGAAAAAGAGTATCAATGGTTCAGAATTAAGGTAAAAAGTCCAATGTTCTACTAAAAGAATATGGCTATTATCGGTAAAATCTACAATTAATTCAATAATATTTCAATAATATTTCTATTTGTATGATTTCATGTATTTTGTTAATGTGATATTCAGTATCACTTGAGTGATACTGAATATCCAAATTTAATGGGCCATTTTTCATATAGCAAAACTTGCCTTTGGGAAGATCATATTCAAGTTGAAAGTTTTCTATATATTTTTATACAACTCACAAAACCATACATAATAATACTAAAAGAAGACAGTGTAAAAGTTTTATTGATTGGTTTATTTTAAATGCATGTCAACCCATCTAGGGTTATTTTATGCTGAGAGGTTAATGAATCACATTCATATTTCTATTTGTGCAATTGTTTCTTAAGAGTTTTTTTGCACACAGTCCTATTGGGTGCAAATAATCTTTAAAGATAGCTATTTAACCCAAACAGGTACTATCACTCTGGATCAGAGTGGAGCTGGAAGTAATGGCAAAGAAGGGATACTCCACACTTCCAAGAGTATGAGCCTCACCATCAAATGCAGTACACCCATTGTTTTTGTTAGGGGAAAGGTTCTAAACCTTCTGCTAGGAGTACGATTAGCATATTTTAAGCCTTATCAACTAGGCTGACATCATAAAGGGTTTTTGTTTGATGTGTTAAAAGGATGAGAACTTTTTATTGAGTTTATGTCACAAACCACTAATGATGATTTTATTCCTCACTAGGTGCTACATAAATATGAACTTGTATCAGTTTGTATAGTACGATAAAATTCTACAGAACTTACTTAACAGACAGAAAGCTCTATCTTTCATTACAAAAAAAATCTGTCTGATACTGGTTTCACTTTATGTTTTGAAGAAAAAAACCCATAGCAATTTTATTTCCTTAGAGGTGCATATTGCACCTGAAGTAGGGTGAAGAATGTACCACTTGAAACATATATAAACCAGTGTTTCTCAATTTTTTCTCCCTTGTGACTCATTTTGGTTGTCAAAAGATTTCAACCCCTCAAAAGCGCAAATAGAAATTCCCTGTATCAGGAAATTCATTTTATTTACACAAGCAAAATGTACAAAATGTTCACACTACTCTTGGTGTCTATTAGCTATCAAAGTTGAAAAAAAAAATTTTCTAAGCCCACCTATTTTCCTTGGGTCAACTCCAAGCTCATTTAAAAGATTTCTCAGCTCCATTTGTCATGTTGAGAATCATTGATATGAACAAGGGAGAATTATCTCTCCTATCTTAAAAGTTTTCATTCTCTTTCATAATGTCTAAATAAATTTTACAGACAGAAGCTTTATGAGTTAGCTGTCATTATTTGATATAACAAGCGCTTACTATCCTTAATGTTATACTAGTCAATACTTTGATGCATCACAAGATAACCAAACAATGTCTATATCAAAGAAAAGCTTACAGCAAACTTTTAATGCTAATATGATTACTAATTTTAAGTCAAATTTTTTGAGGGAACAAATAGTGACTTTGAATTATAAAAAAAGTCTTTGTTTGCAAATTTTGTTTTTATCTTCACAGAGATTTGTTTTGCTTAACTTTCTAGCAGACAATTTTCCTTTTCAAAGTTACTGCTAAAAAAGCTCATTAAATCTGCCCTACACTGGCATTAGTCTAGGTTTCTTGCAATAATTCAATGTTTGCTTTACCGTTTACAACTTAAACGATGCTTTCAAGATGAAAAAAGCCAATAAATAATCCAGACAATAGACATGAAAGCAAGAATATTTCTTTTGTCTTTCCAAGTCTCCAATTATCACCACATTAATGAACACGTTAGTTGTTTTGAATGGATTGTCTGAATAACATTTGAAAAAAAAAAAAAAAAAAAAAATGAACATTCACCTTTCAGAGTTGCCATTGGGAGCCATTAAGCTTGGATCCAAGTCATTTCATATTCATGGAATTCATATCATAATTGTTTGTAAATAAATAAGGAAAACTATACTATAAATAACATTTGATATACCTAGAGTTATACAAGAACCTTTGGAGTGAGTGTAAATGCAAATCTCATATTAGTGAGTTCAAAAGAAGACTAGAAATTGTTTTTTTTTCTGAATTAGTGTATTTTAATGCTATTGCATTAAAAAAATCTCAATAGAAAGTGAAAATTTTCATATATTAGGCTAATAAATCAATAATTCAGAAATCACATCACTATAAAATAGATTTAATCTCTGTTATACTTTTATAAAGAAAACTTGCGGTATTTGGAAATAAGTGTCAATTAATGAGGAGGAAAAACATTAGAAATAATTGGAGCTGAATCATTAAGAGTGGTTGTCTTAAGATCAAAAAGATACAATATGTAGAACTAAAGCATGCTTTTTCTAAGGGCCATTCATCTGTGAATCTACCAGGTGGTTATAAGAATTCTGCTATCATCATCAAAGGCTGGAGATGTTAACAATGTCAAATTCTATAGTACCTTAAAAAAAAGGAAGAAACTTATAAACTTTCATTACCATCTTGTCCTCATGGAAATACATGACCTGTTTGTGGTAAAGAGTGTATGTCAAATCTTTGAGTAAAAAGACATGAAATTTCATAAAAATGATATTCCAGAGGTGGATCCCATTAACCCTTTACAAAATTCAAGCCAGAATGTTTGAGTGGTAATTTTGCTAGTAAAGATGGCTATCATCCATCAAGATGTAGCAGTCATCATATATATATATATATATATATATATATATATATATATAACAAGTAATTCAGTAGAATCAAGTAACAAATATGATATAGACTTACATCCAGTAGTTCTTGGTATATAACAAATACCAAACCAGTCAACAAATATAGTATTTTTTATAGATAGACTATTATGCTTGGTATATAATAAGATTGATTGATTTTAATAGCATGTCAATCTGTGTAGGGTTATTTTATGCCTTGAGGTTAGTAAATTGCATTCATTCTATGTTTATATTTACATTTTTGCATAATCTCTAAAGAGTATTTTGCATATAGTTATATGGTATCAAGTATTTCTAATACTAACATGATTTTCAAACGGATATATTTGACCTATAGATGGACACGAATAAGTACTGGGTCAGAATGGAACTAGATATAAAGGTAATCCACACTTCCTGGATCTCTAAGACCTGGAGCCTCACCACTAGATGAACTTTAGTGCCATACTCAGAACACTCCTTTTAGGGGAATTTCTTACCCCTCTAAAGGGGGTACAGTAAGTGTATTCTGACAGGGAATTTAGTATATAACAAATAACGATGTGTGTGTGTCTGTGTGTATATATATATATATATATATATATATATATAAAAAAGTAAAGTTGGTGACTTTTTCAATAGCTACTATACTGATATGTAAGGGAGGGCACTATTCCTTTCCCTGGATTGCTCCACTTTACTTGATACATACCTTATAATGCTGAGTATTAAGCTAGGAGATATCAAGTACCATTTTTTGAGACTTTGGTATGACTTGACCGGGAATTGAACCCTGGTCTTCAGGACCATTGGCGAACTGGTAACATTTTCTCTTTTAAACATATTTGATTAAATAGAATAGACACTTTGCTTATTCTAACTCCAATCTTTGTATGAGTCTTAACTTTTGGGTGGAATAAATTTACTGTTGTATCATTGGTTCAATAAAGGTATTCCACCGGTACAAGCTGAAGAGTTGGCAAGTCTATCAGAGAGTGATTAACGCTTTTTCCCCTGAAGTAGTCAGATACCGTCCATTTATATCTTTACCGGTGTCATACTAAAA
Source organism: Sepioteuthis lessoniana (assembly GCA_963585895.1). Lineage (NCBI taxonomy): Eukaryota > Metazoa > Mollusca > Cephalopoda > Myopsida > Loliginidae > Sepioteuthis > Sepioteuthis lessoniana. The sequence goes on along the minus strand of OY757915.1, from coordinate 94,922,593 downwards.
AGAGTCACTGAGTGTATAGTTCCGGTATAACATTTACGAAGGCACCAAATATATCAGCCACATTCAAAAATGTCTATAGAACCTTTCCTACTAATTCTTCCTCTTACCTCAAGTAAAATTCTTTTTTTCCATAAATTTACCTCCTACTTGTTCTTCCTCTAACTCTTTATATAAATATAAATGATTCATCATTGCGTTTATCCCTTCATCATTCAATCTCCCAAAGATGGCTCCAGTTGGGTCTGAAAGTACTTAGGAAACATATAGCACCTTCCTAAATTCATTCTATCCTAAAGTTAAATGACTCAGACAAAGTCTTGAACAGATCAAAGACAAAATTTAATCTATATACAGGGTCAGGCAAAATGATCTGAGACATTTGTAGGTTTAATAAAAGACAAATAAAATAAAGAAACAAAAAAGTGTTTTTATTTTCGACAAATACATATAATGCCATTCTGTTTCATTAGGTTTTGAAAATTAAATCAGTCAAATGGGATCCGTTATTGTCTACACACCGTTGAAAGCGTTCACAAAAGTTGTCTACTCGGTGGGTCATTTCATGTGGAATGGCAGTAATTTCTTGACGAATTGCATCTTTAAGTTATTCAATAGATTGAGGGCGATTACTGTATATATATATGTATGAGGTATCCCCAGAGAAAAAAATCGCATGGATTTAAATCAGGTGTGTCAGATCATTTTGCCTGACCCTATATAAGACTAATATAGTAAAACCATGTAACAAATATAATATAGATTTATACTCAGTGGTTCTTAGTATATACTAAGTACCAAATTCGTCAACAAATATCATCATCATGTCGTGCCGCTAGCACGGATATCCCTGACCCTCTCTCGCCACTTTTCCCTATCGTTCATCGCCTCTGGCAGGTCTTCAGGGCTAGCTGGTCATTCTGCTTTTGCTTGGCCATATGTGGGGGTCCATAGGAGTACATCAATTATGAGCTCGTCCCTGCTTCTCCAGCAGTGTCCTGCGTGTCTGGTTTGTTTAACTTGGATAGTTTTCATGATGGGAGGCTGGTGGCCGTATAGTTGGTGCTTTATGGGGTGTTGCCACCAGGACTTATTCAATATTGCTCGCAACATTCTTGTGTAAATGTTAGTGTAAAATCTTTGGGAATCAACTAAGGTTTAAAAACAAATTTTTTTTTTTCTTTTTTTACTTTGTATTTATTTTTTTGGAAGTGTTAAATTTTATACCTTTTGATTGATAACTGTTTCTGTTTGCATATTTTGTATCATAGTTTTTACAAACATGAGATTTCGATGGTTGCAGATTCTATACTCTGATCCTAAAATAATTATTCATATTGAATTAAATTTTACTAATTAATCTTGCTGGAAGTACTTGAAGATAGACATGTAACCTAATTAGCATTATTGCTTAGTTAGGACTAATAATCCAAACAAAAAACAAGATTTTTAAATTCAAAAGATTTTCTCAATAAAGCTATGAAATTTTTTGCAAAAGTTATTAACTTCATAATATAGAAAATATAATTGCTAAATCTCTTTTTTGTTGAACAAACTCCACCATATTCAAGATACCATAGGTGAATAGCCAGTAGGTTATAAAAGAAATAGAAAAGAAGAAGTGATACTCTCCAGACTTCATATTGGTCACACCCACATTACCCATTCACACCTCCTAATAGGGAAAGACTCCCCAGTATTTCTAACATGCAAAGTACCTCTCACAGTCAAACACCTTCTCATAAACTGTGACAGGTTTTGACAAATTTGCCCAAAAGATTACCAAACAAATAATTTAAAGAACCTCTTCAAAAACTCCAAAACAGAGAAAATCTTATGCTTTCTAAAAGAAATCAATCTCTTCATTAAAATCTAGTCAAATATAATAAAACATAACTAAAACTCAAAACTTAAAACATGCACAAAAGACAAAAGCAATTTAACTCTTCAGGCATTAAAGAGGTTGGTTGATATGCCGTTAAACAAAGCTCAAACTCTTTTTTCTTATGTGACTTATTTTTTAATAATAACAATTACCAATTGTAATCTATTTTGTGAACAACTTCATAACAAACAAAATAGTTATTAGTTACTAAGTTTGGCTGGATCGGGCACATGTTGGATTCTTAAAGAATCTGCTGTTGCTAAGTGGTCGCTGATCTCAGATTAATCATTCTTTAAGTTTGGTGATCTAGTGGAAAACCATGCCATTGCTCAAATGATTAGAGTATTCGCTAATGGTCTGGTAGACCAGGGTTCAATCCTAGGTCGAGTCATACCTAAAGACTCAAAAAATGATGCTGCCTTGCTTAACATTCAGCAACGGATCAAGGCCAGGGAATGGAGGAGCAACCTCCCCTACTTCCTGGTGTAGTAGCTATTGAAAAGAGAGCCTTCAGATCGCCCTCAACTATGGTCGCCAACTTTGCTTACTTTTGTGATCGCTTTGTTAGGTTTTCTAATTGGTTGGTAAAATAGTTTCATCATCAAGACATGCCAATTGCACAGATTACTTTGACTCTCTTGTTATCCATCTCTATCTGCTATTGCTCTTTATAGGTCCTCTAGATAGCACCCAGTGAGTGCAGATTTGCTGAATGTAAGTTTTTGCTGATCATACAACACTGATGTGTCAATGAATAAGATTCCAGAGGAATTCATCCTTACTTCTCCAGTAGTGCTCAACATCCAACATGTCTTGTTTGTTTCACTTGGATGTTTTGTGTGATGGGAGGTAAATGGCCATACAGCTACTATTTTGTAGGGAGCTACTTCAAGAATTTTTTCAAAACAGCATGTAGTATCCTTGTGTAGTTTGATTCTAGCTTTTTCTTCAAGTGTTTTGTTAGAATCCAATCAGTGAAGCTATACATTAGTACTGACATAGGTTGATAACCTGTCACTAGTAGTCCATGCTATGATGTCTGCAAACAATGATATTCCATAATAATATGAGGATTTTCAGAATTATATATCCAGCTTTTTTAATAATTCAACTGATGGAAACAACACAGTTGTAAGGAATTATTTTATTGTTCTTATAGCCAGCTATGATTCAAGTCTTGACTTCTGACTTGTAGACAAGTACTTCAGCTAGTATATATAAGGAGTGGAAAGCTCTTATTAATCAATATTCAAATCTTCAGGAGGTAGAAACACTTTTGATCTTATAAATTTACTTTTCTAATTTTATTTTAAATATACTATATCAAAAGTTACTGTATTTGATGACATATAAGATAGACCCTTGACAACGACATTCAGTGTGTGTGTGGGGGGGGGTACTATTCTTCACTTCCATTCTTCCGAGCTCCATAGCTGTCAGCTGTCAATTTTAAACTTCAGAAGATAATCCTTGAGTCATAATACAAGTAAATGGGATGTTGTGTGATATTGGCATAGAATTATTTTAAAGTTAAACAGGCATCTTTTTTGCCATCAAATACCACACTTTTAAACAGAACAAACTCAAAATTTTTAATTAAGATGACAAAATTAATTCAAGTTAATGAGAAGTATCCTGCAAGGTTTACATCTGCTTTTTTAAAAAGATTTATAGGAATTTTATAGGGACAGATGCAAAGCATAAAATCTTGTAAACAAGATTATCATCCTTATATCTTATCAAATATTATAGAAATACTCAAATCTACATTATACACATTAAAATAAAAAAATGCAAAATGCTTTAATTTACCTTAAAGCATAAAGGGTTAATCATTTTACAATCTTACCTTTAATATTTGTACATTTGACAGTTATTGGTATTAGATATATTGAATCTACTCATATATAAAACATCTAATAATCTACTTGGATAGAGAAAACAATATCCCTACAAAGTGGCTTGCTTGTCAGTAAGCCTATAAATATTATTCAAAACTGTGTCACCAAAATAACTGCCATGATTTGTTGTTTTTGACATGACTTTTAATCTATAGTAAACATTATGCATTTTATATTTTGATCAACTTAGTGGTTGTTGCTTGATGAGAATAATTAATATGCATATTCTAAATTAAAAATCAACTGGTAGTAAATAACTCTTTTGTATTTCATTTCCAATCTTTTCTTAAATAATCATTTGCTCTCTCAAAGCTTTTATGATCAAATTGCCTAGTTATTCAAATAACTTATTTTTGGCTTCAAAAATTCATGCAAACTATTACCTTTCTGACTCAGACTGAATATGTTTGTTGGTTTGGTTTTATGGCATATCAACCATTGTAGGTTATTAATGCCCAATCCATTCTTATACATATAAACAGTTCTATTTCAAGCAATTCAGTTTAGCGTAAATACAGTTTCAATGTCAAAAGCAGTTCCATTTCAAACAATTCAATTTAGTATAAGTATGCAGTTTAATGTCAAAACAGTCCTATTTCAAGCAATTAGGTTTAGCATAAAGACACAGTTTAGTTCTATTTAACCCATAGATACAACCCTATCAGGTGCTACTACTCTGGGCCAGAGTGAACCTGGAAGCAATGGCAATGAAGGGGTAATCTGCATTCCCCAAGGCTCCAGCATTACTGAAGCCTCACCATAAGATGGTTTACTGTCATATCAGGATACTCATTGGAGGAGTCTTACCCCTCTGTAGAGATGCAGTTGGTGTATTCTACAGCCCCAGCTGACTGGGCAAAAATGTTTGTAGGTTATGAGGAAAAAAGTGCATAAGAATAGGATGGTTTGGTTTATTTGACAAAATCAACTCCTCATAGGTTATTTAATACTGACATGTTTCATAGCATTTTTTTTTAATTGTACATTTTTTTATCTATATATAATAATTTGCACAGAGTTATATGGTTTCAAGTATTCCTATCTAATACCAATAATTGAAAAAACTAAAATGGTTTCAAGAAATAAATAATTTAAATTTATATGGCATCAAGTGTATCAAGAATTTTTAAACAGATTTATTTGACTCATAGATGAGACCCTAACAGATACTACCACCTAGGGTTTGAGTAGATCTCAGAGTAATAGCAATGGAGGGGTACTCCACACTCCCAGAGATCCAGAACTAGAGCCTCACCACCAGATGTAGTTTAATGTCATGCTCAGTACATGCTAAAAAATGTTGAAATAATTAGGATTTTACATATCTGTTATCTAAAATTTAATTTTTTTATACTTTAATTATATATTTCCTGAGGTGGAGGAAGAGATACTACACTCAGATCCCAGCCTAAAGACCAGGATGCTCTGGGCAGAAGAGCTGAAATGTAACACTTTAATCTCAAACATCATACACAAATACTGCCCTGATCTGTGACAAAAGTATTGATCTCTATATAAATTATGCCATGAGAGCTATGATAGTTAACACAATAAATAATTATAGATAGTTGCATAAGCTTACTTCAAGTTTTGGAAAATATCCAGAAGTTCTCTTGAAATGTGCACTTTTAGAGAGAAATAAAGCCAAAACTATGTACTCTATCATGGGAGAATAATAATATTCTATTTAATGGCTTCTCTCTGTATCTTAGGGCCCTCAGGAACAAATACTCAGTTCCCTATAGGGTTATCCTAACCCTTACAGGACCAATGATCTTTTTGATCCAAACATTAATATTTCTGGCTTCAAACAGGATATTAATAAAAACTCAACTTCAGAAGGAACAATAATTATTCAATATTCCATTTCTGCTCTAGAGAATATATTTACTCATCTCCTCAGAAAAGATTTTGACCATTTTTTTTATAGTGAGATCATACGTACATTTGAGTATAGGTGTGTACATTAACTGCAGAGTTGCATCAGTATATGACTGCAAAGCCATGAAGAGGTACTGTCTGAGGAAGGATTTCCAGCAGCAAGGTTTTTATTGATTAATGGCCACAAATGACCCAAGATTTAGCAAAAATACTTCACAGTATTTACCAGATGGGCAGTATTATAATCTAAAATGTAGAGTTAAGTAGGAAAAGAGAAGCCACAAGATTAGAGATAATTATAGTGGATTATCACAGTTCATTTTGATAACTGTTGTTGAATGATTATTGGATAAGCCATTTCATTTTCCAGATAATCAATTGAGCAGTTTTAGTCCAGATAAATGAATAAATAAATAAATAAAAATGAATTTAAAAATTATTTTTGTTCTTAATATAAGAAAACTAAGGTATGATAATTAGTAATAAGGTTGAAATTTTAAAAAATTATTCATATAAAAAAGTCATAGAATAATACTAAATATACATACACAAACACACGTGTATATATATATATATATATATATATATATATATACACACACACACACACACACACACGTATATATGTTTATATGTGTATATAATACTATAGATATATGTTGACTTAGGTAGTCAAACAATCTTGTTAAAGTCAGGGAAAACAAATGAAAAACATTCTATAGAATTAAAGACACTACCAAAATATTTAACAATGACAATATTTCATATAAATATATAATCAAAAGTAACTATATGATATAACTAAATATTACTAAAGTAATGAATGTTATTAATTTCTCTTATTAATTTTGTTCATTCTACATAATAATAGCTACGACCCTAAATTTGAGTATGAAAATTGCCTAATAGTATCTTGTAAAATGTTTATATTTTTAATATTTAAAAGAAATTTAAAGATTACACACACACACACACACACACACGGAAGTAAATAATGGAAAATAATCCGACAATGTAGAGAAAATGTTGAAAAACAACATAATCCAAAGTGAAGAATCTAATAAGAAACAAAGTCGGCATTATAACATTTTGGTTTCAATAAACCATCAAAATATATAAGAAATGCCTTCAAGTTACTAGATTTTAAAATTGAAATAGAATCTAACCTTATGATAGTAAATTACCTGGACATCACATTTAATTTAGTGAACAATACATTCAAACAATTTCACAAGAATAATCACAAACCTACTTACATCAATGTCAATTCCATCCACCCTGGATCAATAATTAAACACATCCGGAATGTAGTTGATTTAAGGATGAATAGGCTATCATCTAGCAAGGAAATATTCAAAGAAAATAAGTTATGAAAAGATGTTATGAAGTGTTGTTAGATCTAACAATACTTCATAGTCCTGATGATGGTTTATTGAAACCGAAACATTATAACATAGACTTTGTTTCTTATTAAATTCTTCACTTCGGATTACTTTGTTTTTCAATATTTTCTCCACATATGTGTGTGTATATATATATATATATATATATATATATATGAAAGAGAAGGAGAGGTTTTATATACATAATACACCATACATATATTCTGTAATGGCAAATATGAATATGTAGTAGTCCAAAAATAAGTACACTTCTTATATGTAAATATATATACAGTTTTATTTTTGGTTACATAGGTATTGCAATTTTATTTTTAGGTCTAAGGTTTCAATGCTATAGAGTTTGGTAATAAATGATACCTAATAATATCTGTTTTGAGGGAATGAATTTTCCACTAGAAATAATAAAATCCTGATATGTTTGGTTTCACTGAGCCATTGGCCTAATGAGTAGAGTGTTCGCCAATGGTCTGGCAGACTGGGGTTCAATCTCAGGTTGTGTCATACCAAAGACTAAAAAAATGGTACTTGATGCTGCCTAGTTTAACACTCAACATTATAAGGTATAGATCAAGGGTAAAGTGAAGCAATCAAGGGAAAGGAGTAGCACCCTCCCCTACACCTCTGTAGTAGCTATTGAAAAGGTAGCTTTCAGGTCACCCTCGACTAAGGTTGCTAACAACTTTTTTATGTTTGGTTTAGAAGAAAATCAGCTTTTTATAAACCTTGTTGGAAGAGTGTTCTTATTTATGTGTGATACTGTGAATAGAGATTAGAAATGACATGGTTTGAACCACTACCAGCTGTAACCTATAATTACAAATGAAATACTCATAGCTATATGCTCTTCAACCAGACTGAAGAGTAACATGTTGCACTTGATGCAAGTGAGGGCACCTACTCATGATTAATAGTTGATGCTAGCTTCACAAGCAATTCTTAGAGAGCACGTGGCACTGTCCTTGTAACAAACTTAGCTTGATCCAACAATTATCTATTGGATCCAAATGACATGCATCTTTTATAAAAATGCAGGTTGGGATTAGTGATATAATCATATTTACCAACCCCTCCACTCAGGCAGGATATGACACAAGGTCAATTTTTAAGTGGAGTTTAACAGGTTTGAATTAAGAGTTTTCCTTCTCCAAGACTAGTTGCCTGACCAAGGCTGAAGAACCTAGTCTGCCCTACTATTTACCCATAGCTGGAGGGAGAATAATTGGATTTATACCTTTCCCAAGGGTATTAGTGCTATGTGAAATGCAATTAGACTCGTCTAGGATTTGAACTTGTGTCGCCATATCCATTTCCTACGACAATAACCATTACACCACAGGCACCACGGGATTAGTGATATAATAAAACTGAATAATATACCATGTAGAAACCTGCAATAATGCAAAATGTTTTATAAAGAAAACATAATAGAAAATAGGACAGTGTGAGTGGATTACAGATAAGTGACTGGCATCAGTAAGAATATTGAATGGGTGTGTGAATAATCCCTAAGGTAATTTGTTGATAAGTATATCTCATTAGAGAGTGCTTAGCAAAAAGAAGAGAGATCATTTTTGTGTAAAGACAATGTTCCAGCTAAATGGAAACTAGAAAAAAATAATACAAGTATAAAAATGTGGATACAAATATATTGTTGCAAAAAAAGAGATTTATCAAACTAATTTCAAATGCCATAATTGCAAATATATAAATGATATCATGAATATAATCTCTCTCTCTCTATATATATATATATAACATCACTCATAAATAAGTACACTTGACCAACTTTACTTATAACAACCCCTTTAGAATATTTTTTAGAAAAAGATTAATTTTCTTTTAAAGTAAAGATACTAGGATTTTATTATCTTCCGTAGATAATCTACATGGATATTATTAGGCATTATTTTTTTTCTAACTCAATAGCATTGTAACCAAAAATAAAAAAATACCTGTGAAACTAAAAAACAAATTGTATAAAAATATATAAATATGTTTGGTTACAGTGTTTTATTTATTTATTTATTATTTATTTTTTTTGTGGATCTAATAACATGACTGGAGTCTGAACTTGCTTACCTCAAGGCCACAGTCCAGCACTTTAGCCTTTATGCCACAGGGACTCCCCTGTTGGTTACAATGTTTTGATGCTGTGGCAAGACTGACAATGATCTGAGCAAGTCAATCAGGTTCCTAGCCGGGGATATCAGAGTGAGTTTCTTATCAGGTAAGTAGTGCATGAAGACACTTCCTTTCAAGATGTGAAAGGGACAATTTTTATCACAGGCCATGAAGGTCCAGAAGAAAGACCACACTACAAAGCTGTTCAACACACTCAAACACCCACTCCAACCAAACCTACTTTGGTTTTTCTTAAATGAGAAAAATTCTGCTAGGATCAGATGGTAAACTCATAGAACAACTGCTGGCTTGCTCTGTCCCAACAAGATGTATTAATGCTAATGAAAACCAAACACCAGTCCACATCATGGTGTCTGGGGTAGTCACTAGTGATGATGATGTTATTACTCCATTCATCTTTCCACATAGCCTTAGACTCAAGATGGAGGCCTACATCAAGTACTCAGAGGAGGTAGTGCTGCCCTGGAAGTCCCAACATCTGGCAACAGGACACTGTGTCATACCATGCAAGTGCGAGAACTCTGTGTTAGCAGTAAGAAAATTACTGTGAACACATAATCCCTAAAGTTTGGCCACCTAACTCTCCAAATCTTGTTGATTATCATGTGTGTGGTATAGTTGAGCAAAAGACCAACAAAACTCAGAACAATACCAAAGATGAACTGTAGGCAAGGATAATGGCAGCATTTACCAATCTAAAGAGATCATCACAAAGGCTTGCAGGAGATTCTGAAGTTGCCCAGAGGGTGCGGTTGAAACAATGGCAATTTCTTGGAATAAATCTAATCTATGGTATTTCAAGATATTTTCATGTAATTTTGGTAAAAATAATCAGATAAAGTGAGATATCAGTGTTATTTTCATTATTGCATAATCTAGACATTGCAACCTGTACACACATTCGCGCGCGCACACACACATTATATAACAGACACACACACACATATATATATGTATGCACACACACATGTATATATATATATATATATATATATATAATACATGCACACTCCTAAACACAGGCAAATATGTAAACATATACAAGTCTATACATGTATCTAAGAGAGTGAGAAAAAAAGGAATGTACATGTGGTTACTGAAAAGAACGTTTGGTCCAGTAGCAAAATCCATTCACCAGTAACTGACATTGACAGTAGCAGCAATCTATACTTGGAATTGTGAAAAGTTCTATTGATCGTCAAAGCCAAAAGAATTCCTATCGTTTATGGAATTTTTTTTCTTTTTCACTCTTCAAGATTGGCAAAGAATGGAAGCTTCAGGTCTCTGGGGAAAACTGAAGAGAAAATTCTTCCTAGAATAATTCTATGTCTAGATAATTTACCACAAGGCAGAAATCTGGTCACAAAAGAAAGTCAATGTTCCATAAAAGATAAGATTCCTGATGAAGAGGAAAAGAGAGTGAATATAAAAGGGAAAAAAGTAGAGGAAATAGGACACAATGACAGAGAGAGAGAGTGGAGACAATGCAAAGGTGAGAAAAGAAGAGAGGGAAAATGTAAGGGTAGAGGGATAGAATGGCAACCCCTGCCACAAACCAAACATTGTTGATCATTTTTCTCCAAAATGAATGTCAGACGGATTATGAACTGGGCAAGGATTTTTTCACATGTGACTTTTAAGTGCTGTGAGCAAAAGACTAAGTTTTTGGCATAAATTGCAGACATGTTGCTGGTAATTACATGATGCTGAAGCATGCTCACTTTTGTAAATAGAATGTTTGAAGAAGGTATCCTGTGTATGTTCCTCTCATATATGTATGTGTGTGTGTCGTTAGGCAGCAGTTGTTCATTTAAGCATGTTTGATTAAATAGTAAAGACACATTTTGTCTGTAACATTTAATCAAGATCCTTTAGAGCTTCCTGATAAGTGTCTTGGTTTCAGGTTGGAATTGGTGGATGAATTTACCAAAATTGTCCCGAGCGCTTTCGGACTCTTCATAGGCCAACATCAGGGGTTACTTGAATGTGTAAAGATTGTTTTTTTTTTATGAGTTTTGAAAGTTTTTTAGTTTTTATAACAACAAAATTATGCAAATGCAGTGTTGGATAAAACTGAGTTGATGATGAATTTAAAAAATAGAATGCTATCATTGGAAATAGAATACTATCAAGAAATATGGAATATTAAAAAAAAAAATTCTAAAAGGCATTTCAAAACAATGTCACTATTTTCAAAATTAATTCTATTGATTTTAGGTTTTTTGTTTTTATATGTAGGGCTTCTAGGATTTGTAGTCATAGCTTATCAATTTTGTGTGCAATTATAGTGGTGTTTTCAACTAGAATTTAAAAAAATTGTTTTAAGGTAAGGCTATAGAGCAAGAATCATTAAGGTGCATTGTAAGTTGTCTAGAAAGATATATATATATATATATTTGGTTTAGTGGCTAGAGTGTTTGCCAATGGGCCAAAAAGCTTGGGTTCAACCCCAGGTTGAGTCATACAAAAGACTCAAAAATATTGTACTTGATGCCCCCTTGTTTAACACTTGGCATTATAAGATGTGTATCAAGGGTAAACTCAAGCAAACCAGGGAAAAGAGTATCACACTCCCCTACAGTGTGATAGCTGTTGAAAAGAGCCTTTGGGTAACCCTCAACAACAATATATATATATATATATATATATATAGATGCACATACATAACAATTATGATTAATATTTTAATGCTAAAAGCATTTTTAATTCATAAAATATTTACTGTGTTCTAAACATTAAAATGTAAAGCAATATAACAGTTTTTATTAAGTACAAAATAGAATAATAATAATAATAATAATACATGATAAAAACTAATAAATCAGAGTTACATGTCATTCATCCTCAGGTGAGTTAGTATTCAACATGTCTGACTCAGTTTTATCTTTTTTTTTAATCATTATTCTGTTTTATACCTGAAAAATATTGTGTGTGCATGTGCATATATAGCATTTGCATAGTGTAATGTTTCATGAGTAAGGCTAGCAGACTATTACTAGTAAATTAGTTTCTCACTGGGTGCCTATACTTCTGGTCTTCTGTCACAATTAGGTTAAGCTTAGTAAATAAGTATTAGTTATTTCAAAAGCTGCAGTATCTACAAATTTTATGAAAAGATGAACTATTAGTTGCAATAAGTCATTTTAATTTCTCTTCTGTACTACTTTATATATATATTATATTATATATATTTACCAACCCTTCCGCTCGGGCAGGATGTGACACAAGGTCAATTTTTAAGCAGAGTTTAACAGGTTTGAATTAAGAGTTTTCCTTCTCTTAGACTGGTTGTCTAACCAAGGCTAAAGAATCCAGTCTGCCCTATTATTTACTCATAGCTGAAGGAAGAATAATTGGATTCATACTTTTCCCAAGAGTATTAGTGCTGTGTGAATTGCAATCAGGCTTGTTCAAGATTTGAACTCATGCTGCCATTTCCTACGACGATAATCATTACACCATTATATATATATATATATATATATATATATATATATATATATATGCAAGCAAGTCTTTTTGAATGTTATGTTCAAGGAATGTCTTCAGTTTTATTCGTCTCTTGATTACTTACCCAGGAAAATATATGAGGATTGAGTGAGTATAAGAACTTTCAATAGCATCTTCTTCCAGGCCCAAACACTTTCAAATATTCTTTGGTTTTTTTAAAAAAAAAAAGGAGATATGAATGCTATTGTCTATGGTCAAACTGAGAAGTTTAACTATCTTTGGTGTCTCTTCAAAAGATGCTAAGACTTGAATTGTATCATTAAATCAAGTTCTAACCATCTCTTGGTCCTTATTTACATTTGCCAATAAGGAAACAAGAAAAGTTGAATAAAAATGAATGACATTCATTGTCCATCACATTCAATAACACTTGTTTGCATGAACAACTGCTTCCCATATATATATATATATATATACACACACACAAGAGAGAGAGAGAGAGAGAGAGAGAAATTGTAATTGAAAAGTAATTCCAAATTTTATAGGAGTTACTTTTTCAATCACCATATAAATATTTACCAACCCCTCCACTCAAGCAGGATACGACACAAGGTCAATTTTCAAGCGGAGTTTAACAGGTTTGAATTCAAAGTTTTCCTTCTTCTAGACTACTTGCCTTACCAAGGCTGAAGAACCCAGTCTACCCTACTATTTAGCCAGAGCTGGAGGGAGGATAATTGGATTCATACCTTTCCCAAGGGTATTAGTGCTATGAAAAATGCCATCAGTCTCGTCCAGGATTTGAACTCGTGTCACAGTGTCCATTTCCTACGACGATAACCATTACATCATGGGCACATATATATATATATATATATATAATAAAAAATGATTAAAAGAACATAAAAAGTATATTAAAAAGTGCCTGAAGGTATTATAGCAGAGTAATTCAAAACCTAAAATATCCATATTTTGTAGTCTTAAATTTCGTAATTTAAAGGTTCACGTGAATCAGACATTTGAACAATAGATGGAAATATATATATATATATATATATATATATAGTGATGTGTGTATGTATGAATATATACAGGAATGATATTTATGTGTGTGTGTGCGTGTGTGTGTGTGTATATATATATGCACAGAGAGAGAGAGAGAAAGAGAGAGACTTGCATGTATACATGTGATGCATTTATGTGTGTGTGTGTGTGTATATATATATATATATATATATAGTGCAATTAGAAGAAAACTCAAACCTGGTTAAATTGTCATTATAAATTTATTTCGCCGGAGAATATAACTCTACTCTCCATCTCATCAGATGACTTTACATGTTAGACTTGAGGTTGCAAACACAAATAATCTACACCCACTGTCTTCGGATGCTGACTGGACATTACTTATATATATATATATATATATATATATATATGAGTGATGTGTGTATGTATGAATATATAGATGTGTTTATATATATATATATATATGAGTGATGTGTGCATGCATGAATATATATATATATATATATATATATATATATATAGAGAGAGAGAGAGAGAGAGAGAGAGAGAGATATTTGTATGTATGAATATATAGGTGTGATGCATATAAGTGATGTGTGTATGTATGAATATATACATAGTGACTCATTGGCCTCGTGGGTAGAGTGTTCGATAATGGGCCATGAGACCTGAGTTCAATCCCAGGTTGAGTCACACCAAAGACTCAAAAAAATGGTACCAGATGCCTCCTTGCTTAACACTCAGCATTATAAGGTATGGATCAAGGGTAAAGTGGAGTAATCTAGGGAAAGGAGTAGTGCCTTCCCCTACACAGTCTAATAACTAATGAAAAAGGAGCCTTCAAGTCGCCCTCAACTATGGTCATCAACTTTATATATAATTTTCTCTTAAAAAACAAAAACAACAATCGGTCACATTAAGACAATAAATTTATTTTCATCCTGTTAAAAGCATTGATATAAATCAATGCTCTAAAAAAAATTAACAGGACTTCTTCAGATCAAAGAAGAAATGGATTAAAATAAATTATTATAAAATAAAGTATAACATTATTTGTATCTTTTCTTCTCAAATTATGTCATACTTTGATTCTGGTAACCTATTAAATCAGAGATGTGATGTAGACATAAAAATAAATTTAGTCTATTTACAAAAATAAGTGAATAAATAAATAAACAGAAAATGAATAACTATGATTTATTAAATTGGTAAATGAATTAGAATTTGAATTTATATTAGTGATTTTTACTCTATTTTAATTTGTGGGTCTTTTACCATAATTAACATTAGTTTTAGATTTTTTAGTTCATTTTAATGATAAAAATTGATATACTAAAATTAGATTGTCTGAATAATTTTTATAAATGTTTGAAATTTTGATATGTATTATTGTAACTGCAATTTTTGCCTCTGTTAAATTTGAAGTATGATGAAACTGGATGTAGTTTTACATGCCATAATATTTTGATACTTATTGTAACTTGAAGGTTTAGGCTTGCTTTAATACATAGGAAAAATAAGTTTTTTTTTATTAGTCTTAGTCTGGTTGTGAATGTGAAAAAAAATTATT
Organism: Sepioteuthis lessoniana; assembly: GCA_963585895.1. Lineage (NCBI taxonomy): Eukaryota > Metazoa > Mollusca > Cephalopoda > Myopsida > Loliginidae > Sepioteuthis > Sepioteuthis lessoniana. The sequence goes on along the minus strand of OY757915.1, from coordinate 94,907,335 downwards.
TTAATCCATTTCTTTTTTGATCTGAAGAAGTCCTGTTAATTTTTTTAGAGTATTGATTTATATCAATGCTTTTAACAGAATAGAAATAAATTTATTATCTAATGTGACTGCTAGTTATTTTTTTTTTAAGGGAAAGTTATTTGCTCCTTGAATTTTATTTACATTGAGGTCTTTACCAGGATTATTTAAATTTAATATTCTATTTTTAACTATTCTATTGGTCCTGATTGGAATTATTCTCAGATCTGGATTTACAGGATTGAATTTATATATATATATATAATCTCACAAAAATATTTCTTTTGAGGCTGTTCAAAATGGCAACAAATAAAGTAAGAGTGCACCAGAATTGAACAGAGGTCTGTCATGAAATCTTTGGTGTCTGAAAAATGATGTGTACAGAGAAGTAAAAAAGTAAAGTTGGAGACTGTAGTCGAGGGTGACCCAAAGGCTCCCTTTTCGATAGCTGCTACACTAAGGTGTAAGGGAGGGTGCTACTCCTTTCCCTGGATAGCTCCACTTTACCTTTGATCTGTACCTTATAATGTTGAGTGTTAAGCAAGGTAGCATCAAGTACCATTTTTTGAGTCTTTGGTATGACTCAACCTGGGATTGAACCCAGGTCTCCTGGGCCATTGGCAAACACTCTAAAGTATGTTTTAGTAAAAATGCATGCTTTGGGCTAAACATGAATTTACTACAATGAGCTTGAGTCAAAAAGAGTCCACAAAGTGGAAACATACTGACTCTCTGGTAAAGAGAAAGTTCTGAGTGCAGCAGTCGGTATAGAAGGTCATACTGACAGTGTTCTGAGACTTGAAAAGACCCATCACTATTGATTTCCTTGAAGTAGGTGCAACTGTAAACAGTGCTTTCTATTACCAATTCTTTAGAAAAGTTTCACCTTATTTCTTAAATAACCCTTGTGGCATTATGCCGAAAAGTTCCTCTTCTATTTTCTATTTATTTGATTTAGTTTCTTTGTTTAATGGCATATCAACCTTTGTAGGTTATTTTATGCCAAAGCTATTCTCCTAGAAGAACAGTAGTAGGACTATTTAACCCATAACTGGGAGGATTAGGGGGTTCATACCTTTCCCAAGGGTATTTGCCCGAAAGTGAACATAATTGCATGACTGGAGTATGAACTTGCTTACTACAATTTCTTGGTTGGTCAGTTGGGTTTTATAGCATATCAATCCTTGTAGGTTATTTAATGCCAAATCCTATTTATACATATAGATATTAAATATGTGATTTGTAAATGAGTAGTTTGGAGGTAACATTTTTAAATAATCAGTTAAATGGTTTCAAGTATTGTTATCTAACACTAACACTTCAATTTAGCATCAGTCATTTGCTTGCACACAGTTAAATGGTTAAACAGTTCTATTTAACCCATAGAGAGGACCCTAACAGGTACTAACAATCGAGAACAGAGTACACCTGGGATTAATGGCAATGAAGGGGTACTCCACATTCCTCAAAGCTCCAGGACTGAAGCTTCACAATGAGATGGTTTAGTGTCATACCCAGGAAAACTCACTGTGGGTGAGTCTTACTCCTCTGCAGAGATGCAGTCAATGTATTCAACAGCCACAACTGACTGGCTCAATAATATTTATGAGAAAGACACTACAGTTCACCTGAAAAATCACCCATTGCTAGATCTGATATAATCATATTCATTTTTGCACATCAAAATAAAATTTTTATCAAAGTGGAAATTTGATAGGATAATTAATAAATTTGAATTCATGAGAAAAAAGAAAAATATTTTTTTGCCTACTTCATACTGCAAATACACCTTATCTAAATAATTTCTTAGCATAATTGATCTTTTTCAAGACCATAAAAAGCAAATATCAGAACTGGAAAAAAATTACCTTGTAGGTTTTCTTGATAGAAAATAAAATTGCAACAACCTGAAGGAAGATGATTTTGACTTGGGCACAGTGAGAAAGTTATAGATACTCTGAGAAAATTTTCAAAATCTTTAGCCATCTTGTGACATAGTAACACATATCAGTTTTCTCATGGATAATGCCCAAGGAGGATATACAGTATATTAATATGGGGTTTGAGTATTGCTGACACTCCTCATTTTGGGACTATATATTGATCTGTATATTTGATTGCTTACTGTTATCCAGCTATACTAACTGTATGTTTAATCCTATGTAAATTGAAACATATATTTAATTACAATTTTATTTTCTATTGGTATATTTTCTACTTCAACAATGATTTTTAAATTAAAAAAAAATCATAATCAAAAAATAATTTTGTCTTCATCACGCTTATTAAACAGTATTATTTAGATATTATCTTTAACCCATTGAACACAATATTTTTTACAGATACAAGTCTCCATCATATAATCAGCATTATATTAAATGAATAGGTTAGAGGATGCATCTTAACTTTAGAGTTGGGAAAATAGCTTGAAATATAGTATTCATTACAGTATTGTTCTATACCCACTCCTGAGGTAAGGTTAATGTCTGCTTCCGTTCTTTATATATTTCTAAGAATAATTCCAAATTTTTTTGCATCTATACAAACATGTCAAGTTCTATCTGATGTAGATACTGCCATTGTTATTTTTTTTGCAAAACAAGCATCTACCTGCTGGCAGAAATGGTGTGCCAAAAAGAACCACACTGCTGAACATGTAAGTAGAACATGGGTCGAGAACCTGTGGTCTTAAGGGTAAATGTGATCTTCTAGATCACTAAGTACAGTCTTTTATAACCTTGTTGAAGGACCAATTAAAACTGCACATCTCCACTTGAGAACATGGAAGCTCAATGCTTTTTTTATGAAAAAAGAAAAATTAAGTTTATTTCAGAATTTTTTTTCCATAAATGTACACTCTGCATCGCTGGAATTGGTTTATAGCAAAAATTATTTTAGTTTCACAAAAGCATTTGTCATGAAGCTATTCAAAATAATTGAAAATAAAACTGCGTGTTACAGCCTCAAACAAAGGTCAGTCATGAAATTTTTGGTGGCTGAGCAGCACAAACCATTTGAAATTTACATAAGATTGTATATATGTACAGAGGAGAATTCTTTGGACTAAACATGGATTTGCCACTACAAGTTGAAAAGACAGTCCATAGAGTGGAACACACACTGACTCTCAGGAAAAGAAAAAGTTCTGGGAGTAGCAGTCAGTAAAGAAAGTCATGCTGACAGTATTTTGGGTCATGAAAGGACCTATCACTAATAATTTCCTAAAAAAGGTGGAACTGTAAACAGTGCTTCCTACAGCCAACTCCTTAGGAAATATTCATCTTGTTTGAATGATGCTCATATATATATGTATATACCCCAAGTACCTCTGTTTGAGTAGTATGCAACATAAGGTCAAACTTAAGTTGAGTTTAACAAGTTTGAATTCAGTTTTTCTTCTAAATCAGTTACGATACAAAGGTTAAAGAGCCAACTATTTCCCCATAGCTGGAAGAATAGTTGGATTCATACCTTACTCAAGGTATGTATGTGTGTGTATATACCTACATGTGTCATTCAAAAAGTTATCAGCCTCACCCAGGTTTTACATTTGTTACATTACACATCTCTTATCTTTATATAGGAGTGTCATCTGCACAGAAAATAAGACAGACATCTGAATTAGTTTTTCTAGTTTTATAAGAAGTGACAGTGCAATTCATAACACAAATGTTCAGCAATGACTCTTCTTTCTGAGTGAAGTTTAAAATTTTTTGAATGAACTTCATATATATATATATATAAAGTAAAGTTGGCGACCAGAAGGCTCCCTTTTCAATAACTACTACACCAAGGTGTAGGGGAGGGCACCACACCATTCCCTGGATTGCTCCACTTTAGCCTTGATCCTTACCTTATAATGCTGGGGGTTAAACAAGGCAGCACCAAATACCATTTTTTGAGTCTTTGGTATGACTTGACCTGGGATTGAACCCTGGTCTCCCGGATCATTGGCGAACACTCTACTCATTAGGCTAATGGTCCGGTTTCATTATATATATATATATATATATATATGAATAAAATTTATGGTCTGGTTTTATATATATATATATATATATATATATGAATAAAATTTATAATTGCAACATGATGATTACTTGAATTTTTTTACAATTACATGAATTTGCCCCATATGAAGTTTATAGATTTATTATCATACTTTGAGCGCACCTGGAGATTTATAATAATCCTCTTATATATTCTCAAATAGAATCATTCCCAACTCATCTTCTTTGGATATATATATATATATATATCTCCAAGCCATTAAAGAGTTAGTAAAGTTTTTCATTCAAGTAAGTCAAGTAAAGTTAGCGACCATAGTCGAGGGTGACCCGAAGGCTCCCTTTTCGATAGCTACTACACCAAGGTGTAGGGGAGGGAGCTACTCCATTCCCTGGATTGCTCCACTTTACCCTTGAACCGTACCTTATAATGTTGAGTGTTAAGCAAGGTGGTATCAAGTTCCATTTTTAAAGTCTTTGGTATGACTCGACCTGGGATTGAACCCAGGTCTCCCGGGCCATTGGCGAACACTCTAACCGCTGGGCCAATGTCCCGGTTATATTAATTTTGGACAAAGTTATAAACTAAAATTACAAATTTACATTTTCTTTGTAAAGATACAAAAATCTTACATAATGTAGATTCATAAGAAAAATTTCAATTATGTCTTTAAACATTAGAAAGTTCTCCACCCCTAAAGCAAAATAAATCTATTCAGGTGAATAACTTTTTACTAGCTGTTTGCAGCTCTTCATTATTTATTTGTTTTATTATATGAGCAGTTCTGAAATAGAGAAATCTATCTAAAATGTCCTGGGAAACAGAGTTGCCAAGTGGTCAAGTTGAAAGGTTCAATGGGTTAAAACAATGGTCAAATGGTAAAGTATTATTGCAATATATGTTTAAAAGTGAGAAAAAAATTTGTATCTTCAAAACCAGTAAAAAGTTATTTGATAACAATATGATTTATATTGCCTTAAGGTCGAAAAAATTACTTTAAACAACACGTATATTTGATGACATGGATTTTCATTTTCTTTAATCATAAAACATATCCAGACCAAATGACAAAAGATATTTTTCATGATATTCAAAGATATATTCCACTTGGGTCAATTCTTCTTTTTTTTTTTGGTTAATTTTTACCATATTTATTTTTTCAAAAATCAAGACTATTAATGCTGTCAAAATGTTTAGATAAGATACATTTGCAATATGACATCATGAAGAATCAATAATTATTTTTTTTTTTTATTAGTGGGTGGGTAAGGGCCATAATGCTTAGAGCCCACATCTGACTCACCAGGATCAAGTCTTTCAGGTTTTCCATTTGTAACGGCAAACCATTCGTACATCTTACTTTCCCATTACAAACTTTGTTAGTGATATGAGGGGTTCCTCTGACTGAAGACAGTGCATCGTCTAAGCAAGTGTTGAGTGCTTCCAACACAATCCCTTCAGTCTGAAAGGCATCAAGCACATATTGAGGCCATATTTCAATAAATAAATGAGAAAAAAAAAAAAATTAATTATATGAGGGTTGTTCCGAAAGTAAAGTACCATGTTTATTTCCATGGAAAGTACAACAGATACAGGGAGCACAAAAAGACCATTAGAACAGGTTTTTAGCTATCAGACTGTTTTTCATATAGTCATCAACTATGAACAAGAGCCTGGATGCTGCAATATTATATATATATGAGAGAGAGAGAGAGAGAGAGAGAGAGAAATTGATAAACAAGGTAATGTAAAAGAAAGTCAATGTTATAACATTTTGGTTCTAAAGAATCATCATCAGGACTAGGAAAGATGATATTGAGTGATATTAAATCACTGATGGATGTTAGATAAAATGAAAAACGAGGAGGAATTATTACATATAGAGTAACTATTTAAGCAATAAATCAGTATTCGTGTTAAAATATTTCAAGTGACTGTTTAAGACAATGCTGTAGAAAAAATAGAATCATCAAGAGAGATATAGAAGAGAAAGAAGGAGGAAGGAAGGAAGAGAATAGAACAGAACAGAAGAATGAGGGATAAGGAAATAGAAAAGAAAGGCAGGGTAATGTAGAGAAAGAGAAAAGGAAGGGAAAGGAATGATTATTGTTAAATCAAAAATCAAACCTATGTCAAATGATATGTTTATAAATTATAAATTTTTTTTAAAGTAGAAAAGATGGTATTTGTGAGAGAAAAGTATAAACACAAATACTGATTTATTGATTAAACAGTAACTCCTTTTTCTGTATATAATATAATATTTTCTCCTTGTTTTGTATTTTATCAAATGTCCATCAGTGACTTAATGTCACTCAATATCATCTTTCCAAGTCCTGATGATAGTTCATTAGAACTGAAACGTTTTAACGTTGACGTTCTTTTACATTAAATTCTTCTTTCTGGACTACCTTGTTTTCCAATTTCTCTCTATATTGTTGGATTTATTTCCATCTCTCTCTCTCTCTCTCTATATATATATATATATATATATATAGACATACATTGCAGAGGAGGTGACTTACTTTTCCTCAGGAGTGATGACAGCAAATGTCTACACATTGGCCTGATTCATATGGACGAGTTGATCAAAGTGCTCTTATTTTTTAGGGTTAGCAGCTGTATTTGAATGTGACTTGTCACTCACATTGCTGTTACCACTACAGAAATGAGTTACTCACTGTGTTCACATTCAGTGTTTGGTTTCAAGCATTCTGCAAGTGTCAATGAATGTCAGTGCATGCAATCTTTTCCACATGGATAAATTCAATTACATCCACTCACACTTTGCACAACTTTGTGCTCTTGCTTTTCAGCTATCTATAACAAGGCAAAAAATTAGGGGTTATTGACAGGAAGGTTCAACATTTGTAGCCATACCACCAAAATGTTTTTGATGAAGGACAAAATACATATTTACCCAACCCCTCTGCATGAGTAGAATGTGACAAAAAGTTAGTTTTTAAGCAAAATTCAATAGATTTTAATTCAGAATTTTCCTTCTAGGCCAGTTTTCATATCAAGGTTAAAGAGCCCATAATTAGGTACAATATAATGAAATAGAAGGTATTATTTTCAGATTGATTCTCCTACCCTCACCCTGCTTTAAGCAGGCTTTTCTCTATCATTAGTGAAATTTCATAGCCATCTGAAAGAATAGTGTTTGAAACATTTCTTCATCCAATGGTGTAATTGCACTAACTGTATCTGTTGTAGTTTTAGTGGAAATAAATAGGAGGCATTACTTTCAGAGCAACCCTCGTATAAAAATCCATGAATGTGTGTTTACCCAATCTTAGTTTTTGAGATGACAATAACTTAGATCACATTGATATTTAGCTAGTTCATTGTCAAAATTTTTCAACTTTTTTAAAAGATTTTTTTGCCTTACTTTAAAAACTTTCAGGGCCAACAAATTAGCAATAATAATATTCATATTTTTGCCTATCATGGAATTTTGCTTTAAATTTTACTGGTATCATTTATTTTTTATCTAAAATTTAAAAAAAAATCTTTCTGAAATTATATAATAAAATAGCAAACAGTTTTAAGGAACTTTTAAAATCTCAACAAAGTGCAAACACACATTCTTTTTTTTTTAAATACTAAAAGATATTGCAATAAATACTTCAAATCTTAGTCTATTTGCATAAAAACAAATCTGCATATTTATATATCCCAGAAAAAAAATGTACATTTCCAAATTATTCATTTAAAGCCTTATTTAGATTTAAGTGTTCCACAAGCGAACATTTTAAGGCTAAAGATAAAAACTAATTATAATGATAATAATAGTAACAAAAAAAGCTATTGCTAAAGCTGAGAAACAACACTGAGAACATTAAGAAGCACATGCCCAAGCAAAGCAGTATATGAATAAGCAAATAAATTTTCTATAAGCAAATTCTACCAGCATTAAAAAGAAAAAAAAAGTGAAAAATCAAGTTCTGACGAAGGCTTTTAAAAGGCCTTAAACACAATATTTATTATTAAAAGGCTTGAAATACAATATTATTTATTAAAAAAATCCTTAAATCCAAAGTAACATGCTGTTCTTAAGAAATTAATACATATTTCAAATCTCTAACGACAAAGAAATTGTTAAGTTGTTAAGAGCTGTTAATGTGTGAAAAATCAATTTTCTACTCTAGTTGTGTATATATAGAGTGGAAAGAAGTTCATTAAAATGTGTTTCAAATATTCAGCTGTAATGTATGATTTGATCAAATTTCTATGGAAGGTTTAAACAGATCCTTCGAGTCTGATAAGAGATTATAGATTTGAACTGTATATTTATGGAATATACTTTATTTTAAAAAATCCAAAAAAACAATTATCACCAACATAAACTCTTTGATTATGTTTAATTTAAAATCAGAGAAGACTTCACAAAAGATTTTAAATACCCACATTGGAAATTTAGATTTATTTTTTAACAGGAATTTAAAATTTCTTTTTATAGTTGTAGCAATAAACATGGGGTTAATACCAAGCTATGTTTTTGTGAGCACTTTTAAGTTAATAAACATTACCAAGAGGTTAATGTTTATTGCTGTCTAGGAGCCATTGCTTTGATAGATAATTTCTTTTAAGCATTGATATTAGATGATTGGAAAAAAGTAATGGAGGAAAGTTCTTGACTTTGGTTCCTGATAAAGAAATTTTAAGCAAGATATCTACTTTATATTGTTAAACAACAAGACAAAGATTCAGTTTAGCTAAAAAAAAATCTTTTTAAAATGAGCATTCAATTTAGTATTATATGTACATTGGACAAAAAGATGGACAAAAAAAAGAAGATATTTGGTGAATTATAAAAAAAGATGTTTAAAAAAAGAGAACAATGCTCAAATATTGAAATTATTATTATTTACTCCTTTGAGAATTTTTCACACCAGCATTAGCTGATGGTTTCTCATGGAAGTTTGAGGGACGGTAAGTCTCCTCAAGTCTACTGAACTCTTTTCAGTATTCTGGCTGGCCTCAACCTGTCCTGTTATTTCCAAGTCTTCTAGTCCCTTTATCAACCTTCTGAGGATTGTTCCAAGTGCTCCAATTACAATTGGTATCACCATCACCTTCATGCTCCATATCTCTCTTTTAGCTTTTTTCTTTCATTTTCTCTCTGTGGTATGTCAGGTTCTCTTTTTTTGTTGACTATCACTAGGAGGTGCCTGTGGTATGTCAGGTTCTCTTTTTTTGTTGACTATCACTAGGAGGTGTCTGTGGTGTAATGGTTATCATTGGAAATGGACACGGCGACACGAGTTCAAATCCTGGACGAGACAGATTGCATTTCACATAGCACAAATACCCTTAGGAAAGGTATGAACCCAATTATTCTCCCTCCAGCTATGGGTAAATAGTAGCAAAGACTAGGTTCTTCAGCCTTGGTGAGGCAACTAGTCTAGGAGAAGGAAAACTCTGAATTCAAACCTATTAAACTCCGCTTAAAAAATGACCTTATATCATATCCTGCCCGAGCAGAGGGGTTGGTAAATATGATCACTAGGTTGGGTTGTCTGGTTAAGATTAGGTGATCCATTTATCATCATCATCATAATTATTATTATTATTATTTGCACCAATTTTGGTTTGAATGTTAAATGAGGAAACATTTTGGATAACAGCTATCATCGAAGAATGCCACATGAACAGGAAATTACATGAGGGTTGTGGCAAGAACATTTTTATTTACAAGGAATTGTTACTTCTGCCTGGGTAAAAAGAAATCTTTATATAAGAATGAAGAAAAATTTTGAATATAGATGAGATTACAATGGTGAGAATATGCAAATAAGACTCAAAAATGTATAGGTTCATTGGAATCTTGGATTAACTTCAGTCATTCTCTATGTAAGTGTTACAGACTGTAATGAGTATTATTAACAAGTAACTGAATAAGCAGTAGAAAACCTCCAGCATTCACCATTTGTAAAAAATAAATTTAAAAAAAATGAGTAAAACATTCTCAGTATATTTAAATTATGGAAATAGTTATATATATATAAAAGTACTTGTACTTTAATATACTGATCAAAGTTTCTTATTTGTATAAGTGATGTATATAAAATAGATACTAATTATATATATATATATATATATATTTTTTTTTTCATCATACGTGTGGAAGCACGTGCGATACCCTAGCCTCATCAGCCGCCATCCAGGGTGATAACACAGTTTCGGTAGCTCAAGGCGGTCTACCGCCTTATTTGTATAAGTGATGTATATAAAATAGATACTAATTATATATATATATGTATATAAAACAGTACTTGTACTTTAATATATTGATCAAAGTTTGTTATTTGTATAAGTGATGTATATAAAATGGATACTATATACATATATATTAAACTTAGACTGGCATAAAGTCACATTTTAAGAGCACCCAGTTCGAATCAATTTAACTCAGCAGTGATGACCTGTAAGACTATTTCATTAATGATTGTTTCATAGTAGAGTTGTCTCTTGAGACATATGCAAGTGAGGATAATGTAGACAAAGAGTCAATGGCATTTGATGAGTGTTAATTTGTCACCTATGCAATCATCATTGGTTCTTATATATAGGCTATCCAAAATATATATATATATGTTCTATTAACAATATTGAGCATCTTTATTTATAAAAATACCAAACTATATATATATATATGGTTTTGTTGTATGGTATATCAACCAGTGTAGGTTATTTAAAGCCAAATCCTGTTAATAAATATATAAGTTGTAAGTTAACTGACCATAGTCAAGTAAGACCGAAAAGTTTCTTTTTCAATTGCTACTACACCGAGGTGTAGAGGAGGGTGCTATTCATTTAAATATATATGATTTGTAAACACATTTTGTTGATGACATTTTTGAATAAGCCTGAGCCTATTTGTTTTTGAACAGTTAAGGGTTTCAAGTATTGCAACCTAATATGAATAATTCTATTTACAAATAATCATTTGTTTGCATAGAATTAAATCGTTTCAAGTATTGCTATGTTACAGTAACAAATTAACATCAGTCATTTTTTTGCACACATTTAAATAGATACACATATGTAAGAGATAAGTTTGTTGCTAATTTTATTTTTTAATGAATTAGAACTAATTTGTTTGCCCACTAGTAATGTTATTGTTTCTATACAGTTAAATTGTTTCAATTATTGCTATCTAACACTTATAATTCTAGTCAATATTACTCGTTCATTTGCACACAGTTAAACGGTTCCAAGTATTGCTATGTATCACTCACAACTCAATTAAACATCAGTCATTTGTTTATATACAGTTAAATGATCAAACAGTTTTATTTCTAACAATTCAATTTAGCATAAGTCAGTTGTTTGCAGTCAGTTTTAATGTCAAACCATTCTAATTGACCCATAGATAGGACCCTATCAGATACTACCACAGATCAATATAGACCTGGGAGAAATGGCAATGAAGGGGTACTCTACATTCCCCAAAGCTCAAACATTACTGAAACCTCACCATCACATTGTTTAGTGTCATATCCAGGACATACAGCAGAGTTGCAGTCAATGTATTCTACAGCGAGAGCCAACTAGGCTCATATATATATATATATATATATATATATATATATATATATATATATATATACACACACAAACACATACATACATACACCATATCATAGTGTACTCAGCAATAATACAAGGAACATAAAGAAAAAAGAAAGTCTCAGTAAATTTAGAGTATTAAAATAAGAAACTAAAGTCAGTTTTTGGATTTTGTTTGTTTGTTTGGGTTTTATGGCATATCAACCTTTGTAGGTTATTTAATGTCAAATCCACTTTTATACAAATAAACAGTTCTATTTCAAACAACTCAATTTAGCTTAAGTACAGTTTAATTGTTAAAACATTTCTATTTCAAGCTATTCAGTTTGGTTAAACAGTTTTATTTCAAACAATTCAGTTTAGTATAAGTATAGTTTTTGTTTACACACAGATGTCAAAACAAATCTATTGCAAACAATTCAGTTTAGCATAAGTATATAGCTTAGTTTTATTTGACCCATAGATAGGACCCTATCAGTTACTACCACTCTGGGCCAGAGTGAACGTGGGAGTGATGGTAATGATGGGATACTCTGCATTCCCCAAAGTTCCAGCATTACTGGAACTTCACCATCCGATTTTTCAATGTCATATCCAGGGCATTCGTTCGGTGGAGTGGGGGGTCTTACCTCTCTGTAGAGAAGCAGTCATTATATTCTATAGCCCCAGCTGACTGGGCAACAGTATTTTGAAGCTAATATATTGCATATTATAAGTTTGAAGCTAATATATTGCATATTATAAGTTTGAAGCTAATATATTGCATATTATAAGTATTACATAAATGGGAAACTGCTTTCCTGATTGCTATAGATAAATGCTAATCTTGTTCATACAGAAGGTCACAATTCTACAGTGCCAATGCCAAGATATTTAGTGCTCTAGGCAAGAGCCTATAATGAATGCTTTCTTCTCTCTGCCCAATAAGTTTTGACAGTAATTACATAAGATTACACTAGATTATTTGTATGTCTGCAATATTTCAACTGGCATACAATAAGCACTTACTTTTATAAGGATACTGAAGCCTTAGACTATTGCTTAAGTTTGCCTAATGCCAGTTCTTTAAGTTTAGAGCACCCTTCAAGTAGTACCTTGTTAAGCAATATTAATAGTTTAACAAAGACTTAAAAAAAAAAAGAAAAAAAAAAGGATTTTTTTCACACTAAAAACAAATTATTTGTGATAGGGATTCCTGTAGCATAATGGCTAAAGTGCTGGACCGTGGCTTCAAAGTAAGCAAGGTCAAACTCCAGTCTTGCTATTATGTTCAATTTTGGACTGATACCCAAGAGAAAGATATGAACTCCCTTATCCCCATAGCTGCTGTTCTTTAAGGATAGCTTTGGCATTAATTGGCATGATGGTTAGAGTGTTTGCCAATGGCCTGGGAAACCAGGGTTCAATCCCTGGTCGTGTCATACCAAAGACTCAAAAAATGGTACTTGATGCTTCCGTAAAGTGGAGGAATCCAGGGAAAGGAGTAGCACCATCCCCTACACCTTGGTATTGTAGCTATCAAAAACGGAGCCTTCAGGTCACCCTCAACTATGGTGGGTAGCATCTAAAAACAAGTATACCCCTACCAATTTTTTTTTTTATAAAGAATTTTCTTCTAAACCAAAGACACCAGGATTTAATTTCTAGTGAAACATTACACAATAAAAATGGATATTAATATATATTATTTATTATCAAACTCTACAGCATTAAAACTCTAATCAGAAACAAAATTTCAACACCTCTGTTACCAAAATTAAGATTGTATGTGCATATATATATATATATATATATACTTATTTTTGGACTATTATATATCTTTATCTACAAAATTTCAATGCTGTATATATATATTTTAGTTTGGTTTGGTGGGTTTTATGGCATATCAACCTTTGTAGGTTATTTAATGCCAAATCCATTTTTATGTAAATAATCTGTTCTATTTAAAACAATTCAGTTTAGCATAAGTACACAGTTTAATTGTCAAAAACATTTCTATTTCAAACTATTCAAGCAGTTACATGTAACAATTCAGTTAAGTGTAAATGAGTTTAATGTCGAAAAACAGTTCTATTTCAAATAATTCAGTTAAGCATAAGCACGCAGTTTAAATGTAAGTACGGTTTAATTCTCAAAAACATTTCTATTTCAAGCTATTCAGTTTAATCAAACAATTCATTTTAGCATAAGTATGCTGTTAGTTCTATTTAACCCATAGATAGGGCCCTATCAGGTGCTGCCACTCCAGGACAGAGTGGACCTGGAAGCAATGGCAATGAAGGGGTACTCCGCATTCTCCAAAGCTCCAGCACTGCTGGAACCTCACCATCAGATTGTTTAGTGTCATATCCTAGACACTTGTTGGGGGGGGGGGTATTACCCCTCTGCAGAGGTGCAGTCGGTGTATTCTACACGAATTAGTTTCTTTGTTTAATGACATATCAACCTTCATAGGTTATTTAATGCCAAAGCTATCCTTGCAGAAGAACAGTTGAGGTATTAATTGGGATAATTAGTACCACTGCAAGAGGTGGGGTTAGGAGGTTCATACCTTTCTCAAATGTATTAGTTTTCATCATCATCATCATGTCATGCCGTAGGCACAGATATCCCTGACCCTCTCTCGCCACTTCTCCCTATCGTTCATCGCCTCCAGCAGGTCTTCAGGGCCACACCCTGTATCCTCTCATAGCTGCTGGATGTATGTTCGAGCTGGTTGTCCTGCTTTTGCCCGGCCATATGTGGGGGTCCATAGGAGTACATCACTTATGAGCTCATCCCCGCTTCTCCAGCAGTGACCAGCCTGTCTGGCTCATCTAACTTGGATAGTTTTTGTGATGGGAGGCAGGGGGCCGTATAGTTGATGCCTTGTGGGGTGTTGCCGTTAGGACTTGTTCAATATTGCTCACAACAGAACATAATAGTGTGACTGGAGTTTGAACTTGCTTATTATGAAGTCACTGTCCTGCACATTAGCCACTATGTCATAAGGACTCCCATGTAGATATTGGTAATAAATAATACCTAATAATATCTGTTTTGATTGTATAATGTTCCACTAGATTTGATAAAATTCTGGTATCTTTGGTTTAGAAAAAACTTTTTATAAAGACTGGTAAGGGCGTACTAGTTTATGAGTAATAATGTATGCATGAAACTATGCTGAAATAATTTGGCTATTTGACATTTTTTAAAAATAAAATTAGTATTAAAAACTAGTGATTTTGCAAGTATAAAATAAGAACAAGATCAGACTCTTACTGTCTTGTAAAACCAAAAAGTCAGTAAAAAAAATGAAAGTGAATCTATTGTTTTGACATATCTTTATACGTATGGGTCAAATGATATTTATGACTTGTTTAAAGCTCATCTTTGAAGTTATTAAGATTGAAGTTAAGTTATATCTATTCATAGAATTTATATTATAATGAACTGTAAATTACAAAGGAAAGTACTATAATTAGAATTTAATAGTTATCTCCCTTGAGAAATTATAATGATCACAGTGATAGTAAGCACCGGTCCTACACTACAATTAAGTTGCTAACTAGGAAAAGAAGCAAGTTCTAATCAAAGTTAATGCATTTTAATTCTCTTGTATCAACTAAAATCCCTCTACAATATAGTGTTTTTATTGTATTATATGCATATAAAAAATTAAATAATCATAATATAGATGACACTAACGTTTACAAATAGATATTCCAGAGCTATAAGTATCAGTTTCTTTGGAGAGTGGGGTCAGGATTTCTGACAATTTTGGAACTAATATTTTTTAAGGCGGCTCACACATAACTTTGAAGTCTTGCTAGTAATCTTTGCCAGACTTTAAAAAAAAATTTGCCAGACTTAATTAAGAATTTCTTATCTTTTCTTGTACAGGTTTTTTGGCTGCTTAAAGGAAAAGATGGATGAAAAGCTGTAAAAAAATCAATTTATGTTAACAGCAACATATTTTGTTTCCATTATTTTCTCATCTTGCTTCCCTTGTGAGCATTTTATTAAATCTGTTGAGAAGAATTTAAAAAAAAAAACAGATAAAGGAAAAGAGAATACAAAAATTTAGAATGTAGAAGAGCAGATAAGAAGTGAAGAGATAAGGATGTCCAATTTTGAAGACAGGATTTAACAGAATTTAATATTTTGTTGTTGCTTTTTTTCTTTGTCCTCTTTCTTTTCAGAGTAATCTGATTTATCTTAAGAGAAAAAAAAAATATGTGTGAACGAAAAAAAAAAAAAATGGAAAGAAAAATCACTGATAAATAGAAGAATTAACACAAAAATAATCCTCATACAAGCATTGGCACAAAAACATAGTGAAAGAAAGAAAGAAAAAGAAATCAATGTTGGATTATGTGTATGTGTTCATGTTTCATCTTCTCAAACAAAATGTCTGAATAGTTTTCTAAATAAATTGTCATAATTCACACTTGATAAAGTTTCTTTGATAACATTTTGAATATCTGAATTAATAAAAAAAATCCAAAAAGACAAAAGGAAGGGATTGACAAGAAAGCATCATATATATATATATATATATACTTGTGTATAAATCAACTTCATGTATTGGTCAACCCTTGATTTATGGTCACAAAGTTGTTAATTGACTGAATTAATATTTGAAGCCAAGAGTCACTACAAGTCCTTCTCTTTATGTTTGAATTTCAACCTTATAGAATGATCAATCATGTATTGATTGATGTCATTTTTTCCCCTTTAAAATGCAACCTACAGTTTAGTCCATAAGTAAGTACTCCTCTAACAATTTCTTTTTATAAGTTAATTTTCTCCTAAAAACATCATTACTCTACTTAAAAATTGACCTTGTGTCATATCAATGCTCTTAGTGGATGGGTTGGATAAATACATACTTTTATTTTTAAACAAACAAATCAGGATTTTATTGTTTTTAGAGGAACATTATACCCTCCCCCCCCACAAAAAACAGATATTAGTTATTATTTACAACTAAACTCTATAGTATTCAAGTCTAGTATGCCATCTTTAAATTCTGTTATGGATATCATTTGAATTTATTCCTACTTATTCATATTTTTTACTATAAAGTTTCACAGCTGTAGAATTTAATAATAAATGATACCTAATAATATCTGTTTTATTTGTATAATGTTCCACTGAAAATAATGATATCCTAGTATCTTTGATTTAGAAAAAAATTAACTTTTTATAAAAAACTGTCAGTGGTGGACTTATTTACATGAGATACTGTATACATAATTATATATAATATGAATGATAACTGAAGAAAGATAAAAGCAAAACACTGCTTCATTAAACTAGGGAAAAAAATTCAATGTTGGATTATGTAATTTTGCACACTTATTTTAAAACAAGTTTTCTCAATAAACTGCCATAATTCACATTTTATACTTTTTCTAATGTTTTCTTGATAACATTTTGACAATCTGACTTAATTTCAAGAATAAATGGAAGGTACTGAAAAAAAGGAAAGAAAAAATGATGATTACTGAATAGACCAAAAAAAAAAAATTCTTTAATATGGATTCATTGTCTTAATCTATATTTTCTTTTTTGTAAAGAATTCATAGATCAGAAAGAATTTTTAACCAACTAGTTAAGATCTATGCAAAAAATTATAAGAAATAAATGCTGGTGCATGTATCTATGGATGCATTAGAAAAAAGTAGACAAGTTATAATTGATTTGTCATTTTGTGATCTGACTCTCAAACAGGCATTCACACTTTCTCTTTCTCTAAAGTTTGTGTGTTTGTGTGTGTGTGTGTGCTTGTTTATATATGTAAAATTCTGTTGTCAAATAACTGCCATTTACATCAGTGTATTGTCACACATGGCATTATTTACACCATATCAGCTGGTCTTATATCTTTTACAACATAGGAAATCTTAATAATGGAGACATCTAATTTGTAAATTCAGCTTTAAAAATCAAGTTTTAATGCTAAAAGCACAAATTCATCCTTTTCCCTTTTCTCTCATTAGTGAGAACTGGTATATTGGAAGAAGAGAAAGAACAGTTGGCTTTCATTGAGAAACATTGGTTAAAAATGGTGTCTTTTAGACACAGTACGAAGGAGTAGATTGTTAAGACAAGACACAGAAGATATGGCTTAATAAAATGAGAGAGTTTAAAACCTTAGTAAGTGTTCTCCTTTTGTTGCATATAGCTGTAATTTGTTGGGTTTTGTTTCTGCACTTTTTCCATAGTGAGTTTCTTTTGGACTGTCTACATTGTTTTTGTGTTTGCTTTATTTGCAAATTCATACTGCCAGCAGCCTTTGGACTGTCAGACAGAAGTCACCGACTTATTTAATAAAGATGGAGATTTCTTTCCTTCCTATAATTAAACTATTTATCTGGTCTCCATGTTATTATTGTTGCTTGTCATTGCTCTTAAATTTTGCCTGCCATGTTTTTTTGTTTTATTTATGAAATTCAGCCACCTCTATAGTCAGTGCCTGGCTTGGAAATTTAGAGAGCTGTCTGGCTTTGAAAGGTGGTTTAGTGGCAGGATCCGATTTGTAAAAGTAACACA
Source organism: Sepioteuthis lessoniana (assembly GCA_963585895.1). Lineage (NCBI taxonomy): Eukaryota > Metazoa > Mollusca > Cephalopoda > Myopsida > Loliginidae > Sepioteuthis > Sepioteuthis lessoniana. The sequence continues at coordinate 94,889,197 of OY757915.1, read as the reverse complement.
CAACCATTTTGTTATTCATTTCAAATCAGATGTTAGGTATTTTTTATTCATTAATAAATAAGCAATTTTTAGTCAATTGTGTTTATTATGAAATAGCTCTATTATTCAAATAAAGACATTTTCTGCTTTGAAACTGGTAATAACTTTGGTGTGTTTTTTGTCTTTTTTAAAGTATTACTAATAAAAAAAAATCATAGTCTTAGTGACTCAATCTATTTGTTTTTCTTTAATAATTTTTGTTTATTTTTAGTTAGTTAATTTATTTTTAAAAAATCAAATATTTTATCATTAAAAATAAATGAGACAACTTTTTAATGTTCATCGTCTATGAGAAAAATTAAATTGGATTGTGTGCATATAAGCATTATGTCAAGGTTAATATTAATACTTTGGTCATTTGCCCAAGACTATGCCAGAAATTTTTCCAGTAATAAATATATGCCATATAGGACATGCACCTCATGTATATAAAATATTATTGTGAAAAATGAATAGTGAATACATCCATTTATCTACCGGACATTGGCCTAGCGGTTAGAGTGTTCGCCAATAGCCCGGGAGACCTGGGTTCGATCCCAGATCAAGTCATACCAAAGACTCAAAAAATGGTACTTGATGCCTCCTTGCTTAACACTCAGCATTACAAGGTACGGATCAAGGGTAAAGTGGAGCAATCCAGGGAAAGGAGTAGTGCCCTCCCCTACACCTTGGTGTAGTAAGCTATCGAAAAGGGAGCCTTCGGGTCACCCTCGACTATGGTCGCTTACCTTACCCTTACTTTACATCCATTTATTTGTGAGCTCTTGTAGACCTGAAGACATGAAAATTGTTTATCTTTATTTGGTATAGCAATTAAGTAATTAATAGGAATATCAATAAAATATGAAATATAAAAAAAATAGCTAAGACATCAATTATATTTAATATTGTTATCCAAAGTACAAGTTGAAAATTATTCATGATTAAATGTACCACTTGACAAAATCTTTTAAAATTGTATAAAGGAGAAAAAAGAAAATGACTTCAGTTTTGATTTGTACTGATGATGGAATAAAAGTCTGGGAGTTGAAATAAAAATCAAGAGAGATAAAATGGAAGAGATAATAGCAAAAAATTAATAGTGACTGAATATAAGAAATTCAAACAGTATTTCTACTAAAACTACTAGTGAAAAAACAAAGAAATTGACTTGTTGAAACTGGTTTTTGCCTTTACTCTGCATTTATCATCTGCTTATTGTGAACAGGAAAATATTGAATTTTCTCTCCCTCACTTCCTGACCCTCCTTGTATTGATCCAAGTACAGTAATTGCTGTTTATTGGACATTGGCCAAAAGCTAGTTCTTATGATTCCTGATTTTCAAAATGGCTTAGCATACTGACAGAGGTCAGCTGAGATATGAAAAGGAAACCTGGAATAATTCATCTTTATATTTTTCTGACATAAATGGAGTCTCTAAAAAAAAAAAAAAAAAATAAAAAAAAAAAAGTATTTAATAAATTTTAGGGGAGGGGAAATAACAAGACCTTTGATTTTTGTTGTTGTTCAGGCTATATACACAAAAAGATAAATTTTGTTTGGTGTGTTAGTCGATAGTGAATATAGTGGTATTGAAAATCAAGAAAAATTGCCTTATAAGAACTTAGAAGTATATAATAACATCAAAATTTTTAAAATGTTTTATTTAGTTATAGATAACACTGAAAATAATTACACAGCTGTAGTTTGGCACCCACCCGCTGAATAATATCAGCTTCTAAAGTTCTGTCAAAATATTTTAAACTAGCTCTTTTTATATAATCCGTGATGTTACAGACAGGATTGATATCATTTAGGTTTTTGGATTATTTTCTTCATCTTTATTCTTATATGCACAATGTTTTGACCAGTGACAATCATCTGGAGATGGCAGGTTCAATCCTGACTGCAGCTGAGTAACAATACATGAATACTTAACTCTTGTACCCGGTTATGATTAACAGAATCAGAGCAAGTGATCCCCTGTGGATTAAATAAAGGACGAGGTTCAAAGTTCTGTGTAGGCTCCAGAGTTTGACAAGAAACACCTGGAAAAGGCTGGAGGACACATCAGCCAAAACATTATGAATATAACAAGAACGATGAAGATAACTGTTCAAAAACCCTAAATGATAAAAATCATCAAGCTTTGTCTCAGAAATTCAGACAACTAATAGACAGGATTTAATAAACAAATATATAAAAAATCAATTTGCTCAAATCATCATATATATATATATATAGAGAGAGAGAGAAAGAGAGAGAGAGAGGGAAAGAAAGATACACATAGAGAGAAGGTGCAGCAGAAATACCTCCCACATTTAAATTATCCCCTGAGTGGTGCACATGAACTTAGACAAGTGATAAATGATAGCTCCATCTAGCTATTGTTTCCCCACCCCCAAGTATGATCAATCATGATTATAGCTTGAATCGGAGCATGCTATGCATTTGGTGTGAAACAGTTTTTAAGACTGGTGAATCAGAAATTGCTAAACAAACCCCTTAGTACTCATTTCATGTAATGATGCTGTTCTAGATAGAAGATTGATACAGCAAGTAAGTAAAGTTGGCGACCGTAGTCGAGAGCAACTAGAAGGCTCCCTTTTCGATAGCTACTACACCAAGGTGTAGGGGAGGGCGCTACTCCTTTCCCTGGATTGCTCCACTTTACCCTCGATACGTACCTTATAATGCTGAGTGTTAAGCAAGGAGGCATCAAGTACCATTTTTTGAGTCTTTGGTATGACTCGACCTGGGATTGAACCTCAGTCTCCCAGGCCATTGGCAAACACTCTAACCACTAGGCCAATGTCTGGTAAATTGATACAGTAATGGGTTTAAAATTCTACCCCAAAGAGCATTATTCTGATGTAACATGAAAAACCAGTGTATATCATATATATATATGATAAAAGTAAGTGGAAAAATAGATAAATCAAACAATAGGTTTAATAGTAATATTTCATTCTTTATTCAAAGAAGACTAAAAAATTTTTGAGTTTGAAAAAGGAAAGATCATGAAAATGTCAAACTGATAGCTGTGATTAACATGTTTATATTCTAATACCTAATTAACTAATATATATATACATAGAGGGTCATTTATATATATATATATATATATATATAAATAAAGGGTTCTCTCTCTCTCATATATACATATATATATATACATACATATGTGAAGAAAGCAGAAAAACAGAATAATCCAAATAGGTGAATTTATTGTGATGTAAAGCCAACGTTAAATGTTTTAGTTTCAATAACCTTTTTCAGGACTTAGGAATCAGGAGAATTGTTCACACAGCAATGGATTCTTATCAAGATAACAGGAGCAAATAAAATGTATTTCTGCTTTTTTCATACTATCGGATTTAGATCCATATTTACTTTATATATATATATATATATATATATATGTATGTATAGAAAGAGAGAGTATTTAAGGAAGCATGTAAACATTTTAACTTCTTTGTAACTCAAAAAAGTTCTTATAGTTAGCCAAATCTGTAAAAAGAAAAAAAAAAAGCTTTTTAAGAGATTATCTCCACCAGTAAGTTAGACACTTAGACACATAAGTGATAAATTTGACTTAACAATGCTTGCCATGCTAAGTGTTTTTAATCCCATAGAATCCATTTCATGAAAGTTATGAAACTTAATATTGTAAACAAGTATAGATCTAAAAATGTTTAGTCTGAAGAAGTTCTTCCTTGAATAAAGAACGGAATATTACAACTAAACCAGTTGTTTGATTTATCTACTTTTCCACTTATTTTTATAATCTTGTCAGTTTCACCAAAATTTGCCATTGCTATATATCATGAGAAGATTAATACTAAAAGCATATATAGAATGCAAGTACAAACCGAAATTTCTATAAGAAATTTCATTTTAATGGTTCCATAAATAATGAAAGCAAATTTTAAAAGAACACATAGAAAGTTAGCAGAGGCCAATATTTCTAGAGAAAATTTAGTGTATGAACATTTATCGTCAAAATAACACAAACTGAAAAAAAAGAATTATTTGATATATATCTACCCTCTGGTTGCAAACTCACAATTTTTAAAATTTATGAGAAAGTACATAGAAATTTATAAAATACGAACTGTATCCTATGACATTACAAGTAGGATTTGTTAAACAAACTAGACTGAAGTCAGCAAGGCAAGATAAAAAGATGCCATGTATGTTGTTCTTTAGAGTTTCAAATAAGTCAGGTCAAAGATTGTTCCAAGTACTATGTAACCCAGTACAATCTGTTGACATTATTTTAAGGAGAGATAGGTATCATCAATGAGCCCTCACTATCCTGAGTGATGTATGGATAAACATGATATCTTTATGTAGCAATAAGCAACAGAAAACACGGAGAACATTACTGTGGCCGTTGTTAATATATATCGCAGAGGCCATGATGTTACCCATCGTACAGTAGTGTTAGGAATATATTTCTACTATTGTGAGAAATATGTTTTGTCATTTTTAATCATACATACTTCAACTGTCCCATGACATGCTGATAGATTTTAGACAATTATATGTAGAAATTCCACTGAACAAAAAAAAATAATCTAGAGATACTATTTAAGCAAGAAAGTATGATTTGTAATTTTATGACAAATCCTATTGTTGTCTTTGCAATAGAAAAATATACACCAATCTATATAATACTTAAAACCCATATCATTTGTTAGAATTTAATTCTTCTGAACCTTCAAGATCAGTTTATAACTGCATATTCTATTTTATGGATAACAGTATTTTTGATACAAAGGAATCTTCAAAGCTCCTTTTCTTTTTCAGTCTTCAACGGCACATTCTTAGAACTTCAGAACTTGTTGGATCTTCAGCAAACCAATATAAAATAAATTATGTTTATTTTGCTACTTAGTAAAAACAGATGAAGTTAGGCACAGGTCAATTCTATTGGAATTGAACATTGTATTTGATCTGAAGAAGCAACATTTTGTAGAAGAATATTCCAATTAACTGAAGGGAAAGGTAAAAGTATATCCTATTAGGTTGCAGGGGAAATACGGAAGAGAATATCACACTTGTTTGAAGTGGAGGGTGGAAGAATATCCCACCAAGCTGCAGGGAGGGTATGAGGATTTGTGTAATGTGTGAATGAATGAACAAGCAGAATTATGATATAGATTTTCAGTTTAATTTTGAGAAAATATATACCAGGTGTGCATAAAGTCCTGCCACAGTTTTAACATGTAAAACTTAACTCACATTGTACAACTGATAGAATCCTTTCGTAAAAACCATATAAAAGTTCAACTCTTGGAGTTTTATTCTTGATATACTTTTTAATTATTGCTCTTGAAAATGACTAGTGTCCTGGGTATGACACTAAGCCAGTGGTGAGGCTTCAGATCTGGAGCACTTTTATTGTCACATTAATGGGTCAGATCTGTTAGAGAATTATTTGAATAGGATATCATACAACCGCATGCAAATCATTTGTATTAAAATATTTACTTGAACCTGAAATTGTTTACTAAGGATTATTATTATTAGTTAATTGAAACTGTATAATAGTTTGCAAATAATTGAAGGAATACTTGAAACCATATAACTGTGCAAACAACTTTTTATTATTAAATAAAAATTGTTACTTTAAACCATATTATTGTGCATAAATTATTAGTATTAGATAGGAATACTTGAAACCATACAATTATGTGCAAAGAAATGATTATATACAAAAAAAATGCAATAATAAAATGCAGCAGATCATTGAAAATATAGTTATGATCACAACCATTTACATATAAATCAAATTTCAGTATTACATAACCCATAAGGAATTAATATGCCATTAAACAAAGACTAGATTGAACCAAAGCAAACCTAAAAATGTACACAATAAGAGGAACCTGTCATTAGTGCTACATAAATTATAAGTTAAACTTCCACTTAAGAACCACTTTAGTTGCATTCATTTGAAAACTTAATTTTTCTAGAAAATTTTTGCAAACAAATTATAATAGTTAAATAAAAAAAAAAGCATAATTAAATAAATGATTACAATGGAATGTTGAAAATAGGAAAAGTTTAGAAATTAATCAAATTTCAGAATTAAATAGCCCATAAGTAGTTCATATGCCATTAATCAATCAATGTGATTGCCATCTTTGTAGAATTTTTTTAGAATTGCTGTAAGCTCTATTAAAATCCTATATCTAAATGCGAAACAGAAAAAAACCCTTTGCCTTCTCTTCAATTAAGAATAAAAGAAGCCAATTCCAAAAAAATAAAAAGGTATTTGGTGTTTACTTATTTCTTTATCCAACTGTTATGACTAAAATAAATGACTTATTTGAAACACAATAACACAGAAAAAAGGAGAAATTACTTTTAGGTATCATAACATGAGTGACGAAAAGAAAAACAGCCTTCATAACTTTATTTGTAGCAACAGGGAATGCTGCCAAAAATCTAATTACTTACTTCCTTTGAAATAGAATGCAGTAATCATATTGTATAGATCAATATCTACATATTTTAAAAGGCTGAGTTTATTATGGGTATTCACGTCTTTAGTATGAGTAGGGACAAAAATTGCTTCTTTCCCTTTGGGGTGTCTCAGATACTAACCCTGACTCATTAGGTGCAATGAGGAGATACAGCTCGCGGGGACAGCCCCTTATAGCTTGGTTTTATATTTATAAAATTCTGACCATCAGGATTCAGGGAAGTATATATATATAGTAATGATGTATAAATGAAATAGGGAGACCAATAATTTTGGTCATTTTATAATAAAGTATATATATATATATATATATACTTACACACACACACAAAAATAAACATTGTCACTTCAGATATACATTGACACAAACAGATCAAATATATATATATATATATACGCAAACACACACTTCAGATATTTCATATATATATATATATATATATATAACATCAAACTGCTTTATCTAAGCATTTTTGGGGTTTGAAAAATAAAGGTTTAACCCCTGAGATTCAATGGTCCATATTAAAAAGATCAAATACTCCAAAGTCTCTCGACAGTAGATGCAATCTGTGTTTAGAAGAAAAAATGCACATTTTGCTTTATCCAGAGACGGAAAAATTATTAAATAAGAGGAGTGAATTAATAGCTAGGTGTAGACATAGGGCTAAATTTAAACTAAAGATAATTAACTTGAAAATTTAAAAAACAAAAAGCATAGAATTAAACTGAGAATTAATGTAAATGAATAAATAAAATAAAATGTTAGATAGAAACTTGTGAAAAAACATATCATATATACGTACTAATCATTAAAAGTGTAACTGATTAATAGGTTCTAAATAGTTTTGATTTTTAAAAAAATTTAAATTTAATTAAATCTTGAGTTTAATTTAATATAATTATTAATGTATCATTACGTAAAATTATTGAATAAAGTTAAAAATTTATTTTAATATTAGATCTGTAGTTTAAGTCAAAATGTAATTAGAATTTAAAAATAAAAATTAAAAAAAATTTTTTAAAATAAATTTACTACAATTCTAACCGAAATTAAAATAAAAAACAGAAGTGGGCTAAATGAGGATATAACTCTTCACCCCTCTTCTATCCCCTCCCACCTTTTTTCTGTGTCTATTCTGATTTATTTTATCCATAGGATCTGAAGAAGTCCTGTTAAATTTTTTTCGTGTTTTTGAATTTTTCAAAAATGCGTAACAGGATGGAAATAAATTTATAATCCTAATGTGACCGGTTTGTTGTTTTTGTTAAAGTATATATATATATATATATACACACACACACACACACACACACACATTTGACATTAATCTTTCACACATCTTAAACCATTGCCTGTGTGGTGCAAGCAATTGACAATGATAGCTTCATGAAGGTAATATCTTATTTTTTACAAATATGATCTGTTATGATAATAGTTTGGACTAGTCTACACCATTCGTTTGTTGTTGAAATGTTTTTTAAGACTAGCGAATCTGTGTAAGTGGTACACAGAGATATTTTTAATGCTCACTTCATGTCTGAATAAGGCTGTTCTGGATAGAATTTTTCATAGCAGTATTAATTTTCTATCTGGAGCATCATCATTTCAATGTAACCTGAAATGAGCACGAAAAGCTCTCTGTATAGCAATTACAGATTCACCAATCCTAAAAAAAATTTTCAGCTGCAAATCCTTAATGTGCACTGGTCCAAGCCATGATCAAAACTGATTGTATTTGACTGGGAGGGGGAGAAGTAAGACATAAGCTAGATAAAGATACCATTAACACTTATCTAAGTTCATTTGTGCCATACAGGTGACAGTTTGAAATGCGAGAGGTATTTCTGTTGCACCTTGAATGTGTGTGTGTGTGTATATATATATATATATATATATATATGTACATACTATTGATCTAGTGGGTAGAGTGTTCACCAATGGCCCGGGAGGCCTGGGTTCAATCTCAGGTTGAGTCATACCAAAGACTTAAAAAATGGTACTTGATATGTGGTGCATTCAATAAGTTTCCAGACTTGTATGGGCATTTAAAATTGTTGTAGACTCTTGAGAATTCAGTATGTTATTGCTATACATCTTATGAGATGACTGACCAATTTTCAGCTATAGTAGCAATTGGAATACACCCTACTAAAGCCTGATTGTCACAGCTGGTGGATTTCAAAAATGCAATGAGGACACTTAGAAGAACGATATGCAATAAAATTCTGTTTCAAACTTGGAAAACAATGCTGCAGAAACGTATTGAATGCTTCAGACTGCTTTTTGACCATCTTGCATAAATCGAGCATCAGTTTTTGAGTGGCATAAGAGATTCAAGGAAGACACAGAGTCTGTGAGGGACGATGAGAGGTGTGGGAGGAGTAAGGAAGTCAATACACCGGAGTTGATTGGCCAAAAGTTTAGGGTTAAAGTTAGGGTTACTATGTTGAGGTTTTAAGGGAGTTCAGCAAGAGATTCTGTCGGAAGAGGCCAGCACTCTTCAAATCAGCTCAGTGGCATTTCTACCAGGACAATGCACCAGTCCACAACTCCATCCTTGTCACAGACTATTTGACCAAGATGGGCATGAAGACAGTTCCTCACCCTCCCTATAGTCTAGACCTTGCTCCCTGTGACTTTTACTTATTACCTAAGCTCAAAGGCTGTTGTTGAGACAATTGAGGAGACAAAAGAGGCTGTGACGAAGGTCATTGACACACTCACACAAGAGGACTTCCATAGGGCCTTCCAGTTGTTGCTGAAACGGTACAACAAGTGCATTGCAGCCAGAGGAGATTACTTTGAAGGGGACAAGAGTTTCATGTGTGTACTATCAATAAAATGCCCATACAAAAAAAGTCTGGAAACTTATTTAATGATCCTCGTACCTCCTTGCTTAACACTCAGCACACAGGTATGTATCAAGAGTAAAGTGGAGCAATCTAGGGGAAGGAGTAGCCCCCTTCCCTGCACCTCGGTGCTGTAGCTATTGAAAAAGAAGCCTTCAGGTCACCCTTGACTACAGTCGCCAACTATATATATATATATATATGTATATATATATATATATGTTAAAAGATTTTTCGTTTTTGGTACAAAGGGAGAAAGAAATATTTTAAAATGAATACGTCCATGAAGAGATTTGTATTTTTTAAGATTTTTATATACACACATGTACTCATACTTCAGGTTATATATATATATATATATATATATATATATATATATATATATATATATATATATACACATATAATAATACTTTGCAAACATGTTAATACATGAGTAAGCAATTTTATTGGTTTGTGCTAATGCATGTTTCTCTAACATTAAACACAGAACAACAACTTACTTATATTTTTTAAATTTCTATTGCACATTTAATAAGATTATAGAAAATAACGAAAAAGAAAAGAAATTACAAAAACCTTAGGTTTTTTTTGTTTTTTTTACTGTTTTTCCCCTATGTGAGAGATTTTACAAATGTTATTTTCTAACATATTAATGGTTCTTCGTTGTTTTTAGTTCATTTATCTTTAAATTATTCCCATATTTTGAAAATTATTTTGCCTTCCAAAAATAAATAAAAATTAAACAAGATGACAACAAAAAACAAAAGCAAACATTAAATCAAAAACATTGGACCAGAAGCTTACTACAAATTTTATCATACACACACATATAAATATATATATATATATATATATATATATGCAAAACAATATGTATAACACCATATTTACATGGATACATTCTTGTGTTTCTGTTATCTACAGCATGTTTATAAGTAGTATACAACTAGTTCACATCAAGTTAGCACATAGAGCTCATTCATAGTAAGATATTACAGAGCCAGTTCAAAATAAGATGAGTTACACTGAGCTTCACTCAGCCAATTTATCTTTCATGAAAAAATCTCCTCTTACTCAGGTCTTTTTATAATCCTGTATTCATATCACTTCTTTTAACTTTTCAACTTGTAAGTTTTATTAACTCTTATGTGTCCCAATTTTTCATAGCACTGTTCCAGAATTTCTGTTCTCAGCATTCTGGGTACAAACCACTTGGGTCTCCCTTCTTCATCTCTTCTCAAGATATAATACAGCCTGACTTCCTGCATTAGGTATCTGGTAGTCTACCTTTTCTCTCACCATAACTATTTTGCTCTCTTTCTGATTCTCACTTATCTAGTCACTCTAATGGGGGGGGTCATGTATGTTCTCTGCATTTCTTCCCCTTTACTGTCCAACACAGAATGGTCCTTTAACCTACATGAATTTATCACCTGAACATGGTAAACCTTATCATCTACCCCCAGTTCTTATTCCACTGATTCCACCGCTAACTACTTCAGTATTCTAGAAAGGAGATTTTATACAACAGGTAAGAATAGGGTAAAGATTGTGGGGTAAGCCCACCCATGTATCAACATCAGTGGCAAAGACAAATATCCATGGTTCAAAGCTTCTGCTCTGCATTTGGTGGGATCAGCTAGGTGTAGCTTATTATGAACTACTCAAACCAACCAAAACCATCATGGGAGATTGCTATTGACTACAATCGACTACAAGCATTTCAGCCTAGCATTGAAGAAAAAATGGCCACTATATGAGCAGAGACATGACAAAGTGATTTTGAAACATGACAATGCTAGGCCACATGTTGCAAAATGGGTGAAAACCTACTTGGTAACACTTAAATAGGAAATCCTGTCCTATCCCATCTGTTGTATTCACCAGACATTGCCATATCTGATTATCACTTGTTTCAATCAATGGCACATGGCCTGGCTGAGCAGCACTTTCATTCTTATGAAAATGCCAAAAAACATATCAACTCATGGTTAGCCTCAAAAGACATGTCATTTTTCTGACATAGAAATCAAATGCTGCCAGAAAGATGAAAAAAAGAGTATGTAAATGTATTACAATAAGAAGTATATCAATTGCTTGTATATATATATATATATATATATGAGAGAGAGAGAGAGAGAATATATTTTGCTATAATTCTAAATAAAAACTTTTCAATATTGGTGATCGAGCATTTATATCTATGGATTATATAAAGACAGAATGAACAGCTTTTGGTGACAATCAATTTCTCACCTACACTATCATCAGTCTCTGATAGTCCCTAAGCACCATTGACAAAATATCAAAGTTATCCTTACTTTATTAATAAAATGCTACTTTGATTATAAATTTGGTATTTCTAGTTCTTCAGCTTACTACTTTCAGTAATTCTGATTTGAAATAGCATGATTTAATTAAAATAGTTTGATACGTGTCCTTAAGAATAGAATTTTAAAAATATCTGTAGAATCATTTTATTATTAAAAAAAAAAAAAAAAAAGGCTCTCTTGAAAACTGTCTGTCTGGCAATTTCAAGATATTGAATTAATTTGCACAATGCTTTATCCAAAAAACTGTCTCATTGGCCTAGTGGGTAGAGTGTTTGCCAATGGTCTGGGAGACCTGGGTTCATGTCATACCAAAGACTTTAAAAATGGTACTCAATACCTCCTTGCTTAACACTCAGCAATATAAGGTACGTATCGAGGGTAAAGTGGAGCAATCCAGGGAAAGGAGTAGTGTCCTCCCCTACACCTCAGTGTAGTAGCTATTGTAAAGGGAGCCTTCTGGTTTCTCTCGACTACGGTTGCCAACTTTACTTACTTACTTATCCACAAAGAACAATGAAGACTGTAACATACAGTTTCATGCAAACATGAATTACATAACAAGCACATTACATGTACTGCAAACATGAGGAGTTATGAAAGGCTGAAGAAAAGAAAAGAAAACCAGCTCAGATTTTAATAAAATGCTTGTCTTATCAAGAATGTATAAATGAGTGACTGATTTTTACTCGAGATGGTCATTAAGAAGAAAAAATGTTAGTATGAAATGGCCCTTTCAGGTTGTCAGAAGTTGAAATCCTTCAATAAGAATGTTGCATGCGAGAAGTCAAATAGAACAATTGAATTTTTTTTTTTTTTTTTACCTGGGAGTTGACGTATCTGGCAAACCACAATCTTCCGGGCTGGTGTTGGCACAGTTCACCAAATTTTGCTTTCTCTGTTTGTGTGATTTCCTCACTATTAAAAGAAAAAGAAAAATTTAGATTAATTCTAGGAAAAGAATACAACTGATACGATGTAATACAACATTTAGGATAACTATAATAATAATCATCATCATGTTATGCCACTAGCACAGATTTCCCTGACCCTCTCTTGCCACTCGTCTATATTGTCCATTGCTCCCAGCAGGTCTTCCATGCTACATCCTGTATCAGTATAGAACCATTATAGATAGGTTCTACCTGGTCGCCCAACCCTAGTTTGTCCTTGTGAAGAGTTCCACAGGAGTATATCGCTTATGAGTTTTCTCAATATAATAACAAGTATCAAATTTTGATGCTATATAAGATCCCTCACACATTTACATTTAATATATTATTATGAAGATTGGCTGGCTAGTCTGAAGCATCTCGGTAAAAATAAGCCTACCTTAATTTCACATCTAAAAACTAGGAGATTTATTAGAACTATTCTTTTGAACAAAAGGCATGTATTATATACCAGCAAAATATCATAAGATTACAAAACACACATACATACACAGGTATACGTTGGGTTATATCATTTTGAGTTAAGTCATTCTTGATTATATGTTGTTGAGACAGTGGCTTCCATTGGACAAGAGCCATATGATAAGATGACACTGGGAAGTTTGATAGAAATTTTAATCCGTCAAAAGACATTACCTAATGAGAGCAGTTTTGAATTCTAGCTATGTTCTGATCACTGGCTTCCTATTAGTTGTTAATGAGTAAGATGAAAATTGTCACAAAGTAATAAAATAAAATATGTGCACATAAAAATGTGTTTGAGTTGCTCTTCATCTCCAAACCAGAAGAACAAGAAACAGATGAATGAACAAGATGGTGACATGAAAGAATCACAAAATGACACAACACAAGAACGAAGTAAGGATATGAGCATTGGATTATTGAGATAAGTAAATTAGAAGAATGAAGATAAACTCATCAGTTTGAATAGGAATACAATAGAGGGTCTTACCTCTTAGTAAAGGATACAATTTTTATATTCAAAACCCTGCTGAGAGGGCTCTATAAAATTAGAATTAGATATCAAATTGAAATATTTATCAAATTTAGTATTTTTTGATGTTATCTGAGATCTTCAAGTGAAGCTCAAGCCATCTTCGATACATCTTGCATAGTGAAAACAAGGTAGTAAATAAATAATAAAAACAAATAAAACATTCTTGAAATATGAATCATCATCATCCTCATCATCATGTCAAAGTGTCTGCACAGATCTCCCTGACCCCCTCTCAGCACCTGTCTCTATCATCCATCACTCCTGGGAGGTCTTCAAGGCTATATCCTGTATTGCCCAGAGCTGCTGTATATAGGTTCTAGCTGGCTGTCCTGCCTTTGCTTGTCCATGTGAAGGGATCTACAGGAGTACATCAATTATGAGTTCATCCTTACTTTTCCAGCAGTGTCCTGCATGTCTGGTTTGTCTAATTTTGATAGTTTTTGTGATGGGTGGTAGGTGGCCGTACAGCTGCTGTTTTGTGGGGTGTTGCTTCCAGAACTTGTTCAATATTGCTCGCAGCATTCTTCAAAACTTTCAGAAAAGTGATTCTATATTCTTTATCTTTTAATAATGACGATCTTACAACCTGTATGTAATATGGGTAAGTCCATCTAGTTTGAGTTGATTCTTATTTGCAAGATGTGCAACTCATTAGCACTGTTAGTAATTTTAACTCCATTACTAGACAAAATCTTTCTCAATTTCTTTCAAAATAACTCTATGTCATCTATCATGTTTTACTGGAAAACTCCATCTTCAGTTAGGTATTTTCTTTCTCTACTTATGAATCTTTGGCACCAATTTATCTTACTTTTTAGAGATACACCTTGACTGTTTCCACTTTTGCCTTTTTGATCACTTCCATGATATCTCTTATCTTAGTATCTTTACTGATTAATACTGATCTCTTTATCTCTTATAGTTGGTAACAATTCCTAACCCATGTGTCACGAAATCTAAAAATAGAAAAAAACCCATGTGTGTCACCAAATCTAAAAATAGAAAAAGACCCACGTATGTCACTAAATCTAAAAACAGAAAAAGACCCACAGTTTCCAGCATGAACCATTCCCAATTTTACTACCAAAAAGCTAGTGAGCATAAATAGACCGAAATACCCAATATCACAGTAGCACAGCTACAGCAGTCATCAGAAAGCAAATGGAACCAAAATTAGTCTGCTTATGTGATCAAAGGAATTTCAGGACTGAAAAGCAAGTAAGCATTTTTTTAAAAAATGTTAAACAGTTACATACACTTTATAAATACAATAATTAATACCTATATTTTGTAAATTATCACTACTAAAAATATAATATAAATAAATTATTTGTTTCTACTCAAACTCAACTGGGGGTGTCCTCGTGGTGTAATGGTTAAAGCGATGGACTGCGGAATCGTAGTAAGCGAGTTCATACTCCAGTCGCGCTATTACGTTCACTTTCGGGCAAATACTCTTGGGAAAGGTATGAACCCTCTTATCCTCCCAGCTATGGGTTAAATAGTACCACTACTGTTCTTCTAAGAGAATAGCTTTGGCATTAGATAACCTACAAAGGTTGATATGTCAATAAACAAAGAAACCAAACTCAACCAAACTCAACTATTTTGCTGTTTGCTTGTTCTATTTATAATTCATTCAACCATTAACCATTTTATCATAGCACTAAAACACTCTAAAATATTTAGCTATATTTCATTCAGTAAGTATAATTTGCTACATCATTCCCAATACCTTTGTAACACAGTTATTCCTAGCATTGCCTGTTCCATTGATCTCCAAGTTTATTTTATAATGCTTTTATTGAATACTAAATGAATATTTATTTCTTGTTAATATCTACTCAATATTTACAAGATGTCGAAATATTCCTTCTTAAATGGGGAAAATATATTCATGGTCGACAATTGTGGCTAAGTGCTGTTATTACAACAGAAGAGAAATACATTCATCAGACGAATCTAACATAAAGAAAACTTGCTACATTTGAGTATTTATTTGTACAAGATAAAATGGTATAATTATGACAAGCCACTTCCAGTAGCAGTGGTGGACTGTTTGAGAGGAATCAGGAAAAAGAAAACATTGGACTAGTAAGATACAAAATAAATATGACAAGGCTTTCTAGAAAGAAATAAAAAAAAAAGAAAAAAAAAAGACATATCTTTCCAGTCAAGCACGTGAAGATGTTTACACAGTGAAATGATAGATGTATACTGATTGTGTAAATACATGGAACAGCTGAAGTAGCTCGATTACATCATAGATTGCACAAATCAATACAAGTGATTGATAATTAGATTGCTGCTGGGTTGTAATGATGAGAAATAACTCAAAAGTAATCATGAATTTACTGCAAGGCAAACATTCTCAGACAATAGTAGGGTCTGTTAAAAAAAAAGAAATTGATACAGATGCTAGTCAAACTTTCCCTTAATCATCATCATGGTTGATGACATCATAAATTGCCGTAACACTATTGTCATCCATCCTAATTAGCCATCACTCTTCGTAAGTCCTCTAGACGGCACCTAGTGTCTGTACACAGCTGATGAATATAAAGGCTTTGATGGTCAACCAACATTAGTATGTCCATGTGTAGGAGTCCATTGGAAAACATCACTTATGAGTTAGTCATTACTTGCCCAGTGTGTCTTGCTCATCTTACTTGGGTGGTTAGTGAGATGGGAGGTAAATGGCTGCATAGCTGCTGTTTTGTAGGGTGCTGCTTCCAGATTTTTTCCAAACAGCATGAAACATTTTTGTGTAGCTTCTATCTAGCCTTGTTAAAGTCCAAGTGGTATGACCATACTGAAGTCAGTCTATTTTACAAAAAAATTACATTGTTTCAAATAACTATTTCTATTTAATAAAAATATTTTTCAAACAATTATAGCTTCAATGAACTATCCTCAATACAAATAATTTGTACAGAATTATTTCATTTCAAGTATTCCTATATAATATTAATAATCTGCAAACAATTATATAGTTTCAACTAACTATTCCTCATAATCATTTTAAATGGGTAAACACTTCATACTTAATTGACATATCAATGTTCTCAGGTTTCTTTGTTTAATGGCATATCAACCTTTGTAGTTTATTTAATGCCAAAGCCATTCTCCTAGAAGAACAGTAGTGGTACTATTTAACCCATAGTTGGGAGGATAAGGGGGTTCATACCTTTCCCAACGGTATTTGCCCAAAAGTGAACATAATAGCATGAGTGGAGTATGAACTCACTTACAACAATTCCACAGTCCATCGCTTTAACCATTACACCATGAGGACCCTACCCCCAATGTTCTCAGAGAAAAAGTAGTTTAAAATCATTGTAAACATTATCTTAAAAAGATTTGACTTATAAATGGAACCATAACAGGTCCAATCACCCTAGGCAGAGTGGACCTGGGAGTAATGGCAACAAAGTGGTGAATCTACATGCTCCAGAACTGTAGCCTCATTGCTGAATGTACAAGGCCAGATAAAAATATTAAACTTAGATAAGGTACAAATCCCAGTGAGGAGCAAAATCATAATATAGCAATAATTGCCCTGTGATATTAGCTTGCAACATTTTCACCATGATAAAGTATCCTAGAAAAATTAAGTATAACTTAGATTTAGCACAAGGACTTAACTCACTACTCAGTCATAATTTATCTGCAGGTCAAGCTTGCTAACAATTACATCATGATGAGATGCTCTCTCTTTATACAGATAGCAACTGAGAAGACATTTACAACATGCTCTTTTGTTCATCAAAACATCAGATTATCATTTTATCAACAAAAATTTCTTTCATCTTAATTTCAGTTGCTTTTTGTCGCTACTGTGACTCTTTAGTTCTTTAGTCATAAGTAACCAATGAAGATTCTAAATAATGAACAATAGATCTCACAAAAGGTAAACATCCCGTTTTCCTTAGAAAGTCTGTTTTATTTTCTTTTCAAGTAAGGAAAAAAAGTGATGAACATCTTACAAGAGGCTTATTCTTTATTTTTGATTAATATTGCTCATCTATGAAAATATATATATCACAAAAGATTTTTGTGAAGGCAGTCATTGAGTAATGGTTATTGTTATAGGAAATGGACACTGCGACCAGAGTTCAAATCCTGGATGAAGTTGTTTGCATTTCGCATAGAACTAATACTGTTGGGAAAGGTAGGAATCCAACTATTCTTCCACCAACTACTGGTAAATAGTAGGGCAGACTGAGCACTTTAACCTAAGTATGGAAACAGGTCTAGGAGAAAGAAAACACTAAATTAAAACCTGCAAAACTCTGCTTAAAAATGACCTTGTATCACATCCTGCTTGTGGTGGAGGGGTTGGGTAAATACATACCAACAGATTTTGAGATTTATTGTATTTAATGTTTCTGTTTGTCAGAAAATTTCACGTACGACAAATTCACGTACCTTTGACAAATTCACGTACCTAGGAAGCAGCGTCGAATCAACCGAAAAGGACATCGAAACGAGGTTAACGAAAGCATGGACAGCTATCAATAGGCTATCGACTATATGGAAATCAGACCTAACCGATAAAATGAAACGCAGTTTCTTCCAGGCAGCGGTCACATCGATACTGCTATATGGATGCACTACATGGACGCTAACAAAACGGCTGGAGAAGAAACTAGATGGCAATTACACAAGAATGCTGCGTGCAATCCTGAACAAGTCCTGGCAGCAACACCCCACAAGACACCAACTGTACGGCCACCTGCCCCCTATCACGAAAACTATTCAAGTTAGGCGAACCAGACATGCAGGACATTGCTGGAGAAGCAGAGATGAACTCATAAGAGATGTACTCTTATGGATCCCCACACACGGCCGCGCAAAAGCAGGACGACCAGCACGAACGTACATTCAGCAGCTATGTGAGGATACAGGTTGTTGTCCTGAAGACCTACCTAGGGCGATGAACGATAGGGAGGAGTGGCGAGAGAGGGTCAGGGATATCCGTGCTGCCAGCACGATATGATGATGATGAATGTTTCTGTGCCTGCTCTTCCCTCTTTCATAATGTCTGTTTAATGAAGAAAATTTTTTAAGAAAATTAACTTTTTATAAAAGAATTGTTGGGGTGTACACATTCATGGATGATAATGTGTATATGCAAGTTTCACTGCTTTTTTTTAAAAATCAATTTATGATCTTTTATACTTGTTTCTTTCATTCAATGTCTTTTTCTGTTTTCTTGATAATCACATTCATTTCTCATTGTGTTAAAAAAAGTGTTTTAAAAAATTACTGTATAAACCATATAGAAAGACCTATAAATAAGAGTTGATTCAATTTATTGGTTTATGATCATTCAGTTGAAAGGCAGCTGATAAAATGAATCTTGCTTTTTAAAAACCTCATGTTTATAATGTCTGAGATACATTTAATTTAACATATCATCACCATATATATGAAAAGAGATGGCAGAGTACCATGATGCCATATCATCAACACATTAAAAGTGGCAGGGTACTATGATGTCAGAGTCTAAGATTCAATGAAAGAATAATTCTTATCTGGAAACATATGCCAACAGAAAAAATTATACAATGAATCAGTTAATCTAACCATAACATAAAAGAAAAAGACACATACTGACAAACAAATACATATGCACAACACGCACATACAGACCCTAAGAATTTAAGTTTTTTCTTGAGCAATCATTGATTCTTAGATTCCAAAAATGGAAAATAAATTTAGTTACTGATCCTAAATAGATTTTTGAAAAATGATCATCCAATCAAAATAGAATACAGTATTCTGAATTAGATTTCAAGCCGAGACAAAAAATATCTGATTCTGTTTTTGCTTAATTTCCATCTTTTATTTCATTGATGAAAAGATTTTTAAAGACTCCTGTTTTATGAGTAGGCTTTCAAATAGATTCTTCTTGATTTGTGCCTTTTTACTTACAAAATTTAATCTTACTAATTTATACGGAGAAACTAATCTATATAAATGTGTATATCAAGGGAAGTAACTCATTCTGCAATTGCACACAGGTTATAACTAGAACAGAAAACCCTGGTGGTGTAGTAGCAGTGGTGGTAGGGCATATATATTTATACATATCTCAAGACATTTTCAATGGGAAGTGGGGTTTAAGTACGGTATAATTTCATTTCTTTCAACTATATTCATGCCTTCATGCAGGATGTAGAAAAAAGCTTGATTCCAGGAATTTCAACCTCAAAGCAGTGCCTCTTCATTGCATGAAAAGGGAAAGTTGGAGCAGTCTAATACTTTCATGATAATAACCAAGGGGACTTTTTGTTATATTCTCATATACATGTTCATGCAGCATCACAACGACACCATAATTAAACAGACGCAAGGACAAAGACGCAGGAAGAAACGACGCATGAAGGAAGGCACAGGAAGACTTCTTTAACAATATTTTACTTCTCTCTTTATTGCAAGGGTTCGAAAGGGTTGTTCAAGGGTTGCATGTGAGAGGGAGCTGGAGACCGAATATAAACTGTAATATCTTGACCCCACGGTTATGACCGTCACGTTGTGTCTTTCTCGTTCTTTTGTGCTGTTCAACCGGAGGCCTAGGGCCCACTGCTGGATGCTGGCTTTCTTTATTGCATCTTATCAGCATCTTCTCTGGACCCCAAACTCCATTCGGGTTTCCGAGGGGCCCCACAGTCGGGTGTGGCTTTCCCTACCACATCTGGTCTCTAGCTGTCTGGAATTCTACTAGCAACTGCTTCTTGGACTCGAACTCAACTGAGTTAAATAATAATTCAACGCCTACATGATCGCCCACTGGATCTTTGAAATCGAATGTTTAATCGTCATCAAGCGGAAATAACTGTCATGCAGTTCAGAGGTCACTCTCTTTCGGTGCATCAGTCTGTATTGGCACAGTGGGACCTTCACCTTGTCCCATATTATAAGCCTTAATCCGCCCACGCGATCTCTTTCGATTACTGACCATTGGAATGTGTCACTTCCTTCCGGTGCATCACCTTGGAATAGCATTTTTTTGGGCCGGGTCGAAGGTCAAAACATAACACTTTGCTTGTGAGCTCCTACATTAAACTAAACAATTGTCAAAACTATCACCATGGAAAAGTAGTTAAATTTCAACAGGGGTCAAAAAATGCAAAGACATTTGCCTAAATTCTGACATTTCAAGAATTGGCACGTCAAACTTAGAGAAAGAATTGACAATTTTGCAAAACTTTCAAACTTTTAGGTTGGGTCTATTTGGTTTGGTTTTCTGGCATATCAACCATTGATGGTGTATTCTACAACCCCAGCTGACTGGGCCTGGGTCTATTTGGGTTTTTTTCATATATGAAAAAATTAGGTATTCAGAGGATTTCATTTATAGTTGAATTATTTGTCACGGTTTCAGTTTTGTGTCAATACAGAATGTAGCCTTGAGAACCTACCAATAGTGATAGACAATAGAGAGGGGTAGCAGGAGAGGGTCAGGGAGATCTGTGCTGACGGCTCGACATGATGATTATCAGGAGAATATTAATGTCATGTTGCATTTTCTGAATTATCTTCAACATCACAAATTAACAGTGCCCTTATGATGGTTTACAATAAAAACTGAAACGACAATAATAATTCTTTAAACCATTTAACTTTGTGTAAAAAAATGAGTTCTGGCTCATCTAAAAAATAATGTTATCTAGAAATTATTCACTTAAAAATTATATTTTGGCAAATAATTCAACTATAAAAAAAAATCATCCTCTGAATGCTTTGTAAACCCAGTCAGCTGGGGCCATAGATTACACTGACTGCATCTTTGCAGAGGAGTAAGAACCTCCGCCCACAATATGGATATGACACTAAACAATCTAATGGTTAGGCTCCAGTAATAATGAAACTTTGGGGAATGCAGAGTACCCCTTCATTGCCATCACTCCCAGGTTCACTTTCGCCTGGAGTGGTAGCACCTGATAGGGTCAAAGAGAATTATTTGATACTTAAACCAAGAACAAACAAATGACATATGCTGAATTGAATTGTTTGAAATATAACTGTGTGATCATTTAATTGTATGTAAATAAATGACTGATGTTTAATTGAATTGTTAGTGTTAGATAGCAATACTTGGAACCATTTAACTGTGTGCAAACCAATGAGTAATAATTAGTCTTAAATAGCAATACTTGTAACCACTTCATTGTGTGTAAACAATTGATTAATATTGAATAGAATTATTAGTGTGAAATAGCAATAATGGAAACCATTTGTGTTGAAACACTAACAATATTCGTGTGTAAACAAATTAGTTCTAACTCATTAAAAAATGAAATTACTGACAAACTAACCTCTTACATATCATGTATATCTGTTGAAATGTGTGCAAGCAAATGATTGATGTTAAATTGTTACTATTACATAGCAATATTTGAAACCATTCAACTATGTGCAAATAAAAAAAATGAGCTCAAGCTATTTTAAAAATGTTATCAATAAAATGTGTTTACAAATCATATATATTTGTTATACATGTAAAAACAGGATTTGGTTTTGAATAACCAACAATGGTTGATATACCATAAAATTCAACTAAGACAAACTAAAATATCTCTATATATTACTAAATTTAAAATTTTCATAGTCCAGTTGGCTGGGTTGGTAGAATATACCAACTGCATCTCTTCAGAGGGTCAAGACCACCAGCTGAGTGTCCTGGATATGATACTAAATTGCATCTAATGGTAAGGCTTCAGTTTTTGAACTTTGGGAAAGGTGAAATACTCCTTCATTGCCATTACTCCCAGGTCCACTTTGACTCAGACTGGTAGTACATGTTAGGGTCCCATCTGTAGATCAAATAGAACTATTTATACTTGAAACCATTGTGCAAAAAGAACTATTAGCAATCATGGAAACCATTTAACTGCGTGCAAACAATAAATAACAATACTAGAAGCCACTTAATTGTATGCAAACAAATTTAAAAATGTTACTAACAAGCTTTGTATATATATATATATATATATATACACACACACATATATATATATAACAGAATTTGGCTTTGAATAACTAACAAAGGTTGATATGCCATAAAGCTAATCCAACTAAAAACCATAGCCCAGTAAGCTGGAGATCTAGAATACACCAACTGCATCTTTTCAGAGAGGCAAGACATCCCCACCAGCAAGGGTCCTGGATATGATATTAAACTGCATCTGACAGTAATGCTGGAGATTTGGGGAATGTTGAGTAACTTTTCATTGCCATTACTTCCAGGTCCACTCTCATCTGAAGAGTTAATACTTGCTAGGGTTCCAGCTATGAGTCAAATAGAAATATTTAATCACTAGCTGTACCCGGCCACCCGTTGCTGTGGCTCAGTTTGTTTAAATGGAAAAAAAAAAAAGAAGAAAATGCCTGTTTCTAATATGTTTAATTTTCCAATACTTGGATTATAAGTATATAAAAACACTTCTGAATTCGAATAAAATACTCTCAGAAAATTTTAAACCAATTAGTGGTATAAAACTGGAGATTATCGGTTAGTAACAAACATTTACATTTTTATTTATATAGATTTTTGGATATCAAGTATATAAAAACACTCCTGAATTCGAATAAAATACTCTCAGAAAATTTTAAACCAATTAGTGGTATAAAACTGGAGATTATCGATTAGTAATAAACATTTACATTTTTATTTATATAGATTTACTATACTTGCAATCATTTAACTGTGTACAAATAAATGATTAATATTGTATTGAATCATTAGTATTAGATAGCAATATGCAAATACAACTAGTTTTAAGTAGCAATACTTGAAACCATTTAACTTGTGCAAACAACAAATAATAATGCTTTAAACCATTTAACTTTGTGTAAAAAAATGAGTTCTGGCTCATCTAAAAAATAATGTTATCAAGAAATTATTCACTTAAAAATTATATATAATACATGTATTATATTTGGCATAAATCAGGGTTTGATATGTCATTAAATCAAAAAACCTAAACTATAATTCTCATTGTGTATATGCATTTACTCAACCCCTCTTTCATGGTCAAGATGTGACATAAGATCAATTTTTAAGTGGAGGAAAGCTGGTCTCAATTTAGTTTTCCTTCTCCTAGACTGGTTGCTTAACCAAGGCTAAAGAACCCATTTTGTCCTACTATATACCCATAACTGAGAGAAGAATAGATGCATTCATGTCTTTCTCAAGGGCATTAGTACAAAGTGAAATGTCAAGAGCCCCATTCAGGATTTGAATGTTGTCAGTCAATTCCATATCCTAAGACAATAACTATTGCTCTAAGTGTACCTTCTCATTTTGTGTATTTGATCATAATCCAGTAAAAATTGCCAAGATTTTATTTAAGCAAAACGTTTAATCAGATCTAAAAAAAATAATAAAGTGAATTCCAGTCCAATTTGGTGGGGTCTGCATATATGTTGAAAATCATTTTGGATTATGCAAATTCTTGATATAACTATGAAATGCTGAAGAGAAGGATCATTATCATCATGGACCACTTTAAAAATTAAGCACAATGGATTCAAGATTTGTCTAGTGTGAGTGTGTGTGTGTATATATATATAGTGTATGTAATTTATTCATAGTGTTTACAAATAATTCAGAGATACTCGACAGAAATGCTGAGGAACAAAACAGATACTAGGTACTGATCCTAGCACTTATTTACCTCTTCACAAAAACAAATTCAGTACAAGGTTTATTTTTCAGATAAAAAAAAAATTGACCAAACTCTACCTGTATATTTCCAGTTAAATTTTCAACTGAATGATAATTTGGTGGGGGTCTGCATTTGTGCTGAACATCATTTTTAGATTATCCAAATTCTTGATATAATGTTTTTAACTATGAAATGTTAATTAGATATATTCACTCCTTCCTAAAGAGAAGCATCGGTATCATCATGGATTGCTGCTACAACAGGAATCCAACAGGTTTACAGGTTTGGTTTGGTTTGTTGGGTTTTATGGCATATCAACCTTTGTAGGTTATTTAACACCAAATCCATTTTTATGTTCTATTTAAAACAATTCAGTTGAGCATAAGTACACAGTACACAGTTTAATTGTCAAAAACATTTCCATTACAAACTATTCAAGCAGTTATATGTAACAATTCAGTTAAGTGTAAATACAGTTTTAATGTCAAAAAACAGTTCTATTTCAAATAATTCAGTTAAGCATAAGCATGCAGTTTAAATGTAGGTACAATTTAATTGTCAAAAACATCTCTATTTCAAGCGATTCAGTTTACTCAAACAATTCATTTTAGCATAAGTATGCTGTTAGTTCTATTTAACCCATAGATAGGACCCTATCAGGTGCTACCACTCCGGGCAAGAGTGGACCTGGGAGCGATGGCAATGAAGGGGTGCTCCGCATTCCCGAAAGCTCCAGCACTGCTGTAACCTCACCATCAGATTGTTTAGTGTCATATCCAGGACACTCGTCTTACCCCTCTGCAGAGGTGCAGTCAGTGTATTCTACAGCCCCAGCTGACTGGGCAAGAGGTTTACAGGTCACATGATATTAATATAAAAATGTTCCGAGTAGGATACACTATATGTTTGTTAATTTGTTATTGATTTTGTTAAAATTCATTCTTCCAAGATGCTTTAATCTTTTATAAATAATGTTGTCAATAAAATATTATAAATGAAGACCTCCAGTAACTAATTCAATTTGCATGACTCAAATCATATCACTTGACAGTTGTCACAAAGAGCTTTATACTCTATAGATTCAGGTCATCTTATCTTCTATCATACATCAGTATATTCTTTTGGGTGGAAGTAATGACACTGACAGTTACCTGCCATGTTCATGGAGTAAAATGTTATTTTCAGGATTGGAAGTCAAAGAATATTAAGGCTTGAGAAGAAAATGGAGGGTCAAGATAAAGATTCAATTTATTAAGTTTTCAAGGTGTGAAATCTGACCAGTGTGAAGACTTTCAGAATAGTTGTCTATAGGATAAGTGCTAAAGAGAGAAACCTTAAGAAAAATCTAAGAGAAAATCAATGAGATGGTAGCAGAAGGAAAGAGAGTAGGCATAAAGAGACAGAAGGAAGAATGGAAGGAATGATAAAGAAAATGAAAGAAAGAAAGAAGGTGGAGAAAGAAAGAAAGAAGGTGGAGAAAGAAAGAAAAATAGAATAACAACAAAAGTGAAAACCTCAATAAAATATTATTAAAAAAAAAATCTTTTTAATATTTGAAATTTCTAATGAGAAGGATGTTGCTGATGAGCTCTGAGAAGAGCCTTGATTGGTTGTTTGGTTTTAGGGCATGTCAACCCTTATTGGGTTATTTAATACTCAAGTCATATCTTTTTGTACTAGTAATTGTATGGTTTCAAGTAACTAATGATAATCATTGGTAGATAATTAAAACTTCTATTTACTATGAACCAATAGATTGAGTTTAGCGTCGTACCCAGAACACCCATCTGTCCAGCTGACTGAGGTTGTATTTTACAGTGACTGCATCTCTACAGAGATGTAAGATCCCCTCCCAACAATGAGTGTTCTGATATGACGCTAAACAATCTGATGGTGAGGTTCCAGTAATGCTGAAGCTTTGGGGAATGCGGAGTACCCCTTCATTGCCATTGCCCCCAGGTCCACTCTGGTCCGGAGAGGTAGCAACTGATAGGATCCAATCTATGGATCAAATAGAACTGTTTGACATTTAAACTAAGCGCAAACAAATGATGTATGCTAAATTGAACTGTTTGATCATTCAACTGTGTGTAAACAAAAGACTGATATTTAATTCAGTGGTTAGGGATACATAGGAATACTTGGAACCATTGAACTGTGTGTAAAAGAATGAGTTAGGCCCATTTAAAAATGTTATCAACAAAATCTGTTTACCAATTATATATTTAATATATGTATAAAGTGGATTTGGCATTAAATAACTTATAATGGTTGATACGCCATCACCATAAAACCAAATTAGTTCTAACCCATTTAAAGATGAAACCACCTTCAAACTATGTGCAAACAACTTAGTGATGTTAAATTGTGATTGTTATATAGCAATACTTAAATGGTTAATTTAAATTCCTGTTAAATGTTGTTATCAACAAAATGTTTACAAATCAATTTATTTTATATATATATTTTCTTTAAAGAAAAACCAAAGACCGGTTATTTTAGGATTATAAATTTATTTCCATCCTGTTTTGTGTTTCTTTAAAGAAAGTATTGCTCTGTAATATTAGTTACATTGAGCTCTCTACCAGAAAAATTTAAATGTTCAGCTTTTGAATGATTTTCTTGTCCTGAAGGAATTACTCCCAACTCTGGTTTAACTGGACCGAATAATATATATATATATATATATATATATGTATGTATTGAGGATTTGGCATTAAGTAATCTACAAGGGTTGATATGGCATGAAGCATAACCAAACCAGAATACTGTAGGGGATAGATCTTACTTCTTAGCAAAAGACGTATTGGGTATATTCTCGGTCCTGCTGACAGAATAAGCAGTGTTTCTTTGCAGATTCTTGTTATAAATTTTCAGTTTTTTTCTAATTCAGTTTATTCTTTGGTTATATTTCAAGTATATCTCAAATGTTAAAACCTATATGAAGTCTACAGTTTATTTCCTCAAATATAATTCTTACTTTCAACCATCATACTCAATCAACTCCTGATCATGACACTGTAGGGATTTTTAATTTCCTGAGTGATCTCATCATCTCATGGTGTTTGGGGCCATATTGATAGTTTTGAACCCCTCTATGTCAGCAGTCTACATTATTTTTCATTACAAGGACCCTCATCATATATTTTATATATTTTCTTGGGCTAAAGACGAAAATCAATTTTTTAATCAAACTGATAAAATCAGAGTGAATGAAGAAGTTTTCTTTTCTCTTTGTTTATAATCAACATTTATTAAATTGATTACTTCCCTTCTTTTCAACCTAATTGATTGAATTATACAGCACAAATTTTGTTCCTGGATAGTATGTGTTATTTCTTAATTGCTAAAGTTGTAAAAGTATAAAAAATAGCTATTGTTTCCTTCAAGCTTTGCATTTGTGCACTGAATAATGAAATTTACAAATTAACCCATTTTCTGTGCAAAAGCAGACAAATTTACACATTTTCATAAGTTCTGAATATAACAACATATGAATCAAAATTTACATGTATTGATGCTAAAGTTAAACATAAGTGAACAAAATTTTTTCTTAAGTTCTAGAAATTTCACTATCAGCGACTCAGTACTGAATCTAACTGAAATGTTCTGGAAAAATTGGGAATTTTCATTACCCAGGTCACAAAAGCAAACCTTTAAGAAAAAAAAAAAGTCTTTTCCATTGACCTTAGACAAGCAATTGGGATTTAACACTTTCTGGTTAGGAACAAGAAAAAGTAAGTTTTGTTGCATCATGTTATTTTCTCAAGCAAGGTATCTGTGTGTGTGTGTGTGTTGCGTGTGTGTATATATATATATATATATATATATATAAGTGAGTGAGAGTTTACATTTGTGTTTTAGTACATATGTCTGAATATATGTTTTTGTGTGTTTATATAGAGTATGTTTATATGAGTATGTGGGTATGCATGAGCCTGTCTTCTACATGTGTGTGTGTGTATATATACATATATATATCAGGGGCGGAGACGGGACAAGTGCTACTCGTGCCCGGCACGACCAATAACTCGGTCAATGTTATTCAAAATGGATTAAAAATCATCCATTAATTTCAAGCAAACATACTTAGTCTGATCTCAATTAAATTACGTATCTATTCATGTTTCGATAACTAAGTAGCCAAAAGTTCATAAATATATCTGGGAATAATACAACGATGCTGTTATGAACGGATGGTCTTTGTCTGGCCACCGTCAGATTCATTGAACATCCCATAAAATCGGCTATAATGTTGAATGCGCTATCCGTGCCAGGCACTAGACCCTTATAATAACAGTAATGTTAGAGAAATCCGCTTTTGGCTGCAAGAGCAACCCTAACTTCGTGCTCAAAAATTTTAGCACGTTGTGCCTGCTGATAGATTTCTTGGGAAGAGGGAGAGAGAAAGAGAGAGAGAGAGAGAGAGAGAGAGAGAGAGGGGATAGCAGATTAGAGCCCTCGCCGACGTCATCATCATCGCTATGGTAAATGTTGGTTAAACTGCGTGTTTTAATTCGTTTTTTCACTAACAGATGTCTATTTCTTTAATGAATGTTGCATATATTACATTCTGTAACTAAAATTTATTTGAATACATTTTCAACAAATAATCTTTATTTTAAGCGAAATTGAAACTACTAGCTGTGTCTGTGTATATTGACATCAGTTTCTTTATTCTAATAAACATATTTTTCTCGTCATAGTAATGAACATCTTCTTCTTTCTTCTATACTTTTGAAAGGAAAAAAAATTACCTTATCTACTGTATTAACAAGACTACAAATTATATAGTATCTTGATTGTTTACAAAAAAAAAACACCATGCAAGGTACGTTTGTCAATCTATGCTATACAATGGAGAATCACGCAATAGCAACTATGATGACTTACTTTGGGTCCACGGATCACGGGTTGGGAACTGAAGTTGACAGAGGGCGGGGGGGCACGAATAGCAAAAATAGGCTAGAGTCGCCACTGATATCTAACATTTTGGTATAGTAGCTATTGAAAAGGGAGCCTTCGCATTACCCTCGACTATGGTTGGCAAACTTACTTAACCTATTGGTATTCTACAAGCATGGCTTTAGTATTAAATAATCCACAAAGGCTGATATGCCATTAAACAAAGAAGCCAAATCAAAGCATCTTAAAAATACTGAATTTAGTATATCAAACTTGAATTTCTATAACATATGCTCAAGTCTAAGACAGAAAACGGCTGCTAGATCAATTAAAAAAGTTACTGTTACATTAAATATCACTAAGATATTTTTTAAAATTTGGACAGCATTAAAATCACATATCCTTATTTGGGTATTGTATCACATGTCCTTATTTGGGGAAAACAAAGCCAGTATAAAAGATTTCACAGTAGCTCTATTCTTTGTTTAATAAATCTAATTTGATTTACCAGAATAAATTAGTAATCTCTTATCTGACAAATCAGTGCAACGGCATCCAGATTCCATCAATGAATCTAATGAAACAACCATGCTATTTCAATGCCTTGCATTGCCATAGCCTGAGGAAATGTGCTGAACATTTCAAGCACAGGAACACGGTCTTCAGAAGGAAAAAAGTTTGATTTCTTAATTCAATGACATATCAACCTTCAGGGATTATGTAATGCCAAAGCCAGTATTTGTACTAATTAACCTGTAGCTGGGGTGGATAAAGGGGTTCATACTTCTCCCATGGGTATTAGTCCAAAAGTGAACATAACAGGGCAACTGGAGTTTGAACTTAGTTATAACAATGTTGCAGTGCAGATGTTAGCCCCTACATTACAAGGAGTCACTCAAAAGAGAAAAGTTTGTAATCTTATGTAGTCATTTCTTATGGTAACTCTAACAAAAACACAGATGCCATTATATAAGGTAGGAGCAAATGTGTTAATACCCCTTTTTAATATGGTATAATCCAAGTATTGAAAAAATGTTCATATTTCTGAGTAATTTTGATTAAGAAAATGATGCATAAGGAAAAAAAAAAAAAAAAAAAAGAAATGTGGTGCTAAATAGTTTGAATCTTTTTACTTTAAAAAGATGAGGACATTTATCAAATCAGGAAATGTGAGTAGATAAAAGATTTTGATTTGTTTCCAAATTGATTGCTTTGTTAGAAAAAGGCAAAACAACTTCATTATTGGTTCAGAGAAAAACAATGAAAAACCCATCAGCCATTAAATTGATTACTTCCTCTCTTATCTACCTAATTGATTATCTTCTCAAGTATATGTGTGTCTGCATGTATGAATATAGATATAAAAGAAAGTGAGAGTGTATATATGTGTAGGTTTATGTATTTGTCTACATGTATGTTTTTATGTGTTTATAAACACACACACACACACATTATATATATATATATATATATATATATATATATATATATATATATATATATATAAACAGGGTTGGTTGAATACTGTGGATTATTTCTTTTTTAAAATCTTCAAGTAAGGATGTTCAAGTCTTCTCACTAGTTTTCTTACTTCTGGGTAATGTTGGTAAAGAAAGAACCCTATATTAGCTCAAGCGCTTTTGACCATTTTGCTGGTCATCTTCAGGGGTCATATTAGATCACTTGTTGCAGTATGTTTTACATTTATTCAGTGTTTTTTTTTATATATATATAAATTATAGATATAATTATATAAACCTATACTTCAAGAATCAAATGCTTAAAAACTATAAAGAAGACAAGCAAGTAATAACCAACATTATACACAGACACATTAAACCCACAGAACCTCGAAAAACAAATAAAATTCATTATAAATTACACTAAATTTAAAACATCCAACCTTAATGTTAAGAATAACACAAACTTCCCCAAAACTCCCCTACCTCAAACCAATTTACATGTCCATTTCAAGAATGTTTCTTGGAAAATAACATTACACCTAATACCTATATTGGCCATACAACACCCACATTCTCTCGTTGCTTTACCAACCACCTTTCTGACATAAGTGCCATAAAACAACATATAATGACAAAAAATAACAAAGCCACTGACAAACTCAAATCCCCAGATTCTAATTAACAATACAAAAATCATATATATAAATAACAACAAAATCTGTTTACAAATCCTTGAAGCAAAAACTACAAAAAAAAAACAAAAAAAACTCCTATAGATAAAATAGCATTCACCACAAGTATAAACATATAAAACGTATTCAATAACTAACCACCCATGTTAACAGAATGAACCAACCCCATCTATAATTTGTATAAAAAACGAAACAAAAATAAAAAAACAATCAAACATGACCCCTGAAGATTGCCAGCGAAATGGAATGGTTAAAAGTGTTTGGGTTAATATAGGGTTCTTTCTTTACCAACTTGATCCAGAAGTAAGAAGACGAGTGAGAAGATTTGAACATCTTCACTTGAATATTAAAAAAAAAAAAAAAAAAGGAACAATCTGCAGTATTCAACCAAACTTGTTTAGATAATGATTTGCTGCCTAACTAAGCATATATATATTTATATCTATATATATTTTATACAAGCATACATTGTGTGTGTGAGTAGAGTATTTTTTTTATATATGTATACATATATATTTGATAGTACATGTATTGTTTCTCCATGTGCCCGCAAAATCTATTACCCGATCTGGCATTAATTCTCAAAAACTTTTAAAGGTTTTCTCTAAGGATCAGGTGTTAAGCTATTAATAGCAAGTCCTTTAAATGTTTCTAGTTGTATGCTAGAGATTCTACAGAATTAATTTTTTTTTCATCAAACATCCCATAAATGCTTAAGGAGATTGAGATCTGCAGATCCATGGCATGATAGTGAATAATTCTTCATATTCCTGAAACTATTCTTGCGCAGTGTGACAGGGCACATTGTTCTGCTGAAAGAAGCTACTATCATTGTGGATGACTGTTGTTGCTATAAAGGAAAACTCAGGAACTATTTAACCATTTCTTTCTTTGTTTTTTTTTTTTTGTGCTTTTTTTGCATAATAGGGATGAAATGCTTTTACTGTATACACTTGAGTATGTATTTACTCAACCCCTTTCTCTCGGGCAAGACGTGACACAAGGTCAATTTTTAATCAGAATAAAACTGGTTTGGGATTCAGTTGTCCTTTTCCTATACTGATTGCCACTCCAAAGCTAAAACCTCAGTTTACTCATATTATTTACCATAACAGGTGGGAAAACAGATGGATTTTGGCTTTTTATTGAGAAACATTATCATAGAGTGAAATACAAGCAAAATCCTCCAAGACTTGAACTTGAGTCACTATTTTATTTCCTAAGGCGATAACCATTTCACTGAGTGCTCTTCTATGTAATACACCATATAGAAGTTGATTTCACTATATCATCAACCAACCAGACTCACAGCTGCTTAAGCAGTGAATCTGGTTGGTTGGTTGGTTGGGTTTTATGGCATATCAACCTTTGTAGGTGATTTAACACCAAATTCTGTTATATGTATATACAGTCAGCCTAAGATTTCTAAATGAATACTTAGTAGGTAAAATTTTTGATCAGCAGTATTTCATTTGTTTGCACATGGTTAACCAGTTTCAATTTGTCATATTTTTTGGTACAACAGCAGTGATTCTGCTCAGTACTTGGATAGGTGATCACTAAGGAACAGTAGGTACTGAAAGCAATCTGAGACCTGTGTACCAGACTCAGCAAAGCTAAGTAATTTTTATATAAGCTGATTCCTGATTATTAGTCAGTTATTTGCTGATTTGTGACTCATCTCATGTATACCTAGATTCAATTATTCAGGATAAGAAAGAACAAACAGGACTAACCAAGCAGCATATTTTATGACTTATAAAGCACATTTTAGGAAACTTGTTAATTAAATTTTAATTAAAACTTGTTCTATAACCTTATCAACAAAATAAGAACATAAGAAAACATTAAAATACAAATACAATTTTATCCTTGTATGTCAGTAAATGGCATCAAGTGATGAGTTTCCAGTTCTAGAGTTCTAGGGAATATGGAATCACTCCTTCATTGCCATTACTCCCAGGTTCACTTTCTCTGTGTGGGAGTACCTGTTTAGGTCTCATCTATAATCTGTTTAAAATAATATCTAAAATGATTTTGAACTATATTTACTCTTAAAACACTGATATTGCAACTAAGAATGAAATGTTTATCTGTTAGAAATTGTGAACTTTATTAATACATTGGCTCTTAAGATTGATATTTCAACTAAATGTGAAGTGTTTACCTGAGTAAAAGGATTGTGGACTTGATCAATACATTGGCTCTTAAGATTGATATTTCAACTAAGTATGAAGTGTTTACCTGTTTAAAATGTTTCTGAATTTTTGTACTGCATAGAATTAGATACCATGATTGTTAAACAGCTTTGATATGAAATAATCCAACGAGGTTTGACATGCTTTAAAACCAACCTAGAAATACAATTACAACTAAAAGGTTTAAAAAAGTTTAGTTGCAAATATATTTGCTTGTGTTTAAATACATTTTTACTTTACTATCGATTGAGCACTGTTGCTGTAAAGGCTGCTAATCTACAGTATTACTGAAAGTTTTACTATTGTTTTTTGAGTTTTTCTCTACTTGAAACCATTTAACTGTGTGCAAACAAATTACTGATGCTAAATTGTATTATTAGAATTACATTGCAATACTCGGAACCGTTTAATCATATGTAAACAAATGAACAATGTTAAATAGAATTACTATAATTACATACATAGCAATATTTAAAACCATTCAACTGTGTACAAACTAATGAGTTCTGGCTCATTTGAAAATTATTACTTTCAAACAATTTGTTTACAAATCATATATATATATATATATATATATATATATATATATATATATATATAATCAGGTTTTGGTTGGTTGGTTGTTTTGTTTTACAGCATATCAACCCTTTTTGGGTAATTTAATATCAAATTAAATTTCAAACAACTCAGTTCAGTATTTGTAGAGTTTTTCTTTACAAACAGTTAAATTTCAAACAGTTCAGTTTAGCATAAGTACACAGTTTATATGTCAAAACAGGCCTATTTCAAGCAATTCAGTTTAGCAAAAGTTCAGTTTAGTTCTATTTGACTCATAGATAGAACCCTATCAGATACTATCACTCTGGACAAAAGTGGACCAGGGAAGGATGGCAATGAAGGAGTACACCACATTTTCCAAAACTCCACCACTACTGGAACCTCACCATCAAATTGTTTTGTGTCATATCCAGGACACACGTTTGGCGGTGGGGGGGGGTCTTAACCTTATGCAGAGTAGCAGTCAGTGTATTCTATAGCCCCAGCTGACTGGGCAATCAGGTTTTGGAATTAAATAACCTATAAAGGTTGGTATGCCATAAAACACAACCATCTAATCTCCAGTTTGACAAGCCTCTTTCCCAGGTTTTTGGGGACTGGTGCAAGGGCCCCCAACTATGATTGATATTACTACCACCATTTTCCATATCTTTTCCAGCTCTTTGGCAAGGTCCAGTTATTTGTCTATCTTTTCATTTTCTGTGATCTGCTGGCACAGCAAAATCCACCAGATAATTCATTCTTTTTTCTTTGCATAGCTTTATAAAAAAAAATTTAAGTATTTACTCAGTTAAAAAAAAAAACAACACTTGAATCAGAGTCAAGGTCACTGTGGTAGAGCACCCAAGACACTCAAATTATCAATAGCTTGCCAGCCACTACCCCAAAGCAGCACCTGTTCAACTATCCATGTATTATTATAACTCTTCATTTTCTTTCACATAAAAAAAACAGATGTATCTTAGAAGAATGGTCAGATGATGCTTAACAATGGGAACAAACCTATTATCACCTCTTACAAGCATGGATAGAAAGAGATACAATCAAAATTCCCTCAGGAGTTTGAATGCATGGTTGAATGAAGTATGCATAAAGATATTCATTCAGAACATGATATGGTCTTTATCTTTATGTACACAGTTACCGATTAATTCAAAGAGATTAATCAACTGCCCTGTTCACTGGGACTGTAGAATATATCCAACTGCATCTCTGCAGAGGGAGTAAAACTCGTCCACAATGAGTGTCCTGAATATATATAACATTTGATATTAAATAACCTACAAAGTTTGATATGCCATAAACACCTATCAATCAAGGGTAAGTTCTACCCACACATATGACTAAAAACTGCAAAAAGAATTATCCTTAGATACACGTGAGGAAATACAAACAAACATAGGAAAGCATTATTATTAGGAGGGGTGGTGAAGAAATCCGAACTGACTTTTTGCCATTTGACAAATCAATACACAAACTGCAATACTGTAGAAGGGTGAATCCCTCCCACAACAAGTTTCCTGAGCATGATACTAAATAATCTGATGGTGAGGCCTCAATCTTGGAGTACCAATTGATTGCCATTACTCCCAGGTCAACTTTGACCTGCAGTGATAGTACCTATTAGGGCCTCATTATGGGTCAAATAGAATTTTTCAATCATTTACTAAGGACTATTATTAGTTGGTTGGTTGGGTTTAATGGCATATCAACCTCCATAGGTTATTTAATGCCAGAGCCTGTTTACACATGTACGGTTTGTAAACACATAATTTAATGACACCATACTAAAACCAAACAACTCATTTACTCGTATATGATTAAGTATTTTCAAGTATTTCTATATGACATTAGTTTATTTAGTGATGATTTTTTTTTTTTTTTTAATTATTTCTCACTACTATTTCTACTAACACAAACAATGGTATTTCTATTCAGCAATAATTTGCTTTCAGTTGAATAGTTTCTGTTTTCAGGATTGTAACCAAGTCTATATTTTCTGGTACAACCCGGTCTCTTTCAAGAATGACAAAACATTATCCATGTGGATGTTCTCAAATAAGTTAAGGACTATTATTATTATTAGTTATTTGAAACCATTTAGCTGTGTGCAAGTTATTCATATAAGATAAGAATACTTGATAAATAGATTTACTAATGTTGAATAGCAATACTAGAAACCATTTAATTGGGTGGGAAAAATGAGCTCTAACTTGTTTAAAAAGTTACCCACGAACCTTTTACTTAAAAATTATATATAAGATTTGGCATTAAATAACCATCAAGAATTGATATGCTATTAAACAAAATAATCTTTGGCTGTAGAATACACAGACTGCACCTCTGCAGAGGTGTAAGACCCCCTCCAACGAGTGTCCTGGATATGACACTAAACAATCTGATGAAGTTCCAGTGATGCTAGAGTTTTAGGGAATGTGGAGCACCCCTTCATTGCCATCACTGCCAGGTCCACTGTTGCTTGGAGTGGTGGCACCTGATAGGGTCCTATCTATAGGTTAAATAGAACTAAATTATGTCTTCATGCTAAACTGAATTGCTTGAAATAGAACTGTTTTGACATTCAAACTGTGAACTTATGCTAAACTGAATTGATTGAAATAGAACTGTTTTTGCATGCTAAACTTAATTGTTTGAATTAGAACTATTTGACTAAACGGAATAGCTTGAGATAGAAATGTTTCTGACAATTAAACTGTGTACTTATGCTAAATTGAATTGTTTGAAATAGGACTGGTTATT
This sequence comes from Sepioteuthis lessoniana, assembly GCA_963585895.1. Classification (NCBI taxonomy): domain Eukaryota; kingdom Metazoa; phylum Mollusca; class Cephalopoda; order Myopsida; family Loliginidae; genus Sepioteuthis; species Sepioteuthis lessoniana. Next base: position 94,852,300 of record OY757915.1, on the reverse strand, counting down.
TGTATAAAAATGGGTTTGGAATTAAATAACCTATGAAGGTTGATATGCCATAAAACCCAAACTAACAAACAAACAAACAAAATAACCTAACCAAAAATCATCAACAAATCTTTTTTGTGCCCTTGCAGTTCCTTAAACAACACTATTTATTTACAAATCCCATACACAAAAAAGATTTGGCATTAAATATCCCGCAAAAGTTCAATTAAAGTTGATATGCTATTAAATCAAATAACCAAACAAAAAATCATCAACAAACCTTTTTATTCCTGCCCTAACAGTTCCTTAAAGGTCTACCAGCACACAGTTCATCTACAAATCCGGTACACTTGCATTATATAACCCACAAAAGTTGATATGCCATTAAACAATCAATCAAACTAAACCTAGATTAATCAATTCTCTCTGAAGGATTTTAAATCCAACATTATCAGGATTGTACATGAAAACTCTGTTAAAAAGAAAATTTCCATTGCCAGGAAATTGCAATTAATTGATATTGTCACTTTTCAATTTACATGCAGAGATATTAATCCTTTTGACAGATCCCAGTATAATGCCTTTTACAGAAACAAAAAAAAAAAAACAAAAAATTACCATTACAATAAAAAAAAACGTTACTTTAAATCTGATATCATTTACATCTGTGTTTCAATGGCAAAAATCTGAATAAAAAGGATGGCAAAAATAATCAACTTCAGTGTCAAAATAATGAGAAATTTCTCTTGCATTCAATGAAAGGTCGATAATATGAACCAGCTCCAACAATCCATTCAACGGGGCTTAAAATACACCTACTATATCCCCAGCAGAAGAGTAAGACTCCCACAAAAAAGTGGTTATCCTGGAGTATGACGCTAAACTGCATGTGATCATAAGACTCCAATTCTATACAGCCCAGTCAGCTGGGGGGTCATAGAATATGCCAACTGCATCTCTGCAGAGTGGGAGTAAGACCCCCCACCCACCCAACAGGTAGTCTAAATATGACATGAAACCATCTGATGGTGATCTCTAATAATGAAGTTTTGGAGAATGTAGAGTATCCCTTCACTGCCATTACTCCAAAGTCCAATGAGTGGTAGTACCAGTTTGGGTTTCATCTTTGGTTCAAATAGAAAAATTTAAGCATTTATTGTACTTAAAAACCAGTTAACTGTGGGCAAACAAATGACCGATACTAAATTGCATTATTAGTGTTACATAGCAATACTTTGAATGTTATAATTGTGTGCAAATGAATTAATTGTATTGAATGGAATTACTAGACTAGTGTTAAATAGCAATACTTGAAATCATTTGACAGTGTGAAAACGAAATTCTTAGTGTTTGATAGCAATACTTGAAACCATTTAACTGTGTGCAAACAAATGAGCCCTGGTTCATTTAAAAAATGTTACCTACAAACTATTTGTTTACAAATCATATATATTTAATACATAAGTATAAACAGGATTTTGCATTAAATAACCTACAAGAGTTGATATGCCATAAAGCACAACCAAACAATCCAATTCCAGTGACCGTAGGAGGAGTACCCTTTATTGCCATTACTGCCTAGTTTATTCTGACCTGCAGTTGGCGTGTCTATTTGGGTCACATTTATGGGTCAAATAGATCCATTTAAAAATTATTTGTATTAGTGATGATATATAACTGTAAAATATTTGTATTAAGGATAGTTACTTAAAGCTATTATTGTTTACTACTGATTATTATCATTAATCACTTAAAATTATAAACTGTACGCAAATAAATGATTATTATTGAATAGAAATAATGACTTGAAACCAAATAATTATTAGCATTAAACTATTTACTCAACCCCTCCTCACAAGTAGAATGCAACATAAGATCAATTTTATATGGATTTTAACAGGTTTGAATTTCGACTTTTCCTTCTCCTAAACTGGTTGCCATACCAAGGTTAAATAGTTCAGTTTGCTCAATTATTTAGCCATAACTGGAGGGACTATAGTTTTTCATACCTTTCCTAAGGGTATTAGTGGGATGTGAAATGCAAACAGCCTTGTCCAGGTTTGAATAAGGGTCATAGTGTTCATGTCCATTTCCTATGACTGTAATCATTACTCCATGAATGCTTCCTTTTATATCCAACAAATATATCTATTTATTAGTACTAGATAGGAATACTCAAAACCATACAACTGTGTGCAAATTATTTGTATTGGTTGGTTGTTTGGGTTTTATGGCATATAAACCCTTGTAGGTTATTTAATGCTAAATCCATTTTAAATACAAATAATCTGTTCTATTTCAAGCAATTCAGTTTAACATGAGTACACAGTTTGTCAAAAACATTTCTACTTAAAGCTATTCAGTTTATTCAAACAATTATGCATAATTGCATATGTGTGCAAATTATTTGTATTGGTTGGTTGTTTGGGTTTTATGGCATATCAACCTTTGTTGGTTATTTAATGCCAAATCCATTTTTATACAAATAATCAGTTCTATTTCAAACAATTCAGTTTAACATAGAAAAACAGTTTCATTTAGAATAATTCAGTTTAGCATAAGTACGCCGTTTAAATGTAAGTACACACTTTAATTGTCAAAAACATTTCTATTTTAGGTTTTTCAGTTTAGTCAAACAGTTCAGTTTAGCATAATTATGCAGTTTAAATATCAAAACAGTTCAAGTAATTCAGTTTAGCATAAGTACACAGTTTAGTTCTATTTGACCCATAGATAGGACCCTATTAGGGGAGATCTTACCCTTCTGCAGAGGTGAAGTCGGTCTATTCTACAGGCCCTAGATGACTGGGCAATACATAGAGTTAAATATAAAAACAGTTCTATTTCATGCAATTCAGTTTAGCATGAGTACGAAGTTTAGATGTCAAACTCTCAAAACTACAGTTTAGTTCTTTTTAACTCATTGATAGAACCCTATCAGGTACTACCACTCCGGGTCAGAGTGGACCTGGGAGTGATGGCAATGAAGGGGTGCTATGCATTTCCCAAAGCTCCATCATTACTGGAACCTCACCGTCAGATTGTTTAGTGTCATATCCAGGATACTCATTAGGGAGGCGGTTTTACCCCTCTGCAGAGTTGCAGTTGGTGTATTCTCTAGCCTCAGCCGACTGGGCAATATTTGTATTGGATAGCCATACTTGATATATAACCGTGTACAAAAGTCTCTTAGGAAACAGCTACATGAAAAACGTAAATGCAGTTTCTTAACCTCTAGACTTAAAATAACCCTAGACAAGTTGATATGCTATTAAAATCAATCAATCTCTCCAGAAAAAAACAAAACAATCAGAACTGCTCCAAAGTAGTCAGGATTAATTATTTAAAGGACTTAAAGTCGAAAATGTTTATGATCACAAAAAGATTTGGTTTCTTAATTATGTTTAGAAAGCTTAGCTTTGTTTTGCTGGTGGCAGAAGAGGGAGAGATATTTTTACTTACTCTACTGATTACACATCCAGTGATTCAAGTTAGAGGATTTCAATGTTGTTATGCTAAAAGATATATCTATACAAAATACAAAATTTTACTGCATTATGGTAACATTGCCTAATTTCCATTTCCTTTCTCCTCAGGTTAAATATGAGAAACGAAGTCTCAAATCAGCATTTTGTATCCAACTGTGATTTTAAAGAGCTTGCTTACACAAGCAATTAAGAGCTAAAAAAAGTTCAGATATTTCCACATTTTCCACACATCAGGCATAAATTATGTGGTTTCATATAATTCAACAGAAGAGTTCTTGCTCCTGGATCATTTGGATACAGTTTAAATAGCCTATGTGACTCAAATATCCTGGGAAGTTTATGAAATCATTAACAAAAATTCCCTGAAGAAAATAAATTAAATAAGTCTAAAAAATACAAATAACAAACAATGAAATATTTGTAAAACCTGTGATACCTATTAATATATATTTTGAAATGAGATTTGTCTCTGGAGCACCCAGTGAGAAATTGGATTGTAAGATTGATCTCTTAAGTATCACTTTATATTAAGTGTTATTCTCTATGACTCGTTGGTAATAATAATAATGATAAACTGGATTTGTTTGTTATATTATTACTGCTACTACTACTACAACTACTACTACACATACTGATAGAAAAAAACATGTGCAACTAACAAAGCCTTCATCAAATGAGACACTTATGAATACTTTGTTTGCTCAACAGCTGTTGTTTTTGCTTTATATTATTTCGTTGCGTGTATATATTATTATTTATATATGTGCATTTACTATTATATACATTATCATTATTTATATGGGTGTGTGTTTACAATTATATATATATATATATATATATATATATATATATATATATATGGGGGGGTACATATTTGGGCAGCATTTCTTTATTAATACACATTTGATTAAATAATATAGACATCATCTGTCTTTGCATTTTTGTATTTATCCTTTCGAATTGTTGCATCGACTTTATGGTATCTGGCAGGAATTGGTAAATAAACCTCCCATGATTAATTGGTTCCTTTGTACTTTCTGTCGGATACACACCCCTGATGATGACCTAAGATCGGGCAGAAAATACTTGGGAACCAATTGATTATGGCAGGTTTATTTACCAATTCCCACCAGATATCATAAAATAGATGCAGCGACTCAAAAGGATAAATACAAAAATGTGTAGACAAAGAATGTCGGTATTATATCTCATCTGTGTATATAATATATTATGGGAGTATATTATTATACATACATACACCATATATATATATAGATTATTATTATTATATATCATGTATGTGTGTGTGTATATATATATATATATATATATATATGAGGCTTTTACACCAGCTTTTGCTTGTGGGTTTTCACTGGAGTCAGAATGACATCAAGTCTTCTCAGGTTTCCAGGACTCTTCTTAGTATTCAAGCTGATCTCAACAATGCTGTAGTTTGAATGATCCCAATTCTTCTTCCGATTTCCAACTCTTCCAGGGACCATTCCAAGTACACTAATTACAATCAGTATTACCGTCCCCCTTATGTTTCATAATTTTCAGTTCTCTGCCAAGGTCAAAGTATTTGTCTCTTTTTGATTTCTTTGATTTTCACTGTGGTCTGTTGGGATGGCAAAATCCACCAAACAGCAAGTTCTCTTTTTTGTTAACTGTCACTATGTCTTGTCTTCTAGCTGGGATTAGGTGATCTCTTTGTATCTCAAAATAGATTATTATAATTACACCATGTGTTATTTTCATCATTATAAATCATATATTTGCATATATTATGATTACATATCTATATTTGGGTGTATTATGTGTATATCATCATGGTATATATTATTATATAATGTGTATGTGTATTATCATATATATGTGCATATATATATATATGTGTGTGTGTGTTTGTGTGTCCCTGCTATCATATCTATTATTATCCTAATACAGGTGTGCATGTGTATGATATATATTATGGCAATACAAAGCACTGTTTACAGCTGCACCTTTTTCAAGGAAATCGGTAGAGATGGGTCCTTTTATATTCCAGAAGACTATCATCATGACCTTCTTGACTGACCATTGCACCCAGAACTTCTTTACTGATGAGTTAGTGTACTTCCACTCTATAAACTCTCTAATTGATCGGTTTGAAAGTATTAGATAGGAATACTTGAAACCATATAGTTGCTGTCAAATTATTGGTGTTAGATAGGAATACTTGAAACCATATACATGGTGCATTCAATAAGTTTCTAGACTTTTTTGTACAGGCATTTAAAATTGTTGTAGACTCTTGAAAATTCACTATGTTATTGCTATACATCTTATAAGATGACTGACCAATTTTTATGATTTTGCGTTCAAATGAACAACTACAGCAGCAATTGGAATACACCCTACTAAAGACTGATTGTCACAGCTGGTGAATTTCAAAAATGCAATCTGGACATGAGGACACTTTAGAAGAATGATATGAAATAAAATTCTGTTTTAAACTTGGAAAAAATGCCACAGAAATGTATGGAATGCTTCAGACTGCTTTTGGAGCATCTTGCATGAATCAAGCATCAGTTTTTAAGTGGCATAAGAGATCCAAGGAAGGCAGGGAGTCTGTAAGGGATGATGAGAGGTGTGGGAGGAGTAAGGACGTCAATAGACCAGAGTTGACTGGCCAAAGGGTTAGGGTTACTATGTTGAGGTTTTAAGAGTGTTCAGCAAGAGATTCCTTGGGAAGAGGCCAGCACTCTTCAAATCAAGTCACTAGCATTTCCACCAGGACAATGCACCAGTCCACAACTCCATCCTTGTCACAGACTATTTGACCAAGATGGGCATCAAGACAGTGCCTCACCCTCCCTCTAGTCGAGACCTTGCTCCCTGTGACTTGTGGTTATTCCCTAAGCTCAGAGGCTATCATTATGAGACAATTGAGGAATTGAAAGAGGCTGTGATGAAGGTCATTGACACGCTGACTCAAGAGGACTTCCATGGGGCCTTCCAGAAGTTGTTGGAACGGTACAACAAGTACATTGCAGCCAGAGGAGATTACTTCGAAGGGGACTAGAGTTTCATGTGTGTACTATCAATAAAAGTGCCCATACGAAAAAAGTCTGGAAAGTTATTTGATGATCCTTGTATATATTTACCGACCACCTGTACACGAGCAGGATGCAATACAAATAGAAATAAAAGCTAGCACTATGTGAAAATGCAGACAGCCTTGTCCAGTATTTGAACTCGGTTCATGATATCCCATTCTATGTCTGACAGTAACCATTATACCATAAGCACCTCCTTGAAAGCTCAGTCTAAAGAAATGATTATCAAATAGGAATAGTCACTTGAAATCATATAATTGCTTGCAAATTATTTTTACTATATAAGAATTAAGTTAAGTTGGCGACTGTAGTCGAGGGCGACCCAAAGGCTCCCTTTTCAGTAGCTACTACACCGAGGCGTTGGGGGAGGGCGCTACTCCTTTCCCTGGATCACTCCACTTTACCCTTGATACATACCTTATAATGCTGAGTGTGAAGCAAGGTAGCATCAAGTACCATTTTTTAAGTCTTTGGTATGACTCGACCTGGGATTGAACCCTGGTCTCCTGGACTATTGGTGAACACTATCCACTAGGGCAAGTTAAAATCAATTATGCACATATCAGATTAATTTGTCTAAATTTCGGATATGAAGCTTGATAATTGTTATTACTTGGAATATTCAGACTATTGACCCCATCTCTATTGTTATACCATTATCAGATACAAGTGTTAAGAGTTAAGTTATAGTAAGTATTCCTTGTTATCCCTATAAGGAATACTTAGCATAACTTAACACTTGTACCTGATCATGGTGAACAGAATTGGGACAGTCTACCCCTATGGTTCAAATAAAGGTTCAGTTTGAGATTCTGTGTGGACTCCCGAGTTCAACTTGAAATACCTGATGAAGACTGAAAGACATACTGGCCAAAACATAGTGAGTATAACAATAAAGATGAGGTCAATAGTCTGAATATTCTAAGTAATAACAAATTAGATTTAATCAGAATTATTTGAAACCATATAACTGTGTATAAAGTATTTGTATTAAAAATAATCACTTCAAGCTATGATTGTTTACTATGGTTTACTATTAGTTACTTGAAAACATATGATTGCTTGAAAAACAAAAAAAACCTGTCTTTGGCATTGAATAGCTCAACAAAGACTGACCCGTCAAAAATTTAATCAACCAACTATCTGTAGATATCTTGACAGCAAATCAAGACCAACAATACATTACACAGTCTAGAAAGTGTTAACTATTTTGTTGATTATCATAATCTTGCCTGTAACTGTCTTTTTCATTCACCTAGCGCCATATTGACAAAATGCATAAATCGATTATTCAAAGTTTACATTTCATATGTTAAGCATAAATAACAAATACCATTAACTTATATAAATGTCAAATAATAAAAGGAAAGTAAATTATGTCGGCTTAAATAAATATCATATCATTTGTCATTGATATTTTATTTATATAAAATGCTATGTGTTATGCAGTTGTTTCAACATTTTAAGTTTTGTTTTTTGTTACCTGCGCTTATGAAGTTTTGACAGAGGTTATCTAGTCATTCATGCTTGTTTTTCCATACAATATGTCTAAAGAAGTTTTCCATGAATGTTGATATTTTTTAGAAGAATGGTCATACAAGAAACAACTGATTAAATTTTAGGTTAGATCCAGAAATATTCTTTCAATTTTGATTGATTCATTAACTGATTGATTTTTACAGTATGTGAACTCATCTAGAGTTATTTTATTTCTAGGTGGTGGGGATTAAAAAATAAAATAAAAATAAATTAAAAAAATGTAGCAGTTCCAAGAAGTCTGACTGGAAGCGAAATTTGCACATGCCTAAAAAATAGACTTCCTGACACCAAAAAGAAATCCGTTCTCTTTTTCAGCTGTTACCACTGATAATGAAAGGACTTGCTTCTTTTGGCTGCTGGCAAGGTAGCACATCTGCTTGCTAAGTCCTAGATTTCACGGCAGGCTGTGTCTGCAGCTATCAAGTTGCCTCTGCTAAAAATACCTTGCTGAAGATACCACTGGACAAAATGAAGAAAGGCAAACTTTTATCATCACAAAACACCTCGCTGAAAAACACCTAGCAGATGTAACCACTGACCCTAAAGTCACCACCCACTGAAAATAACTAATATATTTTAATGCCTTGTCTGTGAGACATAACTATTTCTACTGGTCTCAGGAAAAATTTCCTTGCTCACAGAATGGTCATTAAACCCTAAAATAAAGTTGGAATTTGAAAGGTGTCTTTATCTCTTTCTTTCCTGCCTTAAATTCTTGTGCAGCCTTCCACAGACAAAGAAGCCAATAAGTTAATGGGGTAAGAAAAACAACAAAAGAGTCAGATACCTACAACAACGATGATTACTACTATTACAAACAAAACAAATAATAACTAACAAACCTCTATATCAACCTTTGTAGGTTATTTAAAGCCAAATCCACTTTTATACAAACAAACAGTTCTATTGAAAACAATTCAGTTTAGCATAAGTACACAGTTTGAATGTCAAAATAGTTTTATTTCAAGCAATTCAGTTTAGTTCAAGCACTCAGTCTAGTTCTATTTGACCTATAGATAGGACTCTATCAGGTGCTACCACTCTGGGCCAGAGTGAGCCTGAGAGCAATGGCAATGAAGGGGTACTCTGCATTCCCCAAAGCTCCAGCATTACTGGAACCTCTCCATCAGATTGTTTAGTGACATATCCAGGACACTCAGTGGGTGGGGGTGGAGTCTTACCACTCTGCAGTGAAGCAGTTGGTGTATTCTACAGGCCCCAGCTGACTGGGCAATCCATAAGGTTTGGGAAAAGTGTACATTTACATTTTTTGTGCAGCTTCTTCCTTAGAGCTTTTTCTGCTCAAAGTCATATGATATCAAATATTCCTCTCTAATACAAATAATCTGCACACAGTTTTATGGTTTCAAGTATTCCTATCTAATACCAATGATTATATGATTTCAAGTATTCATTTCTATTCAGTAAGAGTCATTTGTTTGCACACAATTATATAGTTTCAAGCCATTGTTGTGTTGATAGCATGGATTCATTTGACTCTGTTTCACCATCTATTCCTATCAGTCATTGCTCTTTGTAAGTCCTGTAGATGGTATCCAGTTCTCACAACTAATGAATATAAGTCTTTGCTGGTTGGCCAACACTAGAGTGTCTGTATGTGGGAGTTCCCAGAAAAACTTTGCTAATGAGTTTTTCCTTGCTTCTTCTGCAGTGCCCAATATATCTTGTTTATCATACTTGGATGGTTTGTGAGATGCAAGGCAAGTGGCCATACAGCTGTTGTTTAGTGAGGTGCTACTTCCAGGAATTTGTTCAAAGCAGTATGCAGCATCCTTGTGTAGTTTCTATCTAACTTTTTCTCCAAGTTTTTCATTAAAATCAAAGTGGTGTACTGATATAACCTCAGCTTGGAAGAATTCCCATTTTAGAGAGATCACGTTTCCATATGATCTGGCAATAGTAGTCTATGCTTTTCTAATGCAAATGTTGACATTGCTTTCATTAGATGAGATATTGCTACCAAGCTATGTGAAATATTCTACTAATTTCAGAGGTTTGTCATTTAATGTGGAGATGGCACCAATTTGTTTAAAACACAAGAACTCTCTTTTATTCCAGTTCATACACAAACCAATGCCTCTTGCTATCTGATCTAGGCAATGCAACAGAGATTCAGCTTGGGTTGTATATTTGCTAGAAGCTCTAAATTATATGCATAGTCTGCATCTGTTATGGTTTCTATAGGATATCATCTGCTTCTTGCCCTTTTTTTTTTTTAAATGTGAAACCATTTTCTTTCATGAGATCTTTTGATATTCATAGTATATAATCTCAGCAGATTATAAAAAGATATGGTGTTAATTTATCTCCTTGCAAGATTCTTGAAACAATGTCAGAAAAATCATCTTTACTCTGTCTGTGAAATCAAATGCATTGGAGAAATCTATAGACAGAAGTGTTGCCTCAAGATTTTTTATATGTACTCCTTCAATGATTTTATAAATAGCCAGAATCTAAGAAGTTGTGATCAATTTCTTTGAAATTCAATTTGACCTTTTCAAAGAATTTTCTCAATTTCTATTTGGATATGATTGTAAAGCAGGGCATTATAAACCTTAGTAGCTATGGCAGTCAGAGTTATATCTTCATAATTTTTAGTGATTCCAAGGTTACCTTTCTTCTGGAAGGGAAGGATGCAACCTTTCATCCATTTCTTTATTGTATTTTGTTTGTACATAGCATTATATAATCAAAGAAGTATGTCACCAAATATTCTTGTCTTCCATATTTCAGGAGGTATTTTGTTGAGGTCTACAGCTTTTTTGCTTTTGCTTATTTTCAAGACACTGTTCAGTTCATCCATTGTAAAGTATTCAAGTTTGATGTTTTCATTAATTCTACAGTAAATTTATCTGGGATTTCAAAAGGGTTTCCAAGCAGATTCTTGAAATGTTTTTTCCACTTCTGAAGTCTTTCTTCTTGACTGCCAGCTTTTAGTTTTGATCTTGATGTGCTTTTCCTTTTGCTAACTTCATTTATTGTCTACTATGCTAATTGAGATTGTTTATCTTCAGTAGAATTTCTGATTTTATTGATTTGACCTTAGATCTATTCTAGTTATTCTTTTTGGTATGTTTTAGTTTGTTCTCTCTGGGTTTTCTTAAGTTTTTGTGCATTGGCATTAGTTGAGTTTCTTTTATTAAGAAAGGATGCTTTTTTCATTTTATCTCATTTTTCATTGACTTCCAGGGAACTTTACATTTGGTTTTGGATTTGGCTGATCTGCTCTCAGTTGCTGCTTCTAAGTGGGCAGTAGCAAAGTTTTCAGATCTCTTCTAAAGAGTATCAAACTTGTTTCTTACAGTTACCATATAGTGATTGTATAAATCACTATTGGCAAGTGAGGACCAATCATATCAAAGATTTACCTGATACTTATTTCTGCATAGACTCAAATGGATCTTTACTGAGATGATTCAATAATTGGAAGATAACTCTTCAAAAGAGAAGTATGCCTCACACTTCAATGCACTGTTTATCAACTTCTTATTTATAAATATCTAACCTAGCTGTGCTTTTGAGAAAGCATAAGTCCATAGTTTTTCTTCCTTTTTTGGAATCTAGTGTTAAGGCATACAAGCTGGTTCTCAAGTGAAAATTCTGTCAGATATTCACTATTTCTGTTTGGAGAGTTGTGTAAATAGAATTTATTATTTTCACTTTTGCCTATATGAGCATTCATGTCTCTACTGATGATCAGAACATTGTGAATGAACAAGGGAAAGTAGCACATTATAGAAGTGTTGATGTTTGTTTCATCACTGATATTAATGGGACTGTAGTCTAAGACAATTGTTATGACAGAATTGACAGTTTTTACATGCAGCTACTGACAAAAATATCCATCCATTGCCAGATTCATGGTATTTTAGTTCTAGTTTGCTTTGGTCATATCTATATTTCTGTGTCTATATTCTCTTTGTCTATGTAACGTGAGAAATTACTTACCGTAGAGTCCGGAGAGAACATGAACATGTCTCATGTGCAGGGTACTGTTAGGAAAGAAATATGGCCATTCTTGGAGGCACAATTTATAGGACACCTGTCTTGTTGGAGACAAGACAAGAGTTGTACTCATGCAAATTTTGGCCAGTCTGGACTGGCATAAAAACAGAAACATAAGCAGTAGCTGCGATTTGGCAGTCACTGTTGGATTCAAGGGGAATTACATATCAACAACTCAAGAATTTTTGTTTGATATAAGATTCCATTCCTTATGGATTACAAACATCAGTATGACCAAACTTTTTCTCCTTTTTCTTTTCACTTTTTACTCCAGTTTTTTAGGTCAATGCAATATTTTCATATTATTTTCCATTCTATCTCAACCAGTAACAACAGCAGCAACTTCCTCTAGCATCTCTTCATCTCTCCTCCTAGTTGCCTAAAGCAATTATGGAGGAAGAAAACATTAACTCACATAGAGATATATTCACAATCCTCAAAGACCTGGAAGCTACTCCTAAGGAGCCAGAACAACTGGTAACAATAACACCAACAGAATGGCCAGTGCTACCTGGTTCCCAGGAATTGTCACTCCCAGCTAGTTCTATGCAACCTGGATAAAGGACTCCATATGATAACAACAACAGCCTTGCAACACCAGTCTCCTGGACCATAAAAGGAAAAATGGCAGAAGAGCATGAAACGGACAGGGTGGGCAAATATGCCCCATACTTTCAAGGCAATACCATCTTGCCTATCCCCAACCTGCTGGCAGCCATGGTGCCTAAAGACCCTGTCCCTTATAGTCACCGACCTAAGAACAAGGAGACTGGCTGAGAACTGCAGGCATCCCATGCTGATATTTTTACCGGCAAAGCTACACCATCTGGGATGTCCTGCTGCCCTTGGAGGAATTACCATCAAAACTAGCTGAAATATTTCCGGCTCCAATCCAAATAAAAGGGAAAACGGATGATAAGAGTGATCAAGTGTAATGTTCCAATTCCATTAAATGTAGACGTCCTCACTGCCTACCCTTCTTTTCCACAGCAGGCAGCCCCACAATGCACCCCTGAAAAAGAAAAATGAAACCCACCAAAACAACCTCAACCCCTTCTAAAACAAACCTCACCCCTGCCCCCCCAAATCACTGGAAATCCCCTTTTCCCCAACTCTCCCCTCTCTCTCACCTCCAAGGTTGTTCTCCCATTCAAGATCTCAAAATAGACTATCATCAGATCCATCCAAAGACCCTAATTCACATCACAGATCATATTCTATTTCATCTATCCCAAACACAGAGGAATTATTAGGAGTGGCTTTGTGCTCTGTGTAAACTGAAGAACTTTCTACAGACGTCCAACTCTGCAGAGCACTCAAGCCACTCCTGAATTTCAAGAAAATCAAGGACAAAAACATTTTCAACCCATATTTGTTCAGGGGTGCACCCATGGTGACCACCTTTGTTCATTTGGCTGGAAGCTGCACTAAAGGCTTGTAGTGTTTCCTTGAGAAAGCCAGTCGGGCGGACATAAGGCTGGCAGAGTTGGAGCACCTTTCTCACAAGAAAATCATGTCTTTTTGCGAAGGGAGGGTCCCTATTTATGTGCACCCCTCCTTTGACAGGTCGTTAAAGCTGAGGTATCCCCTAGACGTCGGAGGCTTCTCCAGAGATGGCTGAGTTACATCTGAACTCAGCACAGGATCCCTCAGGCATGCAGTTGGCGTCCTCACTTCCGACGTTTTCCACACTATAGTCAACAGTGAGTAAGGTAAGTGGGTTTGATGGCTCTAAACCTTGATATTTTGAATACGAGAGGACTGAGGGATCCAAGTAAGTGTGCATGCTTGCTTGGTGAACTCTCGACCCTCAGGATAGATGTTGCTGCAGTGCAAGAGACTCACTTCTTTTGCACTGCGGACTGTCGGGTACTGGAGAACGACTATGTTGTCCTTTCAGCATACGGCAGTCGTAGCAGCGTTGGAGGCTCTTTGCTAATTGGATGCAATACTGATGTAAATCTTGTTTTTGCAGATGATGGGGGCCGGCTGGTTGTGGCCGATATTGCCGTTAAACGTTTCGAGTTTATGCGGCCAATATTGCTGCAGAGAATTTTCTTATTTTCAGCGGTTAGCGCCGTTCCTCGACGATTCGAAACAGTTTTAATAGGTGATTGGAATGCAATCCTTGATCCCAAGATAGACAGGGTCGGAAGGGGAGCTAGAGGTTCGAGAAAGTGTGAAAGCAGCCTGATTGATTTTATGGTTCGCCATGATTTGGATCACCCAGGGAGGGATTTGTGGACGTGGCTAGACAGTCCGCCCTCTGTCCATGCTAGATCCTGGACAGAGTGTTAGAAGAGCTGACACTGATTTTGTTAAGTGTCCCACGTTCCACTATGTAGTATGGACTGACCATAAATTTGTTAGAGTCAATCTGCGGTTAGCTGATAGGCTTAGTCTGGCCGGCTACTGGAAGTTCAATAACGCTTTACTGGAGATATGGGACTTCTGGGACCAGTTAGAATCCCTAGTTCAGCGGGCATTAGTGGGAGCGTTTACTGGGAATAAATGGTGGGGATCTCTCAAACAATGGATTAGAATTTTCTCCATCAAATACGGTCGCCAGCTCAACTTAGATAGGACCAAGTTGACAAAATCTTTAGAAGATAAGCTATCCTGGGCATTGGATGGGGGGGATTCTCTAACTGTAGATTTATCTTGGTGGGACCTTGAGCGTGAGGATAACAAGCACTACAAGGGATACGTAGTTAGATCTAGATTAAAACGAAGTCGTGAAATGCAACGCGTTAGCACATGAGGAAGAAGTACGAAGGCTCCCCTTTCGTCATATTGAATCGGTCAAATCACCGGACGGGCGCGTGCTCGGCTCATATCATGAGATGCATGACACCTTGGTGCGCGTGGTCCTAGAGGGATTAAAAGACAGCGCCAAAGCTGCGCTGATCAATTTAAATCAGTCCACGGCCTTCGATAGGGTTGACCATCGGTTCTTAGCGACTGCTCTGGAGAACACCGGATTTGAACTGGAGTTCTGCAAATGGATTAGCATGATGTACCACAATCTGCAGGCGGTGGTGCAGGTGAACGGGAAGCACTCGGAAGTGCTCACGATTGAGCAGTCGGTCTGGCAGGGTTGCCCCTTGTCTCCTCTTTATGTCCTCGCTTTGATGTCCCTGCTCCAGAGTACGCCAATGATATCACTATCTTTGTGTCCTGCTATCTGGACATAAAAGCAGTGAAGAAGGGCCAAGATCAACTTTGATTAGAGTGAAGACTTGCGGCTAGGTGCCTGGAAGGGTGGCGTTTCCCTGCCAGGGCCTTTCCACTGGAGTGACGGACACATCTGCATCCTCAGTATGTGGTTCGGGCCCAAGCTCCAACTGGAGCGAAACTGGTCGGAAGTACAGACCAAGGTAAATGCCTAGGTGGGCACCTGGCTTCGAAGGTGGTTGTCTTTAAAGGGCAGGGCAGAGGTGTGCGCCATGTATGTCTTCCCCTTGATCCTTTACCGCTTGTCTCTGCTTCATCTGCCTAATAATCATCAGCTGGCGGGTAAGTAGTTTGCATGTTCACTTTTTCCCTAGTTAGCAGTATGTTGTGAGTCATTGTCACCGTCATCTAGCTGTTAGTCTCCAAGGTCTTCCCCACCCCCATTCTCTATTGTTCCTTAACCCTCGATCCAGCCCAATTTTTTCTGAAGGTCTTGGAATTCATATCAATATTCTCATTCCTGCATAAACCTCCCACACCGTGCCCTACCCTGCGCTTATTTTGCCCCTTTAGCCTAGTTTCCCTTCCCCATTAGGTAAGGTACGGCTTGTTTTCGATCCCCTCGGAGATCGGAAACAGTCGGCCTCCATTTTATAGGATGGGAAGAAAACTAAACGCTGTTTATTTTGTTCTATTTTTACTTTTTCTTTTAGGGCTTCTCTCCCATTCCCATCACTTTCATAAATTTTACATAGACCATTTATTGTAAATCGAATACATTTTTCATCCTGGGTTTTTAAGTAGGACTCTTTTCATATAGTAAATGTGGTATTTCGGTGATTGTAGCGCGTTCGGCGGAGAATGAATGACCAATTGTATTGTTGAATGGGCCAGCGACTGTAGCTAGCTAGGGCTCCTTAATTTTCATAGACCAGCACTCCTTCCCCCCTTGGGGCCTTGTGCTTCCCAGAATTGTATTTACTACTTTTTTGGAAATAAACATTTATGGTCACCGTTTTTGCTGACGGTTGGACAAACGTGGTAACACGGCGAGCGAGAAACGAAAGTGAGAGAAGCGCTACTTGTGTGTCTCTGATTGCTCTCTGTAGCAGCCGTGAAAAGGAATCCCGAAATCCATTTCCTACTTCAACCTTAAAGCTAAGTACGAGATAGAAGGAACTGCTGGTGGCCATCGGACTTTTGTTTCTACAGTCTACAGATGCAGTAAGCTCAGGTAGCTGGTTTATTGTATTTAAAGTTGTGATGTCGAAAGTTGTTTTTTTTAAATTTTAGGTAAGTTTGATTGAGTTCTGTTTCTGGTTTTTGAAACCCTGGGACCAGAACTCCAACCTCAGCTGAACACATCGCTGGTTGACCCATTTGAAGTAGTTTGGACATTTGCATTGAATTTGAGTGATAATAATCTTTTAATGGTTATATCTTCTTATCAATATATATTATCATTATAGAAGAGCAGCAGTAGTTTCCCGACTCAACAATTTGATCCCAGCTGTTGACCTATGAGGTTCATCTGCCCAGTATCAAGTAAGGTGCACGGTTGATCCGCTTTTGGGTTCACCTTCTTTGCTTCACATGTAACATGCTGCATCTCATGGTTTTCAATTTTGTACACTTATACTCACCTACCTAAGAAAATGAAATCCAATGACAAGCCAGTGCAAGATGACTTGAATGATTATGTAGGCCACATATTTGATTATTGTGGAGATTAACTTCTCTGGTCTGAGTGAAGTTTTTTCATGGAGTCATACTTCTCTGGTTCTCCAATTGTAGAGTCATAAATGGTTTCAACTAAGTAATAATAATCCTTATTAAACAATAATAGTTTGAAGTAACTATTCTTAATACAAATAATTTACAGTTATAGAGCATCAAGTATTCCTATCAAATACAAATAATTTTCAAACAGATCTATTTGACCAATAGATGTGACCCTAGTAGGTACTACCATTCAAGATTAGAGTGGCCACAGGAGTGATGACAATGAAGGGGTATTCCTCACTCCTCAACTCTCCATAACTGAAGTATTGCCATCAGATGCAGTTTAGTATCATACTAAGTACAGCCACCCCTCTTTTTTTCTTTTTTTTGGTGGGAGGTATACTTCTGTTGGTGATACAGTCAGCCTATTTTAAGCCTTGTTAACAAGGCCGGTTCTTTAAATTTTGTTAACATTGCAAGGTAAAAAATGTTTTGTCTTTTCAAAAGGTATTAATACAACAATGATATCTTCAGAGTAATATTATTAAATTGGAAGTTTGAAGATCTATCTTGAAGAAATAATTATTAAATGCTTTTCTTATGATATATACTAAAGGATATGTAACCTTATCATTCAGGTTTTAGTGACAATGCCTTTGGTAGATGTATGCATTCAGTAAGTGCTTTCTAGTTTTCCTTGAATTAAAATATCCAGTAAATGTATAATGATTATAGCAAGCTGAAATCATTTATGCTGTTTTATAAATAACAAAAAAGTCCCTGTGTATTCCATTAAGACCTCAAACTTCTATAACTTCCATATTACAGATTTTACTCAATTTAGATTTATAATTATATGTGGTCTGAAAATGATTCACGATATAAAAAAAAATTGTACTCTCTCAGTTTCTTTCTATGCTCACATTAGCCTTTCTTGGTAAAAAAAAAGCACCAACTGTCTTTTTCTAAATCCTTTATACGTGTCGTTACTCTGATCTTGCTCCCATAATCCTCCTCATTTCTGATCTTATAGGATACACATTTTTTCTAGTTTTAAAATAAGCAATAAAAACATACTTAAGAACATTCTAGAAATTTAGGATCAAAACTGCATTAGCATTTAAGTTACATTTTTCAACCAATCAGCTAAAAACATAGAATAGAACATTCTAGAAAAATAGGATCGGAAGTCAACTAACAGAAAATATTTAGGCTCGAAAATAAAATAGTAAAATACAAATCTGATTTGTCAATAAATGTCTACGCGCCAAAATTTTAGGACGATTCTTTGATCCACCTGTAGGATATAAATAACATAGAGTTAGGGACCCATTCACACAGACTTACACGAAGACTAAGACAACACCACAAGCCACTAAGCCAGTAATGCAGTAGCCGATACTGTGTCCGACAAATTCCTTTCCTTCCGCAACTAAAGTTCATGACCTAGCTTCAGATGGCCGCGAATCACATTCAAAAGAAAAACCCGACAAACTTTCTTTCATCAACGCGACACGCTGTAGCCACAATCATAAAACAAGACATGAACTTAATGTAAGTAAGAACGACTTATTTACGGACTCCGTTAACATACACACACCTTTAAGCAAATTTATTTTCTTCTTGCCAAACTTTATTTTCCAAAAGGCCATTTACACATCATGTATTTTATTTGTTTTCATATTCTGTTATATGCATATTAAATTGTTTGTCGTTTAATGTTCGTTGTGTTCTATTCCATTTCTTTTACGCGATTGTAAAGTTTTGTGCTGTATTTGTGGTGGAAATAATTTAGAGAGCAATACCCGTAAATTACGGACGCACATCTACTGAAATAACCAAATTACATACAACCCCCACAATCTAACACATTTTAAATTTCTTCACTTTTCTCCTTTTTTTTTCTTTCCTTTAGGATATGCAGTTTGATTCAGGCACACAGACGTAATAGAGCAGAAATTGACGGTGAGAGAGCTGCAGGTATTCTTTAGAGACTTTTGGTGTCCAGCATTGAGGACAAGAAATTGGATTAGCATTGCCGAACAAAACCTACAACTTACTATATTTAAACTATACTATGATTTGGTTTAGTTTGGTTTCTTTGTTTAATAAAATCATCTTCTGTGGGTTATTTAATGCCAAAGCTATCCTTTTAAAAGAACAGTAGTGGTTCTATTTAACTATTTAACCTATAGCTGGTGGGGATAAGGGGTTCATATTTTCCCCAGGGTATTAGTCTAAAAGTGAACATAATAGCAGAACTGGAGTTTGAACTTGTTTATTACAATGTTGCAGTTCAGTATGTTAGCCACTATGCCACGATCACTCTCTCTTATGAAAATGGAGTAGAGAGAGAGAAGTGAGTTTCATGGTCACTCAGTAAAAGCAACATTGTATTCCTTCTGGGTGATATCTATAATCATAGAGAAGAGAAAGTAGTAAATGTGATCTAAGGAGACTTTTTCATCAGTGTAACCCGCATATAAGAGAGTCGTCGGGACCGGACAATAAGTCTCTTATATCCGGGTCTTGTCTATTTTGTTAAAGTAACACAGGCTCTAATTTGGGACCAGGTAAAAAAATCTCTCTTATATCCGGGTTACACTGTATATTACATTTGCTTTGGTCAGTATAATTATGGAATGAGTAATGAGTATGATGTGAGATGACCTTCCTAGTCACTCAATGCATGCAACATTATACTCACTTTCGTCAATATCTATAATTATGGAATGGAGAAAGACTAAGGAGTATGGCGTAAAGTGACCTTTTTATAATTCAGGGAAATGAGATGAAATGTGAAAATATCTGATTATAAGAAAGAGTACAGAAAGAATTCTGTACTCTTTCTTATAATCAGATATTTGTTTTTGTTAAGGGGAATATTATAAATATTATATAAACAAATTCCAATTTTTGTTGTGTTGATACTATGTAACTTTAAAAATAAAGATGTGAAGGTGAATATTCTAAATAAAAAAACAAAAGATATTGAAACAGTTGATAGCTGTCACAAACAAAGTTATAGTAAAGTTATTATTTGGTTGGTTGGTTTTATGGCATATCAATCCTTGTTGGGCTATTTAATGCTAAAGTCTTTGTTTCAAGCTGTAATATGGTTTCAAGTAAGTAATGATAAAATTATAATTGTTTACAAATAAAACTAAGTAAATATTCTTAATAATAATAATAATAATAATTCAAATGTAATTATATAGTTTCAAGTTACTATTTATATGAAATAAAAAAAAATTATCTGATTACCCTAAATTATATGGTATCAACTATTTTTATCTAATATAAATAATTTTCAGTTATATAGTTTTAAGTATTTCTATCTAATAATCTTTAAACAGATATATTTGACCCACATATGGGATCCTAACAGGTACTATAATTCCAGGAAAGAGTGGAACTGGGAGTAATGGCAACAAAAGAGTTATCCACATCCCCCTGTCACACCACTGAAATCAGTTTATTGTCAAACCCATGATATCCCTATTTCTTAAGAGGAGAAGTGTGCTTACCTCTCTGTAGGAGATGCACTTAAGTATGTTCTAAGTCATGCCAACAGGGCTGGATGGAGTTTAATGTTCTACTTAGGACAACCCTTTATTTGGTTGGGAGTCTTACCCTCCTACAGAGGATGCAGTTAGCATATTCTAAGCCTCAATAACAGTGGCAAATAACTTATTTTAGCTGAATCATAAAAGGGAATTACTTAAATGGGGACCTCAATAATCCAATAGGTTATGTGACATGTTCACTTAGACTTAATAGCCATTAGTAAAATCCATAACTTATTAATAGCTATAGATTGATAGTTTGATATTAAATGATTGACAATGCTTTATCTAATGAATTTAAAGATAATATTATTACTACAGCTAGTGGTTGCAAAAATGTAGCAGCATTGAGTGTTTATCAAAAATAAGGACTATTTCTATATAGTTAGAGTTGATTGTCTGCACAATTGGCTCTTATATCTCAAAATGGTCGAACAAGTGTCATACACAAATCAGCTTCCCAAAGAAGAGATGTGAGTTCACCAAGAACTTATTCTTAGATATTTCTTACTTATAACTTTGGGCAAAATTAAGCTAAGTTTAGCAAAATTAAAAGGTATCTAGTGTGGTGTAAGAGTTAACTAGCTTGGCGAGCATACTATAGTCAGTGAGTCTGAATCTCACTGATTAACCCATACTTCTGGCCTTGACCTAAATTAAGCAAAGTTTAGTAAAATGAAAAGGTATCTAATGTTGTGTAATGGTTAGCTAGCTAGATGAGCATATTATGGTTTGTGAGTCTGAATCTCACTGGTTAACCCATACTTCTGGCCTTGGGCCAAATAAGCTTGGCAAATGTCTACTTTACAATGTTTTTACTATTTACATGGAAATCTAGAAATAAATTACCTTCAAAATATGAAGTCTGGTAAAAATTCCAATATAATTTTTGTTTGTTAGATATAAGGTTTTTTTTTTCAATTTAAAAAAAAACATTTCTGTCACAGACTGTAATGTCAGTTTCAATTGTACTGTAAGATTTAATGAGAAAAAAAAACAAAAACAGTGAATACACAACACATCAGTTCTTCAAAAGTAAAAAAAGGGAAAAATACACAAATTGTATTCTATAATGAAAGATTTACAAGAAGCAAGGAAATGATTAGTTTCTCAGTAAGTTGATTGTCTCTGCCAGAATTGTAATTTGAATGATTAAGTTTTCTGCATTTTTACCAAAGGACAATCAATTTTTCTTGAAAGCTTTTAAAACGGAAGACATTAAGCTGTACAACACTATAAATATCATAGTATTATTACAGCCCTAAATCAATGATTTAATATCTGCAGCAATGGCATTGTGTAAATGGCATATGCATAATTTAAAAGATAAAAAAAAAAAATCAAAATTAGTACTTAAGTGTGTGTGTTTATATACGAAGTCTTTTTTAGTCGTATCTTTTGTGTAATGTCTATGCACATTTTGGATCTTTAAATTGGTCTATTAAAAAAAACAACAAAACCTTAAGATTATAATAAAAATCATTAAAGAAAGGAAAAATACACAGCAGGATGGATGATGATCAGAAACTAACAAAAATAACTGTTTTTTAAAGAAGAAATTCTGCTTATTACAGGTTAATAGTTCAAATTTCTGACTGTTTTTTAATGATATATTGCTTAAAGGATACCAGCCGAAGACATTATCCTTCATACCAAGTTACTGAAATTCATATTATAATTATTTGAAAATAAATTGATAAATAAATAAGGAAAACTACTTTATGATAAGAATTGAATGTAGGAGGATGGGCTGGAAAGTTCATATGATAATGTCATATCTATTGTTGATGACTTTTTTGACCAATGGGATCCAAGCACTGTAACACTGATAAAAGTAGTGTGTAGACCATAAAGGAGAGTATTTTGAAAAATAATCCTTAATTGGTTACATTCCCTGAGAATATCTTTGTCAGCCTATGAACTTTTCAGTCAACACTTGTACTTGAAAAAATGGATCATTCTGAGTATATATTTACCCAGCCCTTCATTTTTCTCAGCCGAGTATAGCTGGTTTGTATTCAGTTTTCTTTCAATAAGACTGGTTGTTGTACTAAGTCTAAAGAACCCAGTCTATCCTAGTTACCCATTGCTTGGTGGAGAAGAGATGGATTAATACCTTTCCTAAAGGTGCAAACAGGTTCACATGGCATTTGAATTCAGGTTACCATGGCCATTTCCCATGACTATCTATTACACTAAGCTAACTTGTTCTTGGAAGCATGAAAGAAATGGGGTTGAGAGGGAAGATTAATCACTAACACAGTTGTCTTGATTGATGACTAAAATCAAGACATCTCCAGACATGATAGATAAGACACAATCATTCAGAGTAAGTTTGAATACAGACCCCACACTATAAACAAGTTGCAAACTGAACTGGAAGTTACTTTATTCTTAAAGTTAAAGTATTTGAACAGTATTGTTCTAATAGAAATATTAATGTTCTGTTTTTGGTTTGGTTTGGTTTTATGGCATATCAACCATTGTTGGTTTATTTAATAACAAATCTATTTTTATACATAAACAGTTCTATTTCAAACAATTCAGTTTAGCAAAAGTACAGTTTTTTTGTTTACACATAGTTAAATTAAAGAACAGTTCTATTTCAAATAATCCAGTTAAACATAAATACAGTTCAAATTTCAAACAGTTCTATTCGACTCATAGATAGGACTCTATCAGATGCTACCACTCTGACCCATCAGATTGTTTAGTGCCATATCCAAGACACTCATTGGGGTAGTCTTAGCTCTTTGCAGAGATGCAGTCAGTGTATTCTGTAACCGCAGCTAACTGGCCCAGTTCTTTTTTTTGTTATTTTATGATGTATATAAACATACAGAAATTGGTATGTTATAATCCAGAAGAGTGCATGGTGTAAAGTTTAACAAGCTCAATTAGTAGACCATTAGTCATGAGTTTGATTCTAGGTGGTGTAGAATATTGGTCACCTCGCAACCAGCCGGTAAGTGGACTGCCTATTTGCCAAGAATATGTAGGTGAATAGACACTTCTCATGTAAATGTGTTGGGCAGGTCCATCCAAGTAAAGTGGACCAATCCACATGCTGCACAGGCACTCTCCCATAAAAGAGGTGAACTAAGTTGGCTAGCTTTTCAAGGAGGCAGCCAGTGTGTGGGGGGTGACCCCATACTATCATTTTTAATTGTGTAAATATTGTTCATTTTTCCATTTTGGGTATATGTGTATATATGTCATTTTGAAATTTTAAATTGTCCCCCCACCCCACATTGTAAATATGGGTCTTAGGTTAGAAGTTCATGGAGCACTAGAGTTGTTCTGGTGAGCGTAGCATGATAGTGATGTGTTCAATTGAGGTATTGTGGTGCTTTTTAATTTTGGAGATATGTATTGGTCAGTGAATGAGTCTTGTTAAGTTAAAGATTAGGATAGTGTTGACCAGCCTTTCTCCTCCATTGTTAGGCCATGTGCCAAATTTGTATTTTGTTTTTTTTTACAATAAATAATTCAAGGAGGCAGCCATGTTACTTTTGACTTCTACAGGTGAGTGTTGTTTATTGTTATTCTATAGGGGGTGCTCTATAATTCTGGCTTTGTGTCACATCTAAGTTAAGCTAAGTAAATAACTAAACAATAATACAGAAATTTATTTGCAAATGGACAAATAAAGAAAGGAAACGATTATAAAATTAGCAAATGTTAAATTGAAATGTGAGTTTTACATTGCAATACTTGAAACATTTAACTGTGTGCAAACAAATGATTAATAGTAAATAGAATTATTAGTGTTAGATAGGAATACTGGAAATCATTTAACTGCATAAATAAATGAGTTTTGGCTTGTTGAAAAATGTTACCTTCAAACTTTACAAATCATACATTTAATATATGTATAAATAGGATTTGGCATGAAGTAACCTTCAAAGATCGACATGCTGAAAAACTCAACCATCTAACCTTAAGTTTAATTTTAGGGTATGATATTTTTTCTCTACATATAGTGATGCTATGTTCTTGGTGACTGTAGTTAAGGGCAACTAGAAGGCTCCCTTTTTCAAAAGCTACTACAGCGAGGTGTAGGAGATGGGTGCTACTCCTTTCCCAGGATTACTCTACTTTACCCTTGATATATACCTTATATTGCTGAGTGTTAAGCAAGGAGTTATCAAGTACCATTTTAAAAATCTTTGGTATGACGCGACCAGGGATTGAACCAAGGTCTCCTGGACCATTGGTGAACATTCTACCCACTAGACCAATAAACCAAGTAGTAAACAATTAAAATGTGCAGATTGCCTTTGTTAAGCAAATACTTACAAAATCCTTTTTTTTACTGACTATAAAAGGATTTATGCTATTGTTATATACTAAGCTTTGCTTAATTTGGCACACAAGTCTCAAATTGCTTATCATAGCTTCTGTTACTAAATGGTCACTCATCTAAGAAATGAGCAGGCTCATTTGCTTAACATCAGTGATATAATAGCAACCAGCGCTTTCAGCATGACTTGACTGGGAGTCATGATTTATGATGTTGTGTCTATTTGATTAGATGACCATGCAGGACAACTTGAGGCATAAACCTCAATTAGGAACAACTGATCCAATTGGCTGAAAGCCAGTCCTGTTCTATAAATTTCCCCAAGCTGGAGAAGACCCAATTTGGAAAACAAAACAGACAATCTTATTTTCTGCTTTGTAAGATGAATTACTTTGCAACTTTACTTTTTGGAGATATAAAAGAAAAGAGATTAAAAAAAAAAAGCTAAAAGGAAACTTCATTCTTGAATTCTAATGCTTCCTCAGTATTGATCAAATCTCTTATCTTAACTATGAAAATGAATTGATAACTAAAGAAAATTATTTTATAATTGGAATGTAATATTCTTGGAACTAATTTACTAAGAGCATATTGGATAGAAATTGATATATGCTGCCTTTTTCAAAGATCCTTTTAATCAATTATCTTTGTACTTTTCTCCCTTCAGATAAGAAAAGGTTCAAATTGTCTAAAGAAATTCTGGTATGATTTTTCTCAAACTTATTGACAAATCAACATGTGTTTTGTGTTAAAGTCACTTATCTTTAAAAGAGTAAATGTCTTTTTGTAAGTACATAACAGATTTCTAATGTAGATCCTATAAATAAGATATTGGATATGATAAATATCCTCTAATAATATCTATTATCTTGACCCTAAAATTGGTTACTTATATATATGCTCCTAATAGTTTTTAATAAAGTTAATTATCTTCTAAACCAAAGATACCAGGATTTTATCATTTCTCGTGGAACATTATACAATGGAAACATATATCATTTGGTATAATACATAAGATATGTCTTTCTACTTTATTATAAAACTCCACAGAATTAAAACTGTAATAAAAAATATGAACATTTAACTGTACAACAATAAGTACACCCATTTTTTATATATGTTTGGTTACAGCAGGTCAGATCACAAATACAGAGATACAGTTTGAGAGATGCACTTAGCATAATAGTTATCATGATAGGAAATGCAATTGTTGACTAGAATTCAAATCCTTGAAGAAGCTGTTTACATTTCACTTCACACTAATTCCCTTGGGAAAGGCATGGATCTATCTATTATTCTCCCAACTATGGTTAAACAGAAGGGCAGACTGTGTTCTTTAGCATTAATTAAGCTACCAGTCAAAGAGAAAGAAAACACTGAATTCAAAACCAGCTGTACTCCAGTTGAAAACTGACCTTGTCTTAAAACCTAACCATGGCAGGTGGGTAGTGCAATTAGATACAGTCAGAGTAGTAAGAAAAACATGTTTGGTGTGGATGTTGCTAGCTTGTGCTTGGAGACATGAATGAAGAGAAAAGATTAATCTCTAACACAGTTATTGTAAGATGACCGACTAAGATTAAAAAAATATATCACCAGATTTGAGAGACAAAAAAACACAAGTATTAAAGCTCTTGGAACTGGTGAAATGAAAAAAAAAAAAAAAGAAGGAGATTCTTCTCCCTTTTCTGACTTTCCTTCTTCCAAGACAATCACAGCACAACAAAAGAAGCAAGGGTATCTTCCTTGAGATTATCCAGATAATCTCTCTTGGTTATTTTGCCAAGTGTCCTAATTAAAGTCAACAACTGTTTAATATTTTTAAAGACTCCTCAAATCATCTTCTGCAATAATAAATCTTTTTGTTTTACAATCTATTATAAAAATACAGCAAAAATGGAACATTGTATATTTACACAACCACTCCACCATTGGTAGAAGAATGTGACACAAAGTAATTTTTAAGTGGATTCAAACTGGTTTGATTTCAGAGTTTTCCTTTGCCTGGAAAGGTTGTCTAACCAAGGCTAAAGCACCCAGTCTGCCCTATTATTTACCCATAGCTGTGGAGGATAAAAAAATGGATTCACACCTTTCCCAAGGATGTTAGAGCAAAGTGAAATGCATACAGCCTCATCCAGGATTTGAACTCTGGTTCCAGTTCTTACAATGATGCTCCTATTGCTAAGCCTGCCTTCATAAATTGAACACTGTAGCACGATTTTTGCTAGTACAATAGCATTAAAAGTTCAAATTTAGTGAATGATGCCATTTCTAATTCAACTTGTAACTTAATAGTATGGAGTGTGTTCATGTTCACCCCATCATTATAATTTCTCAAGAGGGATAAAGAGTAAATGCTTATTGTAGAGTGCTTCCCTTTGTAATTAATTATGATATAAATTCTATAAATAGGATACTGGACATGATCAATAGAGGATGATTCAATAGAGAGTATAATAGCCACCAAAATCAGACTTTAATAAATTATAAGTTTATTACTTTGTAATTAATTATGACAAATTCTATAAATAGGATATTGGGCATGATAAACAGAGGATGACTCAGTAGTGAGTATAATCCTATTTACCCAACCCTTCTGCTCGGGCAGGATATGACACAAGGTCAATTTTTAAGCAGAGTTTAACTGGTTTGAATTCAGAGTTTTCTTTCTCCTAGACTAGTTGCCTCACCAAGGCTGAAGAACCCAATCTGCCCTACTATTTACCCATAGTTGGAGGGAGAATAATTGGATTCATAACTTTCCCAAGGGTATTAGTGCTATGTGAAATGCAATCAGTCTTGTCCAGGATTTGAACTAGTGTTGCCGTGTCCATTTTCTATGACGATAACCATTACACCATGGGCACCTCCAGTAGTGAGTATAATAGCCACCAAAATCAGACTTTAATAAATTATAAGTTTAGTACTTTGTGATTAATTATGACATAAATTCTATAAATAGGATATTGGGCATGGTAAATAGAGGATGACTTAGTAGTGAGTATAATAGCCACCAAAATCAGCCTTTAAAAAATTATAAGTGTCAAATTATTTAAAAATAATAAAACTCATGTTAATTAATTTGTAGAGAAAGTCTATAAACAACAGATAACTTACAGACATACTGGAATTTGTTTTGACAACTGAAGCTCTTCTAAGTGTTTTTGATGTTAACATGTTTCAACTGTTCTATTCTATGTTCCTTCTGAAGTGTAATGTCTCAATAGAAGAATAGGGTCTTCTTTTCCAGTTGAATAAAAGCAAACTGATAGCAAACAGAAATTTGAAATCTTCCAAGCAGAAATGCTCATGATCTTACAGCCATTACATTCTATTAATTGTGCAAACAGCTCATTCCAGTCATTCACATAGAGATGTTCTCAGATCTTTGTTGAATGAATGAAAATGTATTAAACAAAGAAAACCACAAAGTTAAAATATTTACTTATATGGGTTAACCGCATTGGAGAGAAATTGATATATGCTGCCTTTTTCAGGGATCCTTTTTATCAATTATCTTGACCCTAACCCAGAGGTAGTGTGTACTTTTCTCCCTTCAGATAAGAAAAGGTTCAAATTGTCCAAAGAAATTCTGGTATGATTTTTCTCAAACTTATTGACAAATCAACATGTGTTTTGTGTTAAAGTCACTTATCTTTAAAAGAGTAAATATCTTATTTTAATTCCTGATTATTAGCAAAATGAAGTTTTTAAAATATATTCCTATTGTTATCTGCATCTTTGATGTCTTTCTTCTGAATATTTTTCATTCAATATTTTCAGTGGAAACCTAATTGACATAACGGTTATCAGTGAACTTGACAAGCTGAGTTCAATCTTGGATGAAGCTGTTTGCATTTCATTTAATGCTAATGATTTTGAGAAAGGCATGAATCTATCTATTCTCTCCCATAGGTAAATTGTAGGAAAGATTGAGCTTTTTAGTCTTGGTAAGACAAATGAACTAGAAAGGAAAATCTCTGAATTCAAAACTTAAAATCTGTGGCACACTGATGTACCATTTTTCTCTTTTCAGCTCATTCAAAAAATGTGGGTAATCCTACATACCCCTTAATTATTATAATTAAATAACCAGAGGAAGTAGTTTAGTAGTTCATACCTTCAACTGAACTGTTGGTCACTTATGTTATGTGTGAGGGAGAGAGTTAGTTGGTTGGGTTTTATGGCATATCAACCTTTGTAGGTTATTTATCGCCAAATCCATTTTCATATAAATCCTCAGGTCTATTTCAAACAATTCAGTTTAGTATGAGTACACAATTTAATTGTCAAAAACATTTCTATTTCAAGCTATTCAGTTTAGTCAGACAGTTCTAATTCAGCTAATTCAGTTTAGTATAAATAGAGATTTTGTTTATACACAGTTATATGTCAAAGCAGTTCTACATTAAACAATTCAGTTTAGTGTAAGTACAGTTTCAATGTCAAAAACAGTTCCATTTCAAACAATTCAGTTTAGTATAAGTACAGTTTAATGGTCAAAAACATTTCTATTTCAAGCTATTCAGTTTTATCAAACAGTTCCATTTCAAACAATTCAGTTTAGCATAAGTATGCAATTAATTCTATTTAACCCATAGATAGGGCCCTATCAGGTGCTACCATTCTGGGCCAGAGTGGACTAGGGAGCAATGGCAATGAAGGGGTGCTCCGCATTCCCCAAAGCTCCAGCATTACTGTAACCTCACCATCAGATTGTTTTGTGTCATATCTAGGACACTCAGTGGGTAGGGGGTCTTACTCCTCTGCAGTGAAGCAGTTGGTGTACTCTACAGCTCCGACTGACAGGACAATATTATAGATAAGATCTACAGCTTCATTTGAATCTGTATCCACTTGCCACTTATTAAGCTTAGCTTAGTCTGGCACAAGGCCACAATTATGAGGAAACCTTGATGATCAAACTCAATATATTCATGATGGTTTATTTGGCTAATGGGATATCAACCTTCATAGGTTATTTAATGCTAAAGCCATTCTTGTAGAAGAATGCTAGTAACACTATTTAATCCATACCTGAGAGAAGATAAGGAGGTTCATACATTTTCTAAGGGTATTAGTCCAAAAGTTAATGTAAAAGCCTGGCTGGAGTTCAAACTTGCTAACTATGATGCCATAATCCATAATGTTAGCTACTATGAATTGGGGACTTCCCCCACATACTGGTTTGTTGGTTTAGTTTGGTTTAATGGCATATCAACCTTCATGGGTTATTAATGCTAAAGCCATCATAGAATAACAGTAATAGTACAATTTAACCCATAGCTAGGGATGGGATAATGGTTAGTGAGACAGACATATTGAGCATTGACCAGAAAGGTATTGTATATGGTTATCATTTACTAAATTTAACTTAGTTTGGCAAAAGGCCACAATTATGGTGTACTCATTGAGAATCAAGCCCAAGCTCTGCTAGCCCAACTCCATAACCATTATATCACACTAGGTGCCTATTTCATTTGCTTGCTTTAGGTTGGTACAAAGCTAGAAGTATGGCTCACCTGGTGAGAATTTTAACTTACTAGCCTGTTAGCCTAGCTTTTAAACCATTGCACCATATGAGGTGAACACACCTGCATCCTGTTGGTAAATAAATATTCCCAAGAATATTCAATTCCAGAAGACATTTTAGAAAATTATCATTTTAGAAGGTAACATGGAACAAAATTAAAACGCAAAAAATATGCCAACTTGCTTGCATGCACCTTATCATAGATATTGTTCAAGTTCACCTTGAATTAAACTAAACTAAAAAAATTTAAAAAATGAATAAAAAGAAGGAATTTTTTTTCTCTTTTTTTTTCTGTTCTTTTTGGGAACAATATATCAAAATCTTTTAGAGCTTCCATTTGTCAAGACATTTTCTGTTTCTAAAAAGCTGTGTTGTTATTTGAAACATGTTAAGATGGCTGCCTTGGAAATGCAGAGATTAAAGAAAGAAAGAAAAAGAATTTGAACATATAGGCTGCAGAGAATGAGAAAGATTTTATTTTTCAATTGTTAAATGCTGTATAGAAGAAAGAAAATTCCAAGGAAGAGAATAATCCATTTAAGGAGAAATTTTTAATCAAGCTAGTTTGCCTTTTGAATAGATTGTCATCTTAAATACACTCCTCCTCCCCCCTCCAAAGCAGTACAGGCAATTCATTTAGTACTTGGCTGCTTTTATTCAGGGAAAAAATAATCAGTTTTTCTTAAATTTATATTGGCACTTAAAATAATTTCACCACATTTTACAAATAAGAATCATCTTGCTAAACCAAATTAGAATTTACTAAGCTTTGCTTAGTCAGACACATGGGTATCAGATTACAGTATTTGATGGCTTATAAGACACTTTATTTTTGAAAGATGTCCAAGAAAATCACTCTGTGTCTCCTAAGGTCAAGGGTCAGGTTTGGGTTACTGGCTCAACAAACTTTGAAGCTGATTCAAGTTTGAAATTTCTAGATTTCATTATAATTATAAAGGAATTACATGTCTACAGAATTGCTTATAAGTTACAATTTCCCAAGGAAAATGGCAACAAAGCAGAGGCATTTATTTAATTTTTTTAAATGTCTGCCAAAATTGAGGTGTATCTTCTAAGCCATTAAATATAGTACTTTTAGTAGCTGCTGTTCCGTTGTTTTCATCCATTTAAGTACTGACCAGATCTATCATTTGATTAACTTTAGTGATCAACTGAGAACTGGTGCCTTTGGTGTGGCTTGACTATAAGTCATCTACCTGAATCTAGTTGCTGATGTTTTCATATTGGCACCTTCATAATTTATAATTTATGTCATCTATGATGTAAGATATAAGAAATGCAGCATCTAGTTTTAAAGAAATTAACTCCCCAGGCTGTACCTCGCCACTGTATTTCAAGTGATAGGGTCAGGATCTATCCCCAATTCTGAAGTACCCCCAAAAGGAAAATGTTGATGCAGCTTACCAATTTTTGTCCCTACCCAATGAGGGTCATTCAAAAATTTCTAAGCCTCACCAAGAAAGAAAAACATATTTTGTTGTGGCAACAAGCTATTACTTTTAATAAAACTAGAAAAACTAATTTAGATTTTTCTAGTTTTAAAAGTGGTAGTGTGTTACTACAACCAAAATGTTCAGCTAGGGCTTTTCTTTCTGGGTGAAGTTTAGAAATTTTTGAACAACCCTTCTATGTCTATATGTGGGTCATTATCATAACTTCTTATCTATCAAATCAGAGTATATATATACTTTCATCAATTGGAGGCAAATCTGTGGCAAAGAGGTCTGCAGCATTTGTGTTAAATAAAACTACCATTGTTTAATTCCTAGTGACATTTTAGTATCAACAAACTTTTCAAATTTGTCCTGTGACTAGTTGAGTTCCATCTTGGACAAGGTCATTTGTGTTTTACTTCATGTTTGTAACCTTGGGGAGGCCCTGTATTCATCTGTTCTCTCTTCAGCTATGAGTAAACAGTAGATTAGACTGCTTTCTTTAGCCTTGGTTAGCAACTAGTCAAGGAGAAGGAAAACTGAATTCAAATAAAAAATTGGCCCAGTGTCACATCCTGCTTATTGCAGAGGGGTTGGATAAATATATACAAGTTGAATTGACAAAATCATGTGCATGAAAAAGGGCTTAAATTTCCTGAACAAAACTGGGAATATTAATGACTTCTCAAAGCTAAAGACATAAGTAGAAGACCCATGAATTTATCAGTTCTTATTCTAACAGCAGTCCATGTTTAGGAAGGAGAGAAAGATTCCTATTTTAAAGTTACCTCTATTATTATCACTTACCTGGCTACAGAGCTTTCTCCAAGGGTACCCCACATTGCATTAGACCTTTAGGTCTAGTGAATCTATGACCAGTAAGGTCACCTAGCATATGTGCTGGGAGACTTAGCAAAAGCTAGCATAGTTCACATTACCCTTAGTGATCCTATAACCAGCATTGTCCAGCAGGGCACCAGTCTTGGCTATTGCCCAAACTTCTCTAAATCCCCACTATAAAAAAATCCTGCCAGGTGGGAAGCATGGATAAAAAAATTATAGTTACTGCTATTATACCAAAATTTTGGATGCTTAAAAAATGTTGTTTAGTGTGAAGGCAGACCCTGCAAAAATATTGTTCAGTTGCAAATTGAACTGGGAATTGCTTTATTCATAAAGTATTTCAAATGTATTGCTCTAATAAAAAAAAAATCTTGCTATGATGTTTGGTTACTGCTGTAGTAACATATGTGAAATGTTTCCGAAAATGGCTATCTTCCCAATAAAACTATGTGACCTTTCAATCCTGATTCCATCTCTAATGTAATTCAATGAATAGGCTTTGAAGTTAAGGTCATTCATTAGGATATCTGTGTAAAATAATTGTAGATTTCAAGACAGGGGTCAAAATTGAGTCTATGGGTTTTATTTTCTGACATTTCACCCACTGGTACTTGTGGTACATAAAGTATATGATAGGTAATCGGTAAGTTCATGGTATACAAAGGATGTAAATTAACACAGTTTCAACTACATTCACATACTGATGTATTGAATGAGTACAAAGATAATTTGAAATTCAAAACCATTTTATATTTTCAGATCTAAGAAATTGGGTGTCAGCAATGGATAATATCATTCAATGTATAGTCAGCCACTACCTTGGTTGGCTGGTTTTATAACATGTCAGCTCTTGTCAGGTTATATTATGCAAAACAATTATAATCTCCAATTATATATGGGAAAAACATTTCTTCACAATCATTCTAAACACTTCATACTTAAGAATGTAAGCTTAGTATAACAGTTATCATCAAAATAAATGGAATAGGTGACCAGAGTTCAAATGCTTGATAAGGCTGTTTGCATGTCACTTCATGAAAATGTCCTTGGGGAAAGACCTGAATTAATTTGTTCTTTTCCAAGAAAAGAGTACATATTAGGGTAGACCGAATTCTTTAGCCTTAGTAAGACAACCAATCTAAGAGAAGGAAAATTCTGAATCCAAACCAGCAGTACTTTGCTAAAAAATTGACCTTATGTAATATACTGGCAGTGATACAGGGAATGGATAAATACAAACAGTTCATATATAGTTATATGAATGTCTTAAGAACCAATGTATGTGGTGCCTTCAATAAGTTTCCAGACTTTTTTGTACAGGCATTTAAAATTGTCATAGACTCTTGAAAATTCAGTATGTTATTGCTATACATCTTATGAGACGACTGACCAATTTTTAGGATTTCACGTTCAAATGAACAGCTACAGCACGAATTGGAATACAGCCTACTAAAGCCTGATTGTCACAGCTGGTATGGAATGCTTCAGACTGCTTTTCAACCATCTTGCATGGATCGAGCATCAGTTTTTGAGTGGCATAAGAGATTCAAGGAAGGCAGGGAGTCTGTGAGGGATGATGAGAGGTATGGGAGGAGTAAGGAAGTCAATACACCAGAGTTGATTGGCAAAAAGTCTAGGGTTAGGTTTACAATGTTAAGGTTTTAAGGGAGTTCAGGAAGAGATTCCGTTGGAAGAGGCCAGCACTCTTCAAATCAGGTCAGAGGCATTTCGACCAGGACAATGCATCAGTCCACAACTCCATCCTTGTCACAGACTATTTGACCAAGATGGGCATCAACACAGTTCCTCACCATCCCTATAGCCCAGACCTTGCTCCCTGTGACTTTTGCTTATTCCCTAAGCTCAGGAGCTGTTATGAGACAATTGAGGGGATGAAAGAGGCTGTGACGAAGGTCATTGACACGCTCACACAAGAGGACTTCCCAGAAGTTGTTGGAACGGTACAATAAGTGCATTGCAGCCGGAGGAGATTACTTCAAAGGAGACTAGAGTTTCATGTGTGTACTATCAATAAAAGTAAACATACAAATAAAGTCTGGAAACTTATTTAATGATTCTCATAGTTCAAAATAATTTAATAGATTTTCCAATTGGTTCAAATTCCCGACAAATATATAGAAACCTCCCAAAAGCAAGTGAGAAGATTAGATAGCATCAACTTCTTGGTTTGGTTGGGTTGGGTTTTATGGTATATCAACCCTTGTAGGTTAATCTAATCATGTTTATATATATTAAATATGTATGATTTTTAAACAAATCGTTTGCACGTACCATTTTTAAATGAGCCAGAGCTCATTTGTTTACAGTTAAATGGTTTCAAGTATTGTTATACAACACTATCATTTCAATTTAACATCAGTTAATTGTCTGGACACAGTTAAATGGTTAAACAGTTCTATGTGACCCTCTCAGGTGCTATTACTCCAGGTCAGAGTGGACCTGAGAATAATAGCAATGAAGGCTTACTCCACATTCCTCAAAGCTCCAGGACAGGAGCCTCACCATCAGATGCAGTTTAATCTCATATCCAGGACACTTGTTGGCACAGGAGGTGGGGTTAACTCCTTTGCACAGATGTAATCAGCATATTCTACAGCCCCCAGCCAACTGGGCTATGAGAAGATGCAGTGGACATCATGTCATCTATATTGACAACCAGAAGCAGAGTACTAGCTAAGAATCTGAGCAGGAAAGGAAGGCGGCAACAATAAACAAAGTCTGAAATAAGAACTTTGTTGATTTGGCCTGAACAGGAGCCCAATTTAAATCAAGTTTCCCCAACTTTTGGGCAGTAGTATCTTGTAGGTAAATATTTTTTACAAGACTGCTGACAAATATAGCAGCTAGATGGTTATTCTATGACATATACATACAATAAAAAGGATTAAACGACACCTAGTGTGGTGTAATGATTAACAAGCAAGGCAAGAAAACCGTTGTTAGTGAGTTTCATTCTCATTGGGTGCTCCATACTTCTGGCCTTGTGTTAAGCTCAGTTTAGTTTCTGTTTTAACTCTTTCATGGTTACCATTTACTAAGAAAGAAGTTGCATGGTAAGTTGATCACCAAAGTTAAGCAATGATGATTCTGTTTAGTGCTTAAATTAGTGACCCCACTTAACAATGGCAGGTACTGCATGCAACCTGAGACCTGAGTGCCAGACTGATGACTACTAAGATGATTAATGACCTAAAGAAAATATACTTTTTAATATTCCCAAAAATTATAAATAATTATCTAAGTTCTTTTTTCTCAATTTGTATTTATTTTAGATTGATTGATTTTAATGGCATATCAACCCATCTATGGTTATTTCATACCAAAAGGTTAGGGAATCCCATACATTATATGTTGATATTTACATTTTTTGTGTAGTTGTATAAGAGGTTTTTACACACAATTATGTGATATCAACTGTTTCGATATAATACAAATAATGTGCACATAGTTATGATTTCGAATATTTCTATCTTATAGGAATCATTTTTAAACAGATCTAGTTGACTTATAGATGGGAGTCTGACAAGTACTGGGAGTAATTGCAATGAAAGACTATGTCACATATCCCTGAGCTCCAGAACTGAACCCTCACCACCAGTTTAACATTATAACCAGGATGTCCATATTTTTGTGCATGTGGGGTCTGGATTGGATTCATACCTTTCCCAAGGGTATTAGTGCTATGTGAAATGCAATCAGTCTTGTCCAGGATTTGAACTCGTGTCGCCGTGTTCATTTCCTACGACGATAACCATTACACCACGGGCACCTTCTTACTGACCTTACTAACTATATCCTTTTTTCTCCTCCTCTTAAAAGTCTCAGCAGGATTTGTGTGGGAGGAAATTTACAAAGTATTGACCAGTAGAAATGAGTTAAAATCAAATGTATGGAAATAGATTAACCTGATGAAAGATTGCAATGGAAACAAATTTTCATTGGCTATTATTAGTAACTTTGTATCCTTGGCAACCATTGGCTTTTAAAGCTATGTCCTGTTTTGAAGGACATGAGAGTAAACAATTGCTGTGTATAAAGAACATTATATGCACCCATTTTGTGCCACTGGAGAATCATAGAAAGTTTCAATGGAAATTAGAATGTTGCTTTTTGGGAAACATTTATTGGTTTTCTATTATCATTTGTACAATTGATAAATTAACCTCTACTTTTCATTTTCTTTTTAATATCTGCATAGAAATGTCTTTTGCTGTGTACAAAAACAATATTCATGTGTTTCATTTGATTGTTTCTACAATGCACTTTTAGAGAAAGTCAATAAATATCAAATTTGCAGAAGAAAATGTGCTGAGGACATTTACTCACTCTTTCTTAAAAGTAAAATATGGCAAAAATCCCATGTGTAACTCACATCCCATATTCATTTGAAAACCAAAATAAAAAATTGACTAGTTCTTTAGCATTTCCTCTTTGGGACTACTTTGGCTTCAGAGATTGAACCTAACCTTACTCCTTAGGGTGTAATGAATATTTTTCAGGGGGCAATATCACTAAATTTGTTCTCTCGCCAAAAGCCATAAGAATGTGTTCTAAGAATGATATCTGATATTACAATAAAACTATTTTCATATTAACCTTTCTGATAACAATGGGATATACATATAAGTAACTATTATTGTTATTATCATTTGTATAAACATGCAAAGGTTCTTCATGCATATTTGTTCATACAAAACTTGTTTTGTTCAGTTTTTTTTCCCTAATCTTCCAACTGTTAGCAGTTGTAGTTTTGTGTCTCTTTTTGATCGCTATCCTCTGGGTTTTCTGTAGGTAGTCATTCTTGCATGAATCATTGACATAGCTAGCATCATTTTTATGTACCACATGACCAAACCACTACAATAATAATAAAAATAATGCAATAAAAAACAACAATAACAAGATGGAATAAAATGAGCAATAAAAAAACAGTAAAAACTTGTCAAAAAGCAACAATCTGCAATCTCATCTTCTTGATCCTTATGGCTGTAATGAATTTGATCCTCAGTAAGGACACACATTTGTAGTCTTGTGTTTTATTGAACTAAGTAAATATCGAGGCTACCTTCACATAGAACAATAATTAGCAATCTAGTTTTACAGATCATTATGACCTGAGTGAGTTCAACACTCACAAGCTATGGGGCATACAATATCACCTATAAATAAGTACACACCTAACAATTTTTCTTTTATAAAATATCAATTTTCTTTCAAACTTAAAATATCAAGATATTAATTCTAGTGAAATATTATAAAACAGATATTAGTTATCATTCATTACCATAACCCTGCAAAAACTGTACAGTGAAATATTTATGGAAACAATGCACTTTAAAAAATACTCAAACTTGAAAAATAAAGCAATTTCAAGTCCAATTGGTAAGTGAATGATAATTTTTTGAAGGCTTCATTTGTGTTGAATGTCACTTTTTAATCATCCAAATTCTCAATATAATGGAGGTAACTATTAAATGGTAATTAGAAGCTTCTGTATCTTCCTAAATAGAAGCATCAATATAATCATGGACTGGAACCCGATATGTTTATTGGTGATCTAAGAAAGTATAAATGTTATTTAAAAAAAAACAACAACAATAATAAAAACACCTATTAATGAATCTCTTATAACTGTTCTAACATTTTCCTTGTGTAAACCATTCAATATATACAACTCAGTCCCTCATTAAAATAATTTATGCTTTGTTACAGAAAGATACTATTCTGAAAACTTGAAAAGTATTATTCAAATATAATCATCTAATATTTTCCTTCTAACTTTTATTATAACATATTACATAACATAAGTTAACTTTGTGATAATAACTATTGCTGTTAATGAATATGGGATGTGAGTTACACATGGGATTTTTGCCATATTCCACTTTTAAGAAAGAGTGAGTAAATGTCCTCAGCACATTGAGATTTTTTGGTACACTCTACGAGAAAGCATACTGAAAGGTTCTCAGCCAGACCAATAAAAGAATGACCGAGAGCTGTGAAGTGTACATGCTATTCCATGGGTTAACTATGGGATGAATATAACCCAATGTTTGAGTTTGAGGATAGTTAAGATAAATATGAAAATCTCATTAAATAAGTACATTTTAGTTAATTTAATGTATACTTTTACAGGAATAAAATTAGTTTATATGTACATTAACAAAGGTTAAATGGCTGTTTCAGTGTGTTTAGCATCCATTTTTATGTGTTTCTGTGAAATTATTTCATTCCAAAATGGAAAATTAAAAACTTGGGTTATAATGGGTTCAACAGACTTCACTTTTCAGTTCTCCCATTCATATATGAGGGTTGTTCAAAAATTTCTAGGCCTTACCTAGAAAGAAGAGCATAGCTGAACATTTTTGTTGTGTTAAAACTAACACTTCTTATAAAATGAGAAAAACTAATTTATTTTTTTCTAGTATGAAAAAAATGGTAGTGTGTTGCCACAAAAAAAAATGTGTAGCTATGATCTTCTTTTTTGGTGAGGCTTAGAACTTTTTGAAGTACCCTCATACAACATGTGATCAGAAAGTAGTGAAAATGAATATTGATTTTTTTTTAAAACTAGAATGTAAATGAAGATTTATGTATACAACCAACCCCTCTGCCATGAACAGGATATGGCACAAGATCAATTTTTAAGTGATGTATGGCTGGTTTAAATTCAGAATTTTCCTTCTCCAAGATCAATTGCTGTAACAAGGCTAAAAGGACTCAGCTTGACCTATAGATGTATTCAGGCATTTCTCAAAAGTATTAACATGAGGTGAAATGCAGTCTCATTCAGGACTTGAACTTTGCCCATTAAGCCCCATTCTTATGATGATAACTGCTATACTATATACATCATCATTTTAAACGAAGATAGATATACAGTCGAACAATATTATAAAGTGGTTATGTCAACCCTACTGTCTAAGTGAGTTAGTGTCAACTCTTGATACATTTTCATCAGTAGTCTTGAGACTTTTTCATTTGCAGTTTTTGTCAAAACACAGGATTGTAAAAGTGTAGTACTCTGTATACTCAGACTTTTCTATATGGAAACTTTTTCTTATTCATCTAAATTGAAATTTCTTCTCAAACATTTGAGGATATGGATAGTTTGATTTGGTTTTACAGCATATTAACTAATGTAGGTTATTTAATGCAACATCCGGTTTATACATATACGTATATATATGATTTGTAACCATAAGTCAACAAAGTTAAATCATTTTCAAGTATTTTTATGTATCACTAACAATTCAATTAAACATTAGTCATTTGTTTACACATAGTCAAATGATCAAACAGTTCTATTTCAAACAGTTAAATTTAGCATAACTCACTTGTTTGCACTCTGTTTAAATGTCAAACAATTCTATTTGACCCAGGTGCTACCACTCTGAGCTTGAGTGAACCTGGAGTGATGGCAATAAAGGGGCACTTCACATTCCCCAAAGCTCCAGCATTACTGAAGCTAAGCCATCAGATTATTTAGTGTCATATCCAGGACGCTCGGTGGGCGAGAGTCTTCTCCCTCTGCAGAGATTAAGTGTTTTCTACAGCCCCAGTTGATTGGACTATGAGAGAACATTACAAGAAATAGGATGGCACAGCATCATACAATATAAAAAAAGAGTTTTAGAGGTGCTTCAACCAATGGAAAATTCCCTGGAATAAGTGTGTTGGATGCCAAAAAGTCTATCTGGAAAAAATTAATATT
Source organism: Sepioteuthis lessoniana (assembly GCA_963585895.1). NCBI lineage: Eukaryota > Metazoa > Mollusca > Cephalopoda > Myopsida > Loliginidae > Sepioteuthis > Sepioteuthis lessoniana. The sequence continues at coordinate 94,811,837 of OY757915.1, read as the reverse complement.
TAATTCACTGCTTATTTCTGTCTTAGTGAATACATCTTCAGTCTCAATACTTTTTGAAAACAGTGTGTGTGTGTGTGTGTGTGTGTGTGATCCTCATCAAGGTATGCTGATAGATTCTTTTAACTATCTTGGCAGCTATCCCTATAACTCATCACTCTTGGTAATTCCTTTAGACGGCATCCAGTGTCTGCACAGAGGTGATTAATGTAAGTTTTTGCTGGTCAACCAATGTTCTGTATAAAATGGACATATGCAGTACATTTGTTTTTTTTTTCCAGGGTATTTACATACTTATATGCACCCAGTAGAATGCAAATTATATATTCATAAACTGATAATAAATTTCCACATAGGCACATATACACATAGCAACACGGACTTCACACCCTGTACTGTTTCTCTGTCCCCAGCTAGCCAATCCTTTGGTTAGTTTGTTCACTGGTCAGCCCTGCCAGCCATTTAGAGATCAGCTCTAACAATTAACTTGAAAGCAAGCAAAACTAAGTAAAGCAAAGCATACAAACCAATGAGCGATCAATGCAGATTACTTGCTCCTCGATCTATGTTTAAGCCTAATAATCAATACCTTGTATTACACTGTCAGCTGTGACTGATTGATCCACATTTAAATATTTTGCCAAACTCTGAGATGGATAAGATAGTGTCATCTTGTAAGAATAGAATTGACTAGGGTCCGGTTTGGTGGAGGAAATATGAGACTAAGTTTCTTTTATATGGCATCTCTATGAAACGAATTTTCTGAAAAC
>OY757915.1:94700087-94805087 GCA_963585895.1 Sepioteuthis lessoniana | reverse complement strand
TGTTCATGATAACCATCATTAACTAAACAAAAGTAAACGAAATACACAAGTGATTTGTTTATATTGGCTTTTGTAGAACCAACTTCAATTTTTGGATGAGCTGATAACAGAAGAATGGTGCAGTGGTGTACCAGAGATTCCCTGAACAGTACTCATCTGGTTTTGAATTCAGAGCCTTTCCTTCTTGATTGACTGCTTACCAAGGCTAAAATGAGCAGTTTGGAAAATCAAATATATTTTGCTATCAAAATAGCATCATCAGAATCAATTTATTATTCTACAAATAATGAAATCTTAACATAAAAGAGAAATGCATACTAATCATATATTTTAATTATATGTTGTACCAGTAAGATTTAATCATTATTTTTTTCTATAAAAAAATGTCAAACTGAGATATATATATATATATATATATATATATATACACACACACACACACCTACTCATTATATATTAAAGTGAGAAAGGAGGTGAAGCAGAAGCAATTCTCATACTTTCTTAATTTCTTTACTTCCTTGTTTTACCAAGCACACACGCACGCACTCATTTCTTCCCCCCCCCCTCCCCGTCACCACCCAATTCATGTATCTGCTCTGGCCACCAGAAAATATCAATAGATGGTGATGACTATAGCTCTTCTAATTTTCTATTTATAAAAGGAAGTAACTTCTCTCTACATTTGCCAGTCTACTTCTATTTCTTTTCTTTTTTCTCAAGTGGGCAGGAGTTTAGCAAAAGAGGCAGTGCCTTATATAGAAAATGAAGGGGATGATAATCCAGTGTGGACAAAATTAAAAATAGACGAGTTGCTCCAAAGGACTTTCACCTCATGCTTTTTCATTTCAGACATTTTCAACAATGGTTGTTTTATCATTTAGACAATTCATTGTTGAATTAACTTTTAATTTGGTTTCTTTGTTCAATGGTGTATCAACATTCATGGGTGATCTAATGCCAAAGGCCATCTATGGAGAAGAATAGCAGTGATACTATTTAGTGATATCATAGCTAAAGGGATCGGATGTTCATACCTTTCCCAAAGGTATTCATCTGAAAGTAAACATAATAGTGCAATTGGGGTTTGAACTTGCTTATTACAATGTTGCAGTCCAGCACATTAGCCACTATATAACAGGGACACCCTCTAAATTAACTCTTGTTTCCTCAGACATAAAACACAGAAACAATAGTACAACCTAAAAGAAACAAAAAAATTACTTCAAGGATATAGCTGAATATCTTTTCCTTGTCATAACCAGCCCCTCCGTACAAGTAAGATGTGAAACAAAGTTTTTAAATGAAGTTCAACAGGTTTAAATTCAGAGTTTTTTTCTCCTAGACTGGTTGCCATACTAAGGTTAAAAAACTCAGTCTGCTCTAGTATTTATCCATAGCTGAAGGGAGAAAAGTTTGATTCATATTTTTCCTGAGGCTATTAAGCACTATATAAAATACAAACAGCCTCATCTAGTTTTGAACTTGTGTCACTGTGTCCATTTCCACAAGCACTCTCTCTCTCTCTCTATATATATATTTTTTTTTCAGGTTTTGCAAAAATTTCTTTCCATTGGAGTACAGCTAGTTTGAATTCAGAGTTTTCCTTCTCCAAGACTGGTTGCTTTTACCAAAGCTAAAGAACCCAGCTTGTATTTTTATTTATCAATAGCTTGCATGAGAATAGATGGATTCATGCCTTACGCAAGGGCATTTGCACAAATAGTTACACCCAGGAAACTAAAATTAACATAATGAAAGCTCTGTGAAACTTAGAATTTCAAGCTTTAAACCAGCTCTATGTGAAGCATCGAGTATTTTTAAAAATCTCTATTTGCAAAATTGAATATATCATTTTCTACACCATTATTGTTATCATCATAATTGTATATCTTATAAATATGAGGAAGTGCAGAAAAGTTCTCTAACCAACCAAGAAAATAACTTTGAGCAATGAAATGCACATTTTATCCCACATATTCATTCAATAGTTCAATACACTTGACACAATATTTCTCAACTTTCTTTTCTCCTTGGAAAAAAAAAAAAAAAAAAAAAAATTATTTGCTGAATTGAAATTTCATCTTAAGCCTAAGATTTGAGGACATTCATTCACTAAGCTTTTTTCTTAGATGTGGCACAAGGCCATATGAAAGGAGCAGCAAATAAGACTCAAACTCACTTGTGAAGGTTTGCTAGTCTAACTTATAGGACTTTACACTCCTATAATTTGATTTGGGTAGTATGCCACTTGTTCCCACGACAAAGATAGCGGACACACACATATTCAGTCTCGGGGAAACCATTGGCCAGGAGAACCACGTGACCTGCGTAAAACTATGTCCGCGTGTAAATATCGTCCTGTGTTTGGAGCCACTTCCAAGACACGTATTTTCTATAAATTCGTCGTATTCAAACTCTTTTTTACACAAATTCTTCACAGCGGATACACGCTCTCTCTTCAGTGCGACATTCTTCTCATCATCAACAGGAGTGAAAAGTAACAACATGGATGGGCCTCGCAGACATTCACTTCTTCAATATACATTGACTATGAAACTTTTTCCAGTCTCAGAGAAACCGACTGTTTCCAACCACAAAAAGAAAGACATTTTAAATATGTAATCCTTTTGTAATTTAGTTATGTTAGTTACACACAAACACACACACACACACTCGCACATATATACACTCGATTATTTTATTAATAGAATTAGCCATATTTTTAATGTATCAATGTTTGTTTTATTATAGTGTATAAATTTGTTTTGTTCGTCGCCTTGTTTTGAATGTTCCTTTTGTCCAAGCCGTTTCATATCTTTTACTCATTTGTTGCATATCATTCACTCATTGGCTTCCTTCATTAACTACCTTTTTCCATGTGCCTTATTCCAAGCAAAACTTATATAAACTTTATTTAACTTCAAATTTTGGGGGACTAAGCATATCTACCATAAATATAAGTCCTCCTACAAACTTGCTAATCGTTATACCACCCAAGGCACCCACTAAGATTTGAGGATATGGGAGACCCTAAAAGATATACAACAGCACAGCTTTATACTGTAAGAAAGGAGGAGTTTCAGACGTGTTATATAATGACTGTAAACATGGATTTTGGGTTCGTTACTGATGACCCCGTGTGCTTTGACAAGCTGTCACATTGTGATTAATAAACAGGGGTATGGCAGTGCATCGGGGTAGGCCGGTCGAGCAGGTGTGTAACTGGAAGGAGACCACGGGATATGAGAACCACTCGGTCAGATTTAGACAGGCAGTCCAGTCAGAATCGAGAGTCGAGCCTGGGATATGCAGCCGATCAGAGGCGTTAGGTTGTCTCTGATGATACGGATTGCAAGGGGGTGCAAGCATTGGCATGCCCTGGCTCCAAGAAGAAGATATGGGGCAAAAAGAAGTCCCCTCTCTGAGTATATATCTCACTACCTATCTCTCAAACTTACAACAAACTGTGTGCCCCTTTTGAGAATAAAATGAGAGAGATATATTTTTATAAAGAAGTGTGTTTCATTTCATTAATTGAATTTTGTAAATCATGTTTGATTATCTCATTGATGAATCCATAAAAGACAATACAACAAACGCTTTTAACTCACTCAGATAATTGTAGTGAATACAAAGAGAACCTTAGATTAAGGATTTACATGATTAAAATGGAAAGAATTATATTGTAAATTCAGTCAGAAAAATAAAATCAACAGAAGTAATCTATAAACAATATTTTCATTACTTTTGTAATGCTTTGACCTTCTTCAGGCATCTGTTTGTATTTACCAAAATCTTCTATGAAGTAGGATGTGATACAAGGCCAATTTTTAAGTCCTGCTGATTTGAATTTAGAGTTTTCCTTCTCTGAAATCAGTTGTTTTACCAAGGCTAAAGAACAGTCTTCATGGCTATTCACTTATAGCTTGCATGAGAGCAGATGGATTCATGCCTTTCTCAATGGTATTAATGCAACGTGAAGTGTAAATAACTTCGTCCAAGATTTGAACTTGGGTTGTATATTCCATTTGTCACAATAATAATCTAAGTGCACCTCCTAATACCTTCTTCAGGTGCCTGTTGTTCAGTAATCTACAAGGAACAGATTATCATCATTCCTTTCAGAATGGTTAGTTGTATGAGAATAATATATCCATACAAATTGAATGAAGGGTTTTGTTTTGAATTTTACAAATAGTTACTGATTATGACAGATATTGAAAGAAGGTAAGTAGGTTCAATGACTGAATAATTGATTTTACAAGTATGTCACAATCCATCTGGAGTTATTTCCTGTCTTGAGATTAGGGAATTGTATACATTGCATATTTACACTTTTTGTATCATCATTTCTTAACCGGACATTAGCATAATGGTTAGAGTGTTTGCCAATGGCCCAGGAGACCTGGGTTCAATCCCATGTCAAGTCATACCAAAGACTCAAAAAATGGTACTTGATGCTACTTTGCTTAACAATAAGCATTATAAGATAAGGATCAAGAGTAAAGTGGATCAATCCAGGGAAAGGAGTAGCACCCTCCAATACACCTTGGTGTAGTAGCAATCAAAAAAGGAGCCTTTGGGTAGCCCTCGACTACAGTCACCAACTTTACTTACTTTATAATATCAGGTATTACTATCAAATACAAATAATTTCCAAACAGGTCTATTTGACCCACAGAGGGGATCCTAACAGGTACTAGCAGTCTTGATAAGAGTGGACCTGGGTCCAATATTTGAAAAGTTGTAACTATAACAACTCAACTGTAGGCAAATGCCTGAATGCAGCCCTGTATAAAAATAATCATCACTTATCGCAAAAATTCAGAAAATTTTTTTTGATTTTTGTCATCTTTACAGCTTAACTAATTATCTTCCTTCAATTTATGAATTTTAACTCTAATATTTTTATATGGTTTTGTAATACTGCTTAACTAATACTTTTCCAATTCATTTAACATTTATTGATTTCCAGAAGAAACTCTCTAAAGAAGCATCAGTGTTGTTTCTCTTTAATTCTTTTTATATTAATGAGGTGCATTTTGTTTGATCTTCTTTCAAGCACTTTCAAAAGATCATTGTCTACTAGATTAGATTTATTCAATCCAAAAGGGAAAAAAATCCCCCATTTCAAATGCTGGTCAATGGAGAATATTTCTTGGCATTTTTCTTAATGAAATTCTTTCATGTTGCTTTAACCGATATATTCTTGGAAAACCTCAACAGACTACACCTGTCCATACCATACAGTTTCTGCTGATCTCTTCAGTAATTTAAAACAAAAAAGAAACAAATGTTAAATAAACTGATCAGACCAACTCATTTACAGTAATGCATGTAACACAGAAGATTCCATATTTTAAATGCAAAATTTCTCTGTAATTCTTTCACTTTCACACATGAATTGTACATCTAAATGAGGCTTTAAAGTAAATTATGTTATAATATAAAGTATTGGAACTGTCTGTCAATGCATATCTCAGGGATGTTTCTAGAGAAAGCTTAGGATTGAATTTTTATGGTTTCTGATGTGTTGATCAGAAAAGTTGAAGCTAATTAACACAGATGAACAAGACTAACTTAGTTGTTATTCTTTGTTAAGTATAAATGCAAATACATGTGGATATTGGCCTAGCGGTTTGAGTGTTCGCGAATGGCCCGGGAGACCTGGGTTCAATCTCAGGTTGAGTCATACCAAAGACTTTAAAAATGGTACTTGATGCCTCCTTGCTTAACACTCAGCATTATAAGGTATGGATCAAGGGTAAAGTGGTGCAATCCAGGGAAAGGAGTAGCGCCCTCCCATACAGCTTGGTGTAGTAGCTATCGAAAAGGGAGCCTTCTGGTCACCCTCGATTATGGTCGCCAACTTTACTTACTTACTTACAGCATGTACATATTATAAAAATGCAAATGCTTATTATAGTAGTAAAAATTTATGTACATATTATAGAATTGCACATGCATTTTATAAAGTGAAACATGTGAATCTTATAAAAATACAAATATGTGAGTATATTATGAATATACAAACATGTTCATACCATAGAAAAACAAATGCAAGTTCATATAGAAGTAAAAATGGATGTATCTGTTTTAAAAGTGAAAATACATGAGCATATTATAGAAATAAAAATACAAGTGCATATTATAGATTCAAACTTGGTGCTACATAAATCTTAAAAGACTATTTACACAAGAATTTTAAAGCTCCCCCCACCCCCATACACAAAAAGAAAATTCTGAATTTTTTTTTTCTTCCCATCAGTTTGTGAGGCACCAAGCTGTAGTTTGTTTAGCCCATGCCTAAATCTGGTACGACAAGTTATGATATAAAAAGAGTGTATATATTTGGATAGTAGAACGAGATATAATATATGAATTTGTTATTTCTCTATTATAACTTCCATGAGAGATGTTCTAATGATATCTTTGTCCAAGCACAACTAAACCAGGAATTTCATATTGAAATCTTGCAAATCTCATCCATGCTGTTTTGATACTCTGGTTTTCATTTTTTGTTCTACGCAAACAGCTTTTTTCTGAAAACAGTTGAAATATAAAAATCTTTTCTTGTGAGTGTTTTCTAATATCATGTGACCTTAAGCTCTTCAAGTCCCATGTATATCATTAGTACTTAGATGTTTGATGCTCAACTTCCTCCATCCATTTATATACCCATCTTTACTAATTGTCCACTCTTCAATCATTCTTTCCATTCAACTGCCACATCATCATAACCCTTTGCTGAGTAGTGGCCAACTTAGTATTGTTTAAGGCGAAAAAATACCCCAGAAGAGACACATGTAGTCTAATGAACTAGGAAAGACAAATGCACACTTGGGATAAGCTTCTTACACACAGAAAAACTACATTATATACTGAAAGACTGATCAATTTTTTTTTATATATGTCCAGGTACTTATTCACTTTAAGGAATTCTTTGTTCATATCAAATAAAAAGTTTTAATATATCTATATCAAAGACAACAAACTAATGGTGTGGATGCCACCTTGAGCATACAAAAGCTTTTTTACTAGTATGTAGGATATAACTTTTGTTAGTAATTTTAATATTACAAAAAAAAAAAAAATATCCCTTTTAAAAGGGATTTTTTTTTTTTTCATTCCAATAGGGGTAAAGGAAAAGGTGACTGCCATAGAATATCATGTTTTTATATATATAAATGATATATTAAGTTTTCATATAAATAACATATTAAGATTATATATATGTGTATGTGTGATATTTATGTAAAAAAAGATTCCAATAGGAATAAAGAAAAAGTTACAACCACAATACATCAAGTCTTTCATTCACAATCTGTTTCTTTTTTTCTTTTTCAGCCTTATTTACTTTGATAGAAGTTGCTCTCTGAAGTTTTTTTTTTTGATAAGCACAACACATTACTTGCAGAAGACATCCTCTGGTACCTACTTGTTCAAAGACCCTGTAGAACTTACTGACTATCAATCCACATCAAAAACTCAACCCCTTTAGATATGCTTCTAATTTGTGACTATAATCCAAAAAGTTGATGGTACAACAAAAGCAATGAAAAATTGAGTTCAATAGGTCAAACAACTCTCCCTCATAATGACTTAAACCAAAATTAGAGAAGACAATTTCCTATAGAGGCAGTAACAATTTTTGCGGAAAGAAAGAGACACAGTGATCATAGTTCAAACCCTGGATGCAGCTGTTGGCATTTCACTTTGCATTTGGAAAATCATGAAAAAGGCATTAATCCATGAAAATCATGATAAATCAAGCTCCCTAGATTGGTATGTATTTTCCCAACCCCTCCTTCACAAGCAGGATATGACACAAAGCCAATTTTTAAACAGAGTATAGCTGGTTTGATTTCAGAATTTTTCTTTTTAGACCAGCCACCATACTAAGGTTGAAGAATTCAATCTGCACAAAGATTTATTCACAACTGGCAGGGGGGGGAGAGATGGATTCAAACCTTTCACAAGAGTATTAGTACCACATGAAACGCAAACAGCCTCGTCAATTATTCGAACTCCAGTTACCAAGTCCATTTCCTATGACAATTGCCAACTAGTCTAGGAGAATGAAAACAATTCTAACCCCTTACCAACATGTTGAAATTGTAGGGTAACTTGCCATGTTGACTCAAAGGAGAGTCAGGTCAAGGATCATTCCTTGCTACAGGACCATCTTTTACATGTTACTTGGAGAGGAGATAGGCACTGCCAAGTAATTCTCTTATTGCCCTTGGAGATTCCTTAAAGGGGACATACTCATCATGGTTACCCAAAGACTTGAAAAAATTCATGGGATTCTAGAAAATCTTCCCTAGAGAGTGTACATCTGCAGAAAGCAATGAAATTGATCAGCCAAAATAGGGGTGCAAAAAAGGAAAAAACAAAAAAAACTAAAAGAGATTCATCATGTGAATAACTCTTGGGATGATAATATTACATCTCTAAATTACAAAATGTCTCTTAAAGATACTAAACAAAAGATATCACATTAATTCTTTTGAGAAGATTGGTGTTGAAAGAAAAACTTCATAAATTAAACTGTTTTAACCATGACTGAGCCCTGTAGACTAACATACATTTAGTGTCAAATTTATTACTGTATATTCATTCAACAATGTTGCACTTCACTAAGATATGATATTACAAAACTCACTATTTCATGTATGGAGTGGCGATAACATTGAGCTAACCATTGGAACTAGACCAAAAGCTCAAACAACTCTTGGACTGATAATGCCTTATCCCAAAATTAGTCATCTGTACACCTGTTATTCGCACGTTTATAATGGCAATAATTTTTTTTGACATTTTCAATTTGATGCATTAAAAAAATACTTAACATCTTACACTAATTATTTGGCATCTAATGAAAAATACACTCGTTTGGGGTCTCTTACTCCTCTGTAGAGAAGCAGTCAGTGTATTCTGCAGCCCGAGCTAAGTTTGCTGTAAGTGGTTTGTGAATTTAAACATTACCAAGTACCCATTACTATGGCCTTGTACTAGTGTAAAGATTTGTAAATATCTAGGTTATTTGTTGATGGGTGGTAAGAAAACTAGTCTCACAAGCCATTGTAAGTGAATTTGTGGCACACCTTCTTGCTGCCCACCTAACATTCATGCTGGGCAGTTGCGTTTACATACTATGACATCTTATCCTCAGGGAGTCTCCCTACCAGGTTTTTGCTTGCTTGGAGGACGAAGTTCATTGCTTGATACCTGAGGCGCCCCAAAAAGGAAATGCTGATGGGGGTCAAGAATTTTTGCACCTGAGTCTCGATTCGTGCGCAGCCTCTACTATAAGACGGCCTTATGCCATATTCGGACACGGTGGGATGTCAGATAAATTGCAATTAGTGAGTTTTGGTCTACTACTTCAGCATTGTACCAAACTAATGAAAAATCAACTAACTTTTTATCAGCACTGACATAAAAGAAAGTAGAAACAACACAGAAAGAAGTAATATAGCATTTCATGAAGATAGTAATTTATTATCTGTAATCAATTCATTTTTAAAAAATCTTTTAATCAATGATATCTATCTGGATAAAAGTCTGTACTGGATAATTAAGTGGTGTTACTTTACTTTTTTTTTTTTTTTTGTTAATTTTAACCAAGTGAAAAGTAAAGATAAAAATAAAGCAGTTTGATTCAGTTTTTAAATTTCAGTGTTGCTTTGAGTCAAAGTCATTTAAAAACTAATTGATAATAAAATTAGAATAAGAAAATTAAGAGAAATAATGTGGATATGGCAAGTTTTTTTTTTTATATATTTCTATCTTTTTTTTTACATTTTAGTGAGAGTACATCGGAGTGAGTGAGTGTCTGAATATGAGTGTGTAAGTGAGTCTGTTTAAATGTGAGTGAGTGAGTGATTTGGTTTGGTCGAGTTTTATGGCATATCAATCATTGTAGGTTATTTAATGCCAAATCCCCCCTCTCTCTCTCTCTATATATATATATAATATTTCTAAACACATTTTGTAGATAACATTCTTAAACAAGCCTATGCTCTTTTTGCACACAAATGGTTTCAGGTATTGGTATATAACAGTCACAATTTAACATCAGTCTTTTGTTTGCATAGTTTGTTCAATTTGACCCATAGATAGGACCTTATTAGGTGCTACCATTCCAGGTCAGAGTGGAACTAGGCAATGAAGGAGTACTCCACATTACCAAAATCTCCAAGGCTGGTTTCAAGCAATACGATCTAATTCTAATAAAAGTTATTTAAGTTGGTGACCGTATTTGAGGGCAACCCGAAGGTTCCCTTTACAATTGCTACTACACTGAGGTGTAGGAGAGGGTGCTACTCCTTCCCCAGGGTTGCCCCACTTTACCCTTGATACATACCTTATAATGCTGAGTGTTAAGCAAGGAGGTATCAAGTACTATTTTTAAGTCTTTGGTATGATGCGATCTGGGACTGAATTCGGGTCTCCCGGGCTATTGGCGAACACTCTACCCACTAGGCTAATGAGCCGGTAATACTAATAATTTATATACAATTATATGGTTTCAAGCATTCCTATCAAATATTAATAATTTTAAACATCTATTTGTCCTAAAGATGGGATTTTAACAGGTACTAGAACTCTAGGTCAGAGTGGGCCTGGGAATAATGGTAATGAAGAGGCACTCTACACTCCAAGAGTTTCAGAACTGGAGATGCAGTTTAGTGCAAAAACCAAAGAGCCCTCCACATTTTTTTTTTTTTTTTGAGGGAGGAGTCTTACCTATCTGCTGAGGATGTAGTTGGTATATTCTGAATTCCTGCTGAGAAGGTGGAATGTGTGTAAATACGAGTGTGTGCATGAGAATATAAATATGTAAGCATGTGTGTGTGTGTGTGTGTGTGTGTGTGTGTGAATATCTACAGGAGTGTGAGTGATATGTGTGTGTGTGTGTATGTGAATATCTACAGGAGTGTGAGTGATATGTGTGTGTGTGTGTGTGTGTGTATGTGAATATCTACAGGAGTGTGAGTGATATGTGTGTGTGTGTGTGTGTGTGAATATCTACAGGAGTGTGATTGATATGTGAATATCTACAGGAGTGTGAGTGATATGTGTGTGTGTGTATGTGAATATCTACAGGAGTGTGAGTGATATGTGTGTGTGTGTGTGTATGTGAATATCTACAGGAGTGTGAGTGATATGTGTGTGTGTGTGTGTATGTGAATATCTACAGGAGTGTGAGTGATATGTGTGTGTGTGTGTGTGTATGTGAATATCTACAGGAGTGTGAGTGATGTGTGTGTGTGTGTGTGAATATCTACAAGAGTGTGAGTGATATGTGTGTGTGTGTGTGTGTGAATATCTACAGGAGTGTGAGTGATATGTGTGTGTCTGTGTATGTGAATATCTACAGGAGTGTGAGTGATATGTGTGTGTGTGTGTGTGTGAATATCTACAGGAGTGTGAGTGATATGTGTGTGTCTGTGTATGTGAATATCTACAAGAGTGTGAGTGATATGTGTGTGTGTGTGTGTGTGAATATCTACAGGAGTGTGAGTGATATGTGTGTGTGTGTGTGTGTGTCTATGTGAATATCTACAGGAGTGTGAGTGATATGTGAATATCTACAGGAGTGTGAGTGATATGTGTGTGTGTATGTGTGTGTATGTGAATATCTACAGGAGTGTGAGTGATATGTGTGTGTGTGTGTGTGTGTATGTGAATATCTACTGGAGTGTGAGTGATATGTGTGTGTGTGTGTGTGTGTATGTGAATATCTACAGGAGTGTGAGTGATATGTGTGTGTGTGAATATCTACAGGAGTGTGAGTGATATGTGTGTGTGTGTGTGTGTGTGTGAATATCTACAGGAGTGTGAGTGATGTGTGTGTGTGTGTGTGTGTCTATGTGAATATCTACAGGAGTGTGAGTGATATGTGTGTGTGTGTGTGAATATCTACAGGAGTGTGAGTGATATGTGTGTGTGTATGTGAATATCTACAGGAGTGTGAGTGATATGTGTGTGTCTGTGTATGTGAATATCTACAGGAGTGTGAGTGATATGTGTGTGTGTGTGTATGTGAATATCTACAGGAGTGTGAGTGATATGTGTGTGTGTGTGTGTGTGTGTGTGTGAATGAGTGAGAGAGAGAGAGTGATATGTGTGTGTGTGTATATATATGTGTGTGAATATCTACAAGAGTATGAGTAATAGGAAAGCTTTACATTGCATATCTTGGTCTTGCATGATTAGTAATAAATTTACACAACGAGAATTGATTAAAAATGAAAAAGGAAAATTAAAAAAACAAAAATCAATGCCATTTTCTGCCTTCAAAGCATTTGCCTAAAAAGAACAGATACAAAAGAAATCCATCCTTCAGCATCTTTCTTTAGTTTTCTTACTGAAATGTGTTACAAAGCTTAATCAAGGAAAAAAAGCCCGACATTGCTAAGATCAATTTCACAAGAAATTGTTTATGAGAATATCTTGCAAACCATTACACCATAACTGGCACCCTATCTGTGTGATATCTTAGGTCTGTAATCTTATTACCCACCACAAAAAAAAAAACACTTATAATTTCAAAGTTTACACCATGGTTGAAGTAGTTTTGTACTTCCCACTTGACTCAAATATGTATTTACGAAACCTTCCACCATAAGTAGAATGTGACACAAGGTCAATTTTTATGTAGAGTACAACAGGTTTGAATTCAGAGTTTTCCTTTTTCTTGACCGGTTGTTTTAAAAAGGCTAATGAGACAGTCTATCCTACTACTTACACAGAGATAGGAGAGAATACTTGGATGAAATGCAAACAGTCTCGTGCAGGAGTTGAACTTAGGTCGACAGGTCTATTTTCTTGTGATGATAACCGTTACACTGAGTGTATCCTTGACATGAGTAGCTGAGATTCAAATCCCAGGTAAAAATCTGGAATCCAGATATTGATTTTGCAGGCAGATAGGCCTTTTGGTACATGGAAGATTGATGCAACACAATCTTCCTATTCCTGCTTTTCCCTTGCAATTTGACTTGCGCCATAAGCTGCTTAATTTAATATCATGCATTATGAATAGTTCTATTTTGTTGGCAATGCCTACCTTAATTACTGACATTTGAATTACATTTAAACAGACGACATTTCCACACTAGACGGAACTTCTCTGAAACTAGTAGAGAAATTCACCCACCTAGGAAGCAGCGTCTCATCAACCGAAAAAGACATCGACACGCGACTAACGAAAGCGTGGACAGCTATCGATAGGCTCTCGATCATATGGAAATCAGACCTGACCAATAAAATGAAACACAGTTTCTTCCAGGCAGCGGTCGTATCGATATTGCTATATGGATGCACTACTTGGACGCTAACTAAACGGCTGAAGAAGAAGCTAGACGGCAATTACACAAGAATGTTGAGAGCAATATTGAACAAGTCCTGGCGACAACACCCCACGAGACACCATCTATACGGCCACTTGCCTCCCATCCCGAAAACTATACAAGTTAGACGAACCAGACATGCAGGACACTGCTGGAGAAGCAAGGACGAACTCATCAGTGATGTACTCCTATGGACCCCCACACATGGCCAAGCAAAAGCATGACGACCAGCTCGAACATACATACAGCAGCTATGTGAGGATACGGAATGTAGCCCTGAAGACCTGCCAAAAGCGATGAATGATAGGGAGAAGTGGTGAGAGAGGGTCAGGGATATCCGTGCTAGTGGCACGACATGATGATGATGTATTGCATTTACATTATATATAATAGTTAAGTTGGCCGACTATAGTCAAGGGAGATCCAAAGGCTCCCTTTTCAATAGCTACTACACCGAGGTGTAGGGGAGAGCACTACTCCTTTCCCTAGATTGCTCTACTTTTCCCTTGATCCATACTTTATAATGCTGTGTTAAACAAGGAAGCATCAAGTACTATTTTATGAGTCTTTGGTATGACTCAACCAATCTCTTTGGCCATTGGTGAACACTCACCATTTATCCTATTCTGTCAGAAACATTTCAAGTTTGTAGGCTGTACTTTCCGGCATATCAACCCTTGTTGGTTATTTAATGCCAAAACTGATTTATACACATATATATTAAATATATATTATTTGTAAATTAATAGTTTGTAGGTAACAATTTTTAAACCAGCCAGAGATTATTTGTTTGCACAGCAGTTAAATGGTTTCTAGTATTACTATCTAATACTAATAGTTTTATTTGTACTGAGTTAAATGGTTTCAAGTATTGCTATCTAACACTAATAATTCTATTCAACATTATCGGTTCATTTGCCCACAGTTAAATGGTTTCTAGTATTGCTATTTATTGTTTGCACAGTTGAATTGTTTCAGTTATAGTAAATGGTTAAAAAGTTTTATTTTGCCCATAGATTGGACCCTAACAGGTACTACTATTCTAGGTCAAAGTGGACCTGGAAGTAATATCCAAAGCTCCAGAGCTGGAGCCTTGACATCAGATGCAGTTTAGTGTCATATGCTGGACATTTGTTGCAGGAATCTTACCCCTCTGCAAAGATGTTGTCAGCATTTTCTACAACTCCAACCAGCTGGGCTGTCTCTTTGAATGGTTCTTCTACAAAGACGAGGGAGCCCAGTCTGTTCTAATTTTTCCCATAGCTGGTGTGGAAAAGAGATTCATGCCTTTCCAAAGTGCATTAGTGCAAAGTGAAATGTAAACCGCCTCATCCAGGATTTGAACTTGGCTTGCCGAGTCCATTTCCTGCTTTTTATATTTCTATGTTTTCACTTTAGTGAGAGTAACTCAGAAAGTGTATGGATGTAAGTGATAGGGAGTACATGTGAGAGTGAGTGAAGATGAAAGAACAGGAATCCTTCTTGATCTTTCATTTTTCTTTGCAATTGTACTTTTTAAAGCCCAGTCAAGCTTTCAAATATCTTCCAGTTATTTTAAACATATGCTTTATGCCACCTGCATCACACCTCTCATATATTAGACATATTTGAGATTATATATCTGGTGAAATATGCAAATATTTCACCAGAAGTGTCAATTATATACAGATGGGTGAATTTTCCTTTTCTATGTATTTGACTCATTTGGTTATTAAGAAACATGAAAACACTCTTTTCAACATTTATTTTCAATAATGGTAATGATATGATGATATGCAATTTGCTCATCTTTTCTGAAGACATAATAGAAATAGAGTTTTCTGTTATTCATATATAGAATTATTACTCATCACTATGTAGGAAACCCTTTTGATTGAGTATGAATATACAAAAACTCTTTTCAATAATATATATATATATATATATATATATATACACACACACACTCAAATACAGTGACAATAGATAATTGTTTCATCTCTGATGATGTCACAGAAATAGAATTTCCTGTTAATTTATGTCTTAGATCATTTTTAACTCTATAATAATAGATAAGTCATTTTTTGATGGTATGAGTAAAACTAGTTTAAAATAAAGATAAATAGATAAGTTTCAGGAAGCAGAAGCAGAACCAGATTGGATTTATTGATTTTAATGGCATGTCAGTCAGTCTAGGGTTATTTTATGCCAAGGGGATAGAGAATTACATTTATTGTATGTTCAAATTTTCATTTTTGGTGTAGTTGTTTCTTAAGAGCTTTTTTTGCACATGGTCCAATACAAATAATTTTTAAACAGGTCTATTTGATCCATAGATGAGACCCTAACAGGTACTACTTCCCTGGGTCAAAGTGAACCTTTAGAGTAATGACAATGAAGGGTACTTCATACTTTACAGATCTCCAGAACTGAAGCCTCATCATCTGATGCAATTTAGTGCCATACTCAGGATACCCTTTTTTTGAGGGGGGAAAGAGGAGGTCTTACCTCTCGGCAGAGGGTACAGTCAGTGTATTCCAAGCAGAACCAAACTTTAAAAATATCTATGCAGTAAGAGTGGTTACTTTCAAGGCTTTTTTCAATAAATATAACATACATATCAGAGGATTTTTTTTTATTCCACACAAATTATTAGGATGTATTATATGTGTATCTGCTTGGAAGCAGTACATATACTGGTATTTCGCCCAGTAGGAGTGTGACAACACCCCTGGCCAGCTGGGCGATCCCCACTATATCAGCTTCTTTAGACCAAACTCCTCATGGCAAGTGATTCATCTAGTGGTTTCCGACCAGGAACATTACACATTTCTTTACAGATACGCAAAATACAACCGAAAGGATGGACAAAACGAACAAACACGGACTTGGGTCAGCTCCAAGTGCAAAAATAGGGAAGTTTATGTGACACTTTTGTGCAGCTCTCCTTGCATTTGCAGGCTATCGCGAGCGTGTATTTTGTGTGAAACTTCCACAATGCTGACTCATATCTTGACTGCCCTGCTTCCATCTTCTCACTGCCTCCATCTGCTGACTGTGTCCTTCTCTGGACAACTATCTCGAGCCGACTGTTCTCTTCTGCCTTTCTTTGCCAACTCCTTTCACTATCTTCCTTGGGACCTTCCTTCCCTCTTCCACTTCTGGTCTCACGGGAGATCTCACTCTCAGGCCCTTTGTGTGGGTTACGCACTAAAACAGATAATGAGATTCTCTGACCGGCGCCAACATGAACGGAAATGAATGCTACCTCTTGTGTCACAGGAGTTTTGATTCCTGCAAAGTACCTCCCACATTAATTGACCTTGTGTAATATTTTGGTCTCATTGGGAGCTAACTAGATACCTGAATATACAGGTATTTAACATAGCAATCCTTAATTATCTCTGAATGATAACTCAACTAAAAAAATAAAAAAAACTGAGAAGGGAAAAATGAAATAGCAAACAATCAAGATATATCAAGGAGCCAGATTCCAAGTGATAAGCTAAGAAGTGACCATCATAAGAGAAAAAGAAACCTAATACAAATATATCAGCAAAATGAAAGTTCCTCTATGCTTGGATGAATATTTGCATTTTCTTTTCTGATTGAGCAACTGTTATATTAAGATTAGTATATATATATTTCAGTGATTGTGTTTTTGGTTCAATAAGATCAGGAACATATCAGGACTCATTGAGTTGATATTTATTTTGCTGTATCACTGTTGTTATCAATGAAGAGCGGTAAGAATCCTGCAGCAAAATACTATCAGATTATCAGATTCACCTGACATGGATCTGGATAGGCATAATGAAAATTAACAGCTGATAAGATGGATGGAGAGAGACAGAGTATCAGACAATAAGCAAGGATGGATGAAGGGAGAGCTAGAAAGATTGATGAAAAGAGATGAAGAGATAGAAGAATGGTGAGACAGATAGAGGGAGATATAGAAGAATAGTTAGAGAGAGAGAGATAGCGATGGAAGAATGGTATGAGAGAGAGAGAAATGGAAGAATGGTGAAAAAGAAACAGATGAAAGTTGAGATACAAAGAACTCTACAAAGAGACAGAGAGCAGTGCAATTCTTAATTAGGGGAATATAAGAGTTTCCACTTCTGAACTTAGTATTCAGTCTTTAGTTTTCATAAAAGTTGATAAGTATTGTATGCATATATACAAAATGTATCCAACTCATGCACGTCTTATTTTCTATAGCCGTAGAACAAATCTATATGGTTATATTAGCGACTTGTTTATACAGGCACAGGAATTTCAGAGTAATGTAAAAGTAATTGTATCAATAAACAAAGATAAAACACTCTTAATAGATTTTTGTGTTTTTGTTCTGTAGTTTTAGTCATAGATGAGAGTTTCTCTTGTTTCCTTAATTTTACTTTTTGCTAGTCCAGAGTGGCCACACCTGTTATCAGTTTAATGATACAAGTGTAGTTTCATGATTGATTGATTGATTGATTGATTTTAAACAGCAAATCAACTTCTCCAGGGTTATCTAATGCCTAACAGTTAGGAAAATACATTTATTCTAATTCATATCTACATTTTTTGTGTTGCTGTCGAGAGGTCTTATTTTTGGACAGTCTTATTGAATACAAATAATTTTAAAATAAACCTACTAGATCCTTGGATGGGATCCTAACAGGTACTACTATTACAACAGGTTAGAGCAGACCTGAAAGTAATGGCAATGAAGGGGTACTCCACACTCCTCATATATCTAGAAGTAGAGTTTGCCCATCAGATGCAGTTTAGTGTCATACCCAGGACACCCCCTTTTTGTGGAGGAGAAGGAGAATGGTCTTATTTGTCTGTTGTGGGGATACAGTTAGCATATCTTAAGCCCTACTGGTGATTTATATGCCATAAAACCAAATTCTCCAAATATTGTTAGTTAATTAATGCTAAATTTATTTTTATACATATAAACAGTTCTATTTCAAACAATTAAGGCTAACATAAGTACACAGTTTAGCTCTATTTGACCCATAGATAGGACCCTATCAGGTGCTACCACTCTGGGCCAGAGTAGACCTGGGAGTGACGGCAATAAAAGGTTACGCAGCATTCCCCAAACCTACAGAATTACAGGGGCCCCACCATCATATCCAGGACACTTGTAGGGGGAGATGCAGTCGGTGTACTTTAAAGCCTCAGCTGACTGGGCCATTAAGCCCTACTAACAGAACCTATAGTTTCCTGGTTTCATTATCTATTTCAGCTCTGAAGAAATTGTACATTAACTGAAATTCAGCAAAATACCACCAATATATATAATGGTCCAGGAGACTGGGTTCAATATTAGACCGAGTCATGGAAAAGACCCAAGAAAAAAAAAGCTACTTGATATTTCCTTGCCTAACACTTAGCATAAGATACAGATCAAGGACAAGTGGAACAATCCAGGAAAAAGAGTAATGCCCTCCCCTATACCTCGGTATTGTAGCTACTGAAAAGAGAGCCTTCAAGTTGACCTCAACTACGGTTGGCCAACTAATTTATATTAATTCAAAATCTAATTATCTCCAAGGAAATCAATATATAAAATTGATACCAAGTCAGTAAATTGCTAAATTACATAGATGTCTTATGTTTCTTTTATCTGCTATTCTTCCTCAACTGAAAAAAAAATCATCTGGCATACTTTCCGGAGGTTTTCCCTTCAGGCAGCATCTACCCCCATAGCACTAATAGGCAGTTGGGTCAGGGTCAATCCTTGAGGTCCTCTTAAAAAAAAAATAAAAAAAAAGGAATATAAACAGAGCTAGACTATTTTTGGCATTGAACTTCCACACATTAAAGTTCCTGCTTTAAAAAAAACCTTGTATTGAACCTGCCTTTAAGGGGAATGATCGGTAAATTAACTATTCTTAAAAGTTGGTTGGCTGGTGTTTTATGGTATATCAACCATTGCTAGTTATTTAATGCCAAATCCTCTCTCTCTCTCTCTCTATATATATATATATATATATATATATATGCAATATTTGTAAACAAATAGTTTATAAGTATTTTTATTTTTAAATGAGTTGTTAAAGCTCATTTGTTTACACACTATTAAATGGTTTCAAGTATTCATATCTAACACTAGTAATTCTATCACTCCAGTATTCCTTTGTAGTATGAATTATTTGCACACAACTGTTTCAGATAACAAATGATAATCCTTATTGAATAATTTAACAGTTCTATTTGATCCATAGATAGGACCCTAACAGGTACCACCATTCTGGGTTATAGTAGACCTGGGAGAAATAACTAAAGCTCAAGGACTAGAGCCTCACCATCAGATGGTTTAGCATCTGTTATATACCTACTGGTGAACAGTAATGGGTATGTCCTATTCTTAATAAATACATTGGACACTATTTTGAGGGGGTAATTTGCTGACTAAGTCATCACCACTAAGCAGTGGTTACTTTCTTCATGGCTGTTGGCGAGTATTATATTTGTTTAATGCAAGAAAGATTTCCATTTCATTCACAACCTCTGTTTTGGTTATTTCTTATTCAATAACCTTTTGTGAGGTTACAACAGTGTCATAAACAGGACACTCAATGTGGTGGGAGGTCTTATCCCTCTGCAGAAGCGCAGTTGGTATATTCTACAGCCATAGCCAATAAGGTGACTATTCTTAAAAGGAAAAAAATGCAACCTTGCATAGTTTCTACTATATATGACAAGGTTATATATGCACAGATGCTTACTTCTCCTTGATCTAAAAGTAATAAAAATTGTACTGTATATTATCTGAATTTGACAAAATACCACCCAATGAGCAGAGTGTTCACCAATGGTCTGGGAGACCAGGGTTCAATACCAGGTCGAGTCATACTAAAGACTTAAAAAAAAAAAAAAAAAAAAGGGTACTTGATGCCACCATGCTTAACACTCAGCATTATAAGTTTAGGATCAAGGGTAAAGTGGAGCAATCCAGGGAATCGAGTAGCGCCCTCCCCTACACCGAGGTGTAGTAGCTATTGAAAAGGGAGCCTTCGGATCACCCTCAACTAAGGTTGCTAACAACTATATTAATCCAAAATCTAATTATCCAAGGAAATCTGGTTTGGTTTTATGGCATATCGACCATTGTAGGTTATTTAATACCAAATCCTTTTTATACATATATATTAGATATATGATTAATATTTTAAAATGAACCTGAGCTAAGTGGTTTCACTTATATCTAACACGAATACACAGTTAAATGTAAAATCAGTTCTATTTCAAACAGTTAATTTCAACATAAGTACGTTTTTTTGGTTAAAACACAGATAATCATTTGTTTAAATACAGTTTTCTATTTACCCACAGTAAAATTTAAAAATAGTTCTATTTCAAATAATTCAATTCAATATAAATACAGTTCTTTGTTTACACACAGTTGAATGTAAAAATACTTCTATTTCAAACAATTCCATTTAGCATAAGTACATGATATAGTTCTATTTGACCCATAGATAGGACCCTGTCAGGTGCTACCATTCCGAGCCAGAGTGGCTTTAGGAGCAATGGCAATGAAGTGGTACTCCGCATTTCCCAAAGCTCCAGCATTACTGAAACCTCACCATCAGATTGTTTAGTGTCATATCCAGGACACTCATTGGGGAAGTCTTACCCCTTTGCAGAAATGCAGTTGGTATATTCTACAGTCCCTGCTGAATGGACTAAAGGAAATCTGGATATAAACTTCATAAGGGTCATGTCAGTCATGTTGGTAAATTTTGAATGCGGTAGCACCATTTATTGCAATATAATTCCTGCATCTGTTTGTAGCCAAATTATTGAAAAAATAGAAAAAGTTTATGCAAAAATGTTCAAAGTTACATTGGTTATGAGTTGATTTGAAAACCAGGAACCAAGACAAGGGCACTTTATGGTTGGAAAACTTTCAGATCTTACATCACTAATATCTCTTGAAATCAAACCAAAAAAACCAAGAAGTAAATTAATTAAAGCTTTATTTTCACTATATATATATATATATATATATATATATATATATATATATATATATATATATATATAAGCAATAGTTTTGGGTACAGCTTTTATAAGAATTAAATAAAAAATTTTAATGTTTTCTCATTTACATTTTCTTGATTCGATGAGACAAAACTGTTTTGATATACATTTTACTAAGATCTACTAAGTAAAATTTTAAAAAAATGATTTAGAAGAAATATATTGTTGAGCACATTTCTTCCTACTTTTATGTGATGTTATTATTCTCTTCATCTGGGTAATGCCAGGTTGCCTTTCTAGTTCAAATTAAATCCTTTCAAAACACTTGAGTAAACAGGTGAGAGAGAAAAGACATGAAAAAAGGCAAAAAATAATTTAGAATGAAAGAAATTGAAGAAGAGAGAAAGAACACTAAATAACTTAAAGAAGGGAAAAAAACTAAAGTATTGAAAGTTATTGTGACAGAAGGAGTAAAGAAAAAGAGATTAAGTTATGAAGTCTATGTAATCATTACCTGTGAAAAATTATGGATATATTCAAATTTATAAGACATCTTATGTTACCACTGTAGTAAGAATAAGTTTCATGACTGATATATATGTATGTTCCATTGTGTTTTATTAATAAAAGTAGATTTCCTAATAAGTTATACATTCAGTTAGCACACATTTGGACTGTTGACTATAGACAAATGAGCTAAATTCTGCAGATCAGTTATTTCAGCCTGAGTGATGTGGGTTTGTAGGATTTATGGCATGCCAATCCTTGTTGGGTTATTTTATGCTGAAACCAATTTAATAATTATGGTCTCTAGTTATTTACAGAACAAAAATGTATCTTCACAATCATTTCAAATAAGTCAACATTTTATATTCTCTTTCTAATCTCATGGGCATAACGTGATTTGAGTTGGAGTCATTTTTCTTCAATTATGTTAGGTTATTCTTTATACCTCTGCACCTTGTAAAAGCCGACTTCAAACTCCAACGTTCCTTTATTAAACTATTCTCTCTCTCTCTCTCTCTGTATATAACTACA
Organism: Sepioteuthis lessoniana; assembly: GCA_963585895.1. Classification (NCBI taxonomy): domain Eukaryota; kingdom Metazoa; phylum Mollusca; class Cephalopoda; order Myopsida; family Loliginidae; genus Sepioteuthis; species Sepioteuthis lessoniana. Next base: position 94,782,723 of record OY757915.1, on the reverse strand, counting down.
ACAAAGAAAAAATTAACACTCTAAATACTGAAGCACATAATGTTCATAACAAATAAAAAAAAAAAATTCTCTCTCAACTCAAATATCACAAACCGTAGAAACAAACTGTCATACATTATTGAAAAAATTCTAAACTACAGACCATCATCAATGATAAAAACAAATTTACAAAACTGAATTATAATCCAACAAACAAACTCATTAGTGCTAATAACACTGACCATCACAATATAAAATTACCAAAAATAATTGGTGATTACAAACCTGGAAACTTTCAAAAACTTTCAAAGCTCTTTTAAAAAACAAATACACCTTACATAAGCAAGCAAGCAACCCCTGATGATGGCCAATGAAGGGTCCAAAAGCGCTCAGGACAATTTTGGGAAATTCATCTACCAATTCCAGCCTGAAACTAAGACACTTATCAGAAAGCTTGAAAGAATCTAAAATTATACTGACAAAATTTGTCTTTATTATTTAATGAAACATGCTTAAATATATATATAAAATAACCTTCTTTGATCTGTCTCATCATTAGAGACATTGTTATATTTTCAACTTCTTAACATCAACAAATCTGCACTGAGTGACTGACTTATTTTGTTTAAAGGCATATAAACCTCTATGGGTTATTTAATACCAAATTCATCTTCTTAGACAAACAGTAGTGCTATTTAACCGTTAGCTGGGAAATTAGTTTATACCTTTCCCAAGGTTATTAGTCTGAAAGTAAATGTAATATAGCAACTGGGGTTTGAACTCACTCACTACAATGTTGCCATCTAGCATGTTAGCCACTACACTGCAGTGAATTCCCCATTGACAAACTTAATGTCGTTTATATTACCTCACATTACTATAAATAACCTTTTTTTGATTATAATTTGTAACTAGAAAAAACAGATTGGAATTTGGTATAAAATCAAAAACCTAAGTTAAAATATATAAAGACTAATCCCCAAAGAAGATAAATTATTTTCAAAGGGGACCCCAAAAAATTTCTTCCTCTGCCATTTTCCCCAGCACTTTTAAAATTTACAAAAGCCACAGTAAACAGATTGCAAACATCTACAACTGTCAATATTTAATATGGCTTATTTTATTTATATCTTCTGTTCAATAACTACCACCTGGTAATATTTATCAATAATTTTATTATCTCTGGTCAAATCGGATTAAAAATACGAGTGCCAGACTTCAAGCCAAGAGAAATTCTTTGATCTATAATACTAAACTTGAAACATCTGTTTGGCAAATGTTCATGGGTTAGATTGTTAGCTGATACTTCATTATTTGTATGGGTAAAAATTGAATAAATATAAATTTCATGGTAGCCCACCATATTAAAGTGTTAATGTCAAAGTTATTTGATAATATTATTATTATCATCATTATAATAATATAATATTAACAACTGATTATTCTTATCATCATTATGATAATATTACTTTTATAGTTACTAAGCTCATGTCAGTTTAGTGCAAGGTCAAAATATTACCGTAATTATTATCATCATTTTACTCCAAGAACTTTTCACACCAGCTCTAACTGATAGTCTCTTCTGGATAATTATTATTATTATCATCATTTTCATTCTATGCAATTTTTACACAGATGCCTGAGTGACAGCAATTTTCCTCTGGACTCCAGGACTCTTAAATGTCCTAGCTTTTCCAGCTTTCTGGCAAGGTCCTGGTATTTTTCCAGCTTTCACTCTTATTTTGTAGCTTGCTGGCACAGCAAATTCCACAATATGACAAGTTATCATGATCTTCTTAAAGTTACATTTATTGAAACCATCTCATTTGTATTTCTATAGATTTGAACTCTCAAATCTGTGGAAGAGGTAAATTCTGGATTATTGAGGTTTCACTGGACTTGAGAACCACAAGATTCCCAATTAGAGAAGACTAACAAGATTGAACTGACTACTGGAAGTAGATTTTTTTTTTTTTTTTTACTCTGTTTCCCTACATTATTTCTTTGGTCATCAAAATAGAATAAATCTTCTTCTGCAAGCAAAATAGAGAAAGGTAAAAGTATAAAATGTCATCTCGAAATGGTCTTATGATATAGGGGATATCATCAGGTATCTTACATACTGCATGCTTGGACAATCATAGCTCTCCATTTTAAATGATCCCTTAGAGTGTCCATAAAGTCTTATACACTTAGGATTAGTAATTTCCCCATTATCAATATATTTTCTTCTTTGCCTTCTTTTCCAGACATACAGTCTTGTAATGCAAGATTCTGTTTCATTCTTTTATATGACATAGAAATTTAACCTTTCTCATCATATTCAACAAGTAGTATTGTGGTAGTTGGTGCACTGACACATTGTGCATTGCTGCATTCTGTGCATGATTTGAAAACCACTTTGAGGAACAAGCAATGTAGTCTAATTTGGAAATTTGTGCTTGACAAGTTCAAATCGGGCTATAACGCCACAGACACAACCAAAAACATTTGTTGTGCAAAAGGCAAAGGCTTGGTTGATCACAGCACAGTAACCAGAGGCTTTAAGAAATTTCAATTAGGTTACAAGAACAGTGATGATCAGGTAAAGTGAGGTAGGTCTAAAGCTGTAGATTCAAAAGGCCATGCTTCAAGCCATAGAGACGAATTCTAAGAGTGTCAGGCAAGCAAGGCATCTCACAGCCCAGTGTGGTTCTTTACCTTCACAACCTCAGTAAAAGCATCTGAAGCTGCCTATTTATGCTTTGTTTTATCAATATTGTAAAACTTTTAAATCACTCAAGTAAAAACAGATCATAGTCATTTAATACAAACTAGTACCAATTCCAATTTCTTTCAAATAAATTTACTTTTAATTTTTATCTCTCTTTATACAAACACTAAACCAATCTTAGTAAGCAAGGGTGCTTCATGGTAGTATAATAATTCTTAAACTAGACTTGAAGATCATTGTGAATTTGAGCTTCACCAGGTGCCCAATACTTGTGGCCAGGTGTCAAAATATTCCGCAAATAACTAAAATAGAATGCACCATTCTAATAATTTCTTGAAATGAATGATTCTGCAGTTTTGATTGATAAAGAAAATTTTATTTGAGTTTAGATTTTCTATACTTTTAGTTTGAACTTTAAATTTTTATTATTATTGCTTGAAACTAAAATTTTGTAAGACAATTTCTTAAGATATTTTTTGGTATTCCAAAAGTTTGAAATTATTGAATTGTTTTTAATACATCATTCCCACAACATTTAAGTCAATCCATTTGACAGCTTTCTTCCCATGTCCAATTTATGAAAGAAAAGAAAGGTCTCAGTTTTTGCAGATATAGATGACAAGCTGAAAATGATGGTCAGTATTCTGACTCATGCCAAGCAACATGAATCATACAAATTATTCCATTCTCAGCAATCTATGTAACATAAATGATTCCATTTTGTAAATGAGGGTGGTGTTTGTCCAATTCTTCCTCCACTAAACTTTAAAAAAAATCCACTGCACAGAATCCAATTTTTCTCTACATAAATTTAGGTCAAAAATAGACTCTTGTCTTTCCTCACAGATTATGCATATATAGAAGAGATTGATTGAAAGATCAAAATTATAACAAAAAGCAAAATATAGAAAGAGATAAATTTATCAAACTTATTTTCAACATTCAATGCTGTGCATTGACAATGAAGAAAAATATTTCAATAAGCAACTATTAATGCAAACATTACATACAAAAGTGCACTGCTAAATTATAAAATCTTTTTGAAATAAAGCATTTCACTTTTATCAATTTATTACTAATTTTATTTACTATTTTTATGATGATTACTACAGCAAAATATTAAGAGTTGATACTCTTATTAAAATAGAGAAGACAGTAAGAAATCAGGAATAAAGAAATAACTTCTGATGTGACTGGAGTTTGCATCCCAAGAAGATAATTATGTTTCAGTTTCTTTGTTTAATAACATAAGGGGTCTCAACATACTTGGGACCCATGTGAATAATAATAACACTAATAATAATAATGTATTATTTTTTGTTTCAGATTTGAAAATAGTATGCTATAACAACTATTAATCCTTGATCACGATACCTTGGACAAGACAGGAAAAATATTTTGCATCACTACTTATATGGAGACAAAATCATTCAAAACTCTCAAAATAGATGCAACCCCTTTATATGATAATGATTTATTACTGAGACAAGAAACTCAAAAAAGATTGCATGTCCTGGAAGCTGATATAATAACAATTAAAAAAAAACAACATTAATTTGATGTCTTTCACTCAAAAGATACATGTTTTTTACAGGATGTGCTACAAATGACAGCCATTGCATTTGTCTCAGTAATAAATCATCATCCTATTAATGGGTTGCATCTATTTTGAGACACTCTGTACTATCTAACTGAGAGTTAGAGGGATGAGAGAGTTCATACTTTTCTCAAGGTTATTGGTCTAAAAGTGAACATAATAGTTTGACTGTAGTTTAAACTTACTTACTATGATTTCACAGTCTAACATATCAGCCACAACACTATAGAGACTCCTAATAAGATTGAACAAAGTAACTCATCTATAGTTTTGTTAACTTGTATGTACAACATCATATGGAAATCAGACCTGACCGATAAAATGAAACGCACTTTCTTCCAGGCAGCGGTCGTACTGATACTGCTATATGGATGCACTACTTAGACGCTAACTAAACAGCTGGAGAAGAAGCTAGACGGCAATTACACAAGAATGTTGCGAGCAATATTGAACAAGTCCTGGCGGCAACACCTCACAAGACATCAACTATACAGCCACCTGCCTCCCATCATGAAAACTATCCAAGTTAGATGAACCAGACATGCAGGACACTGCTGGAGAAACAGAGACAAGCTCATAAGTGATGTACGCCTACGGACCCCCACATATGGCCGGGCAAAAGCAGGACGACCAGCTCGAACATACATTCAGCAGCTATGTGAGGATATGGGATGTAGCCCTGAAGACCTGCCAGAGGCGATGAACGATAGGGATAAGTGATGAGTGAGGGTCAGGGATATCCGACATGATGATGATGTATGTACAACCATTATGCTTTACTACTTAAAATCAGAATGTAGTTTATGTGAATAATTCCAGTTCCTTCTAAGCCGTTACACTTTCTGATTAAGAAATTTAGATGCTGATATTAAATGGGAAGATATTAAGTGAGAGACAAGAGGAGAGTGGAAAGATAGAAAGTAATGTGTCATTGAGCCTGTGAGCCATGTATACCCATTCACCATACTGATCAGGAGCTTTTCTAATCCTTGGTGATCTTCGGGGTTCTATGGCCTCTTGTGAATTCTCATCATCATCACTGTTGATGTTTTCACATTCAACCTCCACTAAAGGTTGATTTTCAACTTCTTCTGTCCCCTGTTCACTTATGGATGCTATTTCATTAAATATGACATCTCTGCTATGGAAGACTTTCGGTGTGTCTGTATCAAAGAGTCTATACCCGTTAACACCAATGCCATATTCAAGGAAGATGCTCTTCTTTACTTTAGGATCCATTTTAGATCTTTCATCCTTTGGTATATGAGCATAAGCACAACATCCAAAAATGTGTAAATGATTAACATTTGGTTTGTAGCCTTTCCACACTTCATATGGTGTCATTGTTTTTACGGACCAAAAAAGAACAGAAAATTGGACAAAAAAGAAAACATATAGAGATGTGTTTAGTGTAATGGTTATTGTTGTAGGAAATAGAATTGGTGATCAGAGTTCAAATTCTGGAGGAGGTTTTTTTGCATTTCACTTCATACTAATGCCATTGAGAAAGGAATGAATCCAGCTCAAGGAAAATAATAGAGCAGACTGGGTCTCTTAACCTTCATTAGGTAACTAGTCTAGGAAAAAGAAAACTGATTTCAACCCAGCTTTACTCCACTTAAATTAACTGTTGTCACATCCTACTCATAGTGCAAAGGTTGTGTGTGTATATATATATATATATATATGTGTGTGTGTGTGTGTGTATATATATGAGAGAGGGAAGAATATGAGATTGACAAAAAATAAAGGCACAGAGAGACAGGATAGCAGACTGGATATCAAAAGAATGGAGAAAACCTTGAAAAACAGATATGGATGGAAAGGTATAAAAATTGTGATATATCAAAATTCTTTATGGAGTGATACAGCAAAAAAGATAAAAAGGATGCAGTAGAATATATTTGCACATTTGTTATTTCTTTTTCACATATGAAAGTAATCCATGTTGGAAAAGATGTATAGATACATAAGGAAGAAAAGAAGAAATGAAAAGATACTGTGAGAAAATAGGAAGATATGAGCAAAGAATAAGAGAAAAACCAAAGCATGATATAATGGATAATCTTAGTTATCAGCACCTCTGGAAATTGCATGGATTCAGCTAATCTACTTAACATATAAAACACAATGTGATTTTATATATTATATATTCATACATGTATGCGTGTGTGTGTGTATGTATACATATATGTATGTATATATATATATAAAAATGAACTAAAATGATGAGAAATAGGAATATTTTTTTGTTATATTTTTATTGTTTTCAATAAGTTTCGACCATAGGTCATCATCGGAAGAAACATTTTTGGTTGGTTGGATTTTATGGCATATCAACCTTTGTAGGTTATTTAACACCAAATCCATTTTTATGTAAATAATCAGTTCTATTTAAAACAATTCAGTTTAGCATGAGTATGCAGTTTAATTGTCAAAAACATTTCTATTTCAAACTTCAGTTTATTCAAACAGTTATATATAACAATTCAGTTTAGTGCAAGTACAGTTTCAATGTCAAAAACAGTTCAATTTCAAACAATTCAGTTTAGCATAAACACCCAATTTAAATGTAAGTACAGTTTAATTGTCAAAAACTTTTCTATTTCTAGCTATTCAGTTTAATCAAACAATTCAGTTTAGCATAAATATGCCATTAGTTCTATTTAACCCATAGATAGGGTCCTATCAGGTTCTACCTCTCCAGGCCAGAGTGGATCTGGGAGCAATGGTAATGAAGGGGTACTCCACATTCCCCAAAGCTCCAGCATTACTGGAACCTCACCATCAGGTTGTTTAGTGTCATAACAGGACACTCAGAGAAGCAGTCGGTGTATTCTACAGCCCCAGCCGACTGGGCAAGAAACATTTTTGTGAAAAAAGTTTTCTCAAGTTTTTTTAGGAAATAATATGCAATAAGAGAAGCAATAAAATATTCATAGGTGACCTAGCATATCCATTTGTTGAATGAAAATTATTTTCCATTATCCAAGTGTCATCAACTGACCTTTATTTATCTGTAGTGAGAATGACTGGCTCATGAGTTTTTCATATGGAAGGTATAAATATATATATATATATATATTAAGCCTGAGGGTGGGTGGGAGTGTGTTTCAAATTAACTGTGATTGTCCTGCTTGCTTATTTGTTAAGGTATTTAAGAAACACTCCAAGTCTGTCCAACCTATTTCAAGGCATATATAGGAAGTATGGTAAAAAAAAAAAAAATTTATGGAGACAAGCAGTATTTACCAAGATAAAAATAAATAATGCATAAAACATTAATTTTCTTTAAAATAGTCCCTTTGGTATTCAAACACACTTATTCCAGTGATTTTTTAACTGGTTGAAGCATTTCTGAAACCCTTCATTTGATATTGTATGAAGCAGTTCCATTGTATTTATTTTAAGACTCTTGACATCCTCAAATTTTATCATTGAGATGAATTTTCAGTTTTGGAAATAAGAGAAAGTCATATGATGCTAAATCTTGTGAGGTTTGTTTCGGTTTTATGACATATCAACTATTGTTGGTTATTTAATGCCAAATCCTTTTTATACATATTTATTAAATATATGATTCCTCAACACATTTTGTAGATAACATTTTTAAACAAGCCTAAACTCATTTTTTTTTCTCACAGTTAAATGGTTTCCTTTATTTCTATCCAATATGAATAATTCTATTTACAATTAATCATTTGTTTGTGCACAGTTTAATGTTTTTAAGTATTGCTATATATCACTAACAATTCAACTAAATATCAGTCATTTGTTTACACACAGTTAAATGATCAAACAGTTCTATTTCAGGCAATTCAGTTTAGCCTAAGTACACAGTTTAAATGTCAAACATTTCTATTTGACCCATAGATAGGACCCTATCAGGTGCTACCATGCTAGACCAGAGTGGACCTGGGAGCAATGGCAATGAAGAGGTACTCCACATTCCCCAAAGATCCAGCATTACTAGAGCCTCATCATCAGATTGTTTTCTGTCATATCCAGGACACCCATTGGTGATGTCTTGCCAACCTGCTGAGATGCAGTCGGCGTATTCAATAGCCCCTGCCGACTGGGCTCTAAGTCTAGTGAAGATGGAGAGTACTGCCCTTACACAATTCTGTGTTTCCTTAAAAATTGTTGATCAAAAAGTATCAAGAATTAGTAATGATTTGTCTTGGCATCTAGACTGTTGTCCATACATCATATGCTTCCCCGAGCACACATCTTTATTTAAACTTTGAAATTAAAATGTTTAACAATTTAGTCTTGATATTTTCTGGTTTTAGTTGGTTGGTTGACATGTGAACACCTGTTGGGTTATTTAATACTGAAGTTAATCATTTTTTTTCATAAACAATTATATGGTTTCAAGTAAATATAATCATTTGTAAACAATTATAGTTTCAAGTAACAATTCTTGATAAAAATAATTGATATGATTTCAATTATTCCTATCTAATACTAATAATTTTCAAATAGATCTATTTGACTACTTTGAGTAAGAATGAAACTGGGAGTAATGGCAATGAAGGGATGTCTCCAAATTCATAAACACTCCAAGAAACGGTGTCTCAACAGAAGATGAAGTTTTGTGAAAATGAGTGATTTTCAAAAAATATGAAGTTCAAACTAAAAGTATAGAAAATCTAAACTCAAATTAAATTTTCTTTATTAATCAAAACAGCAGAACTATTCATTTCGAGATTTTACTAGAATGGCGCGTACTATATTTAGATATTTACGGAACCTTTTAGCACTTGGCCACCAGTATTGAGTACCCAGTGAAGATCAAATTCACAATGATCTGCCAGCCTAGCTCGCAAATTATTATACTACCATAAGGCATCCTCAGTTAGTAAGGTTGGTTTAGTTTTAGCAATAGAGCAGTGGTTCTTAAACTTATTTTATTGAGAAACCCGGATATGATTCTTAAAAATCAAAGAATCCACATTTGTATTTCCTCAGACCTCTCCTGCTACTAATTTTACTAAGACATTAAAAGAAAAATTATTTGAAAAATATTTAGAAAAAAACATTTATATTCAAAAAATCTATAAATGAAACAAATATGTAAATTAACTCTTTTCTTTGTGTAATTGTTGTGAAAAAGATAATTAAAAGCAGATTAATATTAGGATATTTTAACTTTGGATTTTTTTTGTAACTTCTTACCATTGCAAAGATAGCATTAATTTAAAAAAAAAAAAAAAAAAAAAAATTAGATAATTTTTTTTATAATTCAGTAGTTATGATCTGTGAGATTGGCTCATTAACCATTACACCATGATGGAATGCCTTCACATGCTACGTCTGTATTTTATCAAGAATCAATAAAAAGATAAAATAAACAAAAACAGCAAAACTGAAAAAAAATTCCCCTAAATTCTTTCACCTAGAAGGTTTCCTAAAATTCAAAAGAACTCAAACGTTTTAATGACACATGATTGTATTTGAAGTACACTTCTCATCCCAGAATCAAATCATCCATCACCAAATTTCCTGAAGCTAAGCCATTGCAAACAAAAGTAAGAGACAACCTGAGCTTTGATCTTGCCATCAAGTTTCTCTCAGTACTTTTGACATCAACAGAGATACATCATCATCGTCTTCTTTTCAAGAAATCTTACATCTTCAGAGCTTATATCCAGCTTCCAGTCTTCAATCAGGACAATTTTCTGTCGACCTGATCGATTTGTACTCTGAAATAAAAGAAGGTTCTAACAAAATAAGTTGATTAATCTACTCTGCTGTCCAAGAAAGTTCTTTTGATTGGTCAGTTAATCTATGTTATCTGTCTGGTTTGTTGTGATTAGTAATCTTAGATCTTTGTCTAAACAAAAATATTATGTATTCTGGTTTGTGGTGGATCACAAGGGAAAAATTATTACAAGCATGTCTTACATATACTTACCTGACATCAGCCAGATACAATTATCAAACTGAGTTTCAGGTGGACATTCCCCCTACGCATCACCTACTTTTGTCAAAAAAAGGTTAGCAGGTTCATTTCCTAATGTCTGAGGTGCCTTGCAAAGACTACAAACAAAATGTGACAAGGTTGATTTTTAAATGAAATACAACTGGTTTGAATTTAGAGTTTTTCATCTCCTAGAATAGTTGCAATACCATGGTTAAAGAGCTCAATCTGGCCTAGTATTTACTCATAGAAGGAGTGAAAATAGTTGGATTCAAGTCTTTCCTAAGGGTATTAGAGTATTTGAACTCGGATCACCAAGACCATTTCTTACATAGGCATATTCTTGCATTAAACTTGACCTTATGTCACATCCTATCCAACAAGTATGTCTGCAAAATAGAGTTTTGGGTTTTTTTTTTATATTTATAAACTAAGTGAAAATTAATTAACTTTGATATCTCAGAGAATTAAATCCTAGATCAAGATTCTTCCTTAAAAAAAGAGCAAATTTTAGCTAACCAAGATTAAATGAAATGTTCTGTGTATTTTGATTAACTGTCTCTAGATTGGCCACTAACTTGCACATAAACAGCCTATATTTGACAGTGAAAAAACTGAAATGAGAGATGACTCAGATTACAGTTGGTACAATTGACTGGAAAACTTTAGATGTTTTGTTTTGTTAGAGTACCTTATTAGAAGCCCTTATAGTTTATTATCTATTGGATATTGTAATGACTATTGGGAAAGAGAATGAAGTGAAGAAACCTATTTTAAAATGGTTATGGAATGTCTCTAGGTTTTTGACTAATAGTCAAATGGTGCTTGTTTTTCACCGATAATGCAGTAATTTGCTCTCTAGTCCTTGAGTTCAGCAAGTAGCTTTACACACCAGTCAGATTCAACACTAAATTTTCACCAGAATGAGTAGATCACATGAAGTCAACAAAGGGAAATATATGTATTTACTCAAGGCCTCCACCATGACCACAATGTGATAAACAGTCAATCTTTAAGTGTAATACAACTGGTTTGAATTCAGAGTTTTCCTTCTCCTACACCAGTTGCCTTACCAAGGATAAAGAACCCAGTATGTCCTATTATTTACCAATAGTGGGAGGGAGAATAGTAGGATTCATACCTTTTGCAAGGATATAAGTGCTATGTAAAATGCCAACAGCCTTGTTCAGGGTTTGAACTCTGATAGCCAAATCCATTTCTTATGTGGTTAACTGTTACCACAGCTGTTAAATGGAACATTCTATCTTTTGTAATGTAATTGGATCACTGTCACTAATCACCATTTGCTGACTTATGTTTAAAAATGAAAAAAAAATGTGGTTTCCTTTGGCACAGTTGGCTAGTGAATTTGTTTTTTAAGCTTTTATTTCATTAGAGTAACTTTTAAAAGTCCAGACAATTCATATTGACATGATGCAGTAATAATAAAATTTCTAACACAAAATGAGATAAAGATTCCTATTTTAAAATAACAGTTTTTATTGAACAGCTACGATTGATCCCCTGACAGTGGCAGCAGCAACAATGACAATTTGAATCTGCACTACTGAATCTGATAGAAATAAATACTCTGAATAAATTTGAAGTCACCAATGTCATGCACACTAATAGTTTTAATTAAAACAGGAAGGAAAATACAAGTCAAAATTAGTAATAATTATGATTGACAATACTTCATCTAAAATATTTAAAAAAAAATGTTATTGACTTTATTATTGTGAATGAGATCCAGTAGAACTGTGTGGAAGAGATAGCCATACCTATATCATATAATCAATGGTGCTTTGGTTTCACTAACAAGAGTTACAAGCTCCTTACTCGAGTCACTGGTGGCATAACAGTTATCATTGTCGGGAATGAACTTAGCAACCAGAATTCAAATCCTGGATGATTGTTTGGGTTTTATCAAACATCAACCATTGTAGGTTATTTAATACCAAGTCCATTTTTATACAAAAAAAACCCAAAACAACAAAACTGTTCTATTCTAAACAATTCAGATTAGCATAAGTACACAATTGTAAAAAAAAACATTTTCTTCAAGCTATTCAGTTTATTCAAACAGTTCTAATTCAAACAATTCAGTTTTGTATAAGAATAGTTTTTGTTTACACACAGTCAAAGGTCAAAACAGTTCTATTTCAAACAATTCAGTTTAGTATAAATACAGTTCCAAAGTCAAAACAGTTCCATTTTAAGCAATTCAGCTTAACATAAGTACATAGTTTAGTTCTATTTGTCCCATAAATAGGACCCTATTAGGTGCTACCATTCCAGGCCAAAGTAGACCAGTGAAGGGGCACTTTGCATTCCCCAAAGCTCCAGCATTTCTGGAACCTCACCATCAGATTGTTTAGTGTCAATATCAGGACACTTGTTGGAGGAGTCTTACCTCTCTGCAGACAAGCAGTCAGTATATTCTACAGCCCCAGGTGACTGAGCAAAATCCTGGATGCAGCTGTTAGCATTTCACATAGTATTTATACCCTTGGAAAAGGTATGAGTACAACTATTCTCCCTCCAGATAAATTCTAGAGCAGACTGAGCTCTTTATTCCAACCGAGCTCATCCTACCTGAACTGCAATCTTGTTTCAAGTCTTGCTGGCTTCCCACAACACTGAATGATGGCTTTTTTGCCTCCGACATATCCTTATCTCGTCATTTATGATTCTAGGTGATGATATACTTAACACTGAAGATTTCTCTCTTTTTATACCAATAATTTGATTCTGTGAGTACTCATGCAATTATGTACCTCATATGCAAATCACTAAAAAATTTAAATTATCTTGGAGGAAATGCCAGATTATTTTACTTGATATACTGTTAAGAGTAAACTGGAAGTTATTTGCAAAAAAACAGGATTATTCTATTTCACTGAATTGGTGTAGTAGATACTAAACAAGAATTTCATGCTTACATCAGACATAGAAGACAAATTATAAACATCAAATGGAAAGAGATAGTAACAATGGCAGAAATCTTAAGATGGGGAGGTTTTTCATCCATGGTGGATATCCTCACACAAAAGTACCCAAGATGGATAAGTCATATTGAAAAGGGTGGACTGTCAAAGACTATCAAGACAAAAGTTATATTCTTAATTATGTAACAGAAAGTGAAAGTAATGTAGAACCAGGATAAGGATACAGTGTAATGAAATAGGAAGAAAGGAGATTGTAAATGTAGGAGTTTGCGTTTTAACTGGTATAGTTTTTTAGATTGAACTTGGCCTCCCGCACCGGTCGCTTCCGGGTGGAAGATGCGAGAGGAACTTCCGGCCTGAACACCGGCTGGCGCAAATTCGGTCTTTTTCAAATAGACTGACATGCGAGACTGACATTTTTCTTTGTGGGTCACTAGCTAGGCAAAAAGAGTTTTCAAGTTGGAGAATGTGTATGCATGTTTTTTACGCTGAACACGTGTGCAAATAAAGATATACATCTTCATCAGCCACGAGACTCGTGTCTTTGATTTTTGGCCCCAGTTGCTGCTGTTATAGAGATACTGACTCAGGTTGGTTGGTTATGTTTTATGGCATATCAATCCTTGCAAGTTATTTAAAGCCAAATCCTATTACCTACACACACACATATGTTAAACATATATAATTTGTAAACAGTTTATTGGAAACCTTCTTAAACAAACCATAGCTCATTTGTTTGCACAAAGTTAAATGGTTTCAAGTATAGTAAGTAAATAAATATTTCTATTTGACTCATAGATGGGATCCAAACTGGTACTACCACTCCAAGTTAGAGTGGACCTGAGAGCAGTGGTAATGAAAGGGTACTCCACATTCTCTGAAGTTCCAAGACTGGAGCCTCATCATCAGATCCAATTTAGTGTCATATCCAGGATACTTGTTGAGGGAAGGTCTTACTTCTTTTGCAGAGATGCAGTTGGTATATTCTATAGCCCCAGCTGACTGGGCTCCTGACTTGGGGAAATGGTAACAATTGTAAAAGAGAGAGAGAGTCATGTGGCGATTTAGGAATTACCAAAGAACTCCCAACCGGATGTTGACTCGTCGGCTGCCTGATACGAAATGTATAAATGCGTCGCCACGCATAAGGCTCCACGCATCCATCCGGTTTAAAATCAGAAAAAAAGAAAAATAATAAAATGTAAAGTAGCCAATGAGAAGCGGTCGCGCCAAAATTAGAAGGATTTTGGCGTAGCGAATTTGGAGCCGGTGAAAAGAGATAAATACTCAGGTTTTCTGTGAACCTATCTCTTTTTCGGGTGTGACGTCGAACCGACAACACCGATTTTACTATCTGGATTTTTGGGCACCACGCTGTGTCTTGGGACGGAGCGTTGGTTAGTCCATTCACCAGGTAAATAAAGGAAAGTCTGAAAGAAAAGTTTTTCGTCTCCTGTCTGTTCTTATCTTCCCTTTTTATATTTCTTATGGACCTTCTTTGGGCAAGGCATTGCACCGGCCAAGTCAACGTGGGGTAAAACTAAATAACCAAAATATGGAGTCAGATATCTTACGGCAACACAGTCTTGCCCTTAGCCACTGACCTTCATAAAAACCCTTCAAACCCCACAGTCACTTTGATAAAGTTAAAACTATGGAGACTGATTATCCTGAGAATAGTCATCATTGACTACAAATGATATGTTTGCCATTTTTTAGAAGAATTAAAGGAACTTGAGAAACAGCAGGCCAAGTGTGTTGAACTTTGGAATCAATAATTGGAAATGCGTGCTTCTTGGCTCTAAGTCATATCCTTCTTTGTCAAGCTAAGAACTTTTCAGCATGAAGCCAGACCTTTTTTTTTCAGAAAAGAGATTATTAGTATTAGCATAGTACTTGATAGAAATGACAAGATTATTTATCAATAGATTAGCACTTCTGCCTAGGATCAGAGTAATTTCATACCTTGTGTTACCATGACAACAGAAATTCTCATTACATATTTATTGTCAAGCAATTCAATAAGCAATTAAGATTTGCCTCCTGTGACTTCAGCTTCCTGTTGAGAAGTGATCATAAAGAATTGTTTTTTTTAAATCATAAAAATATCCAAAGAAAACAAACATGAAGCAAAAAAAAATAATAACTAAGAACTGTTGAAATGAATGGTTTTCTTTATGCAGATAATTAATAATGAAAGAGTTTTGTAGTTGAATGATAAAAAATATGAAATACTAATAAAATTATGAAAAAAAAATAAAAAAAATAAAAAAAAGATTAATTTTATAAAACTGTAATTACTTAAACATACAGCTTCAAATTGACAAAATTTTAATCGAATATTAATAAAAAAATATATAAAATAAAAAAAACAATTGAAGGTTTTTTTTTTTAATTTTTTTTTTTTACATTTATTGTATTAATTTTATTCTTTGAATTGTCTATTTTAGAGTTGTATATGAAGCTTTTTGCAAAAAATTAGCCACCTGATCTCAGTGAGATAAAGTTAATACATTGAACTTCAGTTTTATGGTAGCATGGTTTTTACATTTGTTATATTACTATTTATTTTCCATCCAAATTAATGCTGCATGTATTTACCCAACCTCTCCACACAAGCAGGATGTGACACAAGGTCAATTTTTCTAAGCAGTGTTTAACAGTTTTGAATTCAGAGTTTTCTTTCTCCTAGACCAGTGGCTATGACAAATTTAAAGAAACCAGTCATCCCGACCATTTATCTGGAGGAAGAATAGTTGGATTCATACCTTTCCCAAAGAGAACTTGTGCAAACAGCCTGGTATAAGATTTGAACCCTTGTTGCCGAGTGCATTTTCTACAATGATATCCATTACATGGCCAGTTTTGTATAAGTGTTATGGAATGCATTCTTGAGTACAGAGCCTGGTAGGAGGGTGTGACCTTGAGGTCAAACACCTGGCAGCTGAGTGATCATAGGTTTTGAACCAGCATGTGCAATTAATGAAATAGGATTTTTTGTTAAAATCTGCATGCTGGTGGGTTAATGGGTGATCACATGGGCTGAGTTTTTTTTATTTTTTTATTACTTACATTTGGGTCTGTGAGAGCTGCAGTTGAACCATAGAAACTGATGGATATGTTTTAAAAGTCTTAACATGTACTACCTTTGTAGAGTGTTTAAAGAAACGAAGATCTAAAAGATTCTCTTTATTACATGATGGTTGGAAACAAAGAAAAAGTCCATTTGATCTAATTAAAACCAGTTATAAACATGAGTATTTTATCCATATATCAACTTCTTTCAGTACAAGTCACAACCTTTAAATACACATGACAATATTACATAAGTATACTAAAAGTAAAGTTGGTGGCCTTAGTCAAGGGCAACCCAAAGACTCCCTTTTTGATAGCTACTACACCAAGGTGTAGGGGAGGGCGCTACTCCTTTCCCTGGTTTGCTCTACTTTACCCTTGATCCATACCTTATAATGCTGAGTGTTAAGCAAGGAGGCATCAAGTACCATTTTTGGAGTCTTTGGTATGACTCAACCTAGGATTGAACCCAGGTCTTCCGGGCCATTGGCGAACACTCTAACCATCACGCCACTGTCCGGTATAAGTATACTAGAATAGCTATAATTTTATAAAATCTTATTTTTTCATCTATATTTCTAATCAGCCAGGAAAAGTGAGAAATAATTAGCAATAATGAAAATGTCTGTAACAAAAGGCACATTTAAAAAATTTTACATTTTCATTGGATAAATCACCATCATCTTGTCGTGCCATCAGCATGGATATCTCTGACCTTCTCTCGTCACCCTTCCCTATCGTTCATCACTTCCAGTTGGTCCCCCGGGCTACACCCCATATCCTCACAAAGCTGCTGTGTGTAGGTTTGAGCTAGCTGCCCTGCTTTTGCACAGCCATGTGAAGGGGCCCATAGGAGTACATCACTTATGAGTTCATATCTACTTCTTTAGCAGTGTCTTGTATGTCTGGTTCATCTAACTTGGGTAGTTATTGGATAAAAAACTACAATATATTCAAAATCTTACTTTTCCTCTTTTCTATCCTGTGTCCACTTCTGCAGCTCTTCTGCTTGAGCTTCTTTCAGTCAATCAGAGCCAGTGGTCAATTTACTGCTAAAACATTTCTATTTTTAACTGGCATCTACTGCTATCCTGACCTTGACTTGGGGAAAGTTGAGCTAGGAAACAACTTACTACTAAAACAATCAACTACAGTCCCTAATTATATTACAGCAGGGTCTCTTGTGCTGCATCTATTTATGTGAGAAGAATAGAGCTGGTGGTGGGGTGGCACTGTTGTGAGGGTCCCTTCAAAGCATGAATGCAGTCAGTCAGATGCCTATGGAATTGCTGAGTTTGTATGCCTTTAAAACCATAACTTGTGTGGAACTGTTTTTGTTGCCTCCTCATTGGTCAAAGAGAGTCACACAATCTGTCCCCATGTCTGTAGGTGAAGCAATTAGCCAGTGTTCAGTATAAATGAGCACTGTCCAATTTTTTGACCTGGCAAAATTTGATTGAGTATAAATGCTCATACCCTTGAAAATAACCAAAGTTAGTGGAAGGCACCCAAGAAGAAAATTTGGGACAAGTTTTATATAAAACTGAATAAAATTTAAGAAATCTACATTCATCCATTGCACTTAAATCAGGGTCATTTGGTATATCTGAGACACCCAAAAGAAAATACCAAGAGAGTTGAGTAATTTTTACTGCTACTCATATGTACATGTATGAATCTCCCTAAAGAGCTAGACCTTGTGTCAAATTTCATGCTGGTAGGGATGTGGATAAATCCTACTTTCCTGCTGGTTTATTACAGACTAAATATGGTAGATATGTATTAAACAGTCCAGTCGGTGAGACTAAGAATATGCTAACTGTATCTCCTGCCAAGAGGTAAGATCTAACTTAACAGCATGTGATAGTGAGGGTCTATTTCTGGAGATTTGGGTAGTGGTGAGCACCCTCTCATTGGCATTACTTACAGGTCCTCTCTGACCTGGAGTGAGAGTACCTGTTAGGGTTCCATCTATGGATTAAGAAGATTTGTTTAAAAATTGTTGATATTTGATAAGACAGTGTACAAAGGGGAAAACCATCTTAAGAAATAACTACACAAAAAAATGTAGATATGAATGTACAATGAATGAGATTCCCTAACCTGTAGGTATAAAGTGGCTCTGAACAATTTGATGTGTTGACAAAATCAATCAATCATTAAAATTGTTGCTGCTTTTAAAGAAATTAAAAAAAGGTTGTATATTCTGACCCACTTTAAAATGATATCAAGCAAACCATTGAGAGTTTCATTCTTATGGAATGTCTCATAGATCTGGTTTTGTAAGTAAAACTTAGTGGCAACTGCAGAAAAATATTTAAAAAAAAAAAAAAAAAAAAAAAAAAGAAAGAAAGAACAGAGCATCACTTGGATTTGAGCTTTGAACCTTTTTATTTCTGCTCCAAGGCTTCTATAATTTAGAAGTCTGCTAGTAGACAACATAAACTGTAAATTTATATCTCTGTAGGTCTGTGAATGTCTGCAACTTCATTATTAAGAAATTCTTTTTTAATCAAATTATGAAGAGTTGAAAAAAATCCCAGCAACATTTTTAATAATCAAGATTTCTTTCAAAATCATGATGAATTTTCTTCTCAGAATATCAATTTTAGAGGGAATGGTTACTTTGGCAACAAACATAAAGTCAAAATTCTTAACCACTCCAAGAGCAACTTATGATTGATTTGCTATAGAGAAACAGTACAAGAGTTCTGCCAATAATTTTAGCACCATTATGGTGATGAGATGACATCACTCAATAACATCTGTCATCAAATGCAGCCAGTCTGAGAGAACAGAAGAGAAAGATTAAAAAAGGAAAGAAAAATCCATAGAAATTTACTGGAATTCTTAAAGAAAGGATATTTCATGATAAATCCGACATATTTAGCAGTTCTAAGTTCTGCGACTAAAGTCATACCATATTTACTTGATTATTATAGAAACTCAGATATAATGCTAAACTTACATTTTGTAGCTAAAAGTCAATAAGTTGGCGACCTTAATCATAGATGACATGAAGGCTCCCTTTTCAATAGCTACCACACCTAGGTGTAGGGGAGGGCACTACTCTATTCCCAGGATTGCTTGACTTCACCCATGATCCTTACCTTATAATGCTGAGTGTTAAGCAAGGTGCCATCAAGTACTATTTTTTGAGTCTTTGGTATGACTCGACTTGGGATTGAACCCCGGTCTCTCAGACCATTAGCGAACACTCTACCCAGTTGAAGTCAATTGTATATCTTATCTTTTTATATGATGCAACTCCTGAGTAAAGATCAACTCAAACTCTTTACCACAGGCAGGAAATGGCACAAGGTCAATAATTAAGCAGAATATAATTGGTTTAAATCCATAGTTCAACTTCAAGACTGGTTCTGAAAAGTTGCTGTTAACCTTTAAATATTTTCATTTGCAATTAACAAGTCTTGTTTTTTTAAAAAACTTGTTAGGTGTCTATAACCACTCTCCACAGCAGACAAATGGGTGAATTCAGTTTACCCTCTCTCACACCAGTTGCCATATCAAAGCAGAAGAGCCCAGTTTACTCTGGTATTTACCCATAACCGGCTCATTGGCCTAGTGGGTAGAGTGTTCGCCAATGGTCCGGGAGATCTGGGTTCAATCCCAGGTCGCGTCATACCAAAGACTTTAAAAATGGTACTTGATACTTCCTTGCTTAACACTCAGCAATATAAGGTAGGTATCGAGGGTAAAGTGGAGCAATCCAGGGAAAGGAGTAGTGCCCTCCCCTACACCTCGGTGTAGTAGCTATTGAAAAGGGAGCCTTCTGGTCACCCTCGACTACGGTTGCCAACTTTACTTTTTTAGTGAGAGAAGGGATGGAAACATTTATTTCCCAAAGACAAACTGAAATGCAATCAGTCTCATTCAGGATTCATTTAGAGAGTGCGGTCAGAGGTTTTTGCTTTATTTAAGGAACAAATATCACTGTAAATTTTAAAACATTCTATATAAAAGCTGTAGTCACTTTATTTAGTTTGTGGTTGAATTGTAAGTCATAAAGAAAAGGATGATATTAATACATACATGATACATTTTTCTAAAAGAAGAAAGAAAAATGAACACATCTTCCTTTCAACATTCTCCATCTGATACTCCACGCTTGAGACTTTACTCTCTCACTCCTGATTGATCATTTGTTTGCACACAATTACATGATTTCAAGTAAGGCTATGTAACACTAACAATTGAATTTAACATCAGTCATTTGTTTGCACACAGATGGTTAAACAGTTCTAATTAACCCATAGATGGGACCCTTATAGATACTACAAATCTGGGTCAGAGTGAACTGTACTTCACATTCCCTAAAGCTCCAGGACTAGAGCCTCACTGTTATATTCTCATGTGCCGTATCATAATGACACAATAATTAAACAGACGCAATGACAAAGACGCAGGAAGACTTCTTTATAAAAATATTTACCAGTCACTTTATTGCAAGGGTTCAAAAAGGTTGTGTGGGGTTTTACTGTGAGAGGGAGTTGGAGATCGAACATAAGCTGCAATACTTTGACCCCAAACTTATGGCCGGCAACTTTGTGTCTTTCTCATTCTTCTGATGCTCAAGCATCTTCTCTGGACCCCAATTCATCAGGGCCCCAAGCCCCTTCGGCCTGGTGTTGCTTTCCCTACCACATCTCCCTCTCCAACTGCCTGCAACTCAACTGGCCCGTCAAACTCAACTGAGTTATATAATCGTTTGACGCCCACTCAATCTTTGAAATCGAATGTTTAATCGTCATCAAGCGGAAATAACTATCATGCAGTTCACAGGTCACTCTCTTCCGGTGCATCAGTCTATGAGAGTATCATGGGATTTTTTAGCTTGTCCCATTTTATTAGCAAATTTCAACCCATGCGATTTCCTCTCCTAACTGCCATTGGAATGTGTCACTTCCTTCCGGTGCATCACCTTGAATGGCATTTTGCTCGGGCCAAAGTTCAAAATATAACACTCACCATCAGATAGATTATTGTCAATTCCAAGGTGTATGCATTTACCCAACCCCTCTAAACAAGTAGGATATGATGCAAGATAAATTTTTTTAGTGAAGTTTAACAGGTTTGAATTCAGTTTTCTTACTCCTAGACTGGTTGCCTTACTAAGGTTAAAGAGCTCAGTCTGCCCTACCATTTATCCATTGCTGGAGAGAGAATATTTAGATTCATACCTTTCCAAAAGTTATTTATGCCATGTGAAACACCATCAGTCTCAATCAGGATTTGAACTTGGGTCACTGTGTCCATTTCCTATGATGATAGCCATTACTCCACAAGTGATTATATACACATGTGTATGTATTTGTATGTTCAAAGATTTTGAAGGAAATCATTAATACTTCTTGCAATATCTGAGATTCAATTCATTTTGAGTCATGATGTAAACTGTAGACATTGGTACAATTGGTTTGCCAGCATTATTTAAGAAAGCCAGTTCTTATGCGCTAGCACTCAATAAATAAAGGAATTACAAATCTAAAGTGAATGTTAGCTCACTTTATAAATATCAAATAAAAAAGGTCAAAATTAATTAACCCTTGGGATCTTTATGATTTGACCCACACTGGGAGAATTTCCAAGAATTTGGACAGTCAGTATATACATTGTTAACAAACTCATACATGAGTTCTCAGAAAAAAATCCTTAATTCAGCAAGTTAATTTTGAAATATTTCAAAAAGGAAAATTTGAAAATTTTTGTTTGCTTGTTTTACATTTTCTCTTCAAAAGGAAAACAAAAAAAATATGACAAAAAAAAAATCAGTTTTTCTAAGTTCATAACTTAATATCCTTTCAACAGTTATTTCATTTCCTTTATATCCATTTTATAAACAAACAATAGTGATCTATTAAAATACAAAAAAATGATTGCCACATATATATATATATATATATATATATATATATACACACACACACACACACACATTTATATATATCATACCAAAGACTCAAAAATTGGTACTTGATACCTCCTTGATTAGCACTCAGCATTATAAGGTATAGATTAAGAGTAAGTGGAGCAATCCAGGGAAAGGAATAGCACCCTCTCCTAAACCATAGTGTAGTAGCTATTGAAAAGAGATCCTTCAGATCATTCTCGACTATGGTTACCAACTTAACTTACTTTTATATATATATATATATATATATATATATATATATATACATATACATATCAGAGGACTCAGTGAGCCAAGTTTAAATCCTCAACAAAGCTGTTTGCATTTCATTTTCATGCTTATGCTCTTGGGAAAGGCATGAATCTTCTCTTTCTCATTTATGAGGAAATAATAGGGTAGTATACTCTCTTTAGCCTTGGTAAAACAACCAGTCTATAAGAAAAAAATTAATTTAAAAGCAGGAGGTATGGGGTTACCCATTCTATACTATAAAAACCCACTTCAGCACAGTCACAGATATGGTATAGAAGTTGCCCTGTGGCCTTAACAGTGCAGGACAATTATCTTATATAATAAGTACTAATTTTATATATCAGACATAAAACAGTCAGTTCAAAATATTTGGATACCAAATAATAATTATTTAACAAATGGGTATGCAAAATTAATGATTAATTTTTTTGTCTGTTCTTTTGTGGTATATCAAATTTTAAATCTAAATTTAAAACTTTCTTCACAAAAACATTTGTCCTGACAATGACCTAAGATCAAAACTACTTGAGAACAATTAAAAAGTAAGTAATAACCAAGAAATATTCCTGCTTATCTTATATATATATATAAAATAGGTGTGTGTAAAAATTATGAGTGTTCTTCTGAAAACTAGAAATTGAATATACAATTCTAAACCTATTTTAAGTGGGGAGGACTACCCGTGATATAATGGCTAATATTCTGAACTGCAACATTGTAATGACTTCAAATTCCAGTTGCACTATTATATTCACTTTTAAACTTGGAAAGCTATGAACCTTCTTAACCCCTCAGCTATGGATTGAATAATACCAACTTTTGATTGGTATTTCATTCATCATAATTGTAGCTAGGGAAGTTCCCGTGGCATAAAGGCTAAAGTGCTGAGTGGTAGTGCCTGTTAGGTTCCATCCGCTCTGACCAGGAGTGGTAGTGCCTTGGAGATTTAGCGAATGCAGTGTACTCCTTCCTTGCTATTGCTCCCAGGTCCACTCTGACCAGGAGTGGTAGCACCTGATAGGGTCCTATCTATGTGTCAAATAGAAGAAACTGTGCAAACAAGTGACTGATGTTAAACTGAGACTGTTATATAGCAATACTTAAAACCACTTAACTATATACCTTGAAGTGAGTTCAAACTCCAGCTGTGCTATTATGTTCACTTTTGGACTTATATCCTTGGGAAAGGTATGTACCTCCTTATCCCTCCAGCTATGGGTTAAATAGTATCACTATGATTCTTCTACAAGGATGACTTTGGCATTAAATAACCCATGAAGATTGACATACAATTAAACAAAGAAACAAAAAAAAATTTGCGTGTTCCGTTTTTAAAGCTTTCATCCTGTATTGAGGGAAAAAAATGGTGGTGAATATGATTCATGTGAGACAGAGTATGTTGTTTCTTTTCAAGTTGAACATGACAGCATTAGAAGCAATGATGATTGAGGAATCCTGTGCAGAATGGTTCAGTTGGAAGCATTAAGCATGAAGTTCAGGAAAGTGAATTTGAGTTCTAAGATAATTCATGCATCAGTAGACTCCAAGAATTTAGAATTGATGACTTGGAAGCTCTTTTGGATGATGACACCCACTCAAGTTTGAAATTAGCTGAAATATTTGGTGTTGATGAATTGGAAAACAGTTGCAGGGAAACAGGTGGCAGTTTTATATCTTCAAATTAGCATTAGCTTCACAATTCTGAGAATGATTTTACCAGTTGAGATTTCCATGTTCTGACCAAACCTGATTATCCAGTTGTCTGGCAGGTGTTTCATTAAATTAACGACTAATTGTCATTGGGAATTAACTGAGGAACTTGTTAATTCTTCATGAGGAAAACAATTTGATTATATTGAAGCAAAAAGATTGATTGCCATTATCATCATTATTATCAATATTGTGTTTTGGGAATGACATTTACGTGAATCCGGTGGTGAGACTCCAGTTCTGAAGCTCTCAGAAGTGTGGAATCACTCATTCATTGCCATTAGTCCCAGAGTGGCAATATCCATCTATGGGTTTAAAATTATTTTTAACTATATTGATACAAGGGCTCTAAGTATAAAGAGTTTATCTGTATAAAGTGATTGTGAACTACATTGATACATTGTATCAATGTAGTTCACAATCATTGATATTGTATCAATGATACAATATCAATGTTTAAGAACCAATGTAACTAAATAGGAAGTATTTGCCAGTTTAAAATGATTGTCAAGATATATATAAAAAAATCTATCTTGAAAATCATTTTTAAATTATATATATATATATATATATATATATGTTTCTTGTATATATCATATATATAATTTTTTTTTTTTGTATATATCATATGTATATTTTTTTTGTAGATATTATGTATACAATTGGAGACCATAATTGTAGACTAACTTCAGAATTGAATAATCAGTTAAAAGTTGATATGTTAGGAAACCAACTAACAGTTGGTTCCGTAATTTGAATTGTCATAACCAAAATATTGGTATAGATTACTAATAACTTGTCGCTATATACTGTAGTTATAATAATTGTTAAACTGACTTTAGCATTAAATAAACTAACAAAGGTTGAGATACCATATTATCTGAATCATAACTATTGTCATCCCTTTCACTAATACCCCTGATCTCCCATTACAGTTATATTTTGTATATGAAACATATCTGCTAATCTATCAAATATTAGGAAATAGGAGTCATATTACTTTCTGTTATTTTTATTTGCATTATTACATTTGTATCTTTATTATTTTTTTTCTCTATGTTCCATAAATTATTCAGACAGTATCTCTGGCTTTGTTGTATTTAACACAATACTCCTGCTGATATGTTTCTAGTTCTTCTTTAAGTGTATGTTTCACCTAATAATCCAACATTTATCTTCACCTAAAAGCAATTCATTAATCTTATGTTCAAATCTGAATTGTTATAAACAAATTATTGGTACAAATTGCAAATAAATAAATACATAAATAAAATAGTCTGGACTTCATACATTTCTGAGTGTTAAGATATATGAGAGTCATTCAAAAAGTTCTAAGATCACCCAAATTCTTGATTTGACACATATCTACCTACATAGAAATTAAGACAAATCTGAATTAGGTCTTCTAGTTTTATAAAAAGTGATAGTGTGTTGCCACAACAAAAATTTTCAGTTATGGCTTTTCTTTCTGGGTGGGGCTTAGAACTTTTTGAACAAACTCACCTACTTCAGAGCTGCCATCCAATCCCTTAGCCATTACACCACAAGGACTCCCATTTTTTTTTTTTTTTTTGTACTTGGGTTACTATTTCTTAAACAAGGAATGGAATATATTGGAGACAATTATAAAGGCTAAGTTCAAGGTGAGACTAAGACATGTCTCTGCTTTAGAGAAGCCTACGTATCCATAAAAGCTGCTTTATCAATTAAGGTAATGGTATCACAGAATCTGAAGATAAAATGACAATTACCACAAACATCCCCCACCACATACACAAAAAAAGAGGTGAAAAGGAATGAGAAGAAGAAAGTGTTGTAGAGACTCTGGGTTAAAACAAAGTTTTGATGTCACCTTATTAATACATTGCAATTTATTTTTTCTTTTTTTAACATTAAGACGTACATTGTTAGTTATTATCAATAACTCTCACCTATAAGAAATAACACATCACTCAATAAGACCCAGGCCTAACTAATGAAACAACTCTTAGGCAAAATTTGACTTTATTCATCAACAGTCTCCTTCTAGGGTGATACACTGATTCCAACGCTTCTCTAACAATTCCATCCTTTTTTTGTAGAACGATTTGTCTTTTGTCTCAAAATACACTTCAGTTTCTAATATCACTTCATTGCAGTCAAATCTCTTTCTCTGGAGCATTCTTTTGAAATCTGCAAACAGCCAGTAGTCACTGGAGGTCAGATCTGGAGGATAAGGTGAGTGTGGCAGCAATTCAAAATGCAATTCATGTAGTTTTGCCATCATTGCGATCAACTTGTGACATTGCATTGCTTTTGTGAAAAAGCACCTTTTCCTTCTTCATTTGTGGCTGTTTTTTGGCGATTTCTTCCTTCAAACACACCAATAATGCTATATAATATTTGCTATTGATGGTTCTTCCTTTCTCAAGGTAATCAATGAACAAAATACCTTGTGCATCCGAAAATATGGAGGCCAAAACCTTGCCTGCAGATGTTTGCATCTTTTGTCACTTTGGACAGCTTTCATCTGCTGCTGTCCATTTTGACTCCGAAGTGAAGTGGGGTATCCATGTTTCATCCATTGTCCCATATTTATACAAAAACTCCTTTTTGTAGTGTTGAAATAGTTGCAAACAATACTGAATCATTGACATGTTGTTTTTGATGAACTGTGAGCAAACCATGGCACTAAATTTGAACATAGCTTTCTCATTGACAAATATTCATGCAAAACGGTCAATACACTGCCTTCTGATATCTTCAACTCCTCTGCTATCTCATGCAACTTCAATTTACAATTGGCCAAAATGAGTTTGTGAAGTTTTTTGGTGTTTTCCAGGACAACTGCTGAATTTAGGTGACCAGAGCATTCAGCATCATTTGTGTCTGTATGACTGCGTTTAAAGTCAGCATATCACCTCTTAAACATTGTTTCCAATGGAGCAGAGTCCAAATAATATTAATCAAACTATTGCTTTGCTTGAAAAGCATTTTTTCCCATCAGAAAGCAATGCTTTATCAACATATGAAATTCTGATTTTTCCACTCTTTTGAAAATTTGCAACAGTAGTTTCACTTAAATAATTAATTTGTAAACAAATGATCTGATTGGGCTCAAATTTTGACACGTGCCATTTGAAGGTTAGTACTTTATAAAAATATGGATTTCTTATTAGCGGTGCTATCTATATGTCAGGCCCAGAACTTATTGAGTGATATGTTACATTGCCCAAGTTTAAACCTCCAAGATTGTCTGAAAAAATTCATTTAAAAACGATTAAAAAAAAAAAGGTTAATTTATTGATGGGTAAAAGCTAAAAATAAGTGTTAAAATGTTTTCTTTCTACAATAAGTACTTAAGTTTTTAATGAGATTGATTAATTTTAACGGCATGTAATCTTGTTATGGATTATTTCATGCATAGAGGTTAGGGAATTGCATACATAATACACTTACATTTTTGTTTGGTTGGATTTTATGGCATATTAACCATTGTAGGTTATTTAATGCCAAATCCTCTTTATACATATATATTAAATGTATATATCATTAGTAAACAAATTTTGCAGATAACATTCTTAAACAAGCCTGATTTCTTTTTTTGTATACAGTTAAGTGGTTTCAAGTATTGTTATATAACAGTCTCAATTTAACATCAGTCATTTGTTTGCACAGTTTCTTCTACTTGATAAATAGATAGGACCCTATCAGGTGCTACCACTCCAGATCAGAGTGGACCTGGGAGCAATGGCAAGGAAGGAGTACACTGCATTCACTAAATCTCCAAGCCACTACCACTCCTGGCCAGAGCGGACGGAACCTAACAGGCACTACCACTCCAGGTCAGAGCAGACAAACCCTAAAAAGGTACTACCGCTCCAGGTCAGAGTAGACTTGGGCGTAAATGCAATGAAGGAGTACTCCCCACTCTCTAGAGGTTCAGAACTGGAGCCTCACTATTAGATAGTTTCACATCATTCTTATGACACCTTTTTTGGGAGGTGAAGAAGCTACTGCCCTAACGCACAGGAGAAATAATACTTACTGGCTCGCCAGCCCGGCTGACGTCAACTAACAAACAAATGCCAATGAGTTGGCCAGCATATATGGACACTAGCATAGCCACTCTTAGGCTCATAGCCAATCAACACACTGGGAATGGATGAGACCACCTGCACATGGTGGAACGCCCCAATGTGCATATAATCTTCCCTTCCTGATGCTCAAGTGACTATTCACTTTCATGCGGGATTCAACTTGTGAACTACACTCAAGTACCGAACTTTGACCGGAGGGAGGGGGTCTTAACCCCTCTGCAGGGAATAAAGCCAGCATATTCCAAGCCATGCTGACAAGGCAGTCAAGATTTAATAGTTTTGAAACTGCTGGTATAAGGTCAGAGTTTCGAAGCACAATAACAAGCTTTTTAATATCAATATCCCACAACTACAAATTAAACTGACTCCATATCAGTTAATTGCAACTGCTACTTGTATTGTGTAAGCTACACAAACATATTCTATCTTAATTAAATTTATGACTTGAGAACAGAGTGGCTCTTGGCACTTAATATTAATGGTTATTGCCATGAACTAAATTCTCACAGGCAATGACATTTGACTATAGCCAAATATCATAAATAATTAAAAGTACAGATTTATAAGCAATTGCATTTAATGGTTAACTTGCTGAAATTTACAAAGATTCTAAAATCTGCACAAGTTTAATTCAACAATATATACGAATGGGATGTGCAGGATAGCATAATGATTAAAAAGGTAGAAAACAGAATTGACAAACTGGGCTTGAGATTTGGTGAAGTCCATTTTCAGTCACTTCAGCATAAATTCCTGGAGAAGGGCATGAACTTATTTTGCCTAAATGCAAGAATCAATAAAAAATAAATATACCAATTTTTTTCAATGAATGTTGATATAACAACTGTCACAGCAGTATAAAAAATTATTTCGAATGAAGTTAGTTTAAACTAAATGCCCCGAATGCTATTTAACAACATAAAACAATATTTTTAAACAATTTATATATATATATATATATATATATATATATATACACACACACACACACACATAGATGGTGAAAGCTGAAGAGAGAATAATTGAATTCATACCTATGAGTGAATAGTAGGCCTGACTGGCTCCTCAACCTTGGTATGACAACTGATATAGGAGAAGGAAAAGTGAATTCAAACCTTTTAAAATTTGCTTAAAAATTGACCTTGTGTCACATACTGCTCGTGCAGAGAAGTGAGTTAATGTATAAATACATGAGGGGGGGGGGTCCAGTCCCATTATGGCTAATGTGCTGGATTGTACCATTATAGTATACACAAACCATCATGGGAACCCTCAATGTTAAGTAGGATTCTCCTTGCAAGTAGTCTAATGGACCAGTACTCTTTCTTCCCTGAGAAAAATTGTTCCTTAAAAATTAAAAAGAGATTAAATCATGTGTACACTGTTTCTATAAAATAAAATTTCATTCTCAGTGAAGCTATACTTATAGTGAATCCTGTCATTTAAATTTTCTATTATATTGTTGGATTTTGTTACAACACTTACCCATACTTATTCACATAAACTGATTTATTGACAGCAAATTGAACATTTAGAATAACATTAAAATTGATTACTAAAACTAGAAGAAAGAGAATGGTAACAAAAATTAATACAGAATAAGTATGTATGATTCTTGCCTTTTGGAAAATGTGCACAATCCAATAATTAAATCTGATATTTCTATTAGGAATTATTCACATAGCTGGTTTACCAATTCAAATTAAAAAAAAAAAAAAAAACAGTTAAGATAGAATTAATATTTTGTATAGTTTCTATTTATTACTCTTGTTTTCATCACAAAATAAAAAGCATTGTTAATATTGAGACAATCATCCCAAATTTTTTTTACTTTATTTTTACAAGTAAATCTCTCTCTAAAACTGAGCACTCTGGGATCTGATAGAGCAAAATGTAAACAAAACGAAATTTGATACATATGCATTAATTCCCGAGCTGATATTGAGTTGCAAGCTTGGCCCTAGGGATATGTCTTCAGCCTGACATAAAGAAGTTAGGTGGGTTTCGATCCCAGCTTGGAGCGTCTCGTGTCTAGCCACACTGAAAAGTTATGATACAACAAAACAATCTGACTGTGGATGACTATATATATATATATATATATATATATATAGAGAGAGAGAGAGAGAGAGATAGATAGATGGTATTTAAGAAAGTGTTAACATTTCCATAGGAGTTCCTTTATGAGTTTACAATCCCAATCAACACATTATTGAAATCTTCCAAAATGGTCTCCATAATATCAGTTCTGATTTTCTAATAAAGTTACTACAATAGAAATATTAACTTTTTTTAATCACCAGTGAGAGATTCCAAGAATGTATTGGTAGGGATGGTAAACAGAGACTGTTTGAAATTATTTCATGAAAGCATTCCCATAAGAATGTAAACATTCTTTTTAAAACCCTGTATAATTTTGTAGTAGTAATGCCACGAACAATCTTACCTCGAAGAAACAGAAGGTGTGCTCTCTCTGCTACCGGCATGCAGAAACCAGAAGAAGAAAAGGATGCAAGAGGTGTGACTTGTTTTATGGAGGAGAATGAGATAAGCCTCCGTGAAGTGGCGAGATTTGATGAACATAAAAGAGACTAAGTTTAAAGTGGAAAAGAGCAGCATTTTGCTGATGTCTGATTGAGGAACATCCATCAGTTCATTTTGCAAGTTAAGTGAGTTGACTAGTGCCCAATAGGTTGATTCCTCTTCAACTAGACTTCTGAAACCAACTAGGTTTGTTATTTGTTACCTTTAGACACCTAAGTTAATGGACTAATTATCAAACTTGGAACATTGGTTGATTGTATTGTATGACCTATCAACCCATATAGGTTATTTAATGCCAAATAAATATATATAAATATATATTAAATACATCATTTATAAGTGAATAGTTTGTAGGTAACATTTTTAAATGAGCCATTGCTCATTTGTTTGCACACAGTTAAAAGAACTGCTATGTAATACTTAGAGTTCAATTTAAGTCATTTGTTTGCACACAGTTTAATAGTTTTATTTGACCCATAGATGAGACCCTAACAGGTACTACTAATGTGGGTCAGAGTGAACCAGAGGGTAATAGCAATGAAGGGGTATTCCACATCCCCCAAACTCCTCAGACTGGACCCTTACTATCAGATGAAGCTTAATGTCATACTCAGGAAACTTGTTTGGGGAGTCTTACCTCTCTGCAGAGGTCCAGTTGGTATATTCTACATCCCTAGCTGACAGGGCAAACTCGGTATGTGAACTCTTGTCCTGAAGGATTATTTTAAAGTCAACTAAGCTCCATATCACACCTGACGATGCCTAGAACATTTTAATTTAAAATTCATCCATAAAATCTAAATCCTCCAGCTAGCAGAGAGACAGTTTTTTTTTTGGAATAAAATTAATAAGGCAGGACCCATTTGTACAGAAAACAAAACAGAACTTTTGCTTAATAAAATGTGCTTTAGTATATTACTTTTATCCCAGGTAATACCAAATTCTTCAGTATGTGTATATTTTTCAAAAATTTTATTTTTGGGATTTAAAAATTTTCTACATCACCAGAATATTCCATTCTAAAGAGATAGGCAAACTTGGTAATTAGAAAATCCACTGCTATGGTACCAGGAGCCATACTCTTTGCCACTTAAAATGAAAGTGATTATCCAAAATCATTGAAAAAAAAAAATCACTTGAATTATCCATGTACTTTTTGTGGGTAATAACTCGTAATTATATAAATACTGATGATTTTTTTTTTCACAATACCCAGAGAATACCATAAGCAACTTATAATTGAACTCTATTTTATTGTCTCTTTATGGCAAGGAAGTCATGGTGAGCTTAGAATCGGTAATCATGAAAAAATGTTTATCACGAAAACCCTTTTCCTAAGCCAGTTCCATAATCAAAATTATAGAGTCCATTTTGTGATTCTGATTTCTTTTTCCTCACTGATTTTAGATTCTCAATTAGTTTAATAATCCATTTGTAATTTCACAGGTAAGATCTTAATAAGATTAAAGAAAAATCATTACAAGGTTGTTGGTCAATCAACTGAGCAGATTGAGTTCTTCATAACCTAGAACATTCATATACATTGTAACCTGTAAATTCATTCTAATTTTTAGTGATAGTAGATATAATAGTAACAAGGTCACTTAATATCCAGGTTTTAAAAATCCAAAACTTGAGGTTAATGTTATCAAATTTGCAATTAACAACAAGATCATAAAACAAATGAAGTTGAATAAAATATAAGAGTTTTATTTGAGAATATTGAGTAACAGCATGTCAACCAGTCCAGGGTTATTTTATGTCTTGGTTTTATGGCATATCAACCATTGTAGGTTATTTAATGCCAAATCCTGTTCAATCATATATTTAGATATATGATTTGTAAACACATTTTGTTAAACTTTTTAAACAAGCCTGAATCCATTTTTTTTGCACACAGTTAAATGGTTTCAAGTATTGTTATGCAATAGTAACAATTTAACAGTCATTTATTTGCACACATTTATATAGATATACATGATATGTAAGAGATTAGTTTTTCGGTAATTTCATTTTTAAATGATTTAGAGCTAATTTGTTTGCACACTTGCAATTGTTTCTTCACAGTTAAATGGTCTCAATTATTGCTATTGAACACTTATAATTCTATTCAATATCAATCATTTTGTTTGCGCACAGTGAAGTGGTTATAAGTATTGCTACTTAGTACTAATTATTCAATTCAACATTACTCATTAGTTTGTGCACAGTTAGAGGGTTATGTATCACTAACAATTCAATTAAACAGTCATTTGTTTACACACAGAAAAATGATCGAACAGTTCTATTTCAAACAATTCAATTAAACATGAGTCATTTATTTTTACTCAGTTTAAATGTTAAGCAGTTCTATTTGACCCAAAGATAGGACTATCAGGTTTTACCACTCCAGGCCAGAATGGGTTTGGGAACGATGACAATGAAGGAGTATTCTGCATTCCCCAAAGCTCCAGCATTATTGGAGCCTCACCATCAGATTGTTTTGTTTCATATCCAGGACATTTGTTGGGGGAGTCTTATCCCTCTGCAGAGATGCAGTTGGTGCATTCTACAGCCCCAGCTGACTGGGCTATTTATGGTTTGGTTTGGTTTGGTTTTATGGCATATCAACCTATGTAGGTTATTTAACGCCAAATCCATTTTTATGTAAATAATCTGTTCTATTGAAAACAGTTCAGTTTAGCATAAGTACACAATTTAATTGTCAAAAACATTTCCATTTCAAACTATTCAAGCAGTTATATGTAATAATTCGGTTAAGTGTAAATACAGTTTTAATGTCGAAAAACAGTTCTATTTGAAATAATTCAGCTAAGCATAAGCACGCAGTTTAAGTGTAAGTACGGTTTAATTGTCAAAAACGTTTCTATTTCAAGCTATCCAGTTTACTCAATTCATGTTAGCATAAGTATGCTGTTAGTTTTATTTGAACCATAGATAGGGCCCTATCAGGTGCTACCACTCCGGGCCAGAGTGGACCTGGGAGCGATGTCAATGAAGGGGTACTCCGCATTCCCCAAAGTTCCAGCACTGCTGGAACCTCATCATCAGATTGTTTAGTGTCATATCCAGGACACTCGTTGGGGTGGTCTTACCCCTCTGCAGAGAAGCAGTCAGTGTATTCTACAGCCCCAGCCGACTGGGCAATGGGCTATTTATGTCTTGAGACATTACTCGTATGCATTCACTATGTAATAGTAATGAAAGGATACTTCACACTTCCCAGATCTCCAGGACTTGAGCCTCACTACTAGATGCAATTTAGTATCACACCAATTTTTGAAAGAAGTCTTACCACTCTGCAGGAGATACAACTTGTATATTCTAAGCCTGACAGGGCAAACTTTTAAGACAGAGGTTATACTTTTGAGGTTTGGTTTGGTTTATTTGTTTTAATGGCATATCAACCTTTGTAGGTTATTTAATGCCAAAGCCATTCTCCGAGAAGAACAGTAGTGGTACTATTTAACCCATAGCTGGGAGGAAGAGGGGGTTCATACCTTTCCCAAGGGTATTTGCCTGAACGTGAACGTAATAGCACGACTGGAGTACGAACTCGCTTACTACGATTCCGCATTCCATTGCTTTAACCATTACACCACAAAGACACCCCCTTATACTTTTGATGAAAACTGATTGGAAATTTTAGAAATAGACAATTGGCAAGAAAAACAATAAAGAATTTTATTTAATAAACAGCATAAATTGCTATCAGCATTCAAAGGGTTAAGCTTTGTTTTATGCATGTCATTATAAAAGTTGATAAGAACAGAAGAAAGTGAAATAAATGTGAGTTACTGCATAAACAAAAAAAAAAAAGCAACATCCACACAAGTGATTTTTATCATTAAGGGTTTTCGGACTATTGTCTTCAACTTTATTGTTATTTCCATAATGTTTCGGCCGATACGTCCTCTGGCCTTCTTCAGGTGTTTGTCAAACTTGGGAACCTTTACGGAACTTCGAATTATGTCCTTTATTGAATCCACAGGGGTTGCCTGTTCTAATTCCGTTAGCCATAACTGGGTAAAAGGGTTATGTATTCCTGTATTGTTACTTGCCTGCAGTCAGGATTGAACCTGAAACATCCAGATGATTGTCTCTTTAGAAGCAGGACACATAATATAACAGTTATAGGTGTTGGTTCACCAAGCTTTGTCTCAGAAATTTAGACAACTCATATCCACACAAGAGTATAGAAGATCTGACCATAAATGAAAGACATTTGACTAGACAACAGTCCTGTCAGTTATTATTCATCTCTTTGGCCAGAAGTTTAAAAAATGATAGTATGATCTACAGCAGGTAAATATGGTCTGAACAGAGTATCAAGCTGAATATTTATTTTTGTAAAAATTCAAACAGAAATACAATGATACAAAGGTCATTTTAGTTGGTTAAAGTACATGCAGTACCTACACAAAGGATAATAAACTAACTGAAGACTTATGGCATAAATGTCTGAGTCAGTTGAAATACCAGCTGTAGCATCTTGCTTGGAAACCAACTAAGCACTCAGTATTTTCATAGGGATCTGGCGATTAGCAATCTTTTCAGTAAGCTCCCATAAATGATTTTAACATGCTGTCTGCTGATTTGAAGTTACATTTCATTTTGATTGGTTGATTTGAAGAGATTATTGATGAAATAATCTTTTTCTATGATCTTCCTATCTTATTTATTTTTGTTTTCAATTTATGCCTGAACTAAAAATAACATGATGTTGTCTGCTACAGTATGGATGGAAATCTATTTGTTTATAGTGAAACCCTGAGTGGTCTCCCTTGTTCAGTTGGCTTCAAGCAAACTGATAAAATTACATTATCTCTTCTTGACAGTCATGATAAGAGAGAAAAAAAATTACTAAATGTGATAAACACTTTTGGAATGTCCAAGGATAAAGTAAACAAATTATAAAAACTACCATAAAATCATTAAATTAAGCACATTACTTGATTATTTAAAAGCAACATATATAACTCTAGTTAGTCTCGTATACAAATGAACTGCAGCAAATAAAAATCTCTAATATCTAAAAAAAGATATTAGTCATATATTACATTAGATTGCAGTAAATGTATTTTTCTTTGACAACAGACTCGTACTACAAAACTTATTTTATGTATACATCTAAAGACTATAAGGGGTACATGCAATGGTTATCATTGTAGGATATGGAATTAGTGAATAGAGTTCAAATCCACTATGAAGTTGTTTGTGTTCCACTTTGCATTAATCCTCTTTGGAAAGGCATGAATCCATCTCTTCTCCCTCCAGCTATGAGCAAATAGTAAGGTAGATTAAATTTTTTAAACTTTGGTAAGGCAACTGTTCTAAGAAAAGGAAAACTCTGAATTTAAAATAGCCATAGTCTGCTTAAAAAAAATTAACCTTGTGTCACATCCGACCTGTAGCAGAGGAATTAGGTAAATGAATACAACTAAAAACTATGACATATATATATATATATATATATATATATATATATGCAAGGTGATTGAAAAGAAACTTCCTATTTCAAAATGGTTATTATTCATTTCTTGTTGAAATTAAGAAATAAATTATAAGAATTTTAAAATAGGCAGTTACTTTTCAATCATAATCAGTTACTATATATATATATATATATATAATAAATAAATGAATAAATATATACATATATATTTAATTCATGGAATTTAGACTGTGATCCTGGGTTTCATGGAGTTTTTTGCAAAACAATCATCAGGCAGTTTAGAAAATGTAGTGAATCAAAAATCGAAAAAAATAGTCAAAAACCTTTGGGATTTCATATGAATGTTTACATGTGGTTGTAAGTGTGTGAGCGTATGCATGCATGTGTTATAGTTACGTATGAATGCGTGTTTTTATGAGTTTAAGCCAAGCTACAATTGCAGTGTGTCGTGTAAGCGGATGTGGATTTGTGGTTGTATATTAATATTTCGCTGCATTATTTTATTTCTGTATGTGTAGGTGACTATAGCTAAGGAACAAAACAAAACATTAGCACTGCATGTCATGGGGAATGAATAAAGATTTGATTTGTAAGCATATTTGAACGGTTGTATTATAGTAGATCAGAATTACAATGGGTATAAGTAAGGGTATATTGTACAATATTGGTGTAATATTTAGGGGAGGGAATTGGGCTAGGCATAATTAGACATAATTTGCATACAAGAACATGATACACTCACACCGAAGATATCAAATATCACGAAACTGGCAACGGATGGATGCGGGTCACTGTATCAGCATGGAAAAACTCTGTCAATGCCTCGGTAGGAGGGGTGGGAATGCTTATAGGACCAAGAGTGCTAAAAACACTTAATAGCATTGAGAGAATACAACCTAGGATGATGGCCGCAATGTTTAATGGCAACCCCAAAGCAACAATCATCTCCTGCTACAGCCCTACCAACGTTAGTGAAGAAACCGAACTAGTCACCTTCTACGAGGAGCTATCCTCCCTAGTGCGTAGCATTCCGAAACACAACCTACTAGTCATTGGTGGAGATATGAATGCACAAATTGGGAAAAACAGGAACAACAAATACAGCCTACACAACACATCAAATAGGAATGGACAACATCTAACTGATTTCATGATAGAAAATATATTAACATGCCTCAATACAAACTATCAAAAAAGGGAGGGAAAATTTTGGACCTACACATACGCGAACAATAATAAAGCGCAGATAGACTATGTCTTTATAAACAGGAAATGGAAAAATAGTGCAATGAATTGCGAGGCATACTCCTCTTTCGAGGGCGTGTCCTCCGATCATCGAATAGTCACGGCCAAATTATGACTAAGCCTACGAAAAACGCCACACGAACAGCGACAACTAAGCACTATGACTGGGCCCTACTTAATAACAGAGAAATTAGAGACAAATATGCATTAGAATTAAGAAACAGATTCGAAATGCTACAAGAGAAGACAGAAAAAAGTACCCCAAATGACGAATATGAGAATTTTGTTGAAGCACACCGTGAAGCGGCATCAATGTGTATTCCAACAAAACCTAGAACTAAATATACAGTCCCTTGGGAAACATTAGCGGTTAGAGAAAAATGTGCACTCGTGAAAACTGCCTCCAAAAGCTATCGGAACAAACACAAATGCCCGAAAACTAGAAAAGGCACAATATCAATTAACAGGAATATATCTAAAAGAACAGACAGAATACATACAAAATCAGATAGATAAGATGGTGGAAGATAGGCAATCTAGGATAGCCTGGCAAACAATAAACGAAGTGAGTAGAAGGAAGAGCACAGCCAAAGCAAAATTGAAAGCTGCAAGCCAACAAGAAAGAGTAAAACTGTGGAAACAGTGTTTCGAAAATCTACTAGGAAACCCACCGAAAGTAACGAATGAACCCATCACCAGAATTATCAGTAAGCAATTAGACATTAAACTCGGTCCATTTACCAAGGAAGAACTCGACTCGGTTCTTAGAAAAATTAAAAATAGGAAAGCTGCAGGGCTAGACGAGATCCCCCAGAAGTATGGAAGACCAGACAATTCGACGACATACTGCTCCGACAATGCAACGCAGTCTATAATCAAAATAGGATAGAAAGATGGATGAAGGGATGCATCCTCCCTTTCCCTAAAAAGGGCGACCTCGGATTAGCCAAGAACTACCGAGGGATAACACTTACATCCATAGCAACCAAAATCTATAATACCCTACTGTGAAACCGCATAGAACCCAAAATAGACAACATAATTAGGAAAAACTAAAATGGCTTCTGGAGAAATAGATCCACAACCTCACAAATATTGACCATCCGAAGAATCCTTGAAGGCATTCGGGTAAAAAACCTACAGGCGACATTACTATTTGTCGACTTTACCAAGGCCTTCAATTCCATTCACAGAGGGAAGATAGAACAAATCCTACTAGCATACGGCCTACCAAAAGAAACTGTAGCAGCAATAACGATTCTCTACAGAAACACCAAAGTGAAAGTACGTTCACCAGATGGAGACACAGAATACTTCGATATTGTTGCAGGAGTACTACAAGGAGACACGCTATCCCCATACCTCTTTATCATCTGTCTAGACTACATGCTTAGAACTTCGATTGACAAAATCAGAGAAAATGGCTTCAAGCTGACGAAGAGAAGAAGTAGAAGGTACCCCGCAAAAACAATTTCCGACGCCGACTACGCCGATGACATAGCGTTACTGGCGAATACGCCTAACCAAGCCGAGACACTACTGCATAGTTTGGAACGAGCCGCCGCAGGCATTGGCAGCTATGTGAGGATACAGGATGTAGCCCTGAAGACTTGCCAAAAGCGATGAATGATAGGGAGAAGTGGCGAGAGAGGGTCAGGGATATCCGTGCTGGCGGCACGACATGATGATAATGATGATGTATGTACAACCATGATAAATTGGTGAAATGATGCATAAATATTATATATACTATAGATCTCTTTAGTGGTACGTGTGTAATAAAATAAAGGGGTTACAATAATAGTTAGTGTGTTTATGTATGATGATGATTATAACTGAAGAGTAAGGTGTTGTCATTGTAACATTAAGGAAATAGATGGCAGGCTTGAGCAGTATGGGTAATATTTGGGCGGTTGGGATGGTTATTTTTAATAGTTATATGCTTTTTTGTTGATGTGTGATATATACATTATTGTAGAAAAGCGTAGAGTGTACTTGGTAGATAAGATGAATGTAGAACGTTGGGGCCTATTCTTAATTCTCGTAAAAAAGTTAAATTAAGATAGTAGATGCATGTGGATAAGAGTATGGGGGTTAATAGAAAAAGATGGTAAATATATTGTGTGGCAGGTGCGATGGTTGGAGGATGAAAATGGTACTTACGGTGCTACAAAGTGATTTAGTGACAACCAATACTGTTATAATATAATGTATGTGTATAAAAATGAATAAATTTGGAATGACAGTGCTTAAGTTAACACTGTAGTCAATTTATGCTTGGGTTTTTACAATATATCCTCCCACACCATTCCTGACCAAAAAGATGTGAACAAATAAATAAAACTAACCAAAATGTCTTTCCATAGTGATACAGTTAAGTTTTAAAATTATGTATTCAGACGCTTAACATAAATTACTCCTCTTTTTTTTATGTAGATTTTTGTTTTGGGAAGTAAAATCATTTGTATTCTGATGACACTAGCCCTCTGGCGAAACATGTTAGTCTAATTTTCCAAAGCTTATTTTACAAGGCTACATTAGTATGAAGCACCTCGTCTGAATCAAACTCACTAATGATGGTCTACTAGACTAGCTTACTAACTTTTATACCATACAATGTTCCTTTCATTTACTAAACTTAGCTTTGCACAAGGCCAGAAGTATGGAGCACTCAGATTCAAACTCACTAAGAATGTTCTATCTTGCCTAGCTAACTAACCACACAACATATCAAACTAAGATACATAATTTGTACTAACTAGAATAAATGAACTCTCTACATTAGAAAAGTGAGATGAGCTTCCATAAGAAGAGCTTGCCATCACATAATAATCAGGACTAATTACATCTTATCAAAACAAAGAAAGAAAAAAAAATCTCATATTGAAATGTCTGACATTGTTGTGGAAATTTACTAAGCTTTTTGCTTAGATGTGGCACAAGGCCATATGAAAGGGGCACCCAATGAGAATCGAACTCACTCGTGTAGGTTTGCTAGCCGAGCTTGCTAACCATTACACAACCAGAGGCGCCTGACATTGTTGTGTGTGTGTGTGTGTTTTTTTTTTTTTTTTATTGTTGGCATAGAACTCATGGGATCATTTATTTATTTTGATGGATACCTTATAAAAAGATATTTAGGAAGTAATTAAATAAAAGCAAGTGTAAATTATTAACCTTTACTAGGAAATGGCCAAGCAGAACAAATTGCCAATCACTTATTGTGCACTATTTAATCTAATTCCCTTCACTTGTAACAAATAAGTCTGTCTGAAGTTCTTATCTATTGTTCCCTTTGTTAATTCTTAATGTACTATACATCAAAGTCACAATAAAAAAAAGAATTGTGGTTATTTTTCATTAAAAATGTAGCATTGATACTGTTATTTTGAAAGTATAATTTATATTTGCCCAGACCTCTCAAGTTTTTGAAAAAAAAAAAACTTGACATATATTTATCTTGATCTGAATAGTTATTATAACAATATGAATACTATGAAGATCACAAATGGAAAGATAAATTAATTTTGTTAATAGATTAGGATCTTGGCAGCATTGCAACCCAAACTAATCAAATTTAAGAACCAGAGATTTGAAAATATTTTCTGAACAATCAACTTATGTTAATTTTAACCTTTTCCCTGAACATTATAAATGTGATGCACAAGCCTTTGCAAATTAAGTTAGTTCAGCAGAGACAACAACAGAACATTGTTATTATTTACTAAGCTTTACGTAGTCTAACTACACAGGCCATAAGTTGCTTATAGTATCTGCTGTTCCTAAGTGGGCACCTATTTCAGAACTGAATTGATTCATTGCTGCTTAACTTCAGTGATCTAATGGGAACTGGTTATTTTAACATGAATTAAACCTAAGCCATGCTTCTGAAGAATACATAGAAGTATATTCTATTTTCTGTTTATTTACCAAACTTCACTTGTCTGGCACACAAGCCTCAGGTTGTTTACAGTACAAGCAGTTTCAAAGTTGCCACCCATTTCAGAACTGAATAGGCTCCTTGCTGCTTAACTTTGGTGACTTCAGCATAATTGAATTGGTTGGTTTTATTGTATCTCAACTCTTGTTTCATTATTTAAAAAGTTTTTTTATTTTTTATTTTTCAAGAAATTATATGGTTTCAAGTAATTATTCAATTTAAAAATAATCAACTGTTTGTTTAAGAATATGGTCTCGAGTACTGCTTATACAAATAATTTGCCCACAGTTATTGCATGGCATAGGGGCTAAAGTGCTGGACTGCAGACCTAAAGTAAACAAGTTCAAGCTCCAGTTATGCTATCACCTTCATTTTTAGACTGATACTCTTCAGAAAGGTATGAGCTCCCTTACCCCCACTCCCAGCTATGGGTTAAATAGTATCACTTATTCTTTTACAAGGATGGCTTAGGCATTAAATAACCCATGAAGGTTGACATGCCATTAAACAAAGAAACTAACAAACCAACCCACAGTTATATGGTTTCAATATTCCTATCTAATACTAATAATTTGCACAATTATGTCTTCAAGTTTTCAAAGCAGTTAAATGATTTCAAATAACTGATGATAATGATTGAAAATTATAAGGTTTTAAGTATTCCTCTTTAATGCTAATTATTTTCAAAAAGATCTATTTGACCCATAGACAAGTTAATGATTCCCACAAGAGAACCAACTGTTGATTGGTTGGTTTTATAATATTTCAACCCTAAATTGATTATTTAATGCTGAAGTCAGTTTAATGAGTGGTTTCCAATTATATATGGTATGAAAATGCATCAATCATTTTAAACAGGCAAACACTTTATACTTTGTTGCAGTATCAATGTTTTTAGAGTCAATGCATTAATGTTCAAAATCATTTTTGACCTATAAAAGGGAATCTTCTACCATTTTTAGTCAGTGTGGATCTGGGAGGAAATGTAATGAAAGGGTGACTACAGCCCACCCACCCCAAGCGTTTCAGAACTGGAGCCTCACTACTGGATGGAGTTTAGTATCCAACTTAAAAGACTCTTGTGTGGGTTTTTTTTTTTTTTTGTAGGGAGACTTTTACTCCACTGTATATTCTAAGCCCTACCAACAGGACAAAATTTTGTCATCACTTGACCAAAAGTCAAAACAGCCAGGCATTGTTTGGCATCAAACAACTTGCCACATCACCAAACATCATGAAACTCAGTGACTATGAACATTAACTTTCTGTACATATTCTTTAAGACACTATGGAAAAAAAAAATCCTTTCAAGAAATAATTACACTAAAAATGTAAAGATTAACACACAATGAATGCAATTCCCTTACACCTGGGTATAAATAACCCTTGATGGATTGACATGCCATTAAAATCTGCTACAATACTGAACTACATTCTGTTACTGTAACTCATTACACTAATTTGCAACACACTCAGCCCTTGTATAAAGTTTGTCAGCTGTTTTTATTACCAAGATGATCAACAGCTTTTGAATCCTATCTGGTAACAAGGGCCAGCAAGACCTGACTAGAATATCAGATAAAAAAAAAAAAAAAAAAAAAAAAAAAAAGAACTAAATATTTCAAATTATTAAAGTAAACAAATATCCTAATTATTTTTGTATAAGACTTTTTTTCAGATTTTTCAGCCTGAAAGTTAGGTTGGTTTGTTTTTGTTGTTTAATGGCATATCCACCTTTATAGGTTATTTAATGCCAAAGCCATTCATCTAGAAGAACAGTAATGGTACTATTTAACCCATAGCTGGGAGGATAAGGAGGTTCTCATACCTTTCACAAGTGTATTTGTCCAAAAGTGAATGTAATAGCACGACTGGAGTTCAAACTCACTTACTACGATTCCACAGTTCATCACTCTAACCATTACACCATGAGGACCGCCACCGAAAGTTAGGGTTGTGTATTATACTTGAAAACTATATAAAAATCAACTTTTTCTGGCCATATGTCTCACCATATTTGAGATAGAATGACAAAGTAAGTTATATCTATAGTCTAAATGTGTTTTATGCAGTTACAGAGAAATACCCACTGGAATGAGTGTTTGCTGATAATTTTGTTTCTCCTAATATTGACTTATTTTTACAGCAAGCTTGTTACCTTTTTGTGCGAACATGTTTGCATGTTTTATGATTTAATGTTTATCTTAATCTTTTCTCATTCTTATTCTACTTGTCTGCAGTAAAGTACTCTCTGTGAGAAATATCACTTCGCTACAACAAGAGAAGACACACCTTTCTCTCTTGCACATCGCTGTGAACATTAGCAACTCATGACCAATTGAGAGCACAAGTTAAGCAATATACTCTTCAAGTTAGTGAACCTTCTTACAAATTGGTACACAAGGTTTGTCTAAAAACAATCGAGCCATTTGATATTTATGAAAAATAGCCTATTTGGAATAATCATGCCTTAGTTCCTTTCAGATCTTATATTCATTTCAGCATCCCTTCTGCTTTTTAGAAAAAGTCTGCAAAATTCTCTTTTAGAACTACCACCAGCAAAGAATGAAGTTCTCTACTGATCCTAAGCAGAGTGACAATTTGATGCTTGGCAGAGTGAAAATACAATACTAAGTCTAGGAAAAGGATTGGCCAGTCTTACTTAATTTCATCCATTGTCTCTTGTTTCAATGGTGGTTGTAACTTTAGGAAAATACAGAATTTGTAGGCAGTCAAAACTTGTCTACAACAAGGCTATATAAATGCAAACAATTGTAAGTAAAATTCAAATTTGGTTTTCTGATCTCAAGTTAGTAACCATCATGACAGTTTCCTCTTAAATGTGTTGATTACGACAACCAACCTATGGAGATTATTTTAAATAGGACAATGTATAATAAAGTTAGTTATTCATCTTTAAAATGTTGACAATAAATCCTAACATCAATTTGAAGGAAATTTTTTTGTTTGATATTTAACAGTACACAGCGTATGATACAATGAAAAAATTTTTTTTCAAAACTGAACACTTTAACCATTTTTTTCTTCATTTCTTTTTTGTTCATTCAAAGAAGGTCATTATCTATAAAACATAATTCATCTTCACACAAAACCAAATGTCTGTTCCAAATAAAAATCATCAGTTGCATTCATTCTCATTTAGTTATATTGTAATTCTCAAATTTTTTAAAAATTACTATAAATATAGTTGATTAAACTAATACCAACTTTATTTTCTGTTTTTATTATTCTGTCATTTTATCTAAAAAATATTTTTCCAACTCAAAATTGTATTAACATCATTGCTTTATTTTATTACATGAACTTGCATACTTCCAATAAAAAAAATAATGGGAAAATTTATGTAGTTTCATTTAAATAAAAGGGTCATTTATAAAAGGTGAATTAAAAAAAAAAAAAAAAAAAAAGCAAAATAGATTTTTTAAAGAATTTTTCCCCACAAATTTCATCTGTATTGTTTGGTATTGGTTTATCACAAAAACCATTTTAATCATGCAGAAATATTTGTT
This sequence comes from Sepioteuthis lessoniana, assembly GCA_963585895.1. Lineage (NCBI taxonomy): Eukaryota > Metazoa > Mollusca > Cephalopoda > Myopsida > Loliginidae > Sepioteuthis > Sepioteuthis lessoniana. Next base: position 94,737,801 of record OY757915.1, on the reverse strand, counting down.
TTGAAAGTATTCAAAATGGTGGCAAATCAAACAGAGTTCTCCAGGTTTGAACAGAGGTCTATCTTCAAATCTTTGTTGGCTAAGAAGTGAAAATCATGGGAAATTTACAGAAGAATGTGTGATATGTACTGAGAAGAATATTTTAGTTAAATGAATGTTGACAAATGTGCTGAATTATTTAAAAGAAGTCAAAATAGTATTCAAGATCCAGGCAGGCCTACGAGGGAAAATACACCTGAAATGGTGGATTCAGTTAATGTGCTTATTTTGGCTAACAGAAGAGTTACAATAAAAGACATTTCTGAACAACTAGGAATTTCTGTAGGTACAGCACACAAAATTGTGTATTATGATCTTTCCTCTTCTTCAATTATCATTGGGTTCCCAAAATGCTGATGCCAATGCACAAGGCATCTTATTGTAGCAAGAACATTGAAAAATCTATCATTTCGTTTGATTGGGAACAGTTACTACATTCTCCTTACAGTCTGGATCTGGTTCCCTCTGATTTCCACTTGTTGTAGGACCCTGTCAAAAAATTTCTGCATCTAATAAAATTTTCAATTAATGATGAAGTGAAGAGCACATTGATCAAATAGCAAAAAAAAAACACAGTCCAAAGATTTCTATGCTGAAGAAATACAGAAGTTTGTATTTTTTATGGGAAAAATGTGTTTTAAAGAATGGAGATTATAGCGAAAAATAAAGCAAACATTTTTTTTCCTTTGTAAATGTTTTTTATTGCAAAATTAACTTTATTGAATGACACTCATTATGTTGCTCAATCGGCTGGGGCTGTAAAATACACCGACTGCATCTTTGCAGAGGGGTAAGACCCATATCCAGCAAGTGTCCTGGATATGACACTAAAGAATCTGATGGTGAGGTTCCAGTAATGTTAGAGCTTTCGGAATGTGGAGTACCCCTTCATTGCCATTGCTCCCAGGTACACTTGGGCCTGGAGTGGTAGCACTTGATAGAGTCCTGTCTATTGGTCAAATAGAACTAAACTGCATACTTATGCTAAACTGAACTGACATTTAGACTACATACTTATGCTAAACTGAATTGTTCGAAAGAACAGTTTTGACATTTCACTGTGTGTAAACAAAAACTATACTTTTACTAAACTGAATTGTTTGAATTAGAACTGTTTGACTAAACTGAATAGTTTGTAATAGAAATGTTTTTGATTATAAAACTGTACTTACACTAAACTGAATTGCTTGAAATAGAACTATTTATTTGTATAAAAATGGATTTTGCATTAAATAACCTACAGAGGTTGATATGCCACAAACCCAAACAACCAAGCTCATTATGAACTTCTACTTTTGATCAGAATATTACTCATCAGCCCTCTTTCTAGTGTAATATCTGTGCTCTGCTTAAGATCAAAGTGTCCTTTATCTAGAATCAGTCTAATATCTGAGTATTTTGCCTCAGAACAAAGTGTCACCTCCTCAGCACTATCTAGACTTAATACAGTATCTGCCTAGGATCAAAGTATTAATCATCAGCCCTCTGCCTAGGATCAGTATAGTATCTGCATTCTGCTTAGATTCAAAGTATCACTATCTTAGTACTGCCTAATCTCAGTGAAGTATCTGCATATGGCCCTGAATCAAAGGGTTATTCATCAGCCTTTTACCTTCTATAATATAAAAACAACATGTTCATATACTTTCTTTAAAATCTTTGTTCGTATTTGTTTATACATCAATAAAAGTTAAGTTACTTCTGTGGGATTATTTCCACTTGAGCGAAGGATGACTTTTCCAGTGGACTGCTCAGTGGTAACACATTTTAGTTGGCATAGTGACGTGTCTGGATATTTGAAGAAAAAGACAAAGCTATTTCATTTCAGCCTTCATAAAATTGTAGCTCAATGTGTTTTTGTCTCACTTTAGGCATTCATTTTCAGGGTTCAATTCAGTACAACTAGAATGCAACTTTTTATTGTCAGCATATGACAAATCTGTTACAGTGACGTATGACTAAAAGAACTTTATCAATTATGTATTTCTATTATCTTTACAGACACGTCTTCCCTTTTTGTTTCTTTTTTCCTGCTTGGTTGATACATCAATAAAAGTTGTTTAATCTAAATTGTCTTTGGAATTTCTTAAACAGATCAAATTCATTCTCAATTAAGATATCTGCAACATTTCTGTTTAAGACCAGGGTATCTGTGTGCTTTACCTCAGATAAAGCAGTCTCAGATTCTTTACCTAGGATCAGTGGTGTAATGGTTATCGTTGTAGGAAATGGACATGGCGACTTGAGTTCAAATCCTAGACGAGAATGATTGCATTTCACATAGCATTAATACCCTTGGGAAAGCTATGAATCCAAATATTTTCCCTCCAGCTATGGGTAAATAGTAGAGCAGACTGGGTTCTTCAGCCTTGGTGAGGCAACTAGTCTAGGAGAAGGAATACTCTGAATTCAAACCTGTTAAACTCTGCTTAAAAAAACAAGAATGACCCTGTGTCATATCCTGCCCAAGCAGAGGAGTTGGTAAATAGGATCAGTGTTGTATCAGTGCACTCAGTCTAACTTAGTATTTTAAAATCTATTTATATTATGCTATTCAGGAAGCAGTTTCCCAGGATAGTGAATATATTGCCTGCCTATCTCCAAGTTGGATATTTGAATCAGGACAGGATTTACCCATAAATTTATATATTTGTTTACTTTAATATGGTTTAAGTTGCAGAGAAACGAAGAAAATTGCTGAAAAATTTCCTGTTCATTGTCATGTATCATCATCATGTCATACTGACAGCACTGATTTCCCTGACTCTCTCTCCATCTGTCCCTATCATTCCTCGCTCCTGGCAGGTCTTTCATATATGATTAAAATATATATATATTCCTACTGAAAATTGATGTAAATGTTTAAGTATAATACATGATTCTTATAAATGCCAGTATATCAGAAAATCTTATTCGCATCTAAAGAATTTGATTTCCTTTATTTGCCTACTCTTGGACATCAGAAATTGATTTGTATCAGTCCAGTTTCTAACTTTATCGTCATCATAATGGTATTGTTTGAAGGTCAAATCACCATTTGACCTTTAAGAATAGAAATCTCTTGAATTTTACTATAGTAGAAATCCAAAAGGTGAAAGTAATGCATTTTGACCTACAGGAAAAAAAAAAAAGAATTTAAGAGGGAGGTAATTTTGTAAATACAAGAGATAAGGCAATGTTTGGATGAATTTCACAGATATGACATTAAGCCATTGTTAGATAAAGCCAGATATATTAGTTTTAAAATACTCTTTAAATTGTTTTTAATGCAGTTTGTAGAAAAGCAAACATTAAATATCTGCTATAAAATTTTTAAATAAAGTGTCTAAAATGACATTTTTTTTTTTAAAGAATTTATAAGTCATTTGTCACATATACAGTAGATGCCTGTTATTACAGAATCTTAAAGGATTTAAAATTGATTGATTTTAATGGAATGTTAAACCATCTATGGTTGTTTTATGTCTACCGGTTAGGGAATTGCACACATGTAAGTTCATATTTATATTTTTTGTGTAACTTAAATTTTTTTTTTGCACACTGTCCTATTGAATATGAATAATCTTTAAACAGATCTATTTGACCCAAGGATGGGACCCTAACAGGGACTACCACAGTAGGACATTGGGGATCTATGAAGGGATACTCCACACTTGTCAGATCTCAAGAACTGAAATCTCACCATCAAATGCAGTTTAATGACATATCCAGGACACCCTCTTTTTTGGTGGGGGGAGTGTCTCATATCCCTCTGCAGGGGATACTGTCAGCAAACTCTAAGCACCACCAACAGGATGCCAGAATTTAATACTTTTATGACAAATCTACCATTCTAACTGGTTGACAGTATAGAAAGTATATCAATGATTATTTCCATGTTCTCATCAATGGGAATTTTCTTTTGAATCTCACGATTTCTGTTAAATTAGATGGCATTGTTATTGTTGAATCACGAAACACACTTGTAGTCAGTAGCTAGGCTAAGAGCAACGTCTTTAGCAAGGCTAAAACTTAACTAAATCAGTCCTCAATGAAAGAGCTATTTATGGCACATTGGGAGATTCCAATTGGCCGGTCCATTCCTTGGATTATGATTGGCTAGAACATCTCATTGGATATGTTTGTTCATAAATACCAACCCTGTCCAGTAAGCATAGTATTGACTATGCCGGACCTCAGGTAAGTGTTGCTGTTATTATTGTCACTATTATTGCTGTTGTATATTGTTGCGTTCTACAGTTATAAAAGTTTACTATTTTCAAAATTATATACTGAAATTTTTTATGTAGTTTTATTTGTTTGCAGCTACCTGCAAACTAATCTCTGCCAATACTTGTCCCATAATGTAGAAATTTATTTAAGAAATTTAAACAAAAGGAACAAAAATAAGGAAATTCGACAGATTCGGTAGTTGTCAACTTTTTATGCCAAGTTCACAGCTAGAATCACCCATTAGTTGGCAATTGAAAACCACAGGTCAAAATAAACCAATTTACAATGATTTTGTTAATAAAAAATATTGAAAAAAAAAATTATTGTACATGGATTGGCAATCAAAAATTTGTATTTTGTAAAGAGCTTTTAAGTAAGCACAAATGTTTTCTTTTATAAAAGTTTATGCAATTAACTAAGCTTTCTTCATAACCATTATAGTTTTAAAGTATTTCAAAAACTGTGTTACACTTGTTCAAGAAAGGTTTTCCATATTGGTAAGATATGTATTACCCAACCTTTCTGCTATGGGTAGGATGAGATGCAAGGTCATGGATTGGTTTTATGGCATAAAACCATTAGAGGTTATTTAATGCCAAATACCAGTTTATATATATATATATATATATATATATATATATATATATACCCGTAGGGTTGAGTTCTCTAGTGAAGAAGTAATCATGTTGCCATTAGCATTTATGGCAAGCCTCTTCGTAGATGAATTGAGGTCTTGGCAACTGTTTGAACGGATGTATGTAAACAATAGTAATTGTGATTCATAACTGTTTAAAATTTATTTCGCAGCTAATATCTCCTCGTGGCTGAATGGTTAGAAGCTTTGGCTTAGCGTTTGAGTCAACCGGGTTTCGATCCCAGCTACGGGAAGATACTGTCTAGCCACACTGATGAGTTCTGATAGAACGAAACAGATCTGTCTGTGGATGACTATTGAGATTGATAGATATATATTAGTAAAGTTGGCAACCGTAGTCGAGGGCGACCAGAAGGCTCCCTTTTCAATAGCTACTTCACAAAGGTTCTAGGGAAGGGTGCTACTCCTTTCCTTGGGTTGCTCCACTTTACCCTTGATACATACCTTATATCACTGAGTGTTAAGCAAGGAGGTATCAAGTACTATTTTTAAAGTCTTTGGTATGATGTGATCTGGGATTGAAACCCAAATCTCACGGACCATTGGCAAACACTCTTCCCACTAAGCCAATGAGCCAGTTGACATATATATATATATATATATATATATATATAATTTGTAAACACAGGTCAACAAAGGTAAATGATTCTGAGTATTGCTATGCATCACTAACAATTCAATTAAAACATCAGTAATTTGTTAACAGTTAAATGATCAAGCAATTCAATTTAGCATAAGTCATTTGTTTGCACTCGGTTTAAATGTGAAACAGTTTTATTTGACCCATTGATATGACCCTATCAGGTACTGCCACTCTGGGCTAAAATGGACCTGGGAGCAATGACAATAAAGGTGTACTCTGTATTCCCCAAAGCTCCAGCATTACTGGAGCCTCACCATCTGATTGTTTAATGTCATATCCAAGGTAAAGACAGTGTATTCGCCAACTGGGTGAGACAAAAGGTAATTTTTTTAAGTGGCATTACAGATGTTTTAAATTCAGTTTTCCTTCTTCTGGATAGGTTGCTAAGTCAAGGCTAAAGAGCCCAGTCTACTATTTACTCATATCTAGGGTGGGGAGAAGAGATGGTTTCATGACTTTCCCAAGGACATTAGCATGAAATCTGCACAGTCTCATCAAAAACTTTGATGGCCCTGTTCATTTCCTATAATGAAAACCACTACATCACAAGTGCCTTGCCTAGTAAGATATTGTCTTAAAAGTCAATTTTTACATTGTAATTAATTACTCAATGAATAAATTTGACCAATCAGTGAATAGTCAATCTAATCTATCTATTGCCAGAATAAACTCCAATTTCCTACCAAAAAAAATTCAGTAGCCAGAAGAGAAGAGAAAAGGTAGAATCTCTTCAAAACTGATTTCAAAAAGTTTGATGGGCTTTTCCATTTAACTAAGAAAGATTGAATGAACATATTTCAACAAAGTTAAAGGAGGCACGGTAAGCATAATGGTTATCATGATAGAAAATGGAATTGGTGACCCGAGTTCAAATCCTGGACAAGGCAGTTTGTGTTTCACTTCACACTAATTCTCTTGGGAAGGTGATAAATCCATCTATTCTGCTTAGAACTTTGGGCAAATAGGAAGATAGAATAGGTTCTTTAACTGGTGAGCCAATCAATCAAAGAAAAGTAAAACTGAATTGAAAAAATAGTTTTTCTTTACTTAAAAATTGACCAAATGTCACCTCCTGCTCTTTGGTGGAAGGGTTAGGTAAATACATACTCCTACAAAATTATAACATTATAAGTTAGCTGACCATAGTTGAGGGCAACCTGAAGGCTCCCTTTACAATAGTTACTACACCGAGGTATTGGGGAGAGCACTACTCCTTTCCCAGGATTGCTCCACTTTATCCTTGATCCATACCTTATAATGCTGAGTGCTAAGCAAGGAGGTATCAAGCACTATTTTTTGAGTCTTTGGTATGACTCAACCTGTGATTAAACCCTGGTCTCCTGGACTACTGGCAAACACTAACCATTATGCCAATTGTACGAGAGACAAGTTGGTTAGGTTTTATGGAATATCAACCCTTGTAGGTTATTTAAAATCCTGCTTTTATGTTCATGCATATATGTAATAAATACATATGATTTGTAAATTAATAGTTTGACAGTAACATTTTAAACAAATCAGGGCTCATTTGTTTACAGTCAGTTAAATGGCTTTGAGTATTACTATCTAACACTAATTCTATTCAAGATCAATTATTTGTTTGCGTACAGTCAAATCATTTCAAGTATTGCTATCTGACATGAAGAATTCTGTTCAATATTAATCATTTGTTGGTACACAGTTAAATGGTTTCAAGTATTGCTATGTAACATTAGTAATTCAATTTAACATAAGTATATGTTTACACACAGATGGTTAAACAGTTCTATTTAATGCATAAATGGGACCCTGATAGGTACTATCACTCCGTGAGTTAGAGTGGACCTGAGAGTAATGACAATGAAGGTGTACTCCACATTCTCCAAAGCAACAGCACTGGAGACTCACTATCAGATGGTTTAATGTCATAATCAGGACATTCGTTAGAGGGAGGGGTCTTACCCCTCTGCAAAGATGCAGATGGTATATTCTATAACCCCAATTGACTGGGCTACAGCAAATAGAGCAATTAAGAAATTGGGCAGTACCTGAGAGGTCGAGAAGCCCAAGTAGTAAAAGTCTCATTCACGGTATCAAATGAATGAATTTGTTATAGTAAAATTACTTTTACACTATAAAATCCCCACTGTTGTATTATATGTTTGTAACTGTATTTTAAAACAGTAGAAATAAACACCCCAATTAATTTCTTGATATTTATAAGATGCTGAACTTTAGAAACAAAAGCCTGATTAAAACTGTACATGTCTTTAATGACTTTTTTGCCATGTAAGGACTCGGGATCCCTGTTAGTCTGCCCATACATTGTATAAGTTTTATTGGTACTGACTTACAAACTTCCATCATCACCTTTCTGCTTCTAATATGACTGTTGGTTCAAAATAATATGTATTTATGCAAACCATAGAAAAATATTTTACAATATGATTACTTTAAAAACTGAAGTGCTTATGGCAGGATAGCTATTGTCATAGAAAATGGACTCAGCAAACCAAGTTCAAATCCTGGATTAGGTTGTTTGCATTTCACATGATACTAATACCCTTGGGAAAGGTATGAATCCAACTATTCTCTCTCCAGCTATGAGTAAATAGTAAAGCAGTCTGGGTTCTTTACCCTTGGTATAGCAACTGGTCTAGAGAAAGGAACACTCTGAAGTCAAACCAGTCCACCTTAAAACTGACCTTGTGTCAAATTCTGATTGAACATTTCAAACATATTTGGCCAAGCAGAGAATATTTATCCAAATCCATTCATTACCTAGTTCTTTTTAAAAAAAAAAAAAAAAAAAAAAACTTTAGAAGCTAAGATGATAACAGAATGGCAACATCTCTTTAAAACTGGTAACTCAAATTTTCTAAAGCTTATTCATTTAGCATAGCAATGCTGACGGAATATTTTTCTCAAAAATTCCAACATTAATCTAACAAGTTTAATTCACTTTTCTGGTCTCCTAATTTATTCATAGATACATCTATATTCATATAGATTTCCTAAGGGCATTAGCACAAAGTAAAATGCAAATAGTCTCATCTAGGATTTGAATTCAGATGGCCAAATTCCTCTCTTCTAATAATGACCATTATACCACACTCATCTCCATTAATAACAAGATACTTCAAATTATGAATAATACAATGATGGTTTCATTGAAGACAAATGCAACAGAATTCGTCTCCATAGATTTCTCACCAAATGTGAATGTGAGTATACTTAGAATTAGTAGATAAGAGATTAACCATTATGATTCACCAACTGACCACACAGGCCCTGAGTGGCAGCACTTGATAGGGTCCTATCTATGGTTCAAATAGATCTAAATTGTGTACTTACACTAAACTGAAATGTTTGAAATGGGACTATTTTTGTATGCTAAAATGAATTGTTTGAAATACAACTGTTTTTAATATTGAAACTATACTTACACTAAACTGAATTCTTTGAACAGTTTTGGCATTTAACTGTGTGTAAACAAAAACTATGCTTATACTAAACTAAATTGTTTGAATAAGAACTGTTTGACTAAACAGAATAGCTTGAAATAGAATAAGTACACAGTTTGTCAAAATCATTTCTAAACTGAATTGTTTGAAATAGAACTGATTATTTGTATAAAAATGGATTTGGCATTAAATAACCTCCTTAGGCTGATATGCCAAACAAACAAACCAAGTCAACAAAATAGTTTGATAAAAAAAAGCCTGTACTGGATAATGTATAAAAAAGTTCCAGATCCTAAAGAGGGAGACAGACCAAGGAAAGCTCCAAAGGTGTATAATCCTGTGAACAGTTGAAAAAGATCAAAGAGATGACATGGTCTCAAAAGCAAAACATTTACATAATGTAAGTTACAAGTGTCTAGTAACTTTTGGATTACACCTTTCAAAAGAATTTTTAAGAGAATAAATGACACGTGTCCTGTGTTTAATGAAATAGTTGTTGGTGTTGTTGCGTCACTTCTCCCACAAGACAACTATTTGTTTGCTGCTCATGATTAGCAGATGATCACCCCATGGTGATCAACCTTTCCTGCATAACAACCGTTTCATTAAAAACAATGAATACTGTATTCTTTTTTTATTTCTTCAAATTCTTTGGAAATATACAAAATATACCCAGCACTAAGCTCTTCTTAGCTCACACTGTAATTGAGACGACAGTTTATACTCAATAATATACTGATAGAATATGAAACTGCAAAGCCTTGAATGACCATGCTTATACCTGGATAGTGTGTGTATGTGTGTGAAAGGTCTGTATACTGTTGATAGACCTTATTTTGGAACCTGTACTTATACTGATGAAGGAGATCATTTACTGCCCATTTAATCTTTACTAAACTGAAACGCATTCAGAGTGTTACAATCTTAGTTTCTGTCAGTGTAATATCATATGCATAATCATCCCAAATAATCACACCATAAAATTATTGAGCTGTTAATACCCGATCAATAATTTCCCCAAGACAACACATTCTATTCTACTTCAGTTAATCACCAGAAAAATTTAGCTTTTAATTATTTAAAAAAAATAAATAACAGAAAGCAAACCAAACAAAAAAAAGTTGTGATTGTAATTTAAAATTTTTTTACCAGTGTGAGGATTCAGAAAAGTGGACTCACCTGAAAAAGAAAAAAAATGAATATTTATTTGAAGAAAAAACAAAATATTGGATTAGATACATTAAAAAAAAAAAAAAAAAAAAGGAAAAAAAACTTAAATTATTAATCACTCTGTTTTATATATTTATGTTCGGGTGACTCAAAAGTTTTGCAATATTTTGTTAAAGTGAGACAATTCAACAGCTTCATATACTGAATTGTAGTATACTGAGCTCACCTGATACTCTCCAAGAGCTACTTACCAGATCTGTCTCTAAGGCTTGGAGCACAGCCTTGGAATACACAGTTTGAGGCCTACCTAGTTTTGCCTGATCATCAATGTTCTTGCAACCCAAGCAAAATTTATTGAACTAATTGGTTACTGTACTGTGCTCATCTTTTGCAAATGTTTTTGGTTGCTTCATAACATGACCAAGAGCAAACTCCCAAAACATAAGTTCCCAAATTAGACATTTGACTGAGCAGTTCTAAAATCACACATGCTGTGAAGCAATGCAAAACATGTCAGCACACCAACTACCATGATACTACCAACCACAGTGACTAACTTCCAAAGCTTGAACTGATTTGATATACACATTGCAAACTAGCATATACTGAAATATTGCAAAACTTGATTCAAGTAATTTTTTTCAATCAATAATAATAATAGAAATTAAAAAAAAAAAAAAAAAAAAAAATACTGTTAAGATAGGAACTTTGCAGTCAGTGCCTAAAATATACCAACTGCATCTTCTGCAGAGTGGTAAGAACAACCCTGTATGTCCAGTGGTGAGGCTACAGTTTTGGAGCCTGAAGTCACTCCTTCAATGCTATTATTCCCAAGTCTAACATAGTATCTGCTAGGGTACCATCTATAAATCATAAAGATCTGTTTGAGATAATGTTTTAAATGATTTTGAGCCACATTGATATATTGGCTCTTGATAATACAATCAAATATGAAATGTTTACCTTTTTAAAATGATTGCAAAGAAAAAAAAATTGGGAACAGACATACATATGTAGAACAGGAAATAACATATCTCTATATCACAAAAATTCTCATTATTTGTGTATATAACCATAACCCAGTAAAAATAGCAAATCAGAGGAAAATTTTAATTTAAACAATACATTCAAAGGATTCTAAGACTTATGGAATAAAATAATTTCTATGTTAATTTGTAACTGAATGAGAGGTTTTTGGAGTCTGGGTTTTTATTGAATGCCATTTATCAATCATCTAAATTCTCAATATAATGGAGATAATTTTGAAATACTAATTAAAATCATTCACTCCTTCCAGAATGTCACACAAACTATATCATTGAGGTGAACATCCCAATAACAACATTAACTTTGTTGTCTACTCAGATAAATCATTCGTTTGTTGATGAATTTTGAAACATTTTGTACCTGATGAAAAGATTATCCTTATGTGATTATGGTGATCAACAGAAACATATAATTAAAGCCTAAGCCCAGAAGCCACTGATTAGTGTGATTATGTATTTTATACAAATACAATTTAATTCCAAGTAGAGATTGCTTGTCCATCAAGATGCACCGAGATACATCAGTTATGTTTCTGGGTTTATTTGGGGTTTCAATATTATATTCACTTGCCCAGGTGACTCAGCTGGGATTGACTTTTTTTTCTAAAACTCTGCAATGTCCCCACTTTTAGCAATTATTGTCATACCAATTCAAGTTCCAACAGAATGAGTGCCCTGCAAATCCTTGACACCCAATTCTTATTGCTTAACTTGCTAGCCCTGACATATGCACAGTTTTACCAACCCCTAGAATTTGGTGAGATTTCACTCCAACTTCAACCATATGTTCCTCTCAGAGCATTGTTAATTCCCACATGGTCATCTTCTTGGTTGTGTCCAAGAAGATGACTATCTGAATAGAGTCTTATTTGTATGTTGCGATCAGTGAATTTTAACTGTTTTCCAAGATCCACTGTCAGTTGCCAGGCTGAGGAAAATAGCCATCTCTTATTTGTGTTATAATCTGGGTCTTCTCTCTGGATTTAAGATAGTGTGTTTTTCTTTTTAGAATGGAATTTGCACAGTTTTATGGCTGTCTTATTAAGTCCCTCAACTATCCCAAGTACCTGATAATGTCCAACTTCTAAGGAGATTCTGAAGACATCCTTGTCCAGTTCATAGCAGTCAAGAAAGTGTTTCACTTGTGCTCTGTATATGAAAGTTTTCTGGGCGCAGTAAGCTATCATATACAGCTTAGACTAAAAATCCAGTGCAGTAGAAGTCAACTTATCAAAATTTTCATCAAGTGATCTTCTATCACAGTGCATTCTACCAACAGTTCCAAGATCCCTGTTGTTTAAATCCCACCATACTTGACATTGAGCTCCTGGTGACCCTTCAGCAATTTAAAAAAAAAAACACTATGCAAATATTATACTCTGTCTATTGCACTGGTATTATTAGGGAATGAATTGCAATGAATTTATTTATCCAAGCACTTGTAAACAATTTGTCATAAGTTTTCAAATAAAGTAAGGTCACCCCCTTTCTGATATGTGCTCAAATTTTTTTTTATTTATTTAAGTGAATAAATAAAAGGAGATAAAACCCCAGTAAAAAAAAAAGTTAATGTGTTTATGGTGTTAAGACAAGTTAAATGTTCAGGATTGTGTTGATGCTTTTTACAATACTTTGCTCATTGGTGAGGGATGATCAGACTTTTACCAAATAATCAATAATTCAATAAGTTCACCAAACACCACAAGAGATAAACAACATGATTTAATGTTGCCATTTTTTTTACTTGTTCATTAACACATGCATAGTTAAGTTAACCAAGTCAATAATTATACACAACACTTTTAGAGAAACCAGTAGAATCTGAGACAAGAGTAGCAAATAAATAAATGCTTATATATAAAATGAGCTGTCAGAGGTTTGTGAAGTGTTTGCTCTGCAGGCCCTTGACTAGAATTGGTATAGCAGGAGCTGTTAAAGGAGGGAGCATTTGAACTATCAGAGTCCTCAGAAAAGGTCATGAGCTTGCTTTGAATAAAGAAGGTTTGTTGCTGTGAGGAAGCAAGCTATGAAGTGAACAATCCAAGCTGTGTCATTTGGACATGGAGAGTCTGATCTAAAACATGTCTTTCCCATTGCCCCAGATAGTGGTTTGGTTTGGTTTCTTTGTTTAATAGCATATCAACCTTTGTAGGTTATTTAATGCTAAAGCCATCCTTCTAGAAGGACAGTAGTGGTACTATTTAACCCATAGCCAGGAGGATAAAGAGGTTCATACCTTTCTCAAGGGTATTTGTGTGAAAGTGAACATAATAGTGGGACTGGAGTTCAAATTTGCTTACTATGATCCAGCAGTCCAGCACTTTAACCATTACACCATGAGGACCCCCACCCCAGCAGGTAGAGTGTTTGCCAGTGGTCTGGGAGACTGGGATTCGATCCCAGGTTGAGTCATACCAAAGATTCCAAAAAACGATACTTCATACCACCTTGCTTAGCATTGTAAGGTACGTATCAAGGGTAAAGGGGAGCAATCCAGAGAAAAGAGTTGTGCCCTCTCCAGTGAAAACTTGACTTCAGTTGCCAACTTTACTTCCTTTATATATAAATACATATATATATATATATATATATATATATATATATATACACACACACACACACATATATATATAAATACATACATATATATAAATACATATATATATATATATAAATACATATATATATATAAATACATACATATATATAAATACATACATATATATAAATACATACATATATATAAATACATACATATATATATAAATATATATATAAATACATATATATATATATACACACACATAAAGACATGATATAGATGCATTATCTGTGATATTCCTGGAGAAATGTCCTTGGTCTTCCTAGAGTTGGAGATGTGTCTTTCATTTCTCTCTAGTGAACTCAACATTACCAACTCCATTTTCCTGCAGCAAATCCATGCAAAACAAATTTGAAACATTCACACTAAGATCACTATCATCTAATAGACAACATCATTGTTCATTCTTATGACCAGGCAGAAGTGAACATCACTGGCTTCTTTTATGGAGCAGAATGCTGATCAGACTAAAACTTAAATTGCCTCAAAGGTTGTGCCTTGGTTAAATCAAATCAATGCTATACCTCAAAAACTCAATATTTATAATCTCAAGATTGAGGAAATTTCCACTGACTTGTCCAATTGCTGTGATGAAAAATTAAATCTCTTGAAATCACAGTGTCAAAGCATCAGGGAAATTTTTTTGAGATACACTCTACAATTCTGCATCAGCCGTACTATATTTCATTCAACATAAACATCACTGATTTGGTCAGAATGATAATGACATGAAGTTAAAACTTTCACAAATTTATAAGCTCAACAGTGAATGGATGAACAATAGTAATTCATCTGACAAGAAAAGGCAAGACAGATCTTTTAAGTAACCTGTGCCATTCAAATGGCACAAGTTGAAAGAAGACTTATGGCAGAGAAAGTGTGAGTGCTTCAAGATGCTATCAACCAGTTTATGGTCAAGCTGAAAGTAATGATTCCTGCTAGATCTCACCAAAGTTAAGTGATGAACTTGTTCAATATTTAGATTGGTGATCACTTGAGCTTGTGTCTCAAAAGTGCTGGAAACTAGAACATTTAAAAAAGTTTAATAATAATAAAAAATCCAGGAATACATATAATAGATATGGATATTTGCCATGCTTAACATATTCTGGCTCAAGGTTTATTGAGACTAAAAAGATTATGTTGTACCATTCTGTCAGGAAGTTTATCAGCCTTGAATATTAACAATCACACAATGATAAATATGGGCTGTATATCAACATGAAATTTCAAAATTTTGATTATTAGTCAGCTTCCATATACATAAGTATATCAATAATTCTACAGCCTATTAATGAAAAATATAATTTTACACAATTATTGATTTTTCAATATAATCTCCTTGTCAATACACTTAATTCAATAAATATTAATCATTTACTGAAAATTATACAATAAAAATTTCAAATCAAAATTCAGCTATTACTTATGTGTCAGGCTACGAATATCAATCCACCCTTATAGACAGCTTAAATACACAATATATAAATAAAACTATCAAATTTCATAGCATGTATTCCTCCATTAATATATATGTATAAAAAAATTCTATCATTTATACATGTGGTTAAAAGTACTAGAAACTGATTTTTTTAAAATTTAAATGAAGACATCTATAACTGAGTAACATACAATAAAGAGATAATGTGTACATGTTTAAACTGCTGTCTAGACATGTCAATACCAATTTGAAAGTCTGGATACTTAAAAAGGTTTTGGTAAAACACTAGATTGTCCAAGTGTAGCACCATCCATGCTCAACAGACCTTAAGTTCCTTGTGACTTTTTTTCTGAACTGAAAATCCATCACAATGCTAAGATTTAAGAAAGTGGAGGACATTAAAAATATAATTATGCAGTTTCATACCATATCAGATGTGTTTAAGAGGTGCTTTGACTAATGTAAAACTCACTGGGATAAGTGTGTTGAATGGCAAATGAACTATTTTGAAGAAAATTAACATTTCATTCAATGTTCATTTCTGTGTTGGTAAATACAGCTTCAGTCTTGATACTTTTTAAACACTAAATGTTTATTAATTACAAATCACAGGATCAAGACAATTATATATTTTAACTAAATTAATAAAGGAAGAATGAATAGCCAGTGTCCGTATACACTTCTTTATTGTTTCTCTCCAATCATGATATATCAGTAACAATATCTTTGTCCAATTGAGTAGCAATGTAAGAGGCTACAGGGAGAGCAAGACCCATGCCTTTCATAAGCATATACAGATTGGCTACTACTAGACTAAAATATTTTTGTTCGGCTGACCCTCATTGGTTGATTTAATGATTATACAGGAGTTATGCAATGGAACAGAAAATAGTAGGTGGAAAAAATAGTGTAATCTTAACTTTGTTCTCCTCCCCCATTTTCATCTCAGATTTTGTTACACATCAAAGGTTTCTTTTAGTTCAGTATTTCAAAGAACTATCTTCGATGTATTTAGAATTTTAAAAAAATAATAAATAAAAAAAATCAATGACTATCAATACATTGTGGAAAGAGTAACATTGAAGTGCTAAGATACTATCTATGATTTGAAGAAAAGTTATTCTCATTCAAAGGGTTATTCAGATGACTGAATTTTATTTATTTATTTATTTTTAGATATTAGGTTTCTATGCTTCCGCTTGGTAAAACCAATTCAGAGATTCAGTCAGATAACACACAGTGAATAAACTAACATTCTCAATTTAGTTTCAATATTTGTTTATAGGTTGGGTTTATGGCATATCAATCCTTGTTGGGTTATTTAATGTCCAAGTTAGTCTTTTGTTAGCAAGCACTTATATGGTTTCAAATAGTTATTCCTATTTCAGAATCATTTCAAACAATTTTTACTTTAACTATTTTTAAAAGTACCGGACATTATTAGCCTAGCGGTTAGAGTGTTCGCCAATGGCCCGGGAGACCTGGGTTCAATCCCAGGTTGAGTCATACCAAAGACTCAAAAAATGGTACTTGATGCCTCCTAGCTTAACACTCAGTATTATAAGGTACAGATCAAGGGTAAAGTGAGGCAATCGAGGGAAGGAGTAGCACCCTCCCCTACACCTTGGTGTAGTAGCTATCGAAAAGGGATCCTTTAGGTCACCCTCGACTATGGTCGCCAACTTTACTTTTTACTTTAACTATTTTTAAAACAAGTTACTTGCACACAGCTGTTTTCAAGCATTACGATTAAATACTAATAACTTTAACACATCTATTTAATCCATTGATGGGACTAACAGGTACTACCACTCTGAATCAAAATGGATCTGGGAGTAATGGTGATGAGGGGGAGATGCCACCTTCACCAGATGCAGTTTAGTGTCATACCAGGGACAAGGGAGGAAATACAGAGAAAACCAGAAGGAAAATTAAAAGAAACAATGAACAGGGATACAAATAGAAAAGATGAACCAATGAGGATGAAGAAATATGGAATAAAAGAATTGATAAACATAGAGACACAAATGAAACAACGAAAGAAAAAACCCAAAAAACAATGTAAATTAAAGAAAAAAATGAAAATCAGAAATATAATAGAATTAAACCAATACTCATCTTGCTAAACTTTATTTTTTAATAAACTCTGTAATGACTCTTACCTAAAAGAAAAAGGTGGGTAGTCCCTGTCATGTAATGGCAAATGTACTGAATATTGTAGTGAGTGAGTTCAAACTCCAGTCACACTACTATACTCACATTTGGATTAATACCCTTGGAAAAAGGGGTATGAAGCTCTTTATCTTCCAGATATAGTTTAAATAGCACTACAACTGTTCTTCTAAAATGTTGGCTTTGGCATTAAATAACCTACAAAACCTGACATACTATTAAACAAAGAAACTAAATCAAACCTAAAACAAATAGAGAAATCCTGCTTCACGTGTCTTGTGTAAGTAGCCATTTGTAATGTGAGGAGTGCACAATTGAGTTCTTATGTTAATATCACAAATGAATATGCATGTTATTGTATATATAAAGACTCTTCTAAAGTGAAACAGCATTAAGTTCCTTAAAGACTGCTGTCTTACCAATAATACTGCTACACAAAATTTGAATGCAGAGTAAAGAATTGCTTTTTCATATTTGGGCAGTTTAGTCTTTTGTGTTGGATAGATTAGTTCACTAAGTTAAATTCTCCCCAAAGACAAGAGCCAACTGACAATGCTATAAACTGATATTTACTTTTTAATTGCAAAAGCAAAACAATATCATTCAGGAAATGTTTATGTTCATTCTGACCACAACAGAATGCTCTATTTTTCTTTTTAATTAGGACCCAACACGAGGGAAGGTGTAGTAATAATTATGCTTCCTCGAAGAAAATTTTGACATATTAAGATTATAACTTAGTTTGGCAATGTTCTTTCAATATTAGATCTTCTGTTTCCAACAATGTAATATTTAAATGCTATTCTGATCCCAGAAATCTTATAAATTCAAATATCCTGTAAGCAGTAGTTATTTTTGACAGTAATATTTCTATTTGTACAAAAGGAAGTTCAAAAATCAAAACAGCAAAGCTCAAGTGGTAAAATAATGTTTAATGTTGAACTATTTTTGTTCTGCGCTATTTACTTGACTGTTGTTGTCATTTGTCATCACTCCCACTTGTAGATAGTAGAGTTTTGTACTCCTAATTCCCTAATGAAGATTTTCATAAATAATCAGAACACTAAGAAAAATTAATCTTTTGTAAATTGATTATCTCCAGATTAGAATTTAGACGGTGGTCAGTAGTACAAGCATAGCCACTTAATAGCTTTCCTTCTTTATTTTCATTGATTTTTGTTTTACCATTGTAGGATCAGTTCCAACCCAAATTTTAAAAAATGCAAATAGGGTCCTATCTATACTATTGTTTGATTATTTGCCCTTGCTAGCAGAATAAATTTTTGGAATGATCCCAGGGAAGCAACATAAGTAAGTACCTAAGGAAAAGGACAGAGAGTTCTCCCTTTCAATATGCAGAGAGAAGTGAATTTTGTCTATCCATGGATGCTCCTCTTTAGCAGACCAGTAACCTTTGTGCAACAGACATTTACACAATGCTGCTTTGTATTGTTGTAACATAAGCTGGATACAGTACACAGGCAAATTTCAAACACAGCTGTGATGTCTTGTCTAAAAAAATAAGCCAAAAGGCCTTTATCATATTTACCAACCCCTCCGCTCGGGCAGGATATGACACAAGGTCAATTTTTAAGCAGAGTTTAACAGGTTTGAATTCAGAGTTTTCCTTCTCCTAGACTAGTTGCCTCACCAAGGCTGAAGAACCTACTATTTACCCATAGCTGGAGGGAGAATAATTGGATTCATACCTTTCCCAAGGGTATTAGTGCTATGTGAAATGCAATCAGTCTCGTCCAGGATTTGAACTCGTATTGTCATGTCCAATTCCTATGACGATAACCATTACACCAGGAGCACCTCCATATAAAGGCCAGATATATCTATAGATAACCAAAAGGAACATTTGCCAAGTAGGTAAATTGGATGGTATTTAATTTCTATTATACACATCTTCCTTTTTTATATTTTTATTCCTACTTTGGTTACACATTGATAAAGTTTTTAAAAGAATTGTGTCTTGGATTTATTCTTGATCGGAGCTTAATATTCTAATTTTATGAGTACTAGGAGTTATAAATCCCATAACGTTAATATATCTTGTCAACTATGCTGAGATTTGTGCAGAAAGTCCCAAGGATATGGTTGGTTTATTTTTTAGTAAATATTGATCTGACTTCATGCTCCAAAATGAAAATAAGGTTGACCTTCATGATCATTCAAGTTACCAGTTGACAAAATATGCCATTTCAGGCCAAACAGAATGAGATAGAAACTTTGATATAAAGTACAAAAATGTTTTAATGTTAAACATTGTAAAAAGTGGTGAAGGTCAATGTTTTTCATATGGCCAAGTATATATTGGATGTTCATAAATAGAGAAAAAAAAAAAAATACATATTTGAAAAGATGAAAGAACAAGAAATATCCTTTATAAAAAGGCTCTAAAAAACTAATCAAAATTGTTATTAATAAATTTGGTAAAGTTTTATCTGTCAGCTTAATTCTTGTTGCTTTTTATCACACCTCTTTTGGGTTATTATTTCTATGACAATGAAGAATACAGCATATAATAAAGAGTAAGCACTGGGTAAGATTCAAGCTCACAGCCATTTTTGTTCTTGTAGAACTGATGATTCAAGAGAACTGTAATTAGAATTAACTATGATTCAGATTAAAGATAATACAAGTCAAAATTATTGACAAAGCTTCATTTTTTTAAAAAATAAATAAAAATAAAAAATATACTAATAGGATTTTTCTTTGCTAAAAACTGTGAATTTATATGATGTTCCTACTTCTGTATCCATAGAATCTTGCAAAAATTTATATCTGAAATTTTCATTAAAACATTGTCTCTTAACTTTTTTTTCCTTAAAGTCACTGTTTATCTTTGTTAATCATTTCATAATTAGATATGGGGGAATATTCATAAAAAAAACTGATTGAAGGATGGCAAGTCAAAACTTTTTTGGTGGGTGGGGGGGGACAGGGTTAGAAACCTCTTTTTAGGGACTTTTCTTAGATGTAAAAATTTCCTTCACTCAATGAAAGAGCCATTTCTGAGAGATTTAAAGCAGACTTGCTATCATAAACACTTTTATAAACATTGGGACTAAACTGTAAAATTGTTTTTTGTCATTTTGGATTAAGTGAAAACCTTTTCTTCAAACTTTTATAAGATACCTGCAACATTACAATATCTATGCCTGAAGAATACCATAAGAGGTCTATGATATCATAGAATATTAAACTTTTACTTTATTGCTAATGTTTCTTAGAAAAAATAAACTAAACCTATTTTGTTTCATTTTTCAATTGCTGGTTCTTAGAAATTGATTAAATAGAATTTTTATTAAAAAAAAAAAAAAAAAAAAAAAAAAAAAAACACACACACACACACCTCTGGAAAAACATTTATTGGAAAAGAACAAATGTGAACCAATCAAGATTAAAGGGAACATTCTATGCATTGTGTTATAATCTGAATGGTTCATTGTCATAAATCATGGTCACCTAATTGGCCAGGAATTAGCATATAATGCAATATAATGAATAACAAGTGTTCATTCACTTCTGGACTTTATTTCAAGGATCAAGTCATCAACTTTGAACCATCTCAATCAGTTTTCAGCAGCATAATCAGACACTTTCATTTCTGTGCACTTTATATGGTTTTGAGTTTCAGTTTAAAATAGTGTCTCAAAACTGCTATGATATCAAAACTTGTCTTCACCAGAAAATATGCGGATGCGTATTTCTAAGCTTCTTGGGAAGACATGGCCCTGGGGGGGGGGTGACCAGGTCCTCTGGAAAGAGTACGGATGTAACTTGCAAGACACACTTAGGTTATTTGGCTGTGCAATTACCATGACTAGTTGATTTAGTGTCACTTGTGTGCGATATGAACTGGTGGCTCAGTTGTAGAGTTTTGGCACTGCAATCTGTGGTCGTTGGTACGATCTCCAGCGGTGGAGATTACGGTATATACTGCTGATGAGACCTAATAAGGTTGAAACAGCTGTCCAGTGTTCCCGTATATTGTGCGTAGGTGTTTGGTGGATTTTCTGGTCATGGTAATTCAATTCACAATATCAATTCCTCTATTTAAAAAATATGTACTTGTCTTCACCATTATACTATCTAAGAGCTGAATAGTATTGATAATCTTATATAATATTAATGATATTATGGTATCATAGATAGTCATTAAATGTGTATACAGTGAAGTACAAAGTGCCTTCAATAAGTTTCCAGACTTTTTTGTACAGGCATTTAAAATGGTCAGACTCTTGAAAATTCAGTATGTTATTGCTTTCAGGTTCAAATAAACAACTACAGCTAGGAATTGGAATACATCCTACTAAAGCCTGATTGTCACAGCTGGTGAATTTCAAAAATGCAATCTGGACGTAAGGACACTTTAGAAGAATGATATGCAATAAGATTCTGTTTTAAACTTGGAAAAAATGCCACATAAACATATGGAATGCTTCAGACTGCTTTTGGTTATTCCCGAAGCTTAAGGAAAAATTTAGAGGCTGTCGTTATGAGACAACTGAGGAGATGAAAGAGGCTGTGACGAAGGTCATTGACATGCTCACACAAGAGGACTTCCATGGGGCCTTCCAGAAGTTGTTGTTCAAGTGCATTGCAGCCGGAGGAGATTACTTTGAAGGGGACTAGAGTTTCATGTGTGTACTATCAATAAAAGTGCCCATACGAAAACGTCTGGAAACTTATTGAAGGCACCTCGTATGTCTTAAAAACATGAAAAATTTTTTACAATACTCTTATACTTTTTCTTATGCTTTCAGTTTCACTTGTTTTGCTTTTTTTTGGGGGGGGAGGGTAAACTTATTTTTTAAATGTTTACAACTTAGAAGAAAGACAACAAAAGGGCTCCAGATCTAAATCACATTAAAAGGAATATTTCCAAAAATATTTCACTGAAATCTAATTTAGTTTTAAGTTCAGAAGGATCAAAATCATCAGAATTTAGCTGGTACTAATGATTCAAAACATCATCTCTCCCCCCCCCTCCAACTGATAGAACAATTTGATCTTTTTATCACCTTTAGGATAATGCTCATTTTCTGTCTGGCTTTTTGTTCTTTGAATTATCAGAAATTCAGCTGGTTTGATAAATTGCTCTTCTGGGCAATGTTTACAGTAAACAGTCCTGAATGACTCGGGAATATATCTAGATTTAAGATAAATAGTCTAATGGTTTTTGTTTTTTTTTTTACTTTACACAGATAATGCAGTAATTTGCTCACCAATCCCAGATGTCCCCATACAGTGAAAAAAAGAATTACTTTTCAGACCAATCAGACATAATACTGAAAATTTTAACCAATGAAAATCATTTCCAGAATAAGTCGATCATTTAGGTCAACAAGAAGGTGGAAGGTGTAGGTGGAAACTGTTAAATGGAATATTTCCTACATTTTGTTGTAATCTGATTGGTTTATTGCCACCAATTACAGTCTCCCAGTTGGCTAGTAATTTGCATATAAATGGCCAATGTTTGACAGTGAAAAAATAAGGGAGAAGGTGGGGGATTTTACTTGGCACAATTGGTTGGTTATAAGGTGGGTCAAATTTGGTCTTTTTGTTTTGTTAGAGTAACTTTCAAGATATCCAGATAATCTATATCTACTGGACTATAAAATTGGCCAGTGAATAAGATAAAGAATCCTATTTTAAAATAGTTTTTATCAAATAAATACAATTGATGCTCCAGCAGTAGCAGCAATAATGACAATTTGAAGCAGCATCACTGAATCTAATAGAAACTAACACAAAGGAAATTTCAGTTGTTGAAGTCATTGACAGACTCACTCACCAACAGCATCACTAAGTAGTAATATGACCCTGTTTTTTAACCATAAATTTGTGTCAATGTACAAGTAATACAAATAGATTTTTAGCCTTGAATTAATAGACATTATACTAAGAATGTTGTTCCATAAACTTGTGATAATAAAACACATCAGATACCAATCATATTCAGCCCTATCGGCAGAGCTTAAGATATAAAACCCTCCCCAGAAAGGAGTATTCTGGGTATGACATCCAAGAGTGAAGCTTCAGTTCTGGAGATCTGGGTGGATTACCTCTTCATTACCATTACTCCCAGGTCCACTTTGACCCTGAGTGGTAGTACCTGTTCAGGTCCCATTTATGGGTCATCAAATAGATTGGTTTCAAGATTATCTGTATTTCATAGGATCATATGCAAAGAAAAAAAAAAAGAAACCCTACAAAAAATGTAAATATGACCTTACAATGAATGTTATTACCTAACCTCTAGATACAAAATAGATTAGCAAGCTATTAAAGTCAACCAATTTTATTGACAAAATGCACTGATGATACAAGAGGATGATCATCAGATATTTCAAGTATTTTAAAAGTCTCACCTTTATAAAATACAGTAAGGAGTCATGAGTTTAGTCTTCATTGGAGAGCTATTGAAAGTAATCAAGAAAGGAAACCTATCACAGAAAACTGGATCCAGCAATTACTAAACCAATGAAAAAAGAAACCTTTTCATTAGAAAAAAGAATTAGTATATAGGTTATTCATTCTTCCATCTTTAACTGCTTCAGCAATAGCATTCATGAGACAGGTTACAACATTATACTTTACACTGTTTTTTTTGTCTGTTTTTTTTTTTTTTAATTGATCTCTATATTTGTAGAAATTTATTAATAGTAACCTCATTAAACCATTGAACCTGAAAGATAAATATTTGTTTTAACAAAAAGTTAATTTTCTTCAAAAACCAAAAGCTACAAATCTTTTATTTGTTGTGGATCATTATCAAAGCAGATATTATTATGTATTATTACAAATTAACTAAACAAAAATATATGTAAAAATTCTCAGTTAAGTACACCACTGCAATATTTGGTATGGCTAACTATATATTTTACTACAGTTGTCTTTATGACACTAACATCAATAGATTTACAGGTGCAAACTTTCAACTGTTTTGATAGACGATTTCTTTGGTTTAAAAGAAAATTAACTTAAAAAATGTAAAATTGGTAGAGGTATACTTCTTTATGAGTGATGATATAAGCTACATATTTCAGGCTCAGGGAGATCACATGAGATACTAATAATAAAAGGTTCTTAGAATAATTCAAAATAAGGATGTCTTTGCCTTAGAGTGAAGTTTGAATGTCTTTAGCTATCAGTGTATCTAGAGACCAAGCATTTTAAGAGTTATTCCATTATTTTTGGTTTTGTTAAAAAAAAAATTTAAAAAAAAAAAGGGTAAAAATCTTGTATAATTGTTGTGGTAACACTTTGAACCCTAACTTACCAAAGACCTTATACTATTTAAGTAACCAACTTCCCCTTTGTACAATACATCATACCCAAATATATTATGTATCAAAAGTTATGACACTTTCTAGGTACGCTCATAAACCTCACCAAACCCACCCTCCATTCTGAGCTATGCTCAACACTTCCATATTTAAAACTACTGGCCTCATTCTGAAGTAAAATAAGCCATGATACATTAGCCAGCCAATGTTATTTAAAACACACCAAATCAATGATTCTTCCATATCTGGCACTTCCTTTACAACTGATTAATAATGGCAAAGAATGGTCAATGTATTGTGACAATACATCAGTTTTCATCTATGAATATTTAAAGGTCAGAAAATAAGAAAGTCAAACATATGATGTGTCAAGATAATTCTCAACATGTTTATTTTAGATAGAAAATACAGAATGAAAAGTACTTAGCAAAGAGAGTGTTTACTGGTATGTAAATATTTAAGATATTGCAAGCAGCATAATATAACAATGGAAAGCTCATAAGAAAATAAATATTATATATTAGTCAGGACTACATTACAGCTAATAGAAAACTTCACTTGAAAAGCTTAGTGTTAAAGCAGAAAACTAAAAGATCAGAGGTTCACCTTCAAATACTAACTTTGAAAGGCTTGTTATTTTAAAAGTAATTAGTTCTTATTTCAAGTAGCTTGCTGATAAATTTATTTTAATTCTGAGTGTAATGAGAGACTTTTTGACAAAGGCAGATGGAACTTATTTTCTTCTCCCTCTTTCTCACAAAGGTTTGCTCTATATACTCCAACAAAGTGTTACTCTGGTTGTAATATAATTGCAGAGGGATTTTTTTTTTATATTATCATTTTTCGTTTTATATATCTTGCCTTTCGGTTTAGTTAGGCTGAGAACCTGTCGCTTAGTGCATGGGTTAGTTAGGTGCACATATTGAGTGCAGGTGTTCACATGCGCATGGGGTGGATGTAACAATCACAGATGTCACAATAAAAACTCCAGATAGGAAATGGACCGGGGATGTGAATGACATCATACCCGGAAGTGCTGAGGATTTTGGAATTTGAAAAAAAAAACAAACAAAAAAACAGTTAGTTGAGATTTAAACTCCGAACAAGAAAGTTGAGATTCAAGTCTAGAGGAAGGTAGTCAATTTTTGGTCTTGCTGAGGTGAGACCAGTTGTGGTCTAAGAAATGTGCTACGCATTTGTTGAAGAAATTGTGTGTCTCTCCTCATGTTGAAAAAACTTAAACTCAAAAAGGTAAATAAAAGGTTTTGTACCTGGACCAATTTCGTGTTTTTCGTATTCCTATATGCGTATGAACATTTGTGAACGTTTTCCATATCTGTATGAACATTATGTCTATTTCACGTATTCATATCTTGGTCGATCTCATGGACCCATTATATGTTACATGGTCATTGACTAAAAATTACTGTGTCATTTTGAATAAGACCGCACATACATAACTCACGCGTATTAATAAGCAAGAATAACATAAGTACTCAAACCTGTGCATGACTCACATTAAAAATGTCCACTTAAACAAAAGACATATGAAGCAGCACCTTTTTGCTTCAAGTGAATAGGGTGTCCTCATGGTGTAATGGTTAAAGTAATGGACTGTGGAATCGTAGTAAGCGAGTTCATACTCCAGTCACGCTATTATGTTCACTTTCGGGCAAATATCCTTGGGAAAGGTAGGAACCCCCTTATCCTCCCAGCTATGGGTTAAATAGTACCACTACTGTTCTTCTAGGAGAATAGCATTGGCATTAAATAACCTAAAAAAGGCTGATATGCCATTAAACAAAGAAACCAAAACAACTTTAAGTGAAAGTCATCAAATTGAAGTAACGTTCAATGAAATACTTACACTCACAATATAGATGTCTCCGTTACTTGCATTTTTTTTTTGATAACTGAGCATTTAAGTCCCAAAATTGAAAATAGCCATAATTTCATACCTTCTTCAAGGTTAGAGAAGGGAAAGGCTAAGTAAATATGGCTAAAGGTGAAATTGTAGCTAGTTGAAGACATAATAATGGACCTGTTAATTAGGAAAAACAAAAAATACACAAATGAAGTAATTGAAACTTACTCTTATCTGGACAGTGAATATATTACATTTCTATATCATATTTTTGCACATCACAGAAATTATGGAAATTTTCATCAGACAATTCTAGACGATAACCAAAGAAAAGAGCATTAACATAACAAAATGTAACAGTGACTTACCAAATGCCAAATCTCGCTTGTCAAGTCACCATTTGCAGAGAGCCTAGCAAGTACGTGTGAAACTCTTTACTTTATACAGCAGGCTCATTTGCATAAGAGGGCAAATCAGTATTGTAAAAACCTTAATCAATGAACAACCAGAAATGAAAATTTGATTGAAGGCAAACGATAGACTTTAATAGACAAAAGATTTTATGAAGAAAGACTGGACAATATTTTGAAGACTATTGGATTGGATAAAAAATGCCAAAACATTAAGATATCTTGAAGGAGTTATTTTGCAGATGAAAATATTGCTTTCTTTCCTGGAAAATAAAATAAAATTTCTCTGGTTTTAATGTTTATCTTTAGTTGTTCCTAGTGAGTGTTTCACAAACCAAGTCATCTGACAAAGAATTAAAGAGTTTCTTCCCCCTGGATAAAGATTGGTATGTTATTAACATTCCTTGTTTTCCTTGGTTTGTTGGGTTTTATGGCATATCAACCTTTGTAGGTTATTTAACACCAAATCCATTTTCATGTAAATAATCAGTTCTATTTAGAATAATTCAGTTTAGTATGAGTACACAGTTTAATTGTCAAAAACATTTCTATTTCAAACTATTCAAGCAGTTATATATAACAATTCAGTTTAGTGTAAGTATAGTTTCAATGTCAAAAACAGTTCAATTTAAAACAATTCAGTTTAGCAAAAGCATGCAGTTTAAATGTAAGTACAGTTTAATTGTAAAAAACATTTCTATTTCAAGCTATTCAGTTTAGTGAAGCAATTCTACTTCAGCCAATTCAGTTTAGTAAGAGTACAGATTTTGTTTACACACAGTTACAGTTCTATGTTAAACAATTTAGTTTAGTGTAAATACAGTTTCAATGTCAAAAAACAGTTCTATTTGAAATTCAGTTTAGCACAAGCACACAGTTCAAATGTAAGCACGGTTCAATTGTTAAAAAACATTTCTATTTCAAGATATTCAGTTTAGCATAAGTATGCCGTTAGTTCTATTTAACCCATAGATAGAGCCCTATCAGGTGCTACCATGCCGGGCCAGAGTGGACCTGGGACCAATGGCAATGGAGTGGTGCTCCGTATTCCCCAAGGCCCCAGCATTACTGGGACCTCACCATTAGACTGTTTAGTGTCATATCCAGGACACTCGTTGGTGGGGGTCTTACCCCTCTGCAGAGGTGCAGTCAGTGTATTCTACAGCACCAGCTGACTGGGCAATACATAGAGTTAAATATCAAACAGTTTTATTTCAGATAATTCAGTTTAGCATAAGTACACAGTTTAGATGTCAAAACAGTTCTATTTCAAGCAAAAAATCAGTATAGTGAAAGAAGCATGGTTTAGCATTAGTATGCAGTTTTAATATCAAAACAGTTCTATTTTAAACAAACCAGTTCTGCATAAATACGCAGTTTAAATGTATAAAAGCAGTAAATGCCAACCACCATTTAGTTCTATTTAACCTATAGATAGGACCCTTATCAGGTGCTACCACTCTGGGCCAGAGTGGACCTGGGAGTGATGGCAATAAAGGAGTACTCTGCATTCCCCAAAGCTCCAGCATTGCTGGAACATCACCATCAGATTGTTTAGTGTCATATCCAGGACACTCATTGGGGGGTTCTTACCCCTCTGCAGAGAAGCAGTCGGTATATTCTTCAGCCCGAGTGACTGGGCAACCGTTTTCCTTGTTTAATGAAATCATTATTTCAACTTCTCAGAATTAAGTTTTAATATTTATTGAAAGTATTTTTTATTCACTTTCTAGGTTATTTTGTATTTTCCTGGATATTCTTTTTTAAAAAAAAAATTTAAAAATAAAATAAAATAATGCTTTTCTATCTTTATTCCCCATGTGCACAATAATGACTGCATAAAAAAAAAAAAAAAAAAAAAGGTTTCAAGGGGGTTAGAAAAATAAAATAAATTCAAAAGTGTAGAAATTCTTCGAAGCCCCTGTAATGAAGTAGGGGTAGTGCATGCCTGGAGAAAGGACCATCCTTGTGCAAAAGAGGAATTCAAGCTCACTTCAGCCTAAACCATAGCACTAAATGGACCTTCTTTCATATGGCCACGAGTAGTGAAGACATGTGCTGATTCGGTTTTGTAGTCTGATGCCAAGCCATGTCTGCTGCTAGTGAGCCAACATTGCCAAAACAAAATGTCCACTGGACACAACCACCACAAATTTGGACTTCTCAACCAGCAAAACTGGCCAACCAAATGAAACATAACACCAGCAAATTCTCATAGACCCATATGTTTGAGTTTTTATGATTTCAAGTTCTAACTGAAAAACTTACTGACAGTGACCATGTGTCAATACTGAGAGTTCAACAAATATTGATTTATAAACATTTTACTCCAATGGTTAGCATTCCAGTCTGATTAGTCCTTAAGTGTTCTAAAAATGTCTGTGTATATATCTTTCACTTTGGTTTGGACTGTAGCTGATTTTTCAAACACTTGAGCCAGAGCTCCAAACTAAGCAGAATGCACCCTCTTTTTTACCTGCATGAAGGTTGATACAGTTTGGACATACAGTTGGATTCTCGCATATGGTCATGCCAGTGTTGGACGGCCAGCAAAAACTTGCATTCATCAGCTCTATCATATGAAAAGGCTTTAGAAATTTCAGTAATTGAAAAACAATGATTTACCAATTTATGTCTGCAATTGCTCACCCCCATTTTTATCATTTATTACTGATTATCAATTTATCAAAAGTTTTTAATATAATTATAGGAATTGTGTTTTTGTAAGCAAAGAATCTATACCAGCCAACAATATATAAATTTCAAAACTGGTGATTGATTAATATATACAATTTAAAAAAAAAATATTTGCATAAAAATAGAAAATAAAAAAGTACACCAGGATATCATCAACTCAAGAATTTTTTTTAACTTTCTTAATCTCAGCTTCTACAGTGTTTTGTTTTAGCCTGTTGGTAGGTGTGGTATTAACCTACTTGTGAGCCCGATACCAAATTCATCAGTGAGCCTCTTCACTTTGCAATACATTCTATGTCTGTGGTCCACCCAAGAACTACCACATGGCTCACCAGCTGAGGACCACTGTTGGACTATACTTATTGTACAGAGGCCCCATACTAAGGTTTCTATTCTTATACAGGGGTAACTATAGTTTTGAATACATTACATAATCTGGCATGCTGCATAGCAAATTAGTTTTAGTGGGCCCACAGATACATATGGGCCCTGGGCCAATAGACTATTGGTAAATCCAGTCCTGCCAGGAGGTTACTGTGTACATTTTCAATACTAATATTATAAGAAATTCAAAATCAATACTAGAAAACAGTACCTGAATTAATCATCAACTGTTCATCTTTTCCTGTGACTATAGAAACATTTGTTTATTAAGGATTTCAATGTCCATCCTTCAAAATAATTCAAGAACTGTTTACAGAGAGCACCTGTTCTCATATTTCATTCACCGTTTTTCATCACTCAGAAATAAAGCAAAACTGAATTATACTTTTGATACAGTTTGTTTTTTCTTTTCATCCAATAATTTTATTTCTGATTCTTCTTTGAATAT
Organism: Sepioteuthis lessoniana; assembly: GCA_963585895.1. Taxonomy (NCBI): domain Eukaryota; kingdom Metazoa; phylum Mollusca; class Cephalopoda; order Myopsida; family Loliginidae; genus Sepioteuthis; species Sepioteuthis lessoniana. The sequence goes on along the minus strand of OY757915.1, from coordinate 94,707,274 downwards.
ACCAAAGATTAAGATTAAAGTTATTCTGATTTGAGCAATAATAAGTGATCTTGCTGGTTATGAAGAAAACTGCTTTATTCTATTGTACTTGCAGAGAGTTTAAAAACAAAAAAAAGTTTCCCTCCTTTAGTTTCATTTGAAGTGTTTGATTTATATCTACTACATTCATTTTTGTAATTAAAAAAAAAAAAAAAAAAAAAAAAAAAAACATTCCATATTTACTCTTTGAAATCTGCTTCTTCACTTTAATAGAATTATCTACTCATATATAGGTTGGTTGGCTGTGTTTTTTATGACATATCAAGCCTTGTGGATTATTACTTGTATATAAAATTCATTGTGACTATATGTTTGCTTGAAAACAGGGGAAAAAACAATTGGTAAATTGTCTAAATTTCTAAGACAAAGCTTGATTTTTATCATTAAGGATTTTCGGACTATTGTCTTCAAGATTGGACCTGCAACCTTCAGATGATGTCTCCTTAAAAGCCCAGGGAACCAACGCCTAACCATTATGCTATTTATCCTGCAGGCAAGTAACAATACAGGAATATTTAACACTTGTATCCCGTTATGGCTAATAGAATCAGAACAGGTGACCCCCGTGGATTCAATAAAGGACGTAGTTCGAAGTTCCATTTAGGTTCCCCAGTTTTATTTATATGAAGATAAATAAAAGGCATAATACATAATTATCTTCTGAATGTAAAATTGCTGTCATGCAGGCACTCATAACAGTGAATGGATAGAAAGTATGATATTGAGCAGCAGTAGCTAAGTCATTTCAGTTGTCATCATGGCATCTATCCCCTCATGATTACTTCCCCTTGGGATGCCTAAATGCTTAAGTCTTTGAACACAGGCAGCAAACAACTGATGAATAATTTTTTTTATTTATCATGAAATTGCAGCAATACCAAAGGCAATGAATGCAGAAATTCAGAATGAGGCTTCAGGAGTGTATAACTCATTAGAGCAAGCATTTAGACAATATACTCTTTAGAAAAAAGTGATGACAATAAGAAAACAATGCAGTATTAAGCAAGAAGGTATCAAGTACCATTTTTTGAGTCTTTGGCATGACTTGACCTGGGATTGAACTCCAGTCTCTTGGGCTATTGGCAAACACTACCCGCTAGGAAAATCTATCAGTCATGCTACTTAGCCTCAGTACAAAGAAGTAATAATGAGACAATATTTAAACAAATAGAAGAAAGGCAAAGAGAACAGAAAATAAAGAAATAAAAGAGAAATTGAAAACGAAAGTATATAGAGTGATAGAGGGAAGTATTAAAAGTGATAGCGAGAGAAAATAAAGAAAAAGGGGATAAAGGGTTTAAGTGCCATTTAATATGCAATTTATCCTTGAATTGTTTGGATTCAAAGTATTTTCAAAGATACAAAATAAAGACAAACAAATCTCATTAATAAAATGGTTAATGCTTATGCAGATAGGATTATTAAATGTAAATAAAAAGAAGGTTTATTTTAAAAGAAGTTGCAGAGATTGAAATTGAATGACAAAGGCAGACAAGAAGCCACTTGTTCCTTATTTTCAATTGATTAAAAGAATACAAAAACTTTAAAATGTTAAGTTTTAAAAGCAGTATCATTATTCAAGAACTTTAAGATCCTCTTGAAAGTTAATTGCATAGATAATGAGCACATAATGGCTTTTCTGGTGAGATCTCGAGTACATGTTTTAAAACTTCATAACATTGTATTTTATCCAAGAGGAGAAAAAATTATGGTAGAAAGAAAAACAAAATTTAAACATGAGGAAAATAAGGGAACACAAACACACAGACGTGTATGTTTAAGAGCGAGCTGAAAGTTCCTAGGATGACATATCTACTATTGATGACGTTTTACCGATGTGATCCAAGCACTGCAACACTAATGGAAAATTGTGTGGACCACAAGGAATCCATATTGAGAAATAAACCTCATTTGATTACATTCTATGGGAGTATTTTGGTCAGCCTATGAACTTTTCAGCAGACCTTCACATGTATATTTTTAGGTGGTAGGTAGAATGTTCTTCATTGGCTTTAATTCTCATGTGGTGCTCTCGGAAAAAAATCAGTGTAGGTGAAAGAATATTGGCTATATAACAATCAGATTTGTTTACAAAGATTTTTTTAATACAAAAACTCAGGGTATTTTCAGGTCTGATTTATTTTGTTTAATGACACATCAACCTCATGTATCATGTAATGCCAAAACAAAAATTGCAGAACAGCAATGGTACTATTTAACCCATAGCTGTGGGGATAAGGGAGTTCATAACCTTCCCCAAGGGTATTAGTCATAAAGTGAATGTAAGAGTGCAACTGGAGTTTGAATTTGCATACTAGGATGTAGTCTAACCATGGCTACAACACCATGGATACTGCCTCCCAAGGAATTTTAAGGATTGTATAAAAAATTTTTTTTTGAATAACTTGACTGATGGAAACAAATATTTCAGTGGAAGAGACGAGCATCACAAGGGGAAAAAAAAAATCAAGATAAAAATGGTGACATAGAAATTTTGACATGAAATACAAAATGTTTTTCGGTCTCATAAATGGTGAAACAGATCAGACTAATGTTTTTCACACGGCCAGATATACGTGTATGTTAGAAATTTATCACTCAGTAATGACTAAAGATGACATTTGTCATTTCTAGAACAAAAAAAAAAAAAAAGTATTATTTATAAAAAGTAAAACAGAATTTTTGTTTATGCTTAAAATGCTTCTTGTTCATATTTCTATAACCATAGGATTTTTCTAGAAAATATACAGATTATTTCATCACTTCATGCTGTCTCAAAGGTTTTTTTTCTGGGTATCACTGCGAATTCGATGCTCTATTCAACTTTTTAAAAGCTCAGTATTTTTTGTTAATTTGATGTGTTGTGTATAGCATTAAAGAATTTTAAATGAAGCAGTGTAAATCTTTAATTAAGCTATTTGAGAATTAAACAAAAAACACACACAAACAGTAAAAGAGAATAATTGGTTGGTGGGTTGGTTGTTTTTAGCCCGTCAACTTTTGAGTTTTTTTTGTGCTGAAGTCATTTTAAAAATCATGGTCGTTAATTATAAATAGGATGAAAGGGTTTCTTTACAATCATTTTAAATAGGTAAACACTGCATATTTAGTTGCAGTATTAATGTTTTAAGAATCAATGCATTTCAAAATTGTTTTCAACATTGTCAAACATATCTATTTATTTAATACTTAGATGGGACCCTAACCGGTACAACCACACTGGTTTTGGTTTCTTTGTTTCATAGCATATCAACCTTTGTGGCAAAACAATCCTCATAGAAGAGCAGTGGTACACTTTAACTCCTAGTTCATAGGAATTTAGGGTGGGGGAAGAGGTTTCATACTTTTCCAAGGGTACCAGTCCGAGTAAGTTGGCGACCATAGTAGAGGGCAACCAGATGGCTCCCTTTTCAATAGCTACTATACCGAGGTGTAGGAGAGGGTGCTACTCCATTCCCTGGATGGCTCCACTTTACCCTTGATACGTACCTTATATTGCTGAGTGTTAAGCAAGGAGGTATCAAGTACCATTTTTAAAGTCTTTGGTATGACTCGACCTGAGATTGAACCGAGGTCTCCCGGAACATTGACAAACAAACACTCTTCCCACTAGCCCAATGAGCCGGTTGTATTAGTCCTAAAGTGAACATAATAGCATGACTGGAATTTAAAGTTGCAGTTCAGCACATTAACTATTAAGCCAGGGACTCCTTCGACTACTCTGGTAGTAATGGCAATGAAAGGGTGACAGTTTTCTTTGAGGTGGCACTATTACTCTTTTGTAGAAGATTCAGTCAATGTATTCTAGAACCAATTGCAATGTCAGAAATTCAGGAGGATTAAATCATTCTCCTAATTAGCATAAATTGTAAACGACTGCAAAAAAAAAAAAAAAAAAAAAAAAAAGTATAAAAGGTTCCAGCAAAAATATGGTTTACAATTGAATATAAAATAAAAAAAATGTTGAGGATTGAAAACTTGTTCATACTTATTGCAGAAATAACCTAGTCTGCTGTTCTTGAAATATTCTGCCCAGTCAGCTGGGCTGTAGACTGGCGATTCCGAGACGAGGAATGGAGGCGGGTGCAAATTCAAGCAGAGTCTTTATTCTTTCACTTGGCTATAAATTACTGACTGCTTATGTATCTATATAACAAGCTGGGGACATTTTTAAATGTTTTTTCCCCCCAAACTGTTCTCTGTATGTGTACTTATTTTGCCTGATTTTGACAAAGGGTGAGGGTAAAAATAAAAAAAAAAAAAAATAAAAAAAAGCAGAGGGAAAGTGCTGAAGATCAAATCTCATTAAAATCAGATTTATAAGCTTTAAAAATTAATGAAACTGATCAAAGTGTTTTGGGAGGGTTGTGTTCTTGGCCTCTTCAGTCCCCCCACTCCTTGTAGAATACACTGACGGCATCTCTGCAGAAGGGTAACACTCTCGCATCAATGATTGTCCTGGATATGACACTAAACCATCTGATGGTGAAACTTCAGTCCTGGAGCTTATGGGAATGTAGAACGCCCTCTCATTGCCATTATTCCTCGGTCCACTCTAGGTAGCGTCCCCATCAATAGGTGAAATTGAAATATTTAATCATTTGAATATATTTGAAACCATTTAACAGCGTACAAGCAAATGACTAAGTGAATCATTAGTATTATGTAACAATACTTACAACCAATTAAGTCTGTGTAAACAAATGAATAATATTAAGTTAAATAAAGTACTAGCATTAAATAGTAATACTTAAAAGTACTTAAATATGTGCAAATAAAATTATGATTGTTAGTAATACTTGAAACCATTTAACTGTGTTCAAATGAACGCTGGCCTGTTTTTAAAAAAAATTGTTATCAACAAACTATAGCATGCTTTAGGCTTAAATAACATAGAATGGTTGATATGCTGTAAAACAATCAACCATCTTCAAATATTTTTCATTATATAGTTGATAATGGAAAATTCCTGGAAAAAAAAAATTATATATATAAGTGATGGCATCATCGAGAATCACAAAATAACTTTATACTGTTTATGTCGGTCAATGTGTCTGTCTCGTATATTAAAGATTTTTTTTAAAAACACAGAAAGTAGCTACCAGATAAGATATAAAGTTCTAATCCATTCCATCATATTTCAAAATTATTTCTGCGTAGGTTTCATACGTCTTTGATAACTGCTAATCCAATTTCTTCCCTCAAAACTGCTGGAGACCAACAATCTCCAGGGAACCTGGTCTCACTGCGTGTCAATTTTATTCACACTATTTTTCGTACATCCGGTGGTTGAAACTCTGTCTGCCAATTTCTGTGCACTAGTTTCCTTACATCCGGGCGCCTGAACCAAACCACAGGACACTCAAGTCGTCTTTTCTGTAAATCTAAGGACACGCGTTCGATCCAGACAGGCTAGACACAGCTGCGTTCACTTACATTCTGGTACAATATTTTAAGTAAGATATCACAACATTTACGGTGATAATTGTATGCTTATATTTAAGGAAATATAATTTACATTCATACACAATTCAGCATACACCAAAATTTTTTGCAAATCTTGCTATCTCACCATAAGTTCCCATTCTTCATCCATTATGAGAAATATATCACCGTTAAAATAGCCTCTATATCACACTAAACTGCATTTGTTATTGAGGCTCTTGTTCTGGAACTGTGTGGGGTCATCCCTTTATTACCATTACTTCCAGTTCCATTCGGATCTGTAATTGTAAAACCTGTTAGGATCCTCTTTATAGGTTAAATAGATCTACTGAGATAATATTTAAAATAATTTTGAATTGCTTTGGTTTCTTTGTTTAATGGAATATCAACCTTTGTAAGTTATTTAATGCCAAAGCTATTCTCCTAGAAGAACAGTAGTGGTACTATTCAACCCATAGCTGGGAGGATAAGTGGGTTCACACCTTTCCCAACGGTATTTGCCCGAAAGTGAACGTAATAGCGCGACTGGAGTACAGACTCGCTTACTTTGATTCCGCAGTCCATCGCTTTAACTATTACTTTGAATATTGACTCTTAAAATACTGATTTTCCAACTAAGTATGAAGGGTTTACCCGTTTAAAATGCTAATGAAGATATATTTTTGTACTGTGTATAATTGGAAATCCTAATCTTTAAACTGACTTCTTCCACATAAAATAACCAGCAGGTTATTATTGTTGGAAATGGGACCAGCAACGTAAATTTAAATCTTGGATGAGGCTGTTGGCATTTAACATAGTGCTAATACTTTTGGGAAAGAAATGAATCCAACTATTCTCCCTTCAGTTAGGGCAGACTGAACTTTTTAATCTTGGAGTGGCAACTGATTCAGGAGAACGAAACTTCTGAATTCAAACCAGCTGTATTTCACTTAAAAATTGATCTTGAGTTGCATCCTGTTTGAAGTGGAGGGGTTGGGTAAATACAACACAACAAAAGGTGACATGTCATAAAACCAACCTACCAACCAACATATTTCATAAAGGTATCACTATAGAAATAGTCAGTTAATCTCACATTGCTATTTTTTCTTCTGTTGTAATATAACCCATTTAGCTATTGATTATAAATCAATTATTACTTAATACTTTGGAGGTGGGTTCTATAGTCTGTTTTTCTTTTAGGTGTTTAATGATGTCTATCACTTTCATTTTATGTTTGAATCACTTCAAATTAGTCTGTAGTTTTTATTTTTCTGTTATATTTGGTCTTGTATTTTTGTTTGGAACACAACAAAGACAGTAACTGAAGTATAACTGTGTTTATTCTTTTTCAGTTCTTCTTTCCTAAATTCTGTCCATATCAACTTGGCCAATATTTTCATCAAGCAAAAATAAAGCTGAATTATCACTTTAAGCCAATACTCAACTTCATCATTTTTGTATTCTTTCTTAAACAACAGAAATCCTCCAAGAGTGCCTTAAACAGGCTTTGTAAACCCAAGTGGAAAATTAATTCTGACTGTCTCTGTTGTTCATTATTTCTTACAAACCAGAATTTGAAATATTAAGCTTCTTTTTCTTCAGTGTTTCAATTTAGCATTGTAGTGAATTCACAAAAGTTCCCCTTTATTTGCCAAATGCCTAGAAGCTTAGGTGGATTTCAAGTAACAACTTTTGTTAATTTTGAATCCATTTTTAAA